>CM019067.1:198987880-199638222 GCA_009667805.1 Leptobrachium leishanense
TGCCATGAAAACTCTCTTTTCCTTTGAGCGTTGAGAGAAGGGGAGAAATCCTTGCTAAACAAAAGTCTGGCTGACGGGCTGGCCCACAACAGTCCGTGATACGTCCAGTATAGAGCTAGAGAGCTCTCATAAATTGTGAGTGCGTTATAGTATTGACTATACCCATACACTGCCATACTGGTCTGCACCATTGTTGTTTTTTTTTCTCTCTTATTTCTGAGGTCAATTTTGGTTTTCCAAATCAAAGAAAATCGATTACTGGAAAAGAGTAATTTCACCTGAACTGTATAAACGTAAGATAGTGGTTGTTTTATTATATACACTGAGGTGTTTATGATTGGGGAGAGGTAACCCTACCTTGAGAAGGAGCGCTGTTCTCCCACCTACTTCACTTTCTATATTGAAAACCCTAGTGATAATCCTTTACCTGAAGAGAGACATGACCAGACTGAGGATCTTCGTATTTTAATGCGATCCAAGGCCCAATTCAGTATTAAGGATGGTCTATTGATCAGAACATCTAAGCATGGGATACAGCAATGGGTAGTCCCTACTGCCTTTAGAGGTTTAATGCTGCAACATACCCACGATACACCCACTGCAGGACATCGAGTTGAAAAGATCACCTATGAGTTATTGCGAGATTATGCTTATTGGCCCCATATGTTACAAGACGGCCAAACATATTGCCATGGATGTCTAGTATGTGCCCAATTTCAAACTCACGGCCCTACTCATCGTGCACCTCTACAGAGGAAAGGTTTCTCACTGCCATGGTCTGATATTCAGATCGACTTTATTGGTCCTGTCACAAGATCAACTAGGGGTAGCAAATACATGTTAACGGTTACCTGTCTGTTTAGTAAATGGATAGAATGTTTACCAGCTTCTAATAATACTGCTGAAACGTGTGCAACCCTTCTCATTAACCATATATTTCCCAGATTTGGTCTACCCCAAAAGGTTGGAGTCTGACCGTGGTAGCCATTAGGGATGAGCCGAACGCCCCTGTGTTCGGCTCGACTTCGAACTCAAACAATTTCAAAAGTTCGAGTTCGAACTCGAATACGATCCGAAGTCAATGTAAGTCAATGGGACCCGAACGTTTGATTTTTAGAGTGCCCTCCAAGAGGGCATATATGCTAGATATTTGCCATAAGAGCTGTATGGGGGTCCGGGTAGTGCCCTGGGGGACAGGAAACAAGGACAAAAAGTTTAAAAAATTTTTTTAAATGAACAGTGAGTTTTCCATGAAATAAAGGTTAAGAATAAAAACAAAAAATTCCTTCAAATATCGTGCCTAGGAGGTCCCCATAACCTGCCCGTGAAGTGGTGGATTTGTAGGATGTATAGAAACATTTAAAAACAAAAAAATGACATTTCAAATGATGGTAAATGGTTTTCCTTTAATCTATTCATAAACAACTGCTTGAGGCGGCAGCCTGTATGAAAAGAGGAGACGTTTTAGGACACACAGAACAAGTTTAGTGATTTTTTTGGCTAAGTTATGGTGAAACTTAGGCAGGCTTTGGATGAAAGTAACAATAGGTTCTTTAAAATTGGGCCTTTAGTGTCGGCAACAGTGCCGTCACACTGTAACCCCTCTGTGGTATTGTGGAAGAGTGCAGGGTTGGACCCTGCGGTCAAATATTAAAATGATATGAATCTGGTACAGGCGTCAGTGCACCCAAATATTTTGCCTTTGGTGGCAGCAAGTGCCTTCACCCCGTAACCCCTCTGTGGTATTGTGGAAGAGTGCAGTGGTGGACCCTGTGGTCAAATATTAAAATGATATGAATCTGGTATAGGCGTCAGTGGCAGTACACCCAAATATTGTGCCTTTGGTGGCAGTAAGTGCCTTCACACCGTAAGTAACCCTTCTGTGGTATTGTGGAATTCTGCAGTGGTGGAGGTTTTGGGAATGCAGAAGAGATCCCCGATCTATGAGGTTACGTCAGCATCAGGGGATTGATAGCTGCTGATCCAGGACTGATTCATTTTTATAAATGTCAGCCGGTCTACAGAGTCGGTGGACAGACGCACTCTTTTTTCTGTGACAAAACCTCCAGCGGCACTGAACTTTCTTTCAGAAAGCACACTGGATGAAGGGCAACCTAGTAGCTGCATAGCATATTGGCTAAATTCTTGCCAGTGATCCAATCTCAACACCCAGTAAGCCAGTGGATCATCTGCTGTAAAGGTATCTGTAGTGTTCTGGATAATACGAGACGTCTTGGGTTTTCATTAATAGGTTTATTAACAGCTAGTGATGAGCCGAACACCCCTGTGTTTGGTTCGTATCCAAACAGCCGAACGTCCGAAATGTTCGAATACGAACTCGAACACAATGTAAACCAATGGGGGCCGAACACGCAAAATGTGTTCGCAGTTCTCCTAAATGTACCGGTGGCTGCCGGTACATTTAGGAGACCTGTGGCTGCGGCCCCCAGCCCCCGTAACTCACCTGTCGTACAGCTGTCCCGGCCTCCTGTTCCCCGGTCCGCCAGCTCCTCCGGTCCGTCTGGCCGCGGCTCCTCTCTGCCCCACGTCTTCATGCTAAATGATCTGATTGGGCCAAGTCCTGTGCCTGACCTGGACTTTGCCCAATCAGGGCTCTAATTCAATATTGAGCCCTGATTGGGCAAAGTCCAGGTCAGGTGCAGGACTTTGCCCAATCAGAGCTCAGCATGAAGATGAGCTTTAACCAACCTCTGATTGGTTAAAGTCTTGCACCGACTTTAACCAATCAGAGCTTGGTTAAAGCTCTGCCCCATGCCTCATCTTCATGCTGAGCTCTGATTGGGCAAAGTCCTGCACCTGACCTGGACTTTGCCCAATCAGGGCTCAATATTGAATTAGAGCCCTGATTGGGCAAAGTCCAGGTCAGGCGCAGGACTTTGCCCAATCAGATCATTCAGCATGAAGACGTGGGGCAGAGTGGAGCCGCGGCCAGACGGACCGGAGGAGCTGACGGACCGGGGAACAAGAGGCCTGGACAGCTGCAGGACAGGTGAGATATGGGGGCCGGGGGCCACAGCCACAGTTCTCCTAAATGTACCGGCAGCTGCCGGTACATTTAGGAGACCTGTGGACGCATTTTTTATTATGGAATGTACGCGGTCGAACAAACCGCGAGCATCCAATAATGTTCGGCATTCGCCAAACACTCGAACGGCCAATGTTCGATTCGAACTCACGTTCGAATAGAACCAAACGCTCATCCCTATTAACAACTAAGCATACAGGTTTCCTATAACAGCAACTGGCTGCGTCACTAGTCAGCCTCAACTGGCAGACAAAATGGACGACCAACTGTCAACAGCCAACTGCCAAAAGAAAAACCCAACTCCCCCCCATTGGCAGCCAGCGCAACTACACCACACCTCCTCCCTTTTCTTGAAAAAAAAACAACAACAAACAAAAACACACAAAACAAAGCAAAAAATGTCCAGTACAAGTCTATGTATCTTCCAGATGCTCCTGACTTCCATTCTGTAATCTGTGCTTTCGGTTCATATAGTATCTGTGGTTCCGCAAGCTTTTACTCCTCCGATGTAAATCCCTCAATGGGTCTGGAGCTTGCCAGCATTCTTGAGGATGCCGGACTCTTTGATTCCGAGCTAAACTGACATTTCTAGCCAGATCATGTGAAGTGGAATCTGCTTCACTGAGACGACCACCATCTATTTCTTCCCTAGGAAGGGCACAATCCTCTTCTTCTAGTGAAAATACATATCCATTATCATGCCAGACCCCCATCCATATATCCGTGTCTGTCGACTCTTCAGCCTGGTCATTCAGTTGTTTGTCAATAACAGATCTGGTAACAGGGCTGAATGTCTCTTAGTGTGCAGACCATTGGACGTGCTAACCTCATAGGTGAGGAATCCCAAAATCTTGGAAATAACTGCCGGAGACCAACGGTTTGGCCCTCTATACATCCGCATCCAGACTGGATACCCTATATTGTATGTGCGTGAAATCTTTCCATGCTTCGTCTTTTCCTGCTGTTTCTGTACATGACGTTATTCCTGTGAGATGTCCGTTTGACCCTTCTTGTCCGGTTGCAATAAGTCTAACTTTGTCCTGAGTGGTCTGCCAAACATCAGAACTGCTGGTAGCTGGCCGGTGGTTGGATGAGTTGTGTTCCTGTACTGCAACAAGAATTTCTGGAGTTGTTGAGGTAAGCTTTTGCGGTCTGTCACAGTACTCCTTAAAAATCCTTTCAGAGTCTGGACAGATCTTTCAGCTAGACCATTGGTAGCCGGATGATACGGAGCTGTACGGAGATGTTGAATACCATGATCCTTAATGAAACTTCTGAGCTAATAACTGTGGCCCATTATCAGATACTGGTATCTTAGGCAATCAGAATGTGGCAAACCGCTTCTTCATGGCATCAATGGTGGCATCAGTTGTAGTCTGAGGCAGTAATATCACTTCAGGCCATTTGGAATGTGTATCCACCACCACTAAGAACATCTGTCCACTCACAGGTCCTGCAAAGTCAATATGAATTCTCTCCCATGGGTTAAGAGGCCAAAGCCAGGGCTGAACTGCACCTCTAGGATAGCATCTCTGAGCCTGGGCACATCCTGAACAGGCTGCAACGTAGTTGCCTATATCCTCATCCAAAGTTGGCCACCATACATGACCCCTGGCTTTTTGTTTCATCCGGACTATTGCTGGATGCCCTTCATACAAAATTTGTAACGTGGGTTTCTGCAAGACTGGAGGAACAATTACCCTCTCTCCCCATAGCAAGCATCACTCTCTGACTGACAGATCAAGATTCATGGAGTGAAAAGGTCGGAGACGTGGAGAGGTTTGAAATGGCCAACCATGTTGTACATAAGACAAAACTTCTTGAAGATCAGCATCCTTACTGGTCTCTTGGGCTATTTCAACAGCAATAAGTGTTTTGCTAAAGTAAATGGAAGGTGGTGAATCCCAAACATAATTGGTGGAGAGTGGAAGAGGAAGGTGTGAAAATGCATCTGCATTTGTATGTTTATCATGAGGCCTGTATCGGATTTCATACTGATAAGCCCCCAGCAGTAAGGCATACCTTTGAAGACGAGCGGCAGTGGTCTGAGAAATACTCTTTGTAGGATTGAATATTGCCAATAGCGGCTTATGATCAGTCAACAGCGTAAAAGAATGGCCATAAATATAAAAGTGAAACTTCTTCAGTGCCCAGATTATCGCTAAAGCCTCCTTGTCAATTTGTGAATAATTGCGCTCAGCTGGGGTGAGGGAGCGAGAAGCATAAGCTACAGGTCGATCTGTACCATCAGGCATGGAATGGGACAGCACAGCCCCCAGCCCATAAGGAGAAGCATCACAGGCAATACTCAATGGTTTAGACAAATCATAGTGAACCAAGACTCGGGAGCTGCGTATTAGTTCCTTTGAAGCTTTAAAAGCAGCCGAGCAGGACTCTGTCCATTTCCATTTTTGTTGTATTTCCAAAAGCCTATGCAGCGGAAAGAAGGTATGGGCTAAATTGGGCAAAAGTTTATTGTAATAGTTCAACAGCCCTAATACGAGCGCAGCTGCGTTACATTCTTGGTATGGGCGCCTCTATCAATGCTTTCAATGTCTCATCTAGACATGTGCATTCGTTTTAGTACTAAAACGATTTAGTCCGAATTTTGGAATAATTTAGTTTTAGTATGACTCAATAGATACGTAACTGCTCAGTACAAAAAACAAAAGAAACTAAAATAAAATGCACTACATTTTAGTTTCAGTCCTTTTTGTGATATTACATTGATGAGTGAAGGAGACCAGCAATGAAGAGCGCAACATCGCAAAGCTACAGAAAAGGTTTGTATGCGTAATCCATCCCGACCCCTACCCGAAAATCTGACAATGATAGAGCTCCAGAATACTCACTCGCAGCACAGACAGCCAGCACAGGAGAGGAAACCTTTACTTTACCCTTGCATGTCTATGAGGCAGACAAGATGATAAAAGCAGCTGGAGAAGGAAAACATTCAAATAAATCACACTGAAAGCTAATGACAGAGGAGGGCTGGGTAGTAAAAAACCCTTTATAACAAGCAGCGCTGGGAGAAGAGAGGGACTTTATAAAACGTGTGTTATCTCCCCTCCCGCTCTCCATTATAGGGGCTTAGGTCTGATACATTTTATATTATCCAGGAGCACTATCCCCCTTTCCTCATCTATATTACACGTTTTATATAAAGTCCCTCTCCTCTCCCAGTGCTGCTTGTTATAAAGTTTTTTTTTACGTCTGATACACTTAGTATCCAGCTCTCACAGTTACTCTGTCGTTATGAGCCTTCAGTGTGATTTATTTGAATGTTTTCCCTAGATTTAAAATGCTTTATATTATTATAAAAATCAATTTGCACCAGTCATCTCTTCTCTGAACTTTCAGACCGATTTACGTTAATATTTCCCCTCTCCCCTGCTTTTATATTCCTGTGTCTCCCCCACAGAGATACAAAGTTTAAGTAAAAGTTCCCTCTCCTGTGCTGGATAAGCATTGCATTCCGAAGTTCTGCAACCTCCACATGCCAATGCAGTAGGATGTTCTATACAGAGAGGGGTATTAATTAATGCAGGAGGATGTTCTATACATTATAAAGAGAAGAGACTTTTTTTTTAGCCCTTTAAATCCAGTGGCTGTGAGCGCTGAGATTGGCTGCTGGTTATATTATCTCTCAGTACAATGTATCAGGCTCAGCTGTTACAGTAGCTGACTGTAACAGCGCTCAGAGTTTCAGTAAAATAAGGAAATAATATTGTTCTAACCTCTTATATATAAAAATATTATTTACTAGTTTTACTTAAGCTCTGAGCACTGTGATGAGCAGCAGTCAGTTACTGTAACAGCTTTGCCTGGCACATTGTGCTGAGAGTGAGTGATACTGTAACAAGCAGCGATCTCAGCCCTCTGAGGAGCCACTACAATAGTAATTGTATCCACTGGTTTTCGGATGAATGAAATTAGTTTTCATACTAAAGAACTGAAAATGAATTTCTTTAGCAACTAAATAAATTGCATTTTAGGACTAATCCATTAGTTCAAAACGAAATTTTGTGCTGTGCACATGTCTAGTCTCATCAGTGGTGTGAAGTCCAGTTTTATCAATAACGTGACCACAAAATTCCAGGTGATCTTTCAAGAACTCACATTTGTTTATATTAACTTCGAGTCCATTATCCATTAGTATTTGGAGCACGTCTTGTACATTCTGCCGGTGCTCCCTCTCCGTTCGGCCAGTGATCAGCATGTCATCCAGCAGACATTGTGTCCCCGGCACTCCAGCAAGCAATTCATCCATTGTACGCTGCCAAATTGCTGGTGCTGGTGCTATCCCAAATACCATTCGGTTATACTGGAACAACCCCTTATGAGTATTGATGGTGAGGTAAGGCCTGGATTCTGGATGCACTGGTAACTGCAGGTATGCATGTTTGAGATCCAGCTTGGTGAACTGCTGTCCCCTGGCCAAACTTGCAAAAATGTCCTCAATCTTTGGAAGTGGATATTTATCCACAGCAAGTTGAGAATTAACGGCTAAACGGAAATCCCCACATATCCGAATGTCTCCATTCTTTTTACGCACAGGCACAATCAGGGAGGCCCATTCCCTGCAGCGCACTCTGGAAATGATCCCAAGGTTCTCTAGATGCATCAATTCTGCTTCAACACCAGCGTTAAGTGCAAAAGGTACAGTCCGTGCCTTAAAAATTTTTGGAACTGTATTTTCCCTCATATTTAGGGACATTTGCCGTCCCTTAACAGTCCCCAAAGTATCATCAAAAACCAGGGCAAACTTCCTCTGCAAGTCCTGTATCCAAGCTGAAACTGCAGGTAATGTCTGTAAGGCGTGGCAAGCATTATACTTTATGTCTGGCATTCCCAATTTATGAATCCATTCTCTTTCAAATAGTGGAGGACCCCCAGACTTCATAATATATAACGTCAGCTTCTCCGAGCATCCGTTTAACTGCACTCCCACATGTACATTGCCCAGAGGGGCTAATACTTCCTTTGAATAAGTGTCTTAATCACTGGAGCATTTACATTTAATCTCCGCCAGTCTTGCTCAGTAATCACAGAAACAGCCGCCCCCGTGTCCAGGTCCATGGTCAAACATTTCCCTTCAATTTTCACTGGAACAGAAATGGCTGAATAAGCTGAATCCATTTTATAAAGTTTTACTGTTTGAACGGGAATATGGCCGTCTGAGTCATCCAAGGAGTCTTGGAGCTGGATTTTATATGCTCTCTTCTGAAGCAATTTATGCGGCTTCCCTTCATGCACTTTCCCTTTCTTACTGACCCTTTTAATATGCTCTTTATTACCACAGGAGTGACAGACGGTGTTGCGGTAAATGACATGAGTGAGATTCATGGGAAGTCACCCCCCATCGATAACATCCATTTTGGGGCTCTCCATGCACCGTCCTTTGACGTAAGGAATTGTACTGTCGATGCTCTCCATGCACCGTCCTTTGACGTAAGGAATTGTACTGTTTCTTCCGCTTGTACCGCTCCCTGGTATCTGTATGGAATATTTCCGCCTCTTGCTCAGTCTTTTGCTTCCTATGCAAACCATCAGTTTCTTTGGCGACTTGCTCCATGATGCTAGCGATATCCATAGCTTTGTGTAAGGTCAGCTCTTTCTCGGTAAGAAGTCTCTTAATCATAGCTTTACACTGTAACCCCATCACAAACTGGTCTCTGAGGGCTGTGACTAAACACTCCCCAAACTGACAGGTACTTGCCAACTTCCTGAGAGCGGAGACAAAGAAGGAGACGCTTTCTCCAGGTTCCTGATGTCTTTTATAAAACTTCCATCTTTCAGCAATTTCAATTGGCTGTGGCTGATAGTGGGCCCGCAGTAAAGCAACTAACACAGCTAACAGCTTGCTTGCAGGTTTCTCTGGATACAAGAGATCTCTGAGTGTGTCGTACACCTTCGCTCCAATAGCTGTGAGGAACACGGCTACCTGTTTTGTCTCCAAAATGCCATTAGCAGTGAAATACTGTTCAAACCTTTCCACCCAAGACATCCAAGAGTCAGTGTCTGGATTAAAATCATGCAGAGTGCCAATCAGCGCCATCATGCAGATCCAACAGCCTCGTCGCCACTGTAGTGTTCTGGATAATACGAGACGTCTTGGGTTTTCATTAATAGGTTTATTAACAACTAAGCATACAGGTTTCCTATAACAGCAACTGGCTGCGTCACTAGTCAGCCTCAACTGGCAGACAAAATGGACGACCAGCTGTCAACAGCCAACTGCCGAAAGAAACACCCAACCCCCCCCATTGGCAGCCAGCACAACTACACCACAGTATCCAGGTCTGCCCTTGCCCCTAGGTAGTCCTGCACCATACAGTGAAGACACTAGCAATGGGTGCCTACATTTGACATCCCTGGGCGTCGTGGACTAAAAAAATTTAAAAAGGCATCAGTCAAGCGGACCCAGCCTCTTCCTCTGATCATCCGCAGCCTCAGAAGCACCTGTGTCATCACTTGGTAACCTACCAGTACCTGGAAAGGTGTTACACAAGTGTCGCTTTAGAGCGTCCTCAAGTTGTTTCATCCTGTCCTCCCTCTGTGCGGGCAGGATGAGCTCTGCAACTTTACCCTTGTATCGTGGATCAAGAAGGCTTGCCAACCAGTATTGATCCCTCTCCTTGATAGCACGAATCCTGGGGTCCTTTAGCAGGCTTTGCAGGATAAGGGAGCCCATGCAGCGTAGGTTGGAGGTGGCATTAGCTTCCGAGTCTTCCTGGTCAATGAGGATGACCCCATCGTGCACTTCCTCCTCCCTTGGGTACTAGTCCTTGGGTTTCTGGGCACACAAAACCCTCCCTTGAGGAATCCCCACCTTCAATGCCCCCACTACTTAAATATTCCTCCTCCTCCTCATCCTCCTCATCCTCCTCCTGTCTGATCTGAGGACCCACAGGAATGCTGTCTGCATAAAGACTGGGGCCTTGAGAGCTAGGGAAGGCCTCCTCTTCCTCCCGCTGCTCTGCCTCTAGAGCCACATCTATAATTCCCTGCAGAGTGTGCTCCAGCAGGAACACTAAAGGAATTGTGTCACTGATGCATGCACTGTCCCTGCTCACCATCCTCGTTGCCTCCTCAAATGGTGACAGTACAGTGCATGCATCCTTGATCATCAGCCACTGAGGGGGAAAAAAACAAGTTGACCTGAACCTGTCCTTGTGCCTTACTCACACAGGTACTCGTTGATGGCCCTCTGCTGCTTGTGCAGACGCTGCAGCATTGCTAATGTCGAGTTCCACCTGGTGGACATGTCACAGATCAGATGGTTTGTGGGAAGGTGGAATTCTCTTTGAATTTTTGCCAGGCAAACACTTGCTGGGAATGACCGTCTGAAGTGGCTGCAGACTTTTCTGGCCTGGCTGAGAAGCTGTGCCAGACCTGGGTACCTGGTTAGGAAATGCTGTACCACCAGATTTAGGACGTGTGCTAGGCATGGTACATGCGTCAACTTACCCTATCATAGGGCGGAGAGAAGGTTGCTGTCATTATCACAGACGACCATTCCCAGCTGAAGCTGGTGTGGTGTTAACCATCTCTGCACCTGCCCCTGCAGAGCTGACAGAATTTCTGGCCCGGTGTGGCTCCTGTCCCCTAAACAAACCAGCTAAAGCACAGTATGGCATATTTTTGCTTGAGCCATTGCGTAGCCCCTGCCACACATTGGTTTAACTGCCACTTCACCAGAGACAGAGAAGGAGGAGGAGGAAGAGGTGGTGGAGCAGACAGACCTCATATAAGCAGCTTTCTGGAGGTGCGGTGGATGAACAAGCTCCAGCACAGAGCCCCGTCCTGGATCCCTCCCAGCTGCAAGCAGAGTTTCCCAGTGTGCCATGAAGGAAATGTAACGGCCCTGTCCATGCTTGCTGGACCACGTGTCTAAAGTCATGTGCACCTTGCTGCTGACTGCCTTTCCAAATTACTCCATAACATTTTCTTCCACGTGCTGGTATAGTGCTGGAATGGTCTTCCGTGAAAAGAAATGGCATTTTGGAACCTGCCACTGTGGTACAGCACATTCGGCAAATTCACGGAAGGAAGCAGAGTCCACCAGCTGGAAAGGCAGCAGCTGAAATGCGAGTAATTTTGCTAAGCTGGCATTTAGACGCTGTGCTTGGGGATGGTTGGGACTATATTTTTTCTTACGCTGCAGCAGCTGGGGCAACGTAATCTGACTGCGTAAATCTTCAGCTGATGGGATGCTGTCACATTCTGAGGAAGGACCTGGTACACCCATTACTATAGAATCATCCCTGTCAGTGGAGGTTGTAGGCAATGACATGGCAGGACATATAGAGGGGGTAGAGACAGATGAGGAGGAGGAGGACCTATGCAAAGTGTTGTGCCAACGGGATGCATGGCAGGTGGTCATATGTTGCCTCATGCACGTGGTACCCAAGTGTGGGATGTCTTTCCCCTGCTTGATCCTCTTCTGACATAGATTACAAAATAGCAACGGTGCGGTCTGCTGCACATTTCTTAAAGAACTCCCAGACAGCAGACTTCCTGTACATGTGCTTTGAGACAACAGCACTCTGCACCTGAGCAGCTGTGACTTCTGATGCCTTGGACTGGCTACGGTTGCTCATAGAGGGCGTTGTGCCTCGTGTTTGTTGCACCTCCTCCCCTCCTCTCTTGACTCCTCTGTTCGATCAGGCACCCAGGTGGAGTCAGTGAACTCATCATCGTCATCACCCCCTATCTCCTCGTCACTGGAGCCAACTTGGCAGTATGCTGCAACTGCTGGGGCAACATGAGTGCCAGTTATTTGTGTGTCACTGACACCCCCTTCCTCTAGGTTGATTATACTCCCTTCCTCATCCTCAGAGTTTGAATCAGAGCACTGTAGTTGCTGCGCATCCTCAAACAGCATGTCGCTGTCATTGTAGTCAAACAATTCAGCTGACTCCTCCGTGTATCTTTGTGAGGCTACGGCAGGAGTAGCTGTGGACATGGAGGCTGCATTAGATGCTTTGGCAGCTGAGGTGGACTGTAAAGCACTCCAAGCCTGGCTGGCAGAGGACTCGGAGGATGAGGATGGCCTGGTTAGCCAATCCTGCAAATCCTCTTTATGTTGCTGCAGCATAAGATGGCCAGCACCAGTTAGAGAGGACAAGCGTGTCCCTGCAGAGGATGCACCACGTCCATGACGACCAGGGGCACTGCCTTCTGACACAGAGGCTGCTTGCCCTCTTATCTGTGTCTGGGAGCGTCTGTCTGTCCTTTTTGGTCTTTCTGACATGGTGAGTGATATATAGATTAAAGATGTACAGAAGTCTGATTCAACTCTGGTATAAAGATTGGAGATATACAGAAGTCTGATTCAACTCTGGTATAAAGATTGGAGATATGCAGAACTCAGATTCAACTCTGGTATATAGATTAAAGATATTCATGATATAAGTCGGCAATTTTACTGATATTTTCCCTGCAAGGCTGCCAATGTCCTCTACTATCTCTCTCTCTGATTCACTTCCTCTCCTGCAGGCTGCAACACCCACCCAGATTCAACTCTTAATAGATAAACTGATTAAACTGTGTTATTGTATGGTATCTAGAATTAGATCAAAGATATACAGATTTTACAGAACAATGCTATAAATCAGTGATACACACTGTCCCTGATAGCCTGGCTGTGCCAAGACAGATTCTAATTTGTTGAACTCTGGTAGAACTCACTGATACACACTGTCCCTGATAGCCTGGCAGTGCCAACACAGATTCAAATTCCCAGAAATCTCCTACAACTCACTGAAACACACTGTCCCTGATAGCCTGGCAGTGCCAACACAGATTCTAATTCCCAGAAATCTCCTACAACATCACTGATACACCCTGACAGAACAATCTCCTCTCCTCTCTGATTCACTCCTGCAAACACACACGCTGGGGCTGCAGGCAGGGAAGCCGTATATAGTGTGCCGTGGGACTTCGCTCTGTGAGCCCATGATTGGGCAAAAATGTGTCCAATCAGGACTCTGAGCCGTGATTGGCATAGTCTTGCACCTGTGACCGTTGCAAAAGTAAAAGGAAGTTTTTACATTCTTTTGTTAGCCTCCTCCATTTTCTCCCTCTCATGACCACTCCTTTTTCTTTGTGTCCAAAAATGTGTTGCATTTTTTTTTCTCCATCTTAACCACTTCGATGCTGAGGACGCGCTCAGCGCGTCCTCAGCATTCCCACTGGTATGCGGAGGACGCGCTGAGCGCGTCCTCCCATTGGGGTCAGCGTTCGGCCGAGTTCTGGCCAATCGCTGGCCCCCCCGGTGCGGGCTGACATCCCGGATGTCAGCCGCGCATCCGGGACCACAGCCACCCGAATTAGGTGTCATCGCGGCAGCGCGATGACACCTAATTCAGGCGCCCCCCCCCGCATGTGCGGAGGAGGCGCCTGAAAGGGAGGGGGGAGGTCCTTCGGACCTCTCTCCCTCCCGATCGGCGGCTCTGCGGGGGTTAACCCAGGCATCATTTGGAAGGGCACAGCCTGCCCTTCCAAATGATGCCTGGCATTAACCCCTGGGGAGCTGGATCGCGAATCGGCGCTGAAAAGCGCCGATTCGCGATCCTTTCCCGGAGCTGGCCGACATCTTGGATGTCGGTCAAGCCTCCGGGAACTCCCCCTGAGGACTGGCGTCATCGTGCGTAGCACGATGACGCCAGTCCTGGACTTAACCCTTAACTGCCACCAACGGTGGAGATAGGGAGTTCCAATGAACTCCCTATCTCCCGATCCGTGGCAGTTAGGGGTTAAATTTTGGTATGGTTGGATCGGCCAGAGCATGGCCGTTCCAACGATATCAAACATGAAAGTGAAAAATTTTGTAAAAATAAAAAAAAATTAAAAAAAAAAAATTATAAAAAAAAAAATAAACACTTTTTTTTTTTTGGGTTTGTTAATGCAGCAATATTGTTCCCATTTCAATTATAATGTGAACAATGATGCTGCACTAACGATTTTTGTATGCGGTGCGTTTGTTAAAAATCGCGTAATTTTCCCCCAAAAAAAATGTAACGAGACCCCATCTCTAATTTTTTTAACAAGCGCACCCCATACAAAATATAACCGCAATTGCTCGCATGTTAAAATGTGAAAAAAAACACTTTACACATTGTAAATTATTGAAAATACATATTTTATTGCATTTTTTGTTATAATATACAGACATGACATAACGTATACATATAATAATGACATATTATGAATTACCGAGTCTGACGGAGAGAACGATATATAATATGTCTGGGTCATATACTAAAATAAGCCTTCAAAACACGTTTAAACATGATGAGCAAAACCGGTAAAAATGACCTCAGCACAGGGGCGGGAAAAGCCTCAGCAGCGAAAGGGTTAAAAGTATTTTAACCATATAAATTTTAAAGTTTTTGACAGGTTAATAATACATTTTTTTCCCAAGTTTTTTACTTTAGGTGAAAATTACCCATGCATGCCAACTTTGCTCAAGCTAGATGGAAGATTATTGAATACCAATAATGATAAAGCTGTTGGAATTTAAGGAAATTTACTCAAACACATTATCATTTCACATTGCAATGTTACATCAACCGGATAATAAGGAATTATCAGACACCAGGCAATAAACATTCTAATTTATCAATAACTCCTCAATAAATCATGCAATTAAAGAAGATCATTGATTTGGAAATAAAACTTAAGACATGTCAGTTTTACAAAACAATTATTTTCAAACAATAAGACAGAAGACAAAGAAAGAAGATAATGTATTTTTATATGCTGATGGATTCTCTTTGTGTTGTCTAAGTGATAATTATTTTGTGTCTTTTATTATTTTATATTTTATTATTTTTGTTGTTCGGTTACAATCAATATTTTCAAATTCCCTGACACATATAGGATTACTGGAGATCACATCCAATTAAAATTAGAGTTAATTAATGTATTTAGGAACATATAATTTAATGCATTTGCATAAATACGTTTCCTGACATATATAGTGGTAAATGGGAAGTTTTAATTCGGTAAAATTAATGCTGTTTTTATTTTTCTGATTTTATTTAAGATCGGTGTGTTTTATAAACACCAGGTTTGTTTCAAAACACCGAACAAGACTGAATAGGATAGTAATTAATTATTTTTTGATATTTAGAATGGGTGGAGTATGCACTTCGGCTATTTCCCGTTTGAGCCAAAGTTGCGTATATATATTTTTCTCTAACTATGGGTCAGAAGTAGTATAATTTTCTTTGAGGGGAATTTTAAAATTTATTATCTGTGTCTCTTCTTGTGTAAATTAACATTTTTATTGTTTTCGTGTACTTGAGAGTGATAATGAATGAATGGATGTACAGTTGTGTTCAAAATTATTCAACCCCCAATGCTGTAAAGGGTTTTAGGGAATTTAGTGTACATTTGTAATTGTATTCAGAATGAAATCCTACAAGGACTTTTTAAAGAACCATATGCAACTAAAATGACATCAATTGGTTTTGTAATACAGTAGTAAATGTTTCTTTTGTGAATTCTTCATTGACACAATTATTCAACCTCTTAAAGACTACCACTCTGAAGAACAGAGGTTCATTCAGGTGTTTTCAATCAGGTATTGAAAACACCTGTGGATGTCACAGAGCAGCAATAAAGCATAATAAGCACCAATTAGGCAGCTTTAAAATGACTGTGATACTCAGCTTCTTCTAGACATTTACTGGTGCGGTTACAAACATGGTGAAGTCAAGAGAATGGTCCAGGAAGACAAGAGAAGAGGTGATTACTCTTCACAGGAAGGGCAATGGCTATAAGAAGATTGCAAAGATGTTAAACATACCAAGAGAGACCATAGGAAGCATCATTCGCAAATTCAAGGCAAAGGGCACTGTTGAAACGCTACCTGGTCGTGGCAGAAAGAAGATGCTGACTTCGACTGCTGTGCGTTACCTGAAGCGTAGAGTGGAGAAAAGTCCCCGTGTGACTGCTGAGGAACTGAGAAAAGATTTGTCAGATGTGGGTACTGAAGTTTCAGCTCAGACAATATGGCGCACACTGCGTAATGAAGGCCTCCATGCCAGAACTCCCAGGCGCACCCCCTTGCTGTCTCCAAAGAATAAGAAGAGTCGACTGCAGTATGCCAAAAGTCATGTGGACAAACCACAGAAGTTTTGGGATAGTGTTCTGTGGACTGATGAAACAAAATTAGAACTGTTTGGGCCCATGGATCAACGCTATGTTTGGAGGAGGAAGAACAAGGCCTATGAAGAAAAGAACACCTTGCCTACTGTGAAGCATGGCGGGGGGTCAATCATGCTTTGGGGCTGTTTTGCTTCTGCAAGTACAGGGAAGCTTCAGCGTGTGCAAGGTACCATGACTTCTCTTCAGTACCAGGAGATATTGGATGACAATGTGATGCAGTCTGTCACAAACCTGAGGCTTGGGAGACGTTGGACCTTTCAACAGGACAATGATCCCAAGCATACCTCCAAGTCCACTAGAGCATGGTTGCAGATTAAAGGCTGGAACATTTTGGAGTGGCCATTGCAGTCACCTGACTTAAATCCGATTGAGAACCTCTGGTGGGACTTAAAGAAAGCAGTTGCAGTGCGCAAGCCTAAGAATGTGACTGAACTGGAGGCTTTTGCCCATGACGAATGGGCGAAGATACCCGTAGATCGCTGCAAGACACTTGTGTCAAGCTATGCTTCACGTTTAAAAGCTGTTATAACTGTAAAAGGATGTTGTACTAAGTACTAAGATTGAATGTCACTTGGGGGTTGAATAAAACTGATAATGATGTGAGCACAGAAAAGACATTTGTGGTTATTTCATTATAAATGTTATGTTATATTTGTCTGACCTACACGTGCCTCTTTGATTTAATTGTAAGCAAGATGACTGAATGATCAAAATCAATGTCAAACTGGCCAAAACACTCAATTTCAGTGGGGGTTGAATAATTTTGAACACAACTGTATATGATTAGCGGGGTATACCATATTTTCTTTCTTTTTTCTTTTCTTTATTGTTGCTACAACCGTATCGCATCATCAAGAAACTTGACAGTCACAATGACTGCATATGGAACGAATCATGGACATTTTGTGTCAAGGTCAAAGGTCACAGGTAATAAGCAACCAGCGCAAAGAGACAGCTTGTTCAGGAGTCCCTATGGTGGGAGCTTTGATGACATTTAAGGATTATGCGTCTCAAGCTGGGATGTTGAAAAAGACCAAACCTTGATATTGCACTGTGGACTACGGTATTAGATTATGGAATATTATTTTTTTTATTTAATCCCCTAGATAAGTGTGAGAAAGGAATGGATTTGGGAAAATTAGAATGTATTTCTTGAGAGTGTGTGTGAATGCAGGTGTGTTTGCGGTCTGTGGAGTGAAGCTGAACATAGGAAAACACACATGTTGATTATTAGATAAATGAACTTTTACATTCAAGTTATTATACTTTTCTTGTTCGGTGAATTATATTTTGGGAAATGGGAATAAATAGTTATTTAATGTCTAGATTAGGTATTTTTGCCTACGCTCCAAGTGTGGTTCGCTGGTAGAGGGAATCTAGATAGATAAGTATATTTTATGCTCATAAAGGGCCTCCTTGGGGAATCCCTTTCGTATATCGTAAAGGTATTAGGCGAGGATACTATGGCCCCAGGTATAATTAGTTTAATTGTCTAGTTTGTTTCATCCATTTTTTGTGATCACGATTGTATATGTGATCAATGAGACGATTGAAAGGTATTTTAATATGATAGGTAGTTTTTTAATTTTGCATTAGTGTGAAATCCACCCCCCCCCCATTATAAGTGTCAAACCCTGCAAGTCTTTTACTTGCATAGGATGTTAGCCTGTGGAATTTAGCCATTTCATTTGTGTGCAGGAAAGGGTGTGTGAACAGTGTAAGCTAGAAAAAAAAGCCATCTCTGAATCAAATGTAGTAATTTTTGTCTCACTGTTGGTTAAACTCTGACTTAGAAATGTATCTGCTCTGATTGGTTGTTGTATCACATTCCTATGTTGGGAGTGAACACTGCAGGAAGTTTTTATATATAACGAACATTTCTATTGGATGTTGAAATAATAAACGGACCTAACAAACCACGAACTGATCAGATGATAATCTGCCATATCTCGGTGTGGTTGTGTCTGTCTATCGTCTCCTCTGATCAGAGTCGCGCAGCGCCTTACTTCAATTTTGATATATAAGAAGAAACTTATATAGTTTATATAACTACCGAGATATGGCAGATTATCATCTGATCAGTTCGTGGTTTGTTAGGTCCGTTTATTATTTCAACATCCAACAACAGGTTTATTGAAATTTCATAAATGGTAATTATTATAGGGAATTTGTTTTTGTTTGCTTTAAATCCAAAGTTATCAGGGACTTCAAATCTTATTTTTTTTTACTCTTATGCATTCACTCTCTCAAATTATTTTACGAGTTATGCTCAAGGAGAAAACTCAGAGACAAAGAAATTAAGATGCAAACAAATTTCTAACATATTATAAATACTCTCATATATTCTCACAAACTCTCCAAAATACATTATATACACTGATAACTAAGAAGCTTGCAGAAATGCTTAATCCAGATCTTGGACAGGTAATGTATGGAAAGCAATTTAAGTGGGATTAATGTAAAAGATATATGTATATGGGTGTGTATATGTTGCAATGGATATAGGTTGAGATTTATATCAGATTATCGATAGATCGTGACCTTTGAAATATTTCTAACCTGCAGTATAGAGATATATAAAAAGTGTCTGGTAACCGGATAATTGTCCTAAGTATTTGATGCAATAGTATATACATAAATATATATATTAAAATTGGAAGAACTACTGTGATTGAAGTATTAAGCAGGAATGTTATAACCTATAACTTAAAAAGCAGAAGATTAGAAGCTAAATTCTCGTTATTAGGGGAGGATTCAGTAATAAGTTTTTATTATTCTAGAAATAGAATTAGCGATAGCGTCATCTTATTGTTGATCCAAGTAGCACAGAGATAGATCTATCTACAAGATACTAGCTTGTTTTAAATATTGGTTTGCTGGGAATACATGTTAATTGTTTTCTTTAAGCAGGATGTTTATTAAGTGAACTAACCATCTATGTATTAGTTACTAACTGATTAAAAGTAAATGGAATTAACCATATATATATATATTTACTAACAGGATAACATATGTTAAAAGCTAGAGATCTGTGTGCTGATGGATGATGTTGTGTTTTATAAATCTTTGATTATGTTGTGAGATTAAAATCTTTTTGCATACGTAATAAATATATATACTTTTCCAAGCTGGGTCGTTCTATTTTTTAAAACCAAAACACGTACAATTTAAATACACTTAGGAGAACTTCTGAGAAATACAAACAAGATAAATTTGTTGTTGTTTATATCTCGTATAAGTTTCTTACCTGATTACTATCTCCGACAACATCTAAGAAAAATAATAAAAAATAAAAAATAAAAAATAAGTATATAGAACATATGCACCATTACGTAATATATGTACTTAAAAATTGAAAATTGGAAACATTATATGATCAAATTGAATTCATTAACATTATTCTTAAGACTTCATATAATTGATAGTACTTAATAATATGGATATTTATGTTTCTGCTATCGACATATAATTGATAGATTGTAATATAAGAACATTGCATATGTAAGAACATGACAACCTAATATTGTTTGTGCATTGAATATAGATAGATCAGTCTAGAGGTAATGTTATAGTTAGAATTAAACAATATTTCATATATCTATACCTTCTTAAACAATTAATTCAATAAAATAAACATAAAATACATTAAAAATCACAGGATGTTTTCAACAAATATATAGTTAGATAGTACACAAAAAATAGAAAGTTCACAAAAATATGATTTACAGGACCAAATATATTTAATTTTGATATAGTCACTAATTATGATTCAATTCACTCATCTAATATATCCTATATATTATAGGATACTATACACAGAAAGATTTGTTCAAATGAGACTATATATACATATGTTATTTTAGAGAGATAGCCACATATTATGGTAATTTTAAAAGAGTTAATGCACATCAATTTTTCCCAGATGGAATGTGTTGTAAGGACATCTGGGGTTAACAAATTTAGGTTTATTGACTAAAGGAGACTTATTTTTCCCCCCTTGTGGGAGAACATGCAGGAGATTGCATTTAAGAGCATAGCCGCTATTAAGATCGGCCGACTACATCGAATAAAGAACGAAGAAATATCGGAAACACCCTGTGGAACGCACGGAGTACCCTGTGGAACGCATGGAGCGTGTATAGCATCAGGGCGCATGCCAAGATGGCGGCGACTATCGGGTACCTAACGACGTTCGATAGAGGTGTGAAACGCACGCCAAATTACGATTCGGACATGTGGGGACAATTAAACTCCAATTATGGGGACTATTAATGTTTGTACTTAACAATACTCTGTAAGCCAGCTGAGGAAGTCACATCATACGGCAAAACGCGTCCTGGCTATCTGGCTATGCCAGATTTATTATAATTTTATTATTTTATTAAAGAATTTGAAACTTGGTTTTTGCAGGTTTGTCCCTGGGTTGGTTTTGAAAGTTGGTGCTGGGACGCTGCGGCCGGTTTGCAAACTCCTTCCCTGCCGGGAGGGAGTTCGCTAGCCGGCCACAGCGTCCCAGCACTCCACCCCCCCCTGCACACATGCTGTGAGAGGGAGAGGGAGGAAAGCAGCCGTCCCAACGTCATCTCCCTCCCAAAACTCACGTAGGGAGGGAGGTTTTGCCACGGGAGCCAGTGACAGCGATGCTGTTCTGGCTCTCCTGGATGCGCGCACAGCCGACGGGTTGAGGCTGCGCGCGCATCTGGCATTTGTCCGAAGCTGTGCATCTGGTTTCTGTTGGCTGCGTGCGCAGCCAACAGAAACTGGATGTGCGGCGACGGACAAACGATTTTATAGTTATAGATTTAAGAATGGGAAGTAGATAACTAGTACCAATAGAATGAAAGTTTCTTTACTTATTTAGTTTTTTATGATTTGTAGGCATTTTTTGGGTGACATTTTAGGTTTTCTAATTTTTTATAAAGGAACAAGGCTTTTTAACCCATAGATAATACACACACTGCTGGTGTAACCAATGTAAATATGTGTGTGTGTCTTTAAGAGCACAATGTGTATGTATTCCCCTAATATACTTCATTTTAAATAAACTCCTGTTTTATTATAATTGCCTTTCCCAAAAGAATCCTTTGGGATGTTTTTGTTGTAACTTTGAGCAGTCAATTAGGAGGTGATTCTAACATGCAAATAGGTATGACCTCATCCCTTGTCAGCTTTGGCATCAGAACACGAGGAGGTGCTGCAGAGGAAGGAGGTATACCATGTGCAGGCTCTCAGATTCTCATTCCCTAGAGTTTTAAAACCATGTAAAAGTTCCCCCAAACTGTTTTATGTTTAGTTTTAACTTTAAAGGTGTAGTTTGTCATGTTGGTTTCTCTAGGAGAATAATGTAATCATATTTTATGGGATTGAATTTTTATTTATGGTGTAGTTTGCATAGTTATATAGGGTAAAAACAGCTCTTTTGTATAACACAGGGCTTTGAGTGGGAAAAATATAAGGAAGGAAAGTGATAAACCTGTGCTAATTCTATGCTTGGTCTGTGCAGGTGGATGTTACAGAGGATATTTTCATGCCGTGTTGTATATATGTTTTTACTCAGGTATGATTTGTTTTATTCCCATTTTTATGTTTTATTTGTATTGCCCTGTTGAATTTATGTATTTTCTTTTTGTATATATGTATATATTTATTGTGATGTAATTATAATATCCAGCTTCTGTTCAGAACACGAGGAGGTGCTGCAGAGGAAGGAGGTGGATGTTACAGAGGATATTTTCATGCCGTGTTGTATATATGGTTTTTCTCAGATCCAGATTAAAACCGCATGTTTGCAGTGATGCAGTTGCCGGTCTGATCCTTGGTGCACAACAACACACAACACAACGCAGAGTCCATTACGAACAGGCAGCGAGGGTGTAGGCCGGTTACAGTGGTGCCGTGACTCGGATGAAGATCAGTCCGCTGTGTGGATCTTCATCTAAGGATAATCTAAGGATCTTCATCAATGTCGTTTGATCGCCGGTGGGAGCTGCACTTCAGTAAAGGTTCAAAAGAACTGTTAAACAAAGTGGCACATTTTTCATGCACAGGACACTTCTCCATATATTTAATGCCACCAAGTCTTATTTCACTCTCCTGAGATTCCAACAGATAACTCCTTGGAGTTGGTTGCAGCGGTTACAGTGGTGCCGTGTAAAGTTTTTTGTTATTAACGATAAATTCTGTTTTTGTAACTGCATGTTATAGGGAATTATGGCATATGGTTTCAGTGGGGATAATTTTTTGCAGACAGGAACATGTCAGACCCAGGTTTGGGCAGAGGAAGATTCTTTGGTGACCAGACATTTACACCTGTTGCAGTAGGAGGTATAAGAACATCACCCCAGTTTTGTTCCATGAGGGTAGCTGAACAAACGCCCAGCAGGCCAGGGGTTAACTCATTAACGAGCAGCCCAGATGTAAATGATACAGCATGGTACAATCTTATTACACATATTGCTCAGGAAGTAGGGCAAAGTATAATTTCTGCTCAAAATGGTGAAGCAAGTAGAGGGAGAGAAACCGGCACTGCACGAGCTTCAAGTTCAGGTGTAGAGTAGTCATTCTCAGAAATCCCTTAGCTTAATTTGACAGGAGTTAAACTTGTTATGCAGTCTGAAGCAAAAGAGCCTCCTGTTTTCAGAGGAGATGGTGCAGATAAATTCAGTGTGCATGAGTGGGAAGATTTAATAGACACTTACGAAAATGAGGTATACCAGTGAAAGAGCATGATAACGAAATTCTTACTAGATTAATGGGCAAGGCCAAGGACATTGTAAAAATCACGCTGCGCAGTAACACTTCTCTAAGACCTTCTTAGAATCCCACAGTAATATTCGACATTCTCAAACAACATTTTAGTGAAACCAGTTATTCCTACAGGCCTGTAGCAGATTTTAATGGCACAGAACCTGTTTTGGGAAAAGGTCCAGTTGAATATTGGGTCAGTTTAACCCCTTAAGGACGGGAGTAATTTTACAACTTTGACGCTCTTTCGGAAGTGAAGTTTGCTGAAGTTTTTGCTCATCATGTTTAAACGCGGTTTTAAGTCACATATTATTATACCACCCAGACAAATTATATATCGTTCTTTCCGGCAGACTCGGAAGATTAATAATATATAATAATTATATATAAAAGTCATGTCCTGCCAGAATGCTATAACAAAAAATGTAAAAAAATGTGAATTTTCAATAAAATTTCAATCATCCACAGTGTATAAAGTGTTTTTTTTTCACATTTTATTATCCGATCCTTCGCGGTTATATTCTATGGGGAAGACTTGGGAATCCTTTTTTTTTTTTTTTGGGTGGGGGGAAATTACGTGATTTTAGCTAAACCCCCCAAAAAAAAATCATTGGTGAAGCATCATTGTTCACATTATAATTGAAATGTGAACAACAATAATGCTGCATCAAAAAAAAAAAAAAAAGCACGTTTTTATTTTTTAATTAATTAATTGTTTTTTTATTTTTATTTTTATACACTTTTATTTTACTTTTTCATTCTCATGTTTGATATCGTTGGAAAGGCCAAGCTCAGACCTTTCCATCGATATCAGGCACGACCCCCTAGCTGCCACCAATCAGGAGATAAAGGGGTTCAAAGAACCCCCCTATCTCCTGCAAGGGATTTCCATAGGAAATCCCTTTGCAGCTAGGGGCTTCCCCAGTTAACTGACATCATCGCGCATGGCGCGATAAGTCAGTTGACGCGGGGGGGACCCAGAGGTGGGGGCTGCCATCCAAGATGGCGGCCCCCACCGGAAATAGGCCGCGATCGGGCACAAATTTGTGCCCAGTCGCGACCTGGCAACTCATGGGTTAACCCCAATACATCGCTGGAAAGGTCAGGCTGTGACCGTTCCAGCGATGCTGGCCACACCCTTGTAGCCCCCGGTGATGGGGAGATAGAGGGATCCGAAGGATCCCTCCCCTCCCCTCCAGGCGCTTCCCCTGCTCCGGCGGGGGGGACGCCTGAAACTGACGTCATCGCACCCCCGGCGCGATGACGTCAGTGCGCCGGAGGAGGAAACCCTGCCGATCTGACTCCGTGGGAGTCAGAGCAGCGAGGGAGCCGCCGGAGGAGGTGAGTATCTCCCGGGGGGACCGAAAACGCCGAGGACGTACATTTACGTCCTGCAGCGCCAAAGCCCGCCTAATGCAGGGCGTAAATGTACGTCCTGCGGCGTTAAGGGGTTAAATAAAGCTGTGGATGTGGCAGGGGAAGCTTTAATCAGATTAGGGCGTCAAATGAACAATCCATGTCAGGATCCAACTTTGACAACTTTGTCAGCCATATTTCATTTGAAGGCTCCTGATAAATGAACAGCAAGTGAGGTTCAAGAACATGTCGATAGGTACCAAATTGAACAAAAAGAACAGTAAACAGTTAAATCCAAGCATAGTACTGTTGTGAGAAATGCCGCAGTTCATTCAGTCACATAATGAGAGCAAAATTGTGAACATTGATTCTCCTGTTATATCACCAGACAGAGCTAATGCTAGTGCCCAGTCTTTTTCACAGAATGATGAAAACTGCATGAAGACACTGATAAGTTTGCTTGACCGCGCACGGTCTCAGAATAACCAAGCGGAATCAAAACATCTTCGACCGAGCCAACGATCTATGAGAGCATGTAAGGTCTGTCAGTCACACGAACACTCAACTCTAGCACACTGTCGAAGACATCGATTATGCTTCGGCTGTTACAATTCTGGTCACACACGTAGGGATTGTGCCAATGTTCAGTTCAGCAATAACAACTGGTTTGCTAAGCCGTCTCAGAAGGCACCAGCTTTAAACTGAACAACTCACACCTGGAGAGGGGACGTGTGGGTAGGGCAGAACAAACCCTCAGAACCACAGATATCAAACAAGAATATGAGAGCAATATACATCATCAATGAAGATGGAGTTTCCGTTGATCCTTTGAAGGTAGAAGTCATTGCCAAACTGTTAAAATCTGATCTTATGGAAGAAGATGGATGCACGCCATCTGCACGAAGAATCAAGTCCGTTTTAGGCATGATCCTCCATTACCAACATTTTATCCAAAACTGTTCGTCTATAGCTAAGCCACTCTTTTCCCTTACAAAAGGACAGAAGAGAAGAACAAAGGTCAAGGCAGGAGTTAAAGCAGAGTGTGATGAAGCCCTTTCTAAGTTGGAGTGCCTATTACATAGCGTAGTCTTAACACATCCTGACTTTTCGCTACCATTAATTTTGTCAACCGATGCCTCCTTGGATGGACTTGGCGCTGTCTTGTCCCAGATACCAGCAGGTGAGGAGAAGGCACGTCCCATTGCATTCGCAAGTAAGGCTCTAAGTACCTCTCAGAAGAGGTATCCAGCACACAAGCTGGAATTTTTAGCTTTGAAGTGGAGTGTGTGCGAGAAGTTCAGTCATTGGTTGAAAGGCCACACGTTCATCGTATGGACGGATAACAATCTGCTCACTTATATACTGACCAAGGCCAAACTCGATGCCTGTGAGCAGCATTGGGTGTCTAAGCTTTCTGGCTACACCTTTGACCTGAAGCACATTGCTGGAAGGAAGAATATTGAAGCCCAGGGCTCAAAATTTCAAGTCCCAAGCTACTAACCAGGCCATAAGAGCTACTCGCCACCAGTTGCTCCATCTAACCACTACCCAGCCCTTAACTCTGCCCCTAAACACACCTCCTTAAATTATCTTATGAAATTACACTGTTGAAGGTTTTATTTAAAATAAAGTTAAAAAATAACATTAATACCCAGACATGAGACCCCAGATACATGTATACCCAGTCATCAGACCCCAGTGTGAGCAGAGCGAGGTGACAGGGAAGCTCCTCTCTACCCCCCTGTTAGTGATAAAGACAAGCTGGGTCAGGTTAGGCAGCTGATCCCTGCCACCATACAGCCTGGGGAATGGGGGGTTGCACGGTGGCACTGCCGGAATACGCAGCACAAAATAATTTATTGGGCTGCCTGTGCGTGCATTTCCACTCTCCCTCACTTAATTTCCACTTGCCAAATGCGAGTAGGCGAATGGAAATTTTGAGCCCTGTTGTAGCCGACGCTCTGAGTCTTGATCCTCTTGTGAAAACCGTCAGCCAGAGGCTGATATCAGAGTGATATCACCGGTTACTTGCTAAGGCTGAAGACGTCGATCAAGATGGAGTTCAAGATACCTTCCGCTTACAGGTGAACAGTCAGAAAGTGTCACGGCAGTTGAACTAGGCATCCTGTGATCAAGCAACAGTTAGGTCTCAGTTGAGCCTTCACGATCAGTGGGAGATGGTAACCGAACTGAGAGCCATGCAAGCAATCCAGTCCATCCAGAGCACCGCAACATCTGCGTCTGATACCAGTTCGGCAATCCCTCTTGAGGAAATTCGACAATGTCAAGAGTCCGATCCAGTGATTTCGAAGATTATGCCATATTTGAATCAGAAGAAATGACCATTAAGAAGAGAAAGAGCTGGAATGGATTTCAGAGTTCTAGTTTTTCTCAAGCAATGGGATCGGTTGAAGATTCAAGATGGAACAAATACAGACTCTGACATTTTCTTATAATGCAACAGTGCATGAGACCACAGGTTATGCTTCATTTCAGCTTATGTTTGGCCGTATCCCAAAGTTACCTATTGATGTCATGTTTGGACAAGTGTTACATGATCCTGTTATTGTAGTGTAGCGCTCACTCCCGGAGGAGCCGCTGAAATTGAACCTCGGGTCAGTCTCCCCGCACTAGGGAATAAATATACTCCAGCACCGTTGTGGATTTTATAAATTATATAGTTTACTAGAATAAATGGCATATAATGAATAACACGGTGTTCGTAGATATATTTACAGTACTTCGTAATGCGGGAAACGCGCAGCGGAAAAGAAATACGATGTTTCGTATTTCGAGGAAACGCGCAGCGGAAAAGAATACAAAGTTTCGTAAAACTCGAGAAACGCGCAGCGGAAAATAAATACGATGTTTCGTAATTCGAGAAACACGCAGAGGAAAATAAACGGAAAATTATCTTTAACCCCTTTCTTGATTGGGGAGTGAGTCCCGCACAGGTTGTGTCCCGGAATGTAAGTGTGTGTGTGTGTTATGGTACCCGGGTACACTATTCAACTGGCCAGTGAATTGCTTAAGAGGTATCTTCGACTAGTCAAGTTGGGGCCCTGTGGGTTTTGGAAACAAACAGCAGCGTGCTTTCTTGGTTTTGCAATGGCCTAGAAGGCCTCTCACCCATCCGCCGGATACTTGAGGCTCCGCTGGACCCAGGACGTCTCTCCGCTCGATGTTGACTGGGCTCTCTTGGCTTCTGGATCCGTTGTCTGGCTTTCTGCTCCTGCCGCAACTTGTCCAGCTTACCGCCTGCTCTCCCAGTCTGATCGACCTGCAGTACTCCTTACTCGGGGGTCCTCTGGCTTCCTCAATAGCAGCTTGGGTAATCTTGTGGATCACTGGGTCTCCCTTTGGTAAGGCTGAGTAACCCGATCTGCAACTCCGTTAAGCCGCACCTGCGCTCCGGCCTGGACGCTGTTACGTTCTGCAGTACTGTGTCTTGTCTCTCTCACTCCCTGGCGCGCTCTGCCAGCTCTCCCCACGAGGCTCAGGATGTAAGTCTCTCTATCCCACCCACTTCCTGTGTCCGTTCCCAAAGCATGCCGGGAAATGTAGTCCCAATGTAATATTCAGTGTCTCACATTGCGCTTGTCTCCCTCCGGTGGCCAAAAATAGGTACTGCCACAATAAAGAATTAACCACAGCGCTACACTCTCCCCCTCCTAGAACTCTTGGGTCTCTCCAAGGAGGTGCAACAGTTACATTACATTTCGACACAGTTTAGGCAACATATACAGGCTCAGCAGTAAGCATACAGTGGGTTAGATACACTTCCTCAAGTTGACTCATGCTTTGGGCTACCTCAGCTAACATAGCAGACACTTCGGGCAACCTTCGCACTGTGGTGACAGCCTCTTCAGTGCTATGTCCTGGTGAGTCGTAGGTGAGTCGCTGGGGCGGTTGAACAGAGCATTTTGGTTCTGGCTCAATCAGTTCCTCTTCAGGTGGAAGTACTACAGGTGCTGGCTCAGTCCTTCTTTCAACCACTGGAGCAGACACCTCTTCAGAGTATGATCCCTCCAGTGAAGGCATAGAACTGTAGTCATAAGATTCAGCCTCAGGAACTACAGGGATTGCAACAGTCTCAGGAACTTCCAACTGAAATTCAGGAGCTTCAGGCCTCAAATTACTTTCCCACCGTTCAGGAACCGCGATAACCTCTTCAGGTTCCGGTGAGCGCATCCAGTCCAGACAAAAACTCTCTTCCTCACTGTCCCTTTCGCTCTCTTCGACAGCCCGGGTCTGCTGTGACCGAGTAACGGGAGGCAAACGTGGAGCAGGTGGATTTGGCAGAGAAAGTTCGTCCCCAACTGGCATCCTCACAGCCTCTCTCAAAGGTAACAAATGATTCCGGTGCCAGTTCTTAAGAGGCCCGGCCTTTCCATCCGGCCGGATTTGATACACCGGCAGACCCGGCAGCTGCTTGCAGACAATGTAGACTTGAGGACTCCATCTATCCACCAACTTTTGCCTCGCAGCCGCACCCAAGTTCTTCAACAAGACCCTATCACCGGGTTGCAGATCCTGTATCCGAACTTTCAAGTCATAGTTCCTCTTGTTCCTTTGCTCCCTGTTTCCTGAGGTCAAACGGGCCTGTTCAAACGCAGAGGTCAGATTCTTTCGAAGTCTATCCACGTAATTTCTATGGGAAGCTACCGACGTCTGGTCTAGAGATAACCCAAACGCCAAATCAACCGGCAGTCGAGCTTCTCTTCCGAACATAAGACGGTACGGTGAGTATCCAGTGGCGTCACTCTCTGTACTGTTATATGCATGCACCAGAGTAGCTATGTGACGACTCCAACTCTGCTTCTCTGTGTTTGACAATGTTCCCAGCATATTTAGCAGCGAGCGATTAAATCTTTCAGGCTGAGCATCCCCTTGAGGGTGATATGGTGTAGTTCGGGTCTTTTAGATTCCCAACAGTTCCAACAATTGCCCAACAAGTCGGCTTTCAAAGTCTCTACCCTGATCGGAGTGTATTCTCCTTGGTAGGCCGTAGTGAACAAAGAACTTCTCTATCAGAACCTTTGCTACTGTCGGAGCGCGTTGGTCTTTCGTGGAAAAGGCTTGGGCGTAACGTGTGAAATGATCAGTCACTACTAAAATATTCCCTTGCCCACTAGCATCCGGCTCTAAGCACAGGAAGTCAATGCACACCAAATCCATGGGTCCCTGACTCTGCAGATGGCTCATTGGAGCGGTTCGGGTTGGTAGGGTCTTCCTCTGAATACACCTGAGACATGAATGGCAATAACTTTTCACTTCAGCTCTCATGCAAGGCCAATAGAACCTGTAGATACCCATCATAGGGGAGTTTCTCTGTTCCGATACCCCAGATTTCCAGGTCCTTCAATTTCTGTAGAGGAATGTGCTTCAAGTGTTTCTCGTAGAAGTCTCGGTAGATCAATGTCACTTGAGCCCCTGAATCCAACAGGGCTTTCGTGTAGACTCCCTCCACTTGGATTGGCACAATAGGAGAAGGACCTATCAGCTGGTCAGGAAACTTGGTGGTGGCACCCGAACACTTAGACCCAGTTTGTTGTACCCTGGCCTTCTTCTTGGCCCGCGTAGGTTTTGGGTGTGCATTGCTTCCCCATGACGTAGGTCCGGATGCTAAGGGAGTGACTCTTTCAGTCCTGGCAGGCTCAGTAGTTGGCCCGACTTTGGGCCCTCTCGCCCTCTTAGTCCTGGCTTGATTTTTGGAGCGGGTTTCAACATTCGGGCACCTAGGTTGCTCCTTCACTTGTGCCCTCTGGCGTTTCCCGCTGGTGAGGTAGATAACAGTCCTTCTAAAGCTTTCAAGAGCTCCTCAACTCTATTCCCTTCAGGCTTTCGGCCTTTGCATTGTGCGCGGAAGTGGCCCATTTCTCCACAACCGAAACATCTTTTCTTAGAAAGCGGAGACGCAGTCGCCTGCTGTGATTCGGTTGAAGGACCCTGGCTAGACGCCACAGCATCTCCGGTTGTCTGCATGCCGGTAAGGAACTTCTGCATTTCTGCCTGCATCTCTGTCACCTTCAACAATACCCAGAACAGTTCTGCATGCGCCCGTTGCAATTCAGCTTGAGCTTCTTGTACTTTCTTGACAGTCTTGTGCAACTCACCATGTTCGGCGAGGTTTAATTCTTTGACAGCCTTCTCTGTGGATTTAAAAGCGATCAGATGCTCTTGCTCGTCCACGTCGGATCCATAGGTATCTAACGAGTCACTTTCAGGCTGCAAACAGTCGTTATGCCTCACAGGTTGCGCGTAAGCTCTTTCCCCTCGCCTGAAAGATTTTTCTTCCAGTAAAGCCTCCTCCTCTCTGACAGCTCGGATCAGTTCCAGGTACTTCAGTTCTTGATTACCTGCTCTGCTTCTCAGCTGCAGCATCACTGGATCTAAAGGTTGAGAGCCCCTCAGGATATGTTTTATTCAGATTTTATCTACTTCGGCCGGCTCGGCCCCTTTCTTGAGGAGTATCTGGTGCAGAATCTTATCTAGGCGCCTCATATATTCGGTCATTCTCTCACCTTTCCGCTGATAGGTGTGTTCATACTGATATACAAGCTCTGCGGCCTTTTCCGTTCGCCCAAAAACTTCCTCCAGAACGTTTAAATAATCTAGAGCAGTGCAGTCTTTCTTACTCAGTTTCAGGTTTCTCACCGCTTCTGACGCAGGTCCCTTTAAGCTCTCGGTGATCCTTTGCTTTTTCTGGGCTTCAGGGATGTCCCACTCATCCAGAGCCTGCATCGCCTGTTCCACCCATTCTTCGAAGGTTTCTTCTCCCGCCGGAGTTGGTACGTTTCGTGTAAAATTTCTCAACCGTCGATAACCGAAGTTAGTGTGCGGAGGGCTTGTTCTCTGACACTTAGTCAGCAAATCTCCAATAGCCACTATAAATTCAGGCCCGATCATGGCCAACGGACAGGGCGCGGGAACACTTGCGGATTCGCCACATGGCGCACTTGGCTGAATCAGTTGAACTTCCACCTCGTCGGTCAGCTGCACGCTCGCGCCCTGAAAACACTCTGGAACACCCTTTCTCCACTCAAAAAGAACATACGTGTGAGAGGTATCTGGGTTCTCTTTAATGTCCAGGATTAACCCCCGATGATCTGGTGTCAGCACGGCCACGGCCTGGCGAATCTGATCTTTGGCCCAAGTGTCTGCGGGAATATCCATGACTATACACAATTCTAACTGACTACTGTGCTCCTCACACCATTCGGCAACAGTATCTGGATCCATATTTAACCCTTTAGATGCGGTTTTTCCAGAGACTGGATCCCGGAAACGAGCCCCCACGTGTAGCGCTCACTCCCAGAGGAGCCGCTGAAATTGAACCTCGGGTCAGTCTCCCCACACTAGGGAATAAATATACTCCAGCACCGTTGTGGATTTTATAAATTATATAGTTTATTAGAATAAATGGCATATAATGAATAACACGGTGTTCGTAGATATATTTACAGTACTTCGTAATGCGGGAAATGCGCAGCGGAAAAGAAATACGATGTTTCGTATTTCGAGGAAACGCGCAGCGGAAAAGAATACTAAGTTTCGTAATTCGAGAAACGCGCAGCGGAAAATAAATACAATGTTTCGTAATTCGAGAAACACGCAGCGGAAAATAAACGGAAAATTATCTTTAACCCCTTTCTTGATTGGGGAGTGAGTCCCGCACAGGTTGTGTCCCGGAATTTAAGTGTGTGTGTGTGTTATGGTACCCGGGTACACTATTCAACTGGCCAGTGAATTGCTTAAGAGGTATCTTCGACTAGTCAAGTTGGGGCCCTGTGGGTTTTGGAAACAAACAGCAGCGTGCTTTCTTGGTTTTGCAATGGCCTAGAAGGCCTCTCACCCATCCGCCAGATACTTGAGGCTCCGCTGGACCCAGGACGTCTCTCCGCTCGATGTTGACTGGGCTCTCTTGGCTTCTGGATCCGCTGTCTGGCTTTCTGCTCCTACCGCGACTTGTCCAGCTTACCGCCTGCTCTCCCAGTCTGATCGACCTGCAGTACTCCTTACTCGGGGGTCCTCTGGTTTCCTCAATAGCAGCTTGGGTAATCTTGTGGATCACTGGGTCTCCCTTTGGTAAGGCTGAGTAACCCGATCTGCAACTCCGTTAAGCCGCACCTGCGCTCCGGCCTGGACGCTGTTACGTTCTGCAGTACTGTGTCTTGTCTCTCTCACTCCCTGGCGCGCTCTGCCAGCTCTCCCCACGAGGCTCAGGATGTAAGTCTCTCTATCCCACCCACTTCCTGTGTCCGTTCCCAATGTAATATTCAGTGTCTCACATTGCGCTTGTCTCCCTCCGGTGGCCAAAAATAGGTACTGCCACAATAAAGAATTAACCACAGCGCTACAGTAGATTATAGCAGCTATGTAAATTCACTCACGTTTTACCTTCATGAAGCAGCACATATAGCTCAGAAACATACTGAAAAACAACAGAAGAAGCAAGCCAAGTGTTACAGTCGAAGAATCAAGGGTACATATCTCAACATTGGAGATCGAGTGCTTCTAGCAAACAAAAGCGAAAGAGGAAACAGGAAACTTGCAGATAAGTGGGATCCAAATGTTTATACTGTGAAGGATTGTAATCTACAAACCAATATATACAAATTGATCGATGAAGAAGGCAAGTCAAAAGTAGTTAATCGAAATCTAATGCTAGATATAAGTTTCTTACCAGTTGAACCACATCAAAGTGACGAGAACATACAGTCCAACGGTAAAGATACAGAGAATGAGTCTTGTTCATTTTAGTTATTTGACCAATTCGAAGAGGAAAGTTCTGATAGTCCAGAAGAAACTGAAAATCAAGATTTTGCAAATGACAATGTTTCAGAATCTGGTCACTCAATGTATAGTGAAAGAACTGATTATGAACAGAGACCTGAAGAAAATGAAATTGAGAACATTGAAGTTTGTTCTGATCAAACACCTAGTGCAGAGGTTGAACCTCCTGTCAATGACTCTAGTGCACAAACAGAAATCGTGAATGACTCTAACGTCAATAGTAATCCTGACACGCAAGCACCAACTCCTACTGACACACAGAGTGTTAAGACCCGTACAGGGAGGGTAGTGAAAAAGGTCAGTCGCTTAATTGAATCTTTGACTCAGAAGTCAATAAACATTCAGAGAGTGGGCCCATCCTTAATAAAGAAGTCAGGATCAATCCGTTCTTTATTCTAAATATTTCCTTAATTTCTGATAGCAGACCAAAGAAAGGTTAATGTTACTTGTGTAAAAATGTATAAGAAATTTGTGAATTTCATTCAAAGTATTCTGTACCAGACCATTGTATGTTGTACAAGGCAGCATGTTGTTCTAAGGATATCTAGGACTTGATCAACCTTAGGCGTTCCTTAACCTATAAAGTAGGTAACTTTATGTTGAACTACGAATACGTTTTGTTTAAGTCTGGTTCAGTAGGACCATTGTGTGTTATATGATCAGGATATTAGCAAAATTCAAGAGGGGTGAATGTAACCAATGTAAATAAGTGTGTGTGTGTCTTTAAGAGCACAATGTGTATGTATTCCCCTAATAGCCTTAATTTTAGATAAACTTCCAATCTTTTGGGATGTTTTTGTTGTAACTTTGAGCAGTCAATTAGGAGGTGATTCTAACATGCAAATTGAAATGACCTCATCCCCTGTCAGCTTTGGCTTCAGAACAAGAGGCGGTGCTGCAGAGGAAGGAGGTATACCATGTGCAGGCTCTCAGATTCTCATTCCCTAGAGTTTTAAAACCATGTAAAAGTTCCCCAGTTTTATGTTTAGTTTTAACTTTAAGGGTGTAGTTTGTCATGTTGGTTTCTCTAGGAGAAACATGTAATCATATTTTATGAGATTGCAATTTTATTTATGGGTAGTTTGCATAGTTATATAGAGTAAAAACAGCTCTTTTGTATAACACAGGGCTTTGAGTGGGAAAATTATAAGGAAGGAAAGTGATAAGTAGTACATGAGGGGTGGGGTCGCGCCTATTCCCCAATGGGGCGGCTGCAACCACCAAATGTATCCAGCCCAGCAACATGTATAAAACATAACAAGGAGAACAAATGTCATCTGCGCTTATTCCCATTATACTGTGTGAAACAAAACGCAATTAATTGTGTTTTGTTTCACATGGTATAATGGGAATAAGCGCAGATGACATTTGTTCTCCTTGTTAAGGAAAGTGATAAACCTGTGCTAATTCTATGCTTGGTCTGTGCAAGTGGATGTTACAGAGGATATTTTCTTGCCGTGTTGTATATATGTTTTTTCTCAGGTATAATTTGTTGTATTCCCATTTTTATGTTTTATTTGTATTGCCCTTTCGAATTTATGTATTTTCTTTTTGTATATGTAGCACTCACTCCCGGAGGAGCCGCTGAATTTAACCTCGGGTTAGTCTCTCCGCACTAGGGAATAAATATACACCAGCACTGTTGTGGATTTTATAAATTATATACTTTACTGGTCTCAATAAAGCGGCATATATAATGTAAGCACGGTATATGGAAAACAGGATTTCGTAATGCGGGAAACGTGCAGCGGCAAAAGAAAAGTTTAACCCCTTCGTTTCTGGAGTGTAAGTCCCGTGCAGGTTATGTCCCAAAAAGTGTGTGTGTGTGAGCTCCAGTGGTGTATTTTGGCCTAGGCCGACTAGGTCGGCACCTTCCAGGGGGCGGCGGCCCGCACTGGGTGGCCCCAACCCTAAAAAAGAAAAAACTTTTTTTTTTTACTTTTGCAAAGTATTTTACCAGGAAGGATACATTGAGATTTCACAAATTTTCAAGTATGTCCTGGGTAGGCAAGGCCTAGGCTTTCACTTTCCAGGGGGCAGCAAAAAACCTCACCACTAAATGGGTTACTCACAGAGCACCGAAATGACGCCAACTTTTTGGTGTTCTGTAGTTTCCTGCACTTAGGAGAATAAAATTTCCCCACCCTGCAGTGAATTCACCATTCACCGGAGGGTCCACAAAGTGCATGGAGTCGGCCGCTGAATGCTGCCACCGCAAACCCGTGGCCTACTGTTTTCAAAAGAACTACTGAACGAAAATGTCTGGAATTTTCATATAAGATCCTATGATTGATAATAAAAAGTTCTGTTACAGAAAAAAGAAAAACTGCTATTAAAAAAAAGGGGGGGGGAAATTTGCCCAAAAGAATCTGAAAAGTGACTAAAAGGTACTAAAAAGAAATCAATAAGTAAAGACTTTTTACTGCAGATTAAAATAATAAATGATTTATTACTGTAGATATTGCATAAAAACGCGAATATTTTTAACATTGAAACCTATGGGGTTCGCCTGAATAAACCTGCTGATTGAAACCACCGAACATCAGGGCATTTCACTGACATTTCTCTGAGTCTCAATACCACATGACTGGCTGAACCACGTGAAACGCACGCGCGCAGCTGCCCGCCCTTTCGTTAACACAGACTCTATTCTGGACTGAACACCCACCGGGAAGGGAATCAAAGCTACAGTGTACCCTCTGGTAGTGGCACCCCACTGCTGACAAGATGGCTCCACACCATAATTGCTGTGTGCTCATATACACTCGGTTTGCTGGGAGTTTTACTGCAGTGGATTCTGATGCACTCATACACACCGCACATTGCATTGCTGGGAGTTTTATTGCTGTGAATTCTGATACGCTGACACACACCAAACATTGCATTGCTGGGAGTTTTATTGCTGTGGATTCTGTGATACACACTGCATATTACTGTGAGTTTTATTGCCCTGGAGCTCTGGGATATGCTCATACACACTGCACATTACTGTGAGTTTTATTGCTGTGCAGTTCTGTGATATGCCAATACACAGTGCCCATTTCTGTGGGTTTTATTGCTGTGCAGCTCTGTGTTACGCTCAGCCTTAGCCTTAGTGTGCACAATTCGTACGCACGCTACAGCATGTGGCTGGTCGAGTCGCAGCGTCACAACGCTGCAACAGATGCCAGGAGGCATGTCAGTAAGGATGCACATAGTGCGCTCATCTGACACCAGCCTTAACCAGTATGCTTGACTCAGAACGATTGGAAAACATGCAAAAGATGCTGTGCTGTTCTGTTGGAGTTTTTGGAGAAGGAAGATAGTCACGGTCAGGGCCCACGGTATGGACCATACTGCAAGGAACTCACTACAGGGATGTCAGGCAGCCACCCTCGAGGATGCTGTACAACAGACTATACTGGAGCAGTTCTTTCAGCTCACCACCACAGAGGTTCATAACTGGGTCTGAGATAATGAGCTTTATATCACATTTCTTTGACAAGTATTTTTCACATTTCTTTGTTTGTTGGTTTTGAATGTTTTTGTTTTGACGCACTCACAAGATTTGCCTTGTCGTGGCAGATGGGCTTATGCGTGGAATGGCCATTGTAAGTGTACCAAAAATCTATTTTTTTTGTAGACATTACTAATTGATAAGCACGCATGACATGTTTTTTATCTGTGTAAGTTCCAGTTTATTTGTTTGGTCAGGATCAGCTAGAACATACGCGACCCCATCCCTCCTGTGCTATGTATGCTTTGTTGTACCTCCAGCCAGGTCATCATTGCAGCATGTTCAGCTCTGTGTCTTTGTTTTTTGATCCCAAGGTGGATTTGTTTCTGGGGGGGGCATAAATATGAGCCCACCAGTCTACCTCATGACAGAAAAGCCGCGTGAGCAGTGATGTTCACTACACAGCAGCCTGTGGCTTCATTTTTGGATAGGACTCACCCTCATTAGAGGTGCCTTTACGTGGCGGTGAGCTTACACTCTTATTGACCATTAATAGAAACCAAAGCCTCTAATTGTGTTTTGTTTCACACGGTATAATGGGAATAAGTGCAGATGACATATATTTTTTTTCTTGTGTTTTATACATGTTCGTGGGCTGGATACATCTGGTGGTTGCAGCCGCCCCATCGGGGAATAGGTGTGACCCCACCCCTCCTGTACTATGTGCGGAGACTAAGGCATCTTTGAAGCATTGGAAGGCGGCCTCACACTCTGGGGACTGCAGGACCTGTCAGGGCAAGTTCTTCTTTGTCAGGTCTGTCAGGGGCTTAACAATAGAGCTATAATCTGGGAAAAACCTATAGTAGTACCCCACCATACCTAGGAAAGCTAAGACCTGGGTCTTCAGCAGGGGGGGTTGGCCAGTTGGTGACTGCCTCAACCTTAGCGGGCTCAGGCAGTTGTCACCTACGACCTATCCGATGTTCAATTTACTGCACCTCGGACATTCCTGTGTTACATATTTCCAGCTTCTATGTTAGTCCCGTGGGCCTAATGCAATCTAACACGATTCCCAGGTGTAAATTCCCTAACTGACCATCTATCCTGACTGCCACTAACCCTAAAATGTCTCTAGACCGGTCGAGGGAGCTCCGGCAGGGGAAGATTCTGAGTCCTCCACAGTGGGGGCACATATGGCGGCTACATCTTCTGACCTCTTCTGGTACCCTTTGAGCATGTTTAAATGGAAAGTCCGCTGGACTCTTTCATCTGAACATTTAGTTACCAGGTAGGTGGAGTCGCTGAGCTGCTGCACACAGGGGCGGACTGACCAGTCGGTCGGATCGAACCTGGACCTAGCCGGGGGCCCAGGGCCCCCAATGAAGCGCTCTAGGCCCAGGCACTGAAGCGAGGGGTGGGTGGTGCGAAACATTGAAATCCCCGTCATTCGCTTGGATGGGGATTGAAACTTGCCCAACGCAGCTTCCTCCGTCTTTCCTAGGACATCCTAAATCTCAGAGTTCCTATCTCCAGAGACTAATGAGTTCCAATCCCCAGAGACTGAAACTCCCAAGGCAAGCTACTGCTCAGAAGTAGCTTGCCATGGGAGTTTTAGTCTCTGGAGATTAGAACTCATTGAAGTCGTTGCTGGTCTCATAACGTTATGATTGTGGACATAGAGCAGTGCAGGGTGGTGAGTGTGTCTCTCCCAGGGGCTGTGGGAGCTCTGTGCAATGATTCCCTGCTGCTTGGAGCCTGCTATCTGGGGTAATGGGGGGGGGGAGGAAGAGATAAGAGGCCTTTTATTTCCTTTTTTTCCAATGGATTACACTTTATTTATACAACATGACAACCACTGGCTTTTATTTATCTCAGAAACTACTCATTCTCTAGGCATGCAAAGACATAGAATGAATAGCTTCTGAGATAAAAAAATAAAATCTGAGGTGATCTTGCTGTACAAATAAAGTGTCATCTATTGGGGGGGGGGTGTTTTTTCTCCTGGCTGGAACTGCTCCTACCTCATCCCTTATTTAACACCACCATACTGCATGTACTATTAGCATGATGTGCTGACTCAGGTTTTATGAGCCAAACTTACTTTGCCCCCGGGCTGCCTGGCAGTCAATGGCTGTCAATGGCTTTGCAGGCAGCACGGAGGCAAAGTAAGTTTAAGGCTAGCCATTCCACTGGGTCCATAGTCTGACGACCAAATTTGTCAAACTACGGACAACCTAGGTCGTAGGACGGCGGTCTTCCAGGGTTGTCCACTGCAAGCGACTATGGATGACCCATGGAGACTGTGACTGCAGAAAAACAAAACAAAAAACTGAACTCTGCTATTCTTGTAATGGGTGTTAGACAATTTTTTTATGTATTTTTATTAGTTTAAAGAGTAAAAAAGTTCCTTAAAAAAAATAATAAAGTCTGGTACAGAATAAAAAAACAATTAAAAAAAAATTGGGAATCAAAAGGTTTGTCTTCTATAAAAATACAAACGAATGGAAAAGGAGGTATCATGTATCCTGGCACCACCTAGTGGTTCCTTTGTAGAAGGCCTAATGTAGTACTTATATGATGAGCATGTCTGTAGATGCCCATAGTATTCAATTTATGAACTGTGGCAGAACAGTGTAAAGACAAAACAGGTGTGCAAATAAATGCAGAATTGTGCAAAATGGCAAAGCAAGATAAAAAATGTATAAATACACAAAATTTGCAAATACGCAAAAGGGATGAATACTGGCTGGGTGGAGTACAGGTAACATCACTGCTCTGCATGGAGAAAGCCTGTGGATTTGCGGGTTTGATCCCGGCAGGAGCACCTCTCCAGTAGGCGTCTTTGGGCAAGACACCTAACGGTACATACTCGCCACCCAGGACATACTTGAAAACGAGAGAAATCTCAATGTATCCTTCCTGGTAAAATCCTTTCACCAAGAAAAAACAAATACCCAAGCAAAATACAAACATGAACATGTGCAAATTATGCAAAATGGCAAAGCAATATAGAAAACAATATATAAATACACAAAGGTCCACTTTACAATTTTGTTGCTAACGTTAGCGCTCACCTGCATGAGCATTAACGTTAGCCGCGGTGTCTACCGCATATTACAATCCAAACACAAATGGGTTAAGTAACGCATTTGCATCTGGTACCTTGCACTTTTCAGCGCGAGGTTACTGTTCTTTGCTCTCCCTATACTTAACGGGCCCTATTACATTCTTCACGCAAAAACACACATACAACTCGTGAATTTTTGCGCGAAGCGTTAGACGTTAACGTGCGTAAATTAACGGTCGCACATTTTTCATCTGTCAAAAAATAACGCGCGTAAAACGGACGCGCAAAAACGCACGCGAATTAATGTTGCGCGCAGAAATCAGTGTGCGGACTGTTTTTTCACGCGATTCAGACAATCAGAATTAAGAACCACAATTCTCTCACGTTACGTTTTGCGCCTGCCAAAGTCAATCTGAGTATATATGCTGCAGCAATAATAAAAACATCCACAACTTCTCAATTTTATTGGTTTGGTATGCGTATGCGTAATGTGTAACTATACTTTGCTGTATTTTTTTTTTCGGGCTGGTGTATTTGGTTTCGGCCAGGACTTTCAGATTTGCCAGTAACACCAGCTTCTAGGAGTTGTTAAAATTATGCGCGCAAAGGCTGTGCTTTAAAAACTGCGCATAGATTGTAATACCATCCGCGTACCAGCGCACAAACGCATTTGCGCTCACAATGTTAAGTATAGGACGTGCGCAGTACAGTACGCTCACAAAGGGTTCGCGCAGGACCACCCGTGTTAGATGATTACGCGCGTTTGTTGCGCTGACTTCGTAATACGACATTCTGCGCAAAGGGTTTTGCCCCTCGCGTTAATGCGTTTTTGCGCATGCATTAATGTTTGCATGAAGATTGTAATAAGGCCCAACATGGGGAGCGCAAAGTGTTAATCAGCGTTAGGATTACAAAGTCCTAACACTGGTTAACGTCCGGCTCTGGTTAGCGGAAAGTTAACCAGAGCCAGGACTTGGTGTTAACGGATTCTGCTTCTGCAGAATCCGTTAACACCAGCCTAAAAAATACAAAAAAAGAATCAGATACTCACCTCCTGTCCCACGGCGAGGACCATGGCTCTGTCCGCCTCCTCCGTCCGTCTGAAGCAGGGAAAGACTGGGGGGAAAAAGTCCCCCCAGTCTCTCTCTGCGTATCACAACGCTGACCGGCCAGATCTTGCGAGATCCGGCAGGTCATGTGATCGCCGGCGTCTGGCTCAATGGAGTCCTATAGACTCCATTGACCGGATGCTCGTGGCTGCACTCAGCGCTGCCGCGAGCATCCCCGGGCGTAGCACCCGCTACTAGGGATGAGCCGAATGCCCCCGTGTTCGGTTCGATTTCGAACTCGAACAATTTCAAAAGTTAGAGTTCGATCTCGTACGCGATCCGAACTCAATGTAATTCAATGGGACCCGAACATTCGATTTTTAGAGTGCCCTCCAAGAGGGCATATATGCTAGATATTTGCCATAAAAGGTGTATGGGGGTCCGGGTAGTGCCCTGGGGGACAGGAAACAAGGACAAAAAGTTGTAAAAAAAAATGTTTTTAAAGGAACAGCCAGTTTTCCATGAAATAAAGGTTAAGAATAAAAAAGAAAAATTACTTCAAATATCGTGCCTAGGAGGTCCCCATAACCTGCCTTGAAGTGGCGGATTTGTAGGATGTATAGAATTGTAGGATGTATAGAAACATTAAAAACAAAAAAATTACATTTCAAATGATGGTAAATGGCTATGAAAATCTATTCATAAACAGCTGCTTGGGGCGGCAGCCTGTATGAAAAGAGGAGACATTTTAGGACACGCAGAACAAGTTTAGTGATTTTTTGGCTAAATTATGGTAAAACTTATGCAGGCTTTGGATGAAAGTAACAATAGGTGCTTTAATTGCAGGCTTTGAATAAAAGTAACAATAGGTGCTTTAAAATTGGGCCTTTAGTGTCAGCAACAGTGCCGTCACACGTAACCCCTCTGTGGTATTGTGGAAGAGTGCAGTGGTGGACCCTGCGGTCCAATGTTAAAATAATATGAATCTGGTATAGGCGTCAGTGGCAGTGCACCCAAATATTAGGCCTTTGGTGCCAGCTAGTGCCTTCACAACGTAACCCCTCTGTGGTATTGTGGAAGAGTGCAGGGGTGGAGGTTTTGGTAATGCAGAAGAGATTCCCGATCTATTCAGTTACATCAGCGTCAGGGGATTGATAGCTGCTGATCCAGGACTGAATCATTTTTATAAATGTCAGCCGGTCTACAGAGTCGGTGGGCAGACGCACTCTTTTGTCTGTGACAAAACCTCCAGCGGCACTGAACATCCTTTTAGAAAGCACGCTGGATGAAGGGCAACCTAGTAGCTACATAGCATATTGACTAAGTTCTGGCCAGTGATCCAATCTCAACACCCAGTAAGCCAGTGGATCAACTGCTGTAAAGGTATCCAGGTCTGCCCTTGCCCCTAGGTAGTCCTGCACCATACGGTGAAGACGCTGGCAATGGGTGCCTACATTTGACGTCCCTGGGCATCGTGGACTAAAACAATTTAAAAAGGCATCAGTCAAGCGGCCCTGGCCTTCACCGCTCTTCCTCTGATCATCCGCAGCCTCAGAAGTACCTGTGTCATCACTTGGTAACCTACCAGTGCCTGCAAAGGTGTTACACAAGTGTCGCTTTAGAGCGTCCTCAAGTTGTTTCACCTGTCCTCCCTCTGTGCGGGCAGGATGAGCTCTGCAACTTTACCCTTGTATAGTGGATCAAGAAGGCTTGCCAACCATTAATGATCCCTCTCCTTGATAGCACGAATCCTGGGGTCCTTTAGCAGGCTTTGCAGGATAAGGGAGCCCATGCAGTGTAGGTTGGAGGTGGCATTAGCTTCCGAGTCTTCCTGGTCAATGAGGATGACCCCATGTGCACTTCCTCCTCCCAGCCACGTACTAGTCCTTGGGTTTCTGGGCACACAAAACCCTCCCTTGAGAAATCCCCACCTTCAATGCCCCACTACTTAAATATTCTATAAAGAGATGCTTTTGAGAGTTTTCTTCTGTTTCTTAGGTCTGGAGCAATACATGAGAAAGGAAAACTCTGGAAAGCTTGGGCTCTATTATGTTCTTCGCGTTAAAACGCGGGTGCAAGGGAGGAAAAACTGTGCGCGCAGTTTTCCCCCTTGCGCCCGCGTTTTAACGCTGAATTACAATGCAGGCGCAAAAAATGCTGCCTGCATTGTGATTGCGCGTTAAATTTTGGATGCTTGCGGCAGCGCTAAGCGCAGCCGCGAGCATCCACTCGCTGGAGTCCAAAGGACTCCATTGGGTTCCTCCCTGCCAGTCACGTGACCAGCCGGATCTCGCCTCGCCAGAATACAGGATACCTCCTTTTCCATTCGTTTGTTTTTTTTCCCCAATGGAATGATTTAGTGGTGAAAATTAATAGTGCCCCCCCCTATATATTGTTCCTAGAGTCGCCACTGCTGCCAGCAAACCCAGCAAGACCAGCGCCTGCCAGCATACCAGTGCCAGCAAGACCAGTGCCTGCCAGCACACCAGTGCCAGCAAGACCAGTGCCCGCTAGGACACCAGTGCCAGCAAGACCAGCACCATTCAGCCTTGCACAAAGTTAAGGTGAGCTTGGTGTAGCCAATTTGGGGCTATATTCCCTAAATGTCCATAAGCTAACTACAGGGAACATTATACATAGCGGGCTCTATTACATTCTTCGCACAAAAACGCACGCGCAGCACGTGATTTTTTGCGCGAAGCGTTAAACGTTTTACGCGTGAAAAATAACGGTGGTATTACAATCCTCGCACATTTTTTCATTCGTCAAAAAATAACACGTGTAAAAAAGACGCGCAAAACGCACGCGCATCAATGCTGAGCGCAGAAATCAGTGTGCAGACTTTTTTAATGCAATTCAGCCAATCAGAATTAAGAACCACAATTGTCTCCCGTAAATTTTTAGCGCCTGCCAAAATCAATCTGAGTATATATGCTGCAGCAATAATAAATGCACACACAACTTCTCCATTTTATTGTTTGGGTATGCGTAGAATGTGTAACTGTACTTTGCTGTATTTTTTTTTGGGCTCGTGTCTCGTGACTCGTGGGTTCAGTCAGGACGTTCAGATTTGCCATTAACACCAGCTTTTCAAAAACATTAAAATTATGCGCGAAAACATTGTCCGTTAAATTTTGTGCATAGATTGTAATACCATCGGCATACCAGCGCACAAACGCATTTGCGCTCACAATGTTAAGTATAGGACGCGCACAGTACAGTACACTTCGCAGGGTTCGTGCAGGTCAACCCGCGTTAGACGTTAACGCGCATTTTTTGCGCGGATGTTGTAATACAACATTCAGCGCAAAGGGCTTTGCCCCTCACGTTAATGCTTTTTTGTGCACGCATTAAAATTTGCGTTGAGAATGTAATAGAGCCCAACCTCTCCTGTAGTTATTTTATCGACAGGAAAAGCCATTCCATTCAAGCCACAAGCGGAGTTTGTAGCTCAAATGGAATGTAGCGTTTTCCTGCGCGAGGTTACTGTACGATAACGTCTCCTATACTTATTATGGGAGATGCTAATTGTAACCTGTAAGTGAAGATTATTCCAAAGTAGTCTGTGCTTCCACGCGGGAGACGATATTTCACTGTGAAATAACGTCTCCTCAAAGCTGATTTTACATTCTCTTAACCGCCACCCTCCCCAATTAAATCCCAAAGTCACTTATCCTGCTGTCAAGGCAGTGCGATCCGCTGCTTCTTCTACCCGGGAGCAGAGTGAGCCTGGGAACAAATAGTTCCTAGTCTCCAGGGGTCAAGTCTTAAAAAAATAAGTGTGAGGACTCACCTACATTCCTTTACATTCTGGTCTCAAAGATTACTGGGAGCTGCAGCGCTTATTTATGTATGAGAATGTCATTACTCTGGCAAACACTGAGAAATTGTCATTCCCATGCATTCCCAATGTACCAGGAAAAACCCTTAAATATAGACAGTTTTATAATATTTTGTCTATATAGAAAGGTATTGCAGCTTCCCAGTATATCAGCCAAAAGGGAACTGCCCTTCTGTCTCCCTCTGCGATTCATGAGCTGAGCTCATTGCTCAATGCCGGTACATGCAAGGCTCCATGGGTGGAGTCTGGTGGGGGGGCCCTTGCTTTATTTCTTCTGGGTGCCCTGAGTCTTGTCAGTCCGCCCCTGGCTGCACAACCTTGTAGGGACCCTGCCAAGCGGCATGCAATTTATCAGTCTTGGCTAGCTTGAGGGCAAGAACTCTCTGCCCCACAGCCAAGGTACGATTCCAGGCGGTACGGTCGTACCACTGTTTCTGCCATCCCTGCGCATACTGAATATGCTCCGGGACAGAGTCCATAAGTTGTTTCAGCCAGTCCTTCAATGCCAGCACATACTATATGATAGAGGTGTCCTCAGCCTCCTTCCCCTCTTCCCAGTGGGCTCTAAGTAAATCTAAGCTTTGCGTGGATATTTATCCTTCATAGCTTCAAAAACTGCTGCGTCAGGTCAGCGGTAAACTGGGTCCCACGGTCAGAGATAATCTCCTTGGGGAAACCCGCGCTGGTAAAGATTCAGATCAGGGCATGGGCCACTGTCTCAGTGTGGATGTTGTAAATCAGGGGGATTGCCTCTGGGTAAAGTGTGGCATAGTCCAATAAAATAAATCTCTTTCCAGAGGGACTGGGACAGGTAGTGGTCCAACCAGGACTACAGCAATCCAACTAAAGGGTTCAGAAAACATGCCGGGTAATGGGTACAGGGAAGCCTTACTGCAGTCACCCCCCCCCGACAGGTATCACAAATACAGCAAAAGTTCTGAATGTCCTCCGTGATCCTGGGCCAAAAAAAAGAGCTTGCGGGTTTTACAGTTACAGTTAAAAGTATTTACAAAGCGCCAACAAATTGCTTAGCGCTATACAATGGGAGAAGCAGAATAACAAATATACATGCACAGTACAAATACTGTACAGAATGAGGGAGGAACATGCTCGAGAGCTTACAATCTAAGAGTAGAGGGGTGACACAGTAGGTGAGGGTGAATAGGGTAAGTGAAGTAGCAGGTTGCATGAGGACTGAATGGGAAGAAGTGTGCAGTGGGGGATCATGGAGTGAGCCAATAGGCTTCTCTAAAGTACTGCGTTTTCAGAGACACCTTGAAGGACTGAAGAGAGGGGGAGAGTCTAATGTTGTGGGGGAGGCAGTTCCATAGAGAGGGGGCAGCTCGAGAGAAGTCCTGAAGGTGAGAGTTGGGGGTGCGGGAACTTGGAACTGATAGCATAAGATCATTGGCAGAGCGAAGTGGTCGAGATGGGATATACCTGCTAATAAGGATTGAGATGTAGTCAGGGGTTCGGTTATGGAGAGCTTTGTAAGTGAGCACCAGTTTTTTTAAATGGATTCTAAAGGAGATAGGGAGCCATTGTAGAGATTGACAAAAGGGTGAGGGCGAGAGATATGGGAGGTGAGGTGGATGAGCCTAGCACAGGCGTTCATTACAGACTGCAGAGGGAGAATCTTGGTCTCTTAAGGCCAGAGAGAAGGAGGTTACAGTAGTCAAGGCGGGAGATAATAAGAGCTCGGATGAGTATTTTTTTTATAATTCTTTATTTTAGAATTTTAGCATAGACATCATGAAATCAACATTGTAAGTTAGCCACGCAGGGCCATATGTCATCTGAAGAATTATCCCGCCAGCAATAATAAACACACAGGGACATAAAGCAATGGGTCGAAGACGTAAAAACACTCAGATGGCATCATGCATAAACTTTCCATTGGGGTGTCCCCAGCCGGAGACATCCACTACGCAGCCCAAAAAATAGATAAATAAAAATAACGCAAATGTCCACAGAGACTGCGCAGTAATAAAATAAAATATAAGGGAGGAAAAGAAAAAAAAAAAAAAAAAAAAAGGGGAGGGGTGTCAGAAGGCATCTGCAAAACAGAAAAAGACAAGGGGGGTTGCATAACTACAAAGCGTACAGTAAGAGTAAAATCAAAACCGCTTTAAATCTTCTGAAAGTGTCAAAGAAGCATAAACGTCCTCAGCAAAGAAGATCTCAAGACGTAGTCGTAGCAGAGAGCGGGGGGGGGGGGGGGGGGGGGGTGCGAGAAGCAAAAATCACGGCATTAAAAAACAAAAAAAGTGGAGAGGTAATTACAACGGATAGTCATCAGGCAGGAAAAAACAATAGACTGCTCTCATCCAGTGTCCCGAAACAGCGGTCGCCGCGGGGCAGGCAAGGAAAGGCATCCCCGTAGTAGTGTGATCACAGCGGAGACAGCTCCATGAGGCCTAGGCACACTTCTCTTTCCTCCTATGGGGCACACTCCGGCAGCAGGTATCACCTCCACCTCGGTCTGCGACGTATCTGGCAACACCTCCACTCCAACATGCGGCGGTGGGTTCGCGTGCGGCGTCGCCGGTGTCCCATGCCCCTCTTCCCTGACTTCTGGGACCAGCTCACCTCCAGTTGCGTCCTCTGTTACCGCAGCAGGGAGGACCACCATCCGTCCAGGAGGCACCTCCGTCAGCTCCGGACGTTCAGTTAAGTCCTCCGTCTCCTCCCGACCTCCATGCAGCTCCGCCATCTGTGGTCGCCAGGAGCCTGTAGCAATCTGGTTCCCCTCGGTGTCAGGCACCATCACCAGGCACTCATCCAAGTCCGCAGACATGGCCTCCAGGGCTCCAACACGAGGAGGGAGCATTGGCTGTCTCCATGTCGTGCCAGCTCGTTCCTCCAGCAGCCCAGACGCTGCGGTCGCCGCCGCGTTCAGAAGATGGGGGCCCTCCATCCTCCGAGCCGCTACAGCTGACCACCCATCCAGGTAAAACCGCCGGGGGAAGTTTGGAAAGCCCGAAACGGTCCGAGACTGATCCCGGTGATAGGCCTCAAGATGGCCGACGCCTGAACGCCTCCGCTGTGGGACAAGGCCGCAATCTCCGCCATGCTCTGGAGGGGGGACCGAACCGGCTCCAAAGCACTCCTCCCGGTGGCCGACCATACAGAGACTCCCTGTGGGGCAAATTAAACGAGGAATTCGGTCCAAAACCGCTGTCGCCAGCGATTCCAGACGGAGCTCAGCAGAAGCACGTCTGGTCCCCTGCATGGTCAGCCACGCCCCCCCCGGATGAGTATTTTAGTAGAGTCCGGATTCAAAAAATGGACAGATGCGTGCAATGTTTTTTAGGTGAAAGTAGCAATATTTGGTTAGAGCCTGAATGTGAGTAGTAAAGGATAGATTGGAGTCCAAGAGGACCCAGAGGCAGCGAGCCTGAGAGGTAGAAGTATTGGTGGCACCATTCACCTGAAGAGAAATGGTGCAGGAATGGAGTTTTTAGAGGAAGGGAAGATAAGAAGTTCAGTTTTCGAGAAGTTGAGCTTTAGGAATCGGGAAGTCATCCCGTTGAGACCGCTGACACGCAGGCTAACATGGTCCAACACCGGAGGAGAGAGATCAGGAGAGGAAAGGTAGATTTGGGTGTCGTCAGTATAGAGATGATAATTGAATTCATAGGAAGAGATGAGGTTGCCCAGAGAGGCAGTATAGATCGAGAAGAGTAGGGGAACCAGAACAGAGCCTTGAGGTACCCCAACTGACAGAGGAACTGGTGGTGAAGAGGCACCAGCAAATGATTGAAGGAGTGAAAAAAGAGATGCGCAGAGAACCATGAGAGAGTGGCATCACTGAGGCCAAGTTGACGCAGCATGAGGAGCAGAAGAGGGTGGTCAACAGTGTCGAATGCAGCGGAAAGGTCAAGAAGAATAAAGAGGTAGAAGTGACATTTGGTTGTAGTGGAAGCTAAACCATTAGTCTCTGTGGTCAGAGCAGTCTCAGTAGAGTGTTGGGAGCGAAAGCCGGACTGGTGCGGATTGAGTAGAGAGTTAGGAGCAAGAGAAGTGGTGAGCTGGTTATAGATCAGGCGTTTTAGGATTTTTGAGACAAAGGGAAGAAGAAAGATGGGACGGTAGTTCGAGAGGGAGGTAGGATCAATAGATGGTGGTTTTAGAATGGAGGTGATCAGAGCACATTTTAATGCAGAGGGGAAGACTCCAGAGGAGAGGGAGAGGTTAAAAATATGAGTCAAAACAGGGACATTGACTGGTAGAACAGACCCAATAAAGTATGAAGGGATGGGGTCAAGTGGACAGGTGGTCAGGAAGGAGAACATGAGAACTTCTGAGACATCCTCCTCTGAGACTGGAGAAAAGGAAGACATAGTAGAAGAGAGGGCAGATAGTGAGGGAGTCAGTGTGGTAGAGTGGTTAATGGAGGAGGGCAGTGAGGAAATTTCTAGTCTAAGTTTAGTCACAACAAAGTGTCCGGCCAGGGAAATATCATGCCCAACACTAAGCAGTTGGTGACAATAGGGTTGCAGCACCACCAGCTGTCACTTGGGTATATGATGGGGCCCTTCCCTTCCGTCACCTGGTAGAGCAACCAATCCCCCCACTCATTTCTCTCCCCCTCTAAACCTCCTGGGTCAGAACCCACCCTCTCCCGATAATTTGCCAGAATAGGGTCCATTAGGATATCTTGGGTAAACTGGGCTGGTGATGCCCAAGGAAGAGGAAGGGATTTCACGTCATGAGTAACCAGATCAGTCGTTACCTAGGTTTTGTCCTTGCGGGCAGGTTTCGCCTGTCTCGTTTGCTATCTGGTGGTGACCAGGTAAACCTCAGGGGATGTTTCGGCCAGGAACGTGGAAGGGAGATGCTCCAAATCGTTTCCAAGAAGGACATCTGCTTACAGGTTTTTCATGATCCCAACCAGGGATTCCGACCCTGGACCCAATCTCTCATCTCTGCTGGCACTTGCTCATAGACCTGCTCCAGTAATATGAGCTGGGTAACCTCTGCTAGTGTCGTAGCCTGGAATCTTGCAAACCAGGCATCCACTGAGAGGGACATCTGATGGACCCACTCAGTGGGTGGTTGTCCGTCCTTCTTTGTAAGGGTCCAAAACTTAATTTGATGCGCCTCTGAGGCAATATCATACCAGGCCATGTCTAGTTCCCGCATCGCCTGCTTTTGCATTCCTATTGTATTACCAGTTGCCAACCCGTTTAGGTCTACGAATCCTGCTCACGTTTTGTCCCCGCTTGTCTTTGACCATTCTTCTGCCTATCCCTTATCGGTATCGAGTACTGCATGTTGTATGTTTAACCTTATGTGTGCCGCTTGGGGTTTTGCCCGCCACCTTGGTAGATACCCATCTCACTCTGGGTTACTCTCTGCAGCCTTATCGGGATTGAGTTCTAAACCCAAGGCCTCCAAGTATGTGTTATCCTGTCTTACTGTGTGATCAGTTAGAGACAATTGCGGTTTGTTTTCTACTCCATACTATTATGAAAAATACGTCAAGTGTACCAAGGTTGCCACCAACTTAACACCAGCACGTTTGTCAGCAGACTCTTGTCATAGCAAGCTACTGTATACCCGGTTGGGTTTTTCCGAAAACTCTAAGTCTGCCTATTATGTGACTGCCCTGCAGTCTGACCAATTCATCGACTTTCACAGAATTCTGCTGGAAAACCAGCGTGAAAAAAATACTCAGGTATTTAAGTCATCTGTATGGTTGACTAAAGTTTATGTATCCTCATTAAGTTGTCTTTTGGTCTTGAAACCATTTGAGCTTAGTTGGAGATCAAGTCTGCCGATATATGTACATGTATACCGATTGTTTTGTAACCGTCTGTCAGGTATATCTGTCCATTACGATCCCAACTCCGCTACTCTTGTGTGAGCGCCATAGCACCCATTACAGTTGGTACCATATAACCCCAGTAGCCACTGAATGTCCCGCTACAGTTCTGTGAGCTCACCACTCCCTGGGGTTGGCTCGCTGTCTCTTTCCATGCCTCTGTCCCTTTCCACCAGCTCTGCTATCAGTGTATCTTTAGATTTGTAGCTGCCACTCTAGCCCTGAGCCTCTAACAGATCCTTCATGGTGTTCCGCTTTAGGTGAGCGCAGTGCCGCTCCATCCTAGGGATCTGATACTGGGTAAGATGTACCTGTACAGGGAAGCAGTCCCACCGCTTCCAACACTGTAACGGATCTCCCTATTCCCCACTGGGGTCTATCCGCCAATCTGATGATTCCCTTACAAAGGATCCCAGCTGACTCTCAGTAGTACCTCAAAGAATCAGGCAAGACTGATTTTGGGTGTATAGCAGAAAAAGGAATGATTTATTTTTACAATTGCAAGCACATTTTTAGTTTCTCACGGACTGTTCCCCTTGCTTAGTAAAACAAAAGATAAGACACACAAGCAGTAAAAAAAACAATAACCAATCCACACATGAGTATGTAGACCACCTCCCTTAGCAGGTAAACAGAGTGTAATTAGATCCACGGTTACAGGTTGTGTGTTGATCAGCTCTGAAAGAAGCATGCCTCCCAAAACCAAAGTGCTCACGCCGCCCTAGGTTTATCACACAGAGGTTTGTCTTCATTTTGACATAGACAGGACACCTTGGTTTGCGCATTTTGGTGTTGGCCCAGTTGCTGCACGTTGTCCATCATTTCAAATCTCCTTATGATAAATTATATTGCAGCAGTTTTCAGTTGCACATTTTAAATATAGGGAGAATAAGAAGTTAGCCCTAGTTACAGGTGAAACTCGAAAAATTTGAATATCGTGCAAAAGTTCATTTTTTCAGTAATGCAGCTTAAAAGGTGAAACTAATATATGAGATAGTTCAAGCCGTGATTTGTCATAATTGTGATGATTATGGCTTACGCCTCATGAAAACCACAAATACACAATCTCAGAAAATTAGAATATTACGTGCAATCAATAAAACATGGATTGTACATATAACAATATCGGACCTCTGAAAAGTATAAGCATGCATATGTACTCAGTACTTGGTTTGGACCCCTTTTGCAGCAATTACTGCCTCAATGCGGCGTGGCATGGAAGCTATCAGCTTGTGGCACTGCTGAGGTGTTATGGAAGACCAGGATGCTTCAATAGCGGCATTCAGCTCTTCTGCATTGTTCGGTCTCATGTTTCTCTTGGCAATGCCCCATAGATTCTCTATGGTGTTCAGGTCAGACAAGTTTGCTGGCCAATCAAGCACAGTAATCCCACAGTTATTGAACCAGGTTTTGGTGCTTTTGGCAGTGGGGGCAGGTACCAAGTCCTGCTGGAAAATGAAGTCAGCATCCCCATAAAGCTCGTCTGCGGAAGGAAGCATGAAGTGATCCAAAATCTCCTGGTAGAAGCTGCGTTGACCCTAGTCTTGATGAAGCACAGTGGACTAACACCAGCAGATGACATGGCTCCCCAAATCAACAAAGACTGTGGAAACATCACAATGGACTTCAAGCATCTTGCAGTGTGTGCCTCTCCATTCTTCCTCCATACTCTGGGTCCTTGGTTTCCAAACGAGATGCAAAAGTTGCTCTCATCAGAAAAGAGGACTTTGGACCACTGGGCAACAGACCAGGTCTGTTTTTCTTTAGCCCAGGTAAGACGCTTCTGACGTTGTTTGTTGTTCAGGAGCGGCTTGTCAAGAGGAATACGACATTTGAAGCCCATGTCCAGGATCCGTCTGTGTGTGGTGGCTCTTGATGCACTGACTCCAGCCTCAGTCCACTCCTTGTGAAAGTCCCCAACACTTTTGAATGGCCTTTTCCTGACAATCCTCTCCAGGCTGCGGTCATCCCTGCTGTTTGTGCACCTTTGTCTTCCACACTTTTCCCTTCCACATAACTTTCTATTAATGTGCTTTAATACAGCACTTTGGGAACATCCAACTTCTTTTACAATTACCTTTTGAGGCTTTCCCTCCTTATGGAGGATGTCGATGATGGTTTTCTGCACAACTGTCAGGTCAGCAGTCTTTCCCATGATTGTGATTCCTACTGAACCAGACTGAGAGACCAATTAAAGGCTCAGAAACCCTTTTCAGGTGTAATGACTTAATTAGCTGATTACAGTGAGACACTTTGAGCCTAGAATATTGCACCTTTTCACAATATTCAAATTTTCTGAGATTGTGGATTTTTGGGTTTTCATGAGCTGTAAGCCATAATAATCACAATTATGACAAATCATGGCTTGAACTATCTCATTTATTAGTTTCACCTTTTAAGTTGCATTACTGAAATAAATGAACTTTTGCACGATATTCAAATTTTTCGAGTTTCACCTGTATTTGAGAGGTTTTCTCCTTACAAGTCACTTTTAAGGTTTATAATTTTTCACATTTCTTTGTATGTGGATTTTGCACTTTTAGACTCACCCGCAAGATTTGCCTTGAACTGGCAGGTGGGCTTATGCTTGGAATAGCCATTGTAAGTGAACGAAAATCTATTTTTTTTGTTGGCATTATACAGGGTTAAGCAGGTATGACATATTTTTATTTTCATTTTGCCTCTGTGTCTGTCTCCCAATTGTGTGTCTGCCTAGCTCTCTCTTTGCCGATTCAACAAGGAATGAATAGTACTTCAAACTTCCCCAATGTGCAGAATTACAATGGACACATTGACAGATACTGTACAGCTATCAGGGTTATTCAATGAGAATCGAAAAGTCACCGTACGCTCGGTGACTTTTTGTTCTCTTGAATTCAGTATGATTTGGCGATCCCATTTAGGCGACCCTGCAGTGTATTCAGCAAGCACCACAGGGCCGCCGTAATGCAGGCAATAGTCGCCACAAACCCGCCGAAAATCCACTACATCTCCCACTCTCCTTCAAGGTTATGCAGAGAAATGTGAAACTCTGGAGAACTTTCGGAGAAGTGAAAATTCAAGGTCAAAATAGCCGATTTGGAAAGTGAGATAAATGGGAGAATTTTTATGGTATGGCTATTTTGACCTATAATTTTCAATTCTCCAAAAGTTCTTCAGAGTTTCACCTTTCTCTGAATAACCCTTCCATGTGTTTATACATAAGTGTTACCCCTTGCACTTTTGAAGTTGTGGATTATTTATTTTTGTCTAGCTATTGGTTGATGTGGATCTTGGCTCACAGTAGACTTGTGCACCGATTTTTTTTCGGTTCGGTACGTTGGGATTTTTGAAATTTTTGCTCGGCCAATTTCCGTTTCGGTTTGGTTTGTTCCGGCTCGTTTTTCGTATCGACTTTTTTTCGGAGTATCAGCCATTTTTGTGTTTTCGGGTCTGCTCGTTTTTCGTATCGACTTTTTTTCGTGATTTTGGAAATTTTCGTTTTTTTCGGAACGTCTGTTCTCCTCGTTTCAAAGTGTCTATTCGTTTTGACGTAAAACTAATGTTTTTTCGGATCCGATATTTCTGTCGATATGATTCTTTCTGGGGGTCTCTGGTGTGTCTGGGGTGGAAGGGGATGATAAAGCCGATCAGGAGTCCTCTCTTTCAGGCTGAGCCATGATGGGATGGCAAGAAATAAAGTATGGCCTGTGCTAAAAATTTATAATATCGCCAAGGATCCGTAAAGTTTACGACCGAGACAGGCCGTAATGGAGACGGACATCCACGCGCATGCGCGACCCGCGGACGAACCGGAAACGATGACGATCCAAAACAAAATTTCTATAATAACATTTAATTGTTAAGTCTATATGCTACATTTCAATCAAATTAATTCCAATGAACCCCCTATCTCCCAATCTGTGGCTGCTAGGGGTTAATGTTTGGTATAGTTGGATCGGTCAGAGCATGGCCTTTCCAACGATACCAAGCATGACCATGTTACATTAAAATACAAAATTATACAAAATTATAAAAAAATAAAAAATAAAATAAAAAATTATATAAAATAAGAAAATAAACAGGTTTTTTTTGTTTTGTTTTGTTAATGCAGCAATATTGTTCCCATTTCAATTATAATGTGAACAATGATGCTGAACTAATGATTTTTGTATGGGGTGCCTTTGTTAAAAAAAAAAAAAATCGCATAATTTTCCCCCCAAAAAAATGTAACGAGACCCCATTTCTAATTTTTTTAACAAGCGCAACTCATATAAAATATAACCGCAAACGCTCGCATGATAAAATGTGAAAAAAAAACACTTTACACCTTGTAAATTATTGAAAATTCAAATTTTATTGCATTTTCTGTTATAATATACAGACAGGACATAACGTATACATATAATAATGATAGATTATGAATCTGCCGAGTCTGCCAGAGAGAACGATATAAAACATGTCTAAGTCATATAATAAAATAAGGCTTCAAAACGCGTTTAAACATGATGAGCGAAACCGGTAAAAATGAGCTTACTAGCACAGAGGCGTGAAATGCCTTAGCAGCGAAAGGGTTAATTATTATTATTTTTTATTTTTTCGTTTTTTTAAATCATTTTATTTGGTCTGTTTTTTGTTTTTTTTTCCTTTCAGATAATTTTGAACAAATTACCGAAATGGAACCGAAATCAGGAATGGAGCCGAAATCACGAATGGAACGAAAATGAATTTTGGTATTACACATTTCTAGTCCATTCTAAAAAAAAAAATCGGATCCGATCCGAAAGTTTTCGGATCCGATCCGATTCGGAAAATCGTCCAAATCCGAATCCACGAATCGGGAAATTTCGTGAAAATTCCAAAATTCTGAAACCCGAAACGCACATCCCTAGCTCACAGTAAAATGGTTCCTATGTCCACAATGTGAAGGAAACCTGCTCTCTGCCGCCTATCCTGGCTCTTCAGATACCCTGTCGCTGCAGTCAGCCCGGCTACTGAGAACGTGGTCCGCAGCGCCTTCAGCAGCTTGCCATGCTTGCTTCTGCCTGCTGGGAGACCTGGGCTAGCTGGCAGGGATCTGGGCTAGCTGGCATGGATCTGTGCCAGTGCTGGGCCAAAGTTTGCAGCAGCTTCTGGGGATCTGCAGACTTTCGATCTCCTGACCTGTAGCCCCGATGTTAGGTCAGTCTTTCAGATGGCCGCTCGGTGCCTTCTGATGGCTAGTGTAGTGTAGGTAGTGTAGCTGAATGAAACACCAGACAAGCTGAATGTACAAACAGGGAAGGTCTCCTTTATGGAAGGTTTCACAGGGTTATTTATACAAAATACAGCAATGCACATTCAAACTTCCCACCCACCCCAACAGTTCTGATTGGCTGGTTCCAAGACCACTCAAGCTTCCTTCAGGTCCTCTTCAGGCTTCACTTAGGTCCACCAGGGATCATTTACATACCAAACCATCAACATTGACTTACTAAAACTCTAATTACATTAGGTCAGTTAGATATTTACAGTAATATTAATCAGTTATCACACATGATTTACATAATCTGTTGCTCCAATAGATCAGATTGTCTTTTCAGTCAAACACTGCCCCAGACTTATAACTCCTCAAACAGATAACAGTTGAACAAAGAGAAAAGCCCTCTTGCATAATCACACATTACTCAAACCTATTTACATTCTACACAAAAGAAAGGTCTGCACCTTCAAAACACATCTCTAAATTCACATGTAGCGCTGGTTTTAAACACTTTTGTTGTAGTACTTGTTTTTGGCCACCAGAGGGAGACAAGCGCAATGTAAGACACTGGACATTGGGACTACATTTTCCAGCATGCTTTGCGGGCGGGAACAGGAAGTGGGTGGGAAAGAGAGACTTGCATCCGCAGCCTCGTGGAGAGAACCGCCAGAGCGCGCAGAGGAGTGAAGAGAGCAAGACGCACGTGAAGGAGATAACGATCAGGCCGGAGCGCAGGTGCGGCCTAGTGGAGCTGGAGATCGGTTTCCCCTTTACTGGTCAAAGACCTCGTGATCCATTGCTAGTAACTTTACACAGATACAGAGTAAGCTGAAGGACCCCGAGTTAGGAGACCGCAGATGATCTAACAGGAGTGCAGGCGGTGAGCTGGACATCTTGTGGCAGACACAGACAAGCAAGACAGCGGATCCGGTGGCACAGAATCCCAGTCAAATCGAGCGGAGAGATGTCCTGGGTCAAGCGGAGCGCAGAGTATCTGGCAGATGGGTGAGAGGCCTTCCCGGGCCACAGTAAAATAATAAAGCACGCTGCAGTTTTGTCAAAACCTACAGGGCCCCAACGTGACTAGTTGAAGACACACCTGAAATCATTCACTGGCCAGTTGAATATTGTACCCGGGTACCAATACACGCATACACTTACACTTTCTTGGTACACAACCTGTACGGGACTCACACTCCAACCACGAAGGGGTTAAAATTCCTTTTTCTTTTCCGCTACGCGTTTCTCGCATTACGAACTACTGTAAATATATATATACGTATACCGTGTTGCTCTTTATATGCCAGTTTATTCAGTAAACTATATAACTTATAAAATCCACAACAGTGCTGGTGTATATTTATTCCCTAGTGCGGGGAGACTGACCCGAGGTTTAACTTCAGCGGCTCCTCCGGGAGTGAGCGCTACACGTGGGGGCTCGTTTCCGGGATCCAGTCTCTGGAAAAACTGCATTTAAAGGGTTAAATATGGATCCAGATACTGCTGCCAAATGGTGTGAGGAGCACAGTAGTCAGTTAGAATTGTGTATAGTCATGGATATTCCTGCAGACACTTGGGCCAAAGATCAGATTCGCCAGGCCGTGGCCGCGCTGACACCAGATCATCGGGGGTTAATCCTGGACATTAAAGAGAACCCAGATACCTCTCACACATATGTTCTTTTTGAGTGGAGAAAGGGTGTTCCAGTGTGCTTTCAGGGCGCGAGCGTGAACCTGACCGATGAGGTGGAAGTCCAACTGATTCAGCCAAGTGCGCCACGTGGCGAATCCGCAAGTGTTCCCGCGCCCAGTCCGCTGGCCATGATCGGGCCTGAATTTATAGTGGCTATTGGAGATTTGCTGACTAAATGTCAAAGAACAAGCCCTCCGCACACTAACTTTGGTTATCGACGGTTGAGAAATTTTACAGGAAACGTAGCAACTCCGGCGGGAGAAGAAACCTTCAAAGAATGGGTAGAACAGGCGATGCAGGCTCTGGATGAGTGGGACGTCCCTGAAGCACAGAAGAAGCAAAGGATTACTGAGAGCTTAAAGGGACCTGCGTCAGAGGCTGTCAGAAACCTAAACTTGATTAGGAAAGACTGCACTGCTTTAGATTATCTAAATGTTTTGGAGGAAGTCTTTGGGCGAACGGAAAAGGCTGCAGAGCTAGTATACCAGTATGAACACACCTACCAGCGAAAAGGTGAGAAAATGACTGAATATATGAGGCGCCTAGACAAGATTCTGCACCAGATACTCCTCAAGAAAGGGGCCGAACCGGCCGAAGTAGATAAGATTCGAATACAGCAGATCCTGAGGGGCGCTCAACCTCTAGATCCGGTAATGCTACAGCTGAGAAGCAGGGAAGGTAGTCGAGAATTGAAGTACCTGGAACTGATCCGAGCTGTCAGAGAGGACGAGGCTTTACTAGAAGAAAAATCCTTGAGGAGAGGAGAAAGAGCTTACGCGCAACCTGTGAGGCGTAACGAATGCTTGCAGCCTGAAAGTGACTCGTTAGACACCTATGGATCCGAAGTGGACGAACAAGAGCATCTGATCGCTTTTAAATCCACAGAGAATGCTGCAAAATAATTAAACCTCTCTACACATGGTGAGTTGCACAAAACTGTTAAGAAGGTACAAGAAGCTCAAGCTGAATTGCAACAGGCGCACGCGGAACTGTTCCGAGTATTGTTGAAGGTGACAGAGACACAGACCGAGATGCAGAAGTTCCTTACTGACATGCGGACAACTGGAGTTGCTGTGGCGTCTGGCCAGGGTCCTTCAACCGAATCACAGCAAGTAAGTGCGTCTCCGTCTTCAAAGAAGAGATGTTTCAGTTGTGGGGAAATGGGTCATTTCCGCGCACAATGTAAAAGCCAGAAGCCTGAAGGAAATCGAGTAGAAGAGTTCTTGAAAGCCTTGGAAGGGCTGTTATCTACCTCACCGGCGGGAAACGCCAGAGGTCACGAGTGAAAGAGCAACAAAGGCTGAAACCCGCTCCAAAAATCAAGCCAGGACTGAGAGGGCGAGAGGGTCCAAAGTCTGGCCAACTGCTGAGCCTGCCAGGACTGTAAGAGTCACTCCCTTAGCATCCGGTCCTACGTCCTGGGGAAGCAATGCACACCCAAAACCTACACGGGCCAAGAACGCCAGGGTACAACAAACTGGTTCTAAATTTCCTGTTACTACCACCAAGTTTCCTGACCAACTGATAGGTCCTTCCCCTATTGTGCCAATCCAAGTGGAGGGAGTCTACACTAAAGCTCTGTTGGACTCAGGGGCTCAAGTGACATTGATCTACCGAGACTTCTATGAGAAACACTTGAAGCACATACCTCTACAGAAATTGAAGGATCTGGAAATCTGGGGTATCGGAACTGAGAAACTCCCCTATGACGGGTATTTACAGGTGAAGTTGGAGATCAGATCCGAAGTCATCGGACAGTCTGGAGGTTGTGATGCATTGGTCATTGTGTGTCCTTGGCCTTCAGGGGCAAACAGAAGTTCCATGATAGTGGGGACGAATACTGATTTGGTGCGACGTCTCCTGACTCCTATAGTACTGGAAGAAGGTTCTACTAAGGGAGTACACCCAATGTTACGTCCAGTCTATCAGAGAATGGTCAAAGAACAGAAGGCACCTGCCGAAGTGGGGCGCCTGTGGAGATTGGAAGGAACAGAGAAGGTTCTGCAAGCAGGAGAAGTAACGAGTTTCCGGGCTTCAGTCAAGCTGAACGGATCGCAACCAGGCCCCTATGTGGTACTGGAAACCGATTTTAATCATGGGAGTGAAGCCGGAGTAGAAGTAATCCCTGAAGTAATCTCCACTAAAGCTCTGAAAAGAACACGAGGAAGAGTCTCATTCAGTGTGTGTAATGTGTCTGATTCTCCAGTAGTCCTAAAAGCACGACTGCCTATCGGGCAAGTAGCGTCTGCTACGCCTCTCTCTCCTACCGATTTAGGAGGGGAAGTGGATAAAGAGATTCCAGATGAAAGGTTCTACCCCAAGGACGCTCCCATCTCACCTGAATGGAAGAAACGTCTTCAGTTCCAGGTCCTAAAGTGGAGGGACTTGTTCTCAAAAGATGAGTTCGACGTGGGCCTAGCTAAAAGTACTGAGCACTGCATTCGATTACAAGAAGACAAGCCGTGTCGTGAAAGGTCAAGACGAGTTCCGCTGGGAGACTTGGATGATCTACGAGAACAGCTGAATGAACTGCAAAGAACCAAGGTGATTCAAGAGTCCAGGAGCCCATATGCATCTCCAATAGTAATGGTCCGGAAGAAGAATGGTTCTGTCCGTTTATGCATAGACTATCGCACGCTGAATTGGAGAACTTATCCCAGATCAATATGCCACTCCTCGGATAGAAGACGCCTTACAGTGTTTGTCTGGAGCAAAATGGTTTAGTGTACTAGACCTGTGAAGTGGGTATCACCAGATACCAATGCATCCTGAAGACAAAGAGAAGACTGCGTTCATCTGCCCATTGGGGTTCTTTGAGTTCAACAGAATGCCTCAAGGCCTTACGGGGGCTCCAGCCACGTTCCAATGGTTAATGGAGAAGACAGTCGGGGACATGAACCTGATCGAAGTATTAGTGTATCTGGATGACATAATTGTGTTCGGGAAGACTTTGGAAGAACATGAGCAACGGTTGGAGAAGGTCTTGAAGAGGCTATATGAAGAGGGGTTGAAACTGTCTCTGGAGAAATGTCAATTCTGTTTACCGTCTGTTACGTATCTGGGACATGTGGTCTCAGCAGAAGGCGTTTCGACAGATCCTCGGAAGTTGGAGGCCGTAGCTTCCTGGCCTAGACCCCGAAACGTTACTGAACTTAGATCTTTCTTGGGGTTCTGCTCCTATTATCGAAGATTTGTAGGAGGATTTGCCAAGATAGCTCAACCACTGAACAAACTCCTACAGAAGGAAGACACAGAAGAAGGCCACAAGGCCTCTGACCGAAATCCGTCGGCTCCAGGGCCAAGGAAGGCTCGAGAGTCTATCCAGGGAGAATGGACTAGTCAATGCGAAGGTGCTTTCTTGAAGCTGAAAGAGAGTCTAACTCGAGCTCCTGTCTTGGCCTACGCGGACCCTCACAAGCCGTACGAACTACATGTGGATGCCAGCAGAGAAGGTCTAGGGGGAGTCTTGTACCAAGAGTATTGTGGATTGCTGAGGCCTGTAGCGTATGTGAGCCGGAGCCTTACGCCTTCTGAAAAGAACTATCCTACCCACAAGTTGGAGTTCCTAGCCTTGAAGTGGGCGGTGGTAGACGAGCTAAAAGACTATCTGTATGGAGCCGAGTTTGTGAAAAAGACGGATAACAATCCTCTAACCTACGTTCTTACTACTGCGAAGCTGGACGCAACGGGACATTGGTGGTTGGCCGCTCTGTCAGGGTTTCAGTTCAGCCTGAAGTATCGCCCTGGGGTGAATAATCGAGATGCTGATGCTTTGTCGAGAAGACCCTACACTACAGAATGGACTCAGTTAACTCCAGACAGGGTGCAAGCTTTGTGTCAGGGAGCAGAGCGCCGGGTCAAGGGAGGGATTGAAGCGGAAGCCATAGGAGTTATGGCTGCGGCTGTTCCAGAGTTCTACTGTAACCCTACGCAGTTGAGGGATGAAAGTCTGCCTACTTCCTCGAAACAGGACCTGAGAGCTGATCAGACTAGAGACCCTTTGATTGCATTAACCGTAAAGGCCCTAAATGCGAACCAACGGGAAATTCTGCTGACCAATTCTCCAGATGGGGCCAGATTGGTATACAAAGAGTGGGAACGGTTGAAGATGTTGGATGGGGTGGTCTACTGAAGGGGCCCCTCAAACACTGCTGAAGAGACCCAACAGTTGTTCCTTCCCACTAAACATAGAGAGAGTGTACTGCGGTCGTTACATGATGAACATGGACATTTGGGCGCAGAGAGAATTTTTAAGCTGGTGCGAGACAGATTCTATTGGCCTTGCATGAGAGCTGAGGTGGAAAGTTACTGCCATTCATGTCTGAGGTGTATCCAAAGGAAGACCCTACCGACCCGAACCGCTCCAATGAGCCATCTACAAAGTCAAGGACCCATGGATTTGGTGTGCATTGATTTCCTGTGCTTAGAGCCGGATGCTAGTGGGCAGGGAAATATTCTAGTAGTGACTGATCATTTCACACATTACGCCCAAGCTTTTTCTACGAAAGACCAACGTGCTCCTACGGTGGCGAAGGTTCTGATGGAAAAGTTCTTTGTTCACTATCGCCTACCAAGGAGAATACACTCTGATCAGGGTAGAGACTTTGAAAACCGGCTTGTTGGGCAATTACTGGAACTGCTGGGAATTCAAAAGACCCGAACTACACCATATCACCCTCAAGGTGATGCTCAACCCGAAAGGTTCAATCGCACGCTGCTAAATATGCTGGGGACACTGTCAAACAGAGAGAAGCAGAGCTAGAGTCGTCACATAGCTACACTAGTACATGCATATAACAGTACGGAGAGTGACGCTACTGGATACTCACCGTACCGTCTTATGTTCGGAAGAGAAGCTCGACTGCCGGTTGATTTGGCATTTGGGCTATCTCTGGATCAGACATCGGTAGCTTCTCATAGAAATTATGTGGATAGACTTCGAAAGAACTTGGCCTCTGAGTTTGAACGGGCCCGCTTGACCTCAGGAAACAGGGAACAAAGGAATAAGCGGAACTATGACTTGAAAGTTCGGATACAGGATCTACAACCCGGTGATAGGGTTTTGTTGAAGAACTTGGGTGCTGCTGCAAGGCATAAGTTAGCGGATAGATGGAGTTCTCAGGTCTACATCGTCTGCAAGCAACTGCCGGGTCTGCCAGTTTACCAAATCCGGCGGATGGAAAGGCTGGGCCTCTTAAGAACTGGCACCGGAATCATCTATTACCTGTGAGAGAGGCTGTGAGGATACCAGTTGGGGACGAACTTTCTCTGCCGAACCCGCCTGCTCCACGTTTGACTCCCGTTACTCGGTCTCAGCAGTCCCGGGTTGTCGAAGAGAGTGAAAGGGACAGTGAGGAAGAAAGTTTTTGTCTGGACTGGATGCGCTCACCAGAGCCTGAAGAGGTCATTCCAGTTCCTGTACGGTGGGAAAGTAGTTTGAGGCCTGAGGCTCCTGAATTTAAATTGGAAGTTCCCGAGACTATTGAAATCCCTGTAGTTCCTGAAGCCGAGTCTTATGACTACAGTTCCATGCCTTCACTGGAAGGATCATACTCCAAAGAGATGTCTGTTCCTGTTGTGGAAAGGAGAACTGAATCCGCACCTGTAGTACTTCCACCTGAAGAGGAACTGATTGAGCTAGAACCAAAAAGCTCTATTTGACCGCCCCAGAGACTCACCTATGACTCACCAGGACATAGCACTGAAGAGGCCGTCACCACAGTGCGAAGGTTGCCCGAAGTGTCTGCTATGTTAGCTGAGGTAGTCAAAAGCATGAATCAACTTGAGGAAGTGTATCTAACCCATTGCATGCTTGCTGCTGAGCCTGTATATGTTGCCTAATGTTATGTTGAAATGTAATGCAACTGTTATACCTCCTTGGAGAGACCCAAGAGTTCTAGGAGGGGGAGAGTGTAGCGCTGGTTTTAAACACTGTTGTTGTAGTACTTGTTTTTGGCCACCAGAGGGAGACAAGCGCAATGTAAGACACTGGACATTGGGTCTACATTTTCCAGCATGCTTTGCGGGCGGGAACAGGAAGTGGGTGGGAAAGAGAGACTTACATCCGCAGCCTCGTGGAGAGAACCGCCAGAGTGCGCAGAGGAGTGAAGAGAGCAAGACGCACGTGAAGGAGATAACGATCGCGACCAGGCCGGAGCGCAGGTGCGGCCTAGCGGAGCTGGAGATCGGTTTCCCCTTTACTGGTCAAAGACCTCGTGATCCATCGCTAGTAACTTTACACAGATACAGAGTAAGCTGAAGTACCCCAAGTTATGAGACCGCAGACGATCTAACGGGAGTGCAGGCGGTGAGCTGGAGATCTTGTGGCAGACACAGACAAGCAAGACAGCGGATCCAGTGGCACAGAATCCCAGTCAAATCGAGCGGAGAGACGTACTGGGTCAAGCGGAGCGCAGAGTATCTGGCGGATGGGTGAGAGGCCTTCCCGGGCCACAGTAAAATAATAAAGCACGCTGCAGTTTTGTCAAAACCTACAGGGCCCCAACGTGACTAGTCAAAGACACACCTGAAATAATTCACTGGCCAATTAAATATTGTACCCGGGTACCAATACACGCATACACTTACACTTTCTTGGGACACAACCTGTACGGGACTCACACTCCAACCACGAAGAGGTTAAAATTCCTTTTTCTTTTCCGCTACGCGTTTCTCGCATTACGAACTACTGTAAATATATATATATACGTATACCGTGTTGCTCTTTATATGCCAGTTTATTCAGTAAACTATATAACTTATAAAATCCACAACAGTGCTGGTGTATATTTATTCCCTAGTGCGGGGAGACTGACCCGAGGTTTAAATTCAGCGGCTCCTCCGGGAGTGAGCGCTACACACATTTACATTTAAACTAAAACTAAACAATTTACAATACATTTAAAATCACACCACGCAATGTAAATGAACATAAAGGGCCCTATTACAATCTTCGCGTTAAAACGCACGCGCAACGCGATAATTTGTGCGTTAAACATTAACGCGTGTAAATCACTGCTGGTATTACAATTCTTGCACATTTTTTCATCCATCGAGCAATAACGCTTGAAATACGGACGCGCACAAATGCTGTGCAGTAATGTTGCGTGCAGAAATCAGTGTGCGGACTGTTTTTTTACGTGATTCAGCTGATCACAATTAAGAAACACAATTATCTCACGTTAGGTTTTTGCACCTGTCAAAGTCAATCTGAGTATACATGCTGCAGCAATAATAAATGCACACACAACTTATCAATTTTATTGGTTTGGTATGAGTAGAACTATACTTTGCAGATAATTTTTTTTTGGGCTGGTGTATTTGGTTTCAGCCAAGTTGATAGAATTTGCAACTAACACCTGCTTTTAGGAGTTGCTAAAATTATGCTAAAAAGGCTATGTGTTAAATCTTGCGCATAGATTGTAATACCAACCGCATACCAGCACACAAACGCATTTGCGCTCACAATGTTAAGTATAGGACGCGCGACGTACAGTAAGCTCGCGCACCATTCACTCAGGTTCACCCGCGGTAGACGTATACGCGCGTTTATTGCGCTGACATTGTAATACGACATTCAGAGCAAAGGGTTTTGCCCCTCGCGTTAATGCGTTTTTGCGCCGGTGCAGACGTTTGCGGGAAGATTGTAATAGGGCCCAAAGTGTTTCCCAAAGCAAATGTCTGTGTCTTTTGGGGTTTTTGCCAGGAAAATAAAAGTCTTGGGACTCTATTACATTCTTTGCCCAAAAACGCACGCGCAACGCGTGAATTTTTGCGCGAAACGTCAAACGTTAACGCGCGTAAATTAACAGTGGTATTACAATCCGCGTGCATTTTTTCATCCGTCAAAAAATAACACGCGTGAAATGGACGCGCAAAAACGCGCGCGCATTAACATTGCGCGCAGAAATTGGTTTTTCACGTGATTCAGCCAATCAGAATTAAGAACCACAATTATCTCACGTTAGGTTTTTGCGCCTGTCAAAGTCAATCTGAGTATATATGCTGCAGCAATAATAAAAACAAGCACAAATTCTCAATTTTATTGTTTGGGTATGTGTAGAATGTGTAACTGTGCTTTGCTGTATTTTTTTTTTCAAGCTGGTGTATTTGGTTTCGGCCAGGACGTTCAAATTTGCCATTAACACCAGCTTTTAGGAGTCGTTAAAATTATGCGGCAAAGGCTGTGCGTTAAAAACTGCGCATAGATTGTAATACCATCCGCATACCAGTGCACAAACGCATTTGCGCTCACATTGTTAAGTATAGGAAGCGCGCAGTACAGTACGCTCGCAAAGGGTTCGCGCAGGTTCACTTGCGTTAGACGATTACGCGCGTTTGTTGCGCTGACTTTGTAATACGATGTTCTGCGCAAAGGGTTTTGCCCCTCGCGTTAATGCGTTTTTGCACACGCGTTAACATTTGCGTGAAGATTGTAATAGGGCCCTTGGGGTTTGAAGCGGGGAGCTCTACGTCAGTTCCATAACATACGATTACAGCAATTTCTAGACAAATGTCTGTGGTATGGAGCTATGAGTGAGGACTCCCAAGCTCAACACTCACAGTCACCACTCCAGATTCTGCACCCTGAAGGACTCCCAAGCTCAACACTCACAGTCATCACTCCAGATTCTGCACCCTGAAGGACTCCCAAGCTCAACACTCACCACTCCAGATTCTGCACCCTGAAGGACTCCCAAGCTCAACACTCACCACTCCAGATTCTGCACCCTGAAGGACTCCCAAGGTATCCACGATTCGACCATGACGTCATTCAAGTCACTCCTCTGCTTCATTTCTGTCGTTTTCATAGTCTGCCTGGTTACTTTTCCCTTTAATGCCTTCCCTCCAATTTTGATAGGATTTGATAGTACAAAAAACTCGTTGTTCCACCATGCTTCTGCCTCCCCTCCCCCACTTCCTCCCCCGTGCATCTCATTACCTGCTTGCATCTCATTACCTGCTTGCATACAGAGCCCCTCTGCTAAATCTCTGCCTCTTCCTTCCCCACAGCTCAACACTCACAGTCACCTCTCCAGATTCTGCACTCTGCGGTGCCACCTAGTCCTCGGTCCAAACATATTCATTCCCCTCCACCTGTAGCCACTTTATTCTAATCAACCTGTGGCTTGCTATTTTCTCTCCAGCCACCAGGTCCACACTCCCCAGCCTCCTTTCTGTTTCACTTACCCCTGTCCTTTAGATTGTAAGCTCATGGGATGTCTAGCTGAGCACTTGTGTAAAATGCTGTATCAGAAGGACAATTATCCTAAGGGCAGGGCCATCTGTTCCTTATGTGTTTTAGTATGTCTCATGTCTGCACTCCCCCATTGTACAGCGCTACGGAATATGCTGGCGCTTTATAAATACAGAATAATAATAATAATAATAATAATGAGTGAGATTTGCACAAAGAATGTCCAAGGAGAAAAATGACTCAGGTCTCATCTGGCTTTTTGAATTGGATTGTTTTAATTAGTAGATTATTATATCATATCTATAAATACACTAGGTATTCAGGTCATACACAATGCACTGGGAAATGAGTTATAAATTAAAAAACCCTTTAGACCTCTTTTTGTTAATGCAATTTGCATTCTATCTGCTATACAATTGAGAATTAGAAATGATGTTCTAGTTACTGCATATCAAAGAAGGTCCTAGTGCTAAATTATATTGCTCATCTAACCTAAGGCCTGATCATTTGCTCAGACACCAAGAATGTACCACTCATGCTGGGACCCTGAGAATCTACCTGTCAGGAACCGTGCCTGCATCCTGAACCCTGGCAGTGCACAAAGGGTGCTGCCCATACTCACCATCAGGGCTCCAGACCTGCAACAGTTAAACACTAAACACACACAACCACAACCCTACCTGTGTACATAAATGTCCACTCCCTCCTGTATACCGTGCCTCAGTATTGAGACTGTTTCCCCATCTGATCAGTCATATCCCTGTTTGTGCCTGTATTCCTTGTGTACCAGACCCTCTGCTTTGCCCACCGACCACTGCCTTGTGACAACCATCTGACCTTGGATCGCCTACTGACTATTCTCCTGATTAACCCCTTTGTACTGCGCTCTGGTATCAGCCTGTACCATCTCACACCAAGGTACCAACTGTGTCTTTTCCCTGCATACTGGGCTTAGACCCTTGAACCTTGGGTCCCACCATGGGCCGCGCCAGGTGTGACCCTGACAGAATACTGAGGCCAACAACTGAGCCCGCGGGGTTACTGCCAGTCCTGGAGGAGATGTCATATCAGCTGTATGTGGTACAGCAAGATCTATGGCAAGTAATGGACTCTCTGAGAGACTCCTCCACCAAGGTGTGTATTCCCTCTGCGAGAAAGAGTAAAGGCCCACTTACTCTTGAGGAGCGTGCCAGGAGGAAAGTCACTGGTCTATGTATATATTGCAGGGATGGTTCTCACTGGCTTGTGAATTGTCCAGTAAGACCCCTCTAAAGACAAGATCCTGTGTCTAACTCTGCTGCATTCACAAGACCAGCTCCAGTGCCTACACCTGCTGCAGCTCCTAAACCAGCCAAGAAATCCAGGCCTGTTCGAGTTCCCAAGCATCACCCAGAGTCCTCCTGCATCTACTCCTGCTTCCAGCAGGTGTCTGCCCATCGATTCTCCTGTACCTGTACCTGTGTTCGCTGTCCCCAGGGGTACAATGTATCTGGAGACTAGCCCTGAAGAGGAAGGTGAGCCTATAACTCATATGGACTATGAAACCACCTTACCCATATAGCCAGAGCCTCCAACTCCCATGGAGGTTATGTTGATTCAGACTCCAGGGCTAACTCCCACACAGCACCTTCTCAGCAGTGCTGCTTATACTACCAACCCAGTATTGCAGAATAATCCCCCATCAGAAGATCTGAGGTCCTACTGCATACAGGGGACCTTCTCAGTTCCAGATTCCGCTGCAGCCAATCTCCTCCACAATCCCATGGGACCAGAACCCCTAACCCAGGGTTGTGTATATGCAACTATAGGAACTGTTGTACGCAAGAAAGACCTTGCAAGGTTCAATGAGGCATTAAAGAGCAGAGAAGCTGCAAAACAGCCCAAGACTGCCACCTTGACACTAACAGTGAATCCCATCACTCCCAGCCAGCAAGAACCTCCTCCTTCCTCCTGGCGATGTCTTCCATATGACCCTGGGTCTGAAGACTGGGACACAGTGGACTCAGATGGTGAGCCTCAGCTACAGACTGCTCGAAGCTCCAGGGGACCCCAGGTCAACATACAGGGTATGTAGGGACTACAACCACCTCTCCCTATTGGAGACTCGGGCAGGACTTCATGCCACTCAGTGACTCCTCCTGTGATGAAGGACTGGGAGAAGAAATTCTTAGCGTGGTGCCACCTCGTCATGTGGGCACTATTGTTGCGGACGATTCTACAGTCCAGAGCACCCTGGAGGGCGAGACCTGTAAGGCATCCAAAGCTAGAACTCAAGAGACACCAGCGGAAGATATGCACTCAGACCCGTAATACAGGATCCCTGGCTGGAGAGTCTCAGGACGTGGTACAGGTAGCCCCGATTGCATATGTGGGCACCATGTATTCCTGTGCCCCTGACTCCTATCTGTGCCCATCAGTTTCCAGGAGTCTACATGGTCATGTCACTCCTAAGCGTCCAGATCCCTCACCTGAAGAACCAGGTCCCTATACCATACAGGGATACTTCGTTATACCCACCTGGGACTAGGTATCCGAAAATTGGACATTTTCTCCTTACCCGTAGGTGCCCAGGTTCCAGCCAAGTCTTGGTCAACCGGAGGTCTCCCCTTGAGGAGGGGGTACTGTCAGGAACCGTGCCTGCATCCTGAACCCTGGCAGCACACAAAGGGTGCTGCCTATACTCAGCATCAAGGCTCCAGATCTGCAACAGTTAAACACCAAACACGCACAACCACACCCCTACCTGTGTCCATAAAGGACCACTCCCTCCTGTGTACCATGCCTCAGTATTGAGACTGTTTCCCCATCTGATCAGTCATAGCCCTGTTTGCTCTTGTATTCCTTGTGTACTAGACCCACTGCTTTGCCCACCAACCATCGCCTTGTGCCAACTAGGGATGAGCTGTTCGGTTCGGACGGTTCGGAGTTCGATCTGAACTTAGCCTGTTCGGTTAGATCGCGAACTCCGAACATTTCCGGGTGTTCGGAGCAAGTTCGACCACGATGCATCACAATGGCCCATAATACACTTTCCCACTGGCCTGAAGCTCGTAATTGGCTACAGCCTTGCACCTGACCACAGACCTCGTGCAAGACAGGTTCAACAGGTTCAACAGTATGCCAATCACCGCTCAGAGTCCTGATTGGGCAAATTTTGCCCAATCATGGGCTCACAGAGCTAAGTCCCGCAGCACACTATATAACGTTTCCATGCACCGATTCACCACGCATTTGAGAGGAGATTTCATAGGAGATTGTTGTGTGTTGTTACTGCCGGTCTGCCACGCTACTGGGGGGTCTCATTTCTACAAAATATCAGGGAATTTAGGTGATGTGTGTCTTGTCACTGTGCCAGCAAGTTTTTTTGGGGTCACTAATTTCTTTAAAACATTTGTGAATTGAGGTGATCTTCTGTGTCTTGTCACGCAACCAGCAAGTATTTTGGGGGTTAATTTTTTTTTTAAAACATTTGTGAATTGAGGTGATCTTCTGTGTCTTGTCATTGTGCCAGCAAGTCTTTTTGGGGGTTACAAATTTCTTTAAAACATTTGTGAATTGAGGTGATCTGTGTCTTGTCACACAGCCAGTACCACGCAGTATTTTGGGGCTCACTATAACTTTTACAAAATATTTGGGAATTGAGGTGATCTGTCTCTTGTCACACAACCAGTACCACGCAGTATTTTGGGGGTCACTAATTTCTTTAAAACATTTGTGAATTGAGGTGATCTATGTCTTGTCACACAGCCAGTACCACGCAGTATTTTGGGGGTCACTAATTTCTACAAAACATTTGTGAATTGAGGTGGTCTGTGTCTTGTCACACAGCCAGTACCACGCAGTATTTTGGGGCTCACTATAATTTCTACAAAATATTTGGGAATTGAGGTGATCTGTGTTTGTCACACAGCCAGTACCACGCAGTATTTTGGGGCTCACTAATTTCTTCTAAACATTTGGGAATTGAGGTGATCTTCTGTGTCTTGTCACTGCCAGCAAGTATTTTGGGGCTCACTAATTTCTACAAAATATTTGGAATTGAGGTGATCTGTGTCTTGTCACACAGCCAGTACCACGCAGTATTTTGGGGCTCACAATAACTTCTACAAAATATTTGGAATTGAGGTGATCTGTCTCTTGTCACACAACCAGTACCACGCAGTATTTTGGGGGTCACTAATTTCTACAAAACATTTGGGAATTGAGGTGATCTGTGTCTTGTCACACAGCCAGTACCACGCAGTATTTTGGGGGTCACTAATTTCTTTAAAATATTTGTGAATTGAGGTGATCTATGTCTTGTCACACAGCCAGTACCACGCAGTATTTTGGGGGTCACTAATTTCTACAAAACATTTGTGAATTGAGGTGGTCTGTGTCTTGTCACACAGCCAGTACCACGCAGTATTTTGGGGCTCACTATAATTTCTACAAAATATTTGGGAATTGAGGTGATCTGTGTCTTGTCACACAGCCAGTACCACGCAGTATTTTGGGGCTCACTAATTTCTTCTAAACATTTGGGAATTGAGGTGATCTTCTGTGTCTTGTCACTGCCAGCAAGTATTTTGGGGCTCACTAATTTCTACAAAATATTTGGGAATTGAGGTGATCTGTGTCTTGTCACACAGCCAGTACCACGCAGTATTTTGGGGCTCACAATAACTTCTACAAAATATTTGGGAATTGAGGTGATCTGTCTCTTGTCACACAACCAGTACCACGCAGTATTTTGGGGGTCACTAATTTCTACAAAACATTTGGGAATTGAGGTGATCTGTGTCTTGTCACACAGCCAGTACCACGCAGTATTTTGGGGGTCACTAATTTCTTTAAAACATTTGTGAATTGAGGTGATCTATGTCTTGTCACACAGCCAGTACCACGCAGTATTTTGGGGGTCACTAATTTCTACAAAACATTTGTGAATTGAGGTGGTCTGTGTCTTGTCACACAGCCAGTACCACGCAGTATTTTGGGGCTCACTATAATTTCTACAAATATTTGGGAATTGAGGTGATCTGTGTCACACAGCCAGTACCACGCAGTATTTTGGGGCTCACTAATTTCTTCTAAACATTTGGGAATTGAGGTGATCTTCTGTGTCTTGTCACTGCCAGCAAGTATTTTGGGGCTCACTAATTTCTACAAAATATTTGGGAATTGAGGTGATCTGTGTCTTGTCACACAGCCAGTACCACGCCAGTATTTTTGGGGCTCACTATAACTTCTACAAAATATTTGGGAATTGAGGTGATCTGTCTCTTGTCACACAACCAGTACCACGCAGTATTTTGGGGGTCACTAATTTCTTTTCTTTAAAACATTTGTGAATTGAGGTGATCTATGTCTTGTCACACAGCCAGTACCACGCAGTATTTTGGGGGTCACTAATTTCTACAAAACATTTGTGAATTGAGGTGGTCTGTGTCTTGTCACACAGCCAGTACCACGCAGTATTTTGGGGCTCACTATAATTCTACAAAATATTTGGGAATTGAGGTGATCTGTGTTGTCACACAGCCAGTACCACGCAGTATTTTGGGGCTCACTAATTTCTTCTAAACATTTGGAATTGAGGTGATCTTCTGTGTCTTGTCACTGCCAGCAAGTATTTTGGGGCTCACTAATTTCTACAAAATATTTGGGAATTGAGGTGATCTGTGTCTTGTCACACAGCCAGTACCACGCAGTATTTTGGGGCTCACAATAACTTCTACAAAATATTTGGAATTGAGGTGATCTGTCTCTTGTCACACAACCAGTACACGCAGTATTTTGGGGGTCACTAATTCTACAAAACATTTGGGAATTGAGGTGATCTGTGTCTTGTCCACACAAGCAGTACCGCAGTATTTTGGGGGTCACTAATTTCTTTAAAACATTTGTGAATTGAGGTGATCTATGTCTTGTCACACGCACCAGTACACGCAGTATTTTGGGGGTCACTAATTTCTACAAAACATTTGTGAATTGAGGTGGTCTGTGTCTTGTCACACAGCCAGTACCCGCAGTATTTTGGGGCTCACTATAATTTCTACAAAAATTGGGAATTGAGGTGATCTGTGTCTTGTCACACAGCCAGTACCACGCAGTATTTTGGGGCTCACTAATTTCTTCTAAACATTTGGGAATTGAGGTGATCTTCTGTGTCTTGTCACTGCCAGCAAGTATTTTGGGGCTCACTAATTTCTACAAAATATTTGGGAATTGAGGTGATCTGTGTCTTGTCACACAGCCAGTACCACGCAGTATTTTGGGGCTCACTAATTTCTACAAAACATTTGGGAATTGAGGTGATCTTCTGTGTCTTGTCATTGCCAGCAAGTATTTTGGGGCTCACTAATTTCTACAAAATATTTGGGAATTGTTATAATCCGTGTGTTCTCACTGGCTGCCACCCATCAAGGGGTCTCACTGATTTATAAGAGGTTTCAGAGATTTGTAATCTGTGGCTTCTCACTGCCACCCATCAAGGGGTCTCACTGATTTATAAGAGGTTTCACTGCCACCCATCAAGGGGTCTCACTGATTTATAAGAGGTTTCTGAGATTTGTAATCTGTGGCTTCTCACTGCCACCCATCAGGGGGTTTTCACTGATTTATAGGAGGTGTCTGAGACTTGTAATCTGTGTCTTGTCACTGGCTGCCAGCTATCAGGGTGTCTCACTGAGTTATACCAGAGTTCTTTAAATCTTTAATCTTTATACCAGAGTTGAATCAGAGTTCTGTATATATTAATCTATATATCACTCACCATGTCTGAAAGAACAAAAAGGACAGGCAGACGCTCCCAGACACAGATAAGAGGGCAAGCAGCCCCTGTGTCGGGAGGCTGTGCCTCTGGTCGTGGTGGACGTGGTGCATCCTCTGCAGGGGCACGCTTGTCCTTTCTAACTGGTGCTGGCCATCTTAAGCAGCAGCAACATACAGAGGATTTGGTGGATTGGCTAACCAGGCCATCCTCATTCTCTGAGTCCTCTGCCAGCCAGGCTTCTAGTGCTTTACAGTCCACCTCAGCTGCCAAAGCATCTAATGCAGCCTCCATGTCCACAGCTACTCCTGCCGTAGCCTCGCTATCACACACGGAGGAGTCAGCTGAATTGTTTGACTACAATGACAGTGACATGCTGCTTGAGGATGCGCAGCAAGTACAGTGCTCTGATTCAATCTCTGAGGTTGAGGAAGGGAGTATAATCAACCTAGAGGAAGGGGGTGCCAGTGATGACACACAAATAACTGGCACTCATGTTGCCCCAGCAGCTGCAGCATACCGCCAAGTTGGCTCCAGTGATGAGGAGACAGGGGGTGATGATGACAATGATGATGAGGTCACTGACTCCACCTGGGTGCCTGATCGAACAGAGGAATTAAGTGAGGAAGAGGGGGAGGAGTAGGGACAGCAAACACGAGGCACAACATACTCTGTGACCAACCGTAGCACTAGCCAGTCCAAGGCATCAGATGTCAGAGCTGCTCCGGTGCAGAGCGCTGTTGTCTCAAAGAACACATGCATGAACTCTGTTGTCTGGGAGTTCTTCAAGAAATGTGTAGTAGAGCACAGCGTTGCTATTTGTAATCTATGTCAGATGAGGCTTAAGCGTGGGAAAGATACCGGACACTTGGGTACCACGTGCTTGAGGCGACAAATGAACACCTGCCACACATCGAGTTGGTGCAAAACTTTGCGTAGGTCCTCCTCCTTCTCATCTGTCTCTACCCCCATTGTATGTCCTGCCATGTCATTGCCTACAACCTCCACCGACAGGGATGATGCTACAGTAATGGATGTACCAGGTCCTTCCTCACAATGTGACATCATCCCAGCAGCTGAATGTGCTGTACCACAATGGCAGGTTCCAAAACGCCATTACTTTTCACGCAAGGTCATTCCAGCACTATACCAGCACGTGGAAGACGTTTCCAGTCATTGGGAAAGGCAGTCAGCAACAAGGTGCATGTGACTTTAGACACGTGGTCCAGCAACCATGGACAGGGTCGTTACATTTCCTTCACGGCACACTGGGTAACTCTGATTGCAGCTGGGAGGGATCCAAGACGGGGCTCTGTGCTGGAGCTTGTTCATCCACCACGCCTCCAGAAAGCTGCTTCTATGAGGTCTGTCTGCTCCACCACCTCTTCCTCCTCCTCCTCCTCCTTCTCTGTCTCTGGCGAAGTGGCAGTTAAACCGACGCCTGACAGGGTCTATGCAATGGCTCAAGCAAAAAGAAGCCATACTGTGCTTGAGCTGGTTTGTTTAGGGGACAGGAGCCACACTGGGCCAGAAATTCTGTCAGCTCTGCAGGGCCAGGTGCAGAGATGGTTAACACCATGCCAGCTTGAGCTGGGAATGATCGTCTGTGATAATGGCAGCAACCTTCTCTCCGCCCTACGCCTGGGTAAGTTGACGCATGTACCATGCCTAGCACACATCCTAAATCTGGTGGTACAGCATTTTCTAACCAGGTACCCAGGTCTGGCAGAGCTTCTCAGCCAGGCCAGAAAAGTCTGCAGCCACTTCAGATGGTCATTCCCAGCAAGTGTTCGCCTGGCAGAAATTCAAAGAGAATTCCACCTTCCCACAAACCGTCTGTTCTGTGACATGCCCACCAGGTGGAACTCGACATTAACAATGCTGCAGCATCTGCACAAGCTGCAGAGGACCATCAACGAGTACCTGTGTGAGTATGGCACAAGGACAGGTTCAGGTCAACTTGTCCCCCCCCGCAGTGGCTGATGATCAAGGATGCATGCACTGTACTGTGACCATTTGAGGAGGCAACGAGGATGGTGAGCAGGGACAGTGCATGCATCAGTGACACAATTCCTTTAGTGTTCCTGCTGGAGCACATCCTGCGGGGAATTATAGATGTGGCTCTAGAGGCAGAGCAGCGGGAGGAAGAGGACGCCTTCCCTAGCTCTCAAGGCCCCAGTCTTTCCGCAGACGGCATTCCAGCGGGTCCTACTCAGATCAGACAGGAGGAGGAAGAGGAGGAATATTTAAGTAGTGGGGGCATTGAAGGTGGGGATTCCTCAAGGAAGGGTTTTGTGTGCCCAGAAACCCAAGGACTAGTACCTGGCTGGGAGGAGGAAGTGCACGATGGGGTCATCCTCCTCATTGACCAGGAAGACTCGGAAGCTAATGCCACCTCCAACCTACGCTGCATGGGCTCCCTTATCCTGCAAAGCCTGGTAAAGGACCCCAGGATTTGTGCTATCTAGGAGAGGGATCATTACTGGTTGGCAAGCCTTCTTGATCCACGATACAAGGGTAAAGTTGCAGAGCTCATCCTGCCCGCACAGAGGGAGCACAGGATGAAAAAACTTGAGGACGCTCTAAAGCGACACTTGTGTAACACCTTTCCAGGCACTGGTAGGTTACCAAGTGATGACACAGGTGCTGCGGATGATCAGAGGAATAATGGTGAATGCCTTTTTAAATTGTTTTAGTCCACGACGCCCAGGGACGTCAAATGTAGGCACCCATTGCCAGCGTCTTCACCGTATGGTGCAGGACTACCTAGGGGCAAGGGCAGACCTGGATACCTTTCCAGCAGATGATCCACTGGCTTACTGGGTGTTGAGATTGGATCACTGGCCAGAACTTAGCCAATATGCTATGCAGCTACTAGGTTGCCCTTCATCCAGCGTGCTTTCTGAAAGGACGTTCAGTGCCGCTGGAGGTTTTGTCACAGACAAAAGAGTGCGTCTGTCCACCGACTCTATAGGCTGGCTGACATTTATAGAAATGAATCAGACCTGGATCAGCAACTATCAATCCCCTGATGCTGACGTAACTGAATAGATCGGCGATCTCTTCTGCATTCACAAAACCTCCAGCACTGAACTCTTCCACAATACCACAAAGGGGTTACGGTGTGAAGGCACTTGCTGCCGCCATGAAAGGCACAATATTTGGCTGCACTGACGCCTGTGCCAGATTTATATCATTTTAATATTTTGAACCGCAGGGTCCAACCCTGCACTCTTCCACAATACCACAAAAGGGTATGCTGACGTAACTGAATAGATCGGGGATCTCTTCTGCATTACCAAAACCTTCACCCCTGCACTCTTCCACAATACCTCAGAGGGTTACGTTGTGAAAGTACTAGCTGGCACCAAAGGCCTAATATTTGAGTGCACTGCCACTGACTCCTATACCAGATTCATATCATTTTAATATTGGACCGCAGGGTCCAACCCTGCACTCTTCCACAATACCACAGAGGGGTTACTTACGGTGTGGAAGCACTTGCTGCCACCAAAGGCACATTATTTGGGTGCAATGCCACTGACGCCTAGACCAGATTCATATCATTTTAATATTGGACCGCAGGGTCCAACCCTGCACTCTTCCACAATACCACAGAGGGGTTACTTACGGTGTGAAGGCACTTGCTGCCACCAAAGGCACAATATTTGGGTGCACTGCCACTGACGCCTATTCCAGATCCATATCATTTTAATATTGGACCGCAGGGTCCAACCCTGCACTCTCCCACAATACCACAGAGGGGTTACTTACGGTGTGAAGGCACTTGCTGCCACCAAAAGCACAATATTTGGGTGCACTGCCACTGACGCCTATTCCAGATTCATATCATTTTAATATTGGACCGCAGGGTCCAACCCTGCACTCTTCCAGAATACCACAGAGGGGTTACAGTGTGACGGCACTGTTGCCGACACTAAAGGCCCATTTTTAAAGCACTTATTGTTACTTTCATCCAAAGCCTGCATAAGTTTCATCATAACTTAGCCAAAAAATCACTAAACTTGTTCTGCGAGTCCTAAAATGTCTCCTCTTTTCATAAAGGCTGCCGCCCCAAGCAGTTGTTTATGAATAGATTAAAGGAAAACCATTACCGTCATTTGAAATGTCATTTTTTTGGTTTTAAATGTGTCTATATATCCTACAAATCCGCCACTTCACGGGCAGGTTATGGGGACCTCCTAGGCACGATATTTGAAGGACTTTTTCGTTTTTATTTTTAACCTTTATTTCATGGAAAACTCACTGTTCCTTTAAAAACTTTTTTTAACTTTTTGTCCTTGTTTCCTGTCCCTCAGGGCACTACCTGGACCCCCATACACCTTTTTTTGTCAAATATCTTACATATATGCCCTCTGGGAGGGCACTCTAAAATTCGAACGTTCAAGTCCCATTGACTTGCATTGAGTTCGAATCGTGTTCGTGTTCGAATTCAAACTTTTGAAATTGTTCGAGTTAGAATGCGAACCGAACACGGGGGTTTTCGGCTCATCACTAATTAGGAGCTGGCAATATTTCCTCAATTCTCGATTGACCTCCAAGGAAATAGCCCCGAGCTCATGCTTGATTCAGAATATATATAGGGCTGCCTTTTTTCTAAGTACAGCCTCCTAGCTGGTAGAGCCTTTGCCTACAATTCCCAGAATTCCCCTCTCCTGAGCACGTTTTGTGCACTCCTTCATTAATTTTAATTCCCTGGTCTATCAATCATCTCCCAAAGACCACTCTAGTGATTAAAGGATATGCTTCCTTCTTTGAAAGGCATGACCACTTACACCTTGGTGCCTTGGTGTCTACAGCCAAGACTCAAAGGTGTGAATAGAGGATCCACGACCCATCAGTTCACCAAATGGGCTATATCCCTCCCTCGGCTTGTATCACAAGAAATTCCATTTTTCAGCCAAGTGTTATATCCCTCCCCGGGGGGAGAAGCTAACCATTTTAATTACTTTCTAGCACCTACTCAAGACGGAGGTCTTCCCCAGGCACTGGGGAAACTGGACACTTCCCGGATATGGCCAGATCAGATATGAATATGCCTCTATATGGAGGAGATATGTATAGACAGGTATATAGACGCGTAGACACAGGTAGATACTTATATACATAGCACGATAGAAATACAGATCTAATCTGTCACATCTTCCATCCAAAAGAAAAATCGAAAAGAGAGAAGCTCTCATGCTTCTCTCATGCGTCTTAGAATGGGTTCGCCAATGGGCATCTGGCACCTATGCCAGTCGCCGGGGCTATCACGGAGTGGGTGACGCACAGGTGTCCATGCATTTTGCCCACCAAGGCGTGCGCTCCATCTCGCAACCGCATCACACACTCCCCCATGCAGGCCTTTGGCGACTCCACCATTTTACCCCACCTCTCCCAAGCCTGGGGGAGGGGGTCACTCATGCGGCACTCACAGCATGGCACAGACTCGGAGAAGCCCCTGTGCTTCTGCAGCCCCTCTTGGTACACCTTTTGGGGGGGCAGCACATGTGGCTCACTCTCACCTTGCACCTCCGTCTTGCAGGCAGCAACCTCCTCATAACCAGTCGCCTGCTCTGGAGCCATTCTTACAGCAGGGGGCCTGGGGATACAGGGTGAAGCACCTCGCTCCCCGGTAAATGTCTCCCCTGCATCTGCCAACGGAGTCGGGCATCGCACCTGGCTCTGGGCAGATGGTTGGGAGGTCACAGGGGCCAAACCAGGACCCACTACCTCCCCTTCTCTCACTGTCCCCGCACATGCAGAATTTGGGGAACCACACAGTTGGAGCACAGGATTCTCCACGCTCACGCTCATCCCGCCCCCCATTGCACACAGTTTCCCCTCTGTTTTACACAGTTTATCAAGCACGCCTTGCTTCATAACCGATGAGTATACAGCCGTATGCCACTCTCCTCCAGAGGGAGGTTGCTCAGTACCAGTTTCCTATGGTCCCGGGAATCTGGTTGGCTTTCCCCCAGGGCAACAAGCGTCCACCCCAGGCCCTTCCTCCTGACCACACAGCATGCGCTCGGTGCCACCCGTAGCCTCCGACACACACGACACAGACTGGCATACCACAGTATCGTTATGGATGGTTCAGGCCCTGGGTAACCCTCTTTCACCCTAGGCCTGTCCTTCCGACCACCCAGCACGCCCTCTGTGCCACGCACAATCTCTAACACAAAGGGCACAGGCTGGCACACCACAGTATCCTGTCATCCTTCACAGGTATCCTGATCTACACCATTCTCATGGGGCACTAGAGCCCGGGTTGGTTTAGGCGCAAGCAGACCCTCAGTCATCCCTTGCCCTCGCTCCCAACCATATGGCGTCACAGACACACCCGAGTCTGGTCTTGGTAGGCATACCGCAGTATCCTGCTCATCCCAGGCATTCCGATTCACACCCTTCCCCTCCAGTACCACCGACCCAGTTGGTTCTGCCACAAAGGAACCTACCGTGGTCCTTTGTTCTCCCTCCCAACTGCATGGCATCACAGACACACCTGAGTCTGGTGTAGGCAGGCACACCACAGTATTCTGCCATCCCCCAGGTATTCTGATCTACTCCATTCTCACAGGGCAATAGAGTCCTGGTTGGTTTAGGCGCAAGCAGACCCGCAGTCATCCCTTGCCCTTGCTCCCAACCATATGGCGTCACAGACACACTCGAGTCTGGTCTTGGTAGGCATACCGCAGTATCCTGCCACCCTTCCCAGGCATTCTGATCCACACCATCACATGGCAGAGACGGGCCTTGTGCCCTACTCCCCGCAGACTGCCAGCAGGTACTCACTTTCACCATGGGCACCGCGGCCTCCCCACACATGCGGTTTCGGGAATCAGCTGACTCAGGTGCAGGCGGGCATTCACTCACCCCCTGCCTTTCTTCCCGGTCACACTGCCCCCTCATGCTACCACACAACACCCTTCGGGCACACCTGGCGCATGCGCAGACTGACTCACTGCCATCCCCTGCCCTCCCATCCAGGAATCCTGTTGTGCTCCCCCACACACAGCCCTCCTCACTGTAGAGCCACTAGTGGGCCTGGGTAAATCCCCAGCATTCCTTTCCAGTGCATACTGTGACACCAATTTACCCAAATCCGTGCCCAGTAACACATCGGTAGGAATATTTTCAGACACTCCCATCTCCCACAGCCCTCTCTCCGCTCCCCAGTCCAAATAAACCCGTGCCATTGGCACCACAGGACGTACCCCACCAAAACCCTTTACTGCTAGAGTCCTGCCAGGAATAAAGTCTGCAGGGCTGACTAACCCTAGATGCACCATAGTTACTTCAGCCGCCGTATCTCTTAAAACCACAGATACTTGAGTCCCGACAATGACTGCTTGCTGGTTTACATTGGCACTGCCCTCCGATCTGGTCATGAACAGGACAGAGGGTGATGCTGAGGGGTGTCCTCCCCCAGCTGTGGATGCAGGCTTCTTCCTCTGTGGGCACGCTGCCAGGAGATGGTTGACACTGTTACAAATTAAACAGCGATGGCTCACACTTCTTCCAGGTGAAGGAGGACTCGTTCCACCCTCCCCAGCAGATATTAGCACAGAGGGGGGCGCTGCCGCCACGATGTTGGGGGGTCGTGATGAGTTGGGCTTCCATCCAGATGATCCTTTGGGGGAACCTCTGCTCCGGTTCATGAACGCTCTGTTGGCCGCATGGAAATTGGCCAGCTCACCAGCTTCCAGGGCCGTCTCGAGGTTGCTATCTAGAAGCCATTCCTGGCTCTCTGGTGGGCACAGCTGTACAAACTGCTCCTTGATTAACAGGTCTTCCAGAGCATCCAAGGTGTCAATCTTCAGCCCCCTGACCCTTTGTCGAAATAGGGTGGTCAGATGGCTCACGACTGCAGAATAGCTCTCCGCGGTCCGCTTCTGCAAGGACCTGAACGATATACCTCTGGCGTGAGGTAATACCGCCTCTGCAATGTGGCTTTAATTGCCTCATAGTCCTGGTCGCTCTCAGCTGGTAACTCTGCAAAGGCTTCGAGCGCTGGACCTTTTAGTCCAGGAGTGAGGTACCTGGCCCATTGCTCCTTGGGCAGCTGGTACTGTCGACAAGTCTTTTCAAAACTTTGCAGGAACACATCCAGGTCCCCATCTTTGTTCAGAGTGGGAAAGTTTTTGGCACGAGGTCTGGGCGCAGAGAGCTCTGCAGCGCCCGCAGGGGCAGGAGATAATGGCTTTCTGCCTTCCTGTGCCAGAACGAGCTGATGTGCCCGCTCAGCTTGGCACTCTGCCACCTCTCGCTCACACGCAGCCCTGCGCTCTGCAGCTTATTGGTCCGCTTGGTGCGCCACCGCTTCTCGCTCAGCCTCAGCTCTGTGCTCTGCAACTTCACGTTCAGCTTGGCACGCTGCCGTCTCTTACTGTCACGGTGGGTCAGGGGATGGGGCGCCTGGCAGCAGCTTCCTCGCTGCTCGCTGGCCAGGCGCCGAATGTAAACGCTTCCGGGTGCGCTCACGTGGGACGCCGAGGGGCGGGGCCTGGCGTTGTGACGCGGACCCGCCGGGTTTAAAACCCAGTCTCACCATTACACCGGTGCCCTGACGTGGTATTCACCTCCCGCAGAGCTCTTGTGATATTTGGCAAACGAATCCTCCTGTGTATAACCCTTGGCATTGGCAAACGAACCCTCCTGTGTATGACCCTTGGCATTGGCAAACGAACCCTCCTGTGTATAACCTTGGCATTGGCAAACGAACCCTCCTGTGTATGACCCTTGGCATTGGCAAACGAACCCTCCTGTTTATGACTCCTGGCATTGGCAAACGAACCCTCCTGTGTATGACCCTTGGCATTGGCAAACGAACCCTCCTGTGTATGACCCTTGGCATTGGCAAACGAACCCTCCTGTTTATGACTCCTGGCATTGGCAAACGAACCCTCCTGTGTATAACCCCTGGTATTGGCATTTACTCTGCTCTAGGTTCTGCCCTTAACGTTGGTACCGAGGTCAGTCTATGTGGCACCCTAAGCACACATCAGATTACCTCTGCTATTACTAAAGTCCTAGGGAGGACTTGTGATCTGGTCTGTACCCCTGTCTGGTGTTTCCCTTTCTTTATCTGTTACCTGCTTCATTGTCTATATAGCTTTGCCGACCATTCAAGGATCGGAAGAGTAGAAAGTGAGCTACATAAAGAGATCAATATCTTGGTAGTCAGAAGGATTCGTGACAATACTCTATTCCATACCTCTGTCTGGTGTTACCCCTTGTTTATATATTGTCTGGTTAATTGTCTTTCTAGTTTTGCCGACCATTCAAGGATCGGAAGGGTAGAGAGCGGTCTGCGTAAAGGGACCACACTTTTGGTAATCAGAGGGATCCGTGACATTACGTCAGGGCCAATGGATCCCGCAGACCTCTCTAACCAGCTGGCACGTATCGCAGCCAGACAAGAGGAACAGGACCATAGGATGGACCAGATTTCTCTCGCTCTGCAAACCCTGTTAAATCGGTCCAATACAGGTACCACAAACCCTCCAGATCCAGTGTTACCTAGGGTCAGTTCCGTCCCCCTGAAGGACATAGGCTTAGTATGAAGGCACCCCTACGCTATGATGGTACACCAAGCCTATGTCGGGGGTTTTTGACTCAACTCGAGATCGTGTTTGAGAACAATCCAGGTTCTTGTATGTCTGATAAAGCCAAAGTAGGATATCTGATTAATCATTTAACAGAAAAAGCTTTATTGTGGGCTACGCCGTTGTGGAAAATAAGAAACCCATCATTTATGACTATGAGGGTTTTACCTCTGAGTTAAGACGTACCTTTGATCCCTCTAGAAGGGCTACCAATGCGGGTAGGTCCTTGTTTCACATCAAACAAGGTAATAAGAGGGTCGCCGATTATGCCATAGAGTTTAAAACTTTGACTTCTGAGGTACTTTGGGCCGAACGACGTTTTAACCTTGGCCTTTACCGAAGGCTTGAACGAGGCTTTTATGTTTGAGCTGGCTCCCTTAAAATTACCAGAAAGTCTGGACCACCTGATAGATTTCTGTATAGCCATGGACGATCAAATCAGGGAAAGGAGACACCCCAGAGATAGACCCAGAAGGGTCTTGCCTCCTTTACCCTCGTTACCCAGACACACCAGTACGTCAGGTGGTTCGGAGAATGTGAAAACAGATTTACCAGTCGTTGAACCCATGCAAATAGGGAAGACAGGTATTTCAGAAGCAGAAAGAGCACACAGAAGAGAAAAGGGGCTCTGCTTCTATTGTGCAGGGGCAGATCACTTCCGCCTTCGATGTCCTCAGAGACCCAGGGTTGGCAGGGTTGAACATAGCAGAGTGGGATTCAGAACAGGAGACACCCAGGTTGTCGGTTCTCTGTGTGCCTCCTTTGTGGATAATGAGAAAAAAAAAATCCAGGATTCTGTTACCGATCTCCCTAACCTGGGAGGGGTTCACCTCAAGACTGAGGCGTTCTTAGACTCTGGGGCCTCAGGCAATTTTATGGATAAGAATTTTGCTGCCAAAAACCTCATACCTCTGGTTCTCAAGGAAAGACCTCTAATGGTGGAGGCCATAGATGGTAAACCCCTGTCATGTCCACATATCACTCACGACACAGTCGATGTATGTATGAAAACAGGAGTTTTGCACCAGGAAACAATAAGATTTCAAATTATTGAATCACCCTCATGTCCTGTCGTTCTTGGGTTTCCATGGCTAACAGAGCACAACCCAGTTGTCGATTGGGTCCAGAGAGACATAAAATGTTGGGGTCAGAGTTGTCAGTCTAAGTGCCTAGGCACAGTTAATGTGATTGGTAGCCTCAATATTGCCACAGCCCCTCCTTTGTCCACAGAGGTTCCTGAATGTTACCTGGCATTAAAGGAGGTGTTCTCTAAAGCCAGGACTGAGGTCCTACCACCACATCGTCCATATGACTGTGCCATTGATTTACTCCCCGGTACGATGCCTCCTAGGGTCACGTATACCCTTTATCACAAAGAGAGAACGACATTATGGAGGAATACATAAGGGAGAATCTGGAACGAGGATTCATTAGACGGTCCTCCTCTCCAGCAGGAGCAGGTTTCTTTTTTGTTTCCAAGAAAAGAGGAGATCTGCGACCTTGCATCGATTATAGGGGTTTGAATAGGATCACTATAAGAAATGCATATCCCATACCTCTCATAACAGAATTGTTCGACCGATTAAAAGGGGCTCGTGTCTATACGAAGCTTGATTTACGCGGAGCGTACAACCTGGTCAGGGTTAAAAAGGGAGACGAATGGAAAACGGCTTTTAATACACGTAGCGGGCATTATGAATACCTGGTGATGCCTTTTGGGTTGTGTAATGCGCCAGCCGTCTTCCAGGACCTTATAAACGACACTCTAAGGGAATTTCTGCAAGAATTCGTCATAGTATATCTGGATGATATCCTGATATACTCTCCTGATGTGGACACTCATCATGTCCACGTGAAACAAGTGTTGAAAAACTATTGAAGGCTGGATTGTACTGTAAGCTAGAAAAATGTCTATTCGACATAGTAACTGTGCAATTCCTTGGTTATATAATAACTCCTGGGGGTTTTCAAATGGATCCTAAGAAGCTCTCAGCTATTCTTGACTGGCCCCTACCCCAAGGACTTAAAGCCATTCAGAGGTTTCTGGGGTTTACGAACTATTACCGAAGGTTCATTAAAGATTTTTCGGCCTTGGTGGCCCCCCTCACGGCTATGACAAAGAAAGGGGTGGGAAATCAGAAATGGACACCTCAAGCCACTCAAGCCTTTGAGGCACTAAAGCAAGCTTTTACTACTGCCCCTGTTCTCCGACATCCAGATCCGGCTCTGCCTTTCCAAGTAGAAGTTGACGCCTCCGAACTAGGTCTTGGTGCAGTCTTGTCCCAAGGGAGGCTCCTGACAAACCCTTGCATCCATGCGGCTTCTATTCTCGGAAGTTGTCCCCGGCAGAGAAGAACTATGACATTGGAAATAGAGAATTGTTAGCAGTCATCGCGGCCTTGGCCGAATGGAGATACTTATTAGAGGGGTCTAAGGACCCCATCGTTATCATAACCGACCATAAGAATCTCACGTACATTGGAGATGCCAAACGTTTAAATTCCAGACAAGCGAGATGGTCATTGTTTCTTTCAAGTTTTAATTTCGTGCTTACCTATAGACCTGGGTCCAGAAACATTAAAGCAGACGCATTGTCGAGACAGTATGAGTCTTATGAACATAATATCCAAGATCAGCATCCCATTGTACCCCAGGAAAGGATTATAGCCGCTACCACGATCAGTGTCTCGTCTCCTCTAATGAAAAGGTTGCAGACCGTCCAGGGCGCGGCTCCTGGGGGAAAACCTCCTGCGAGACTCTTTGTACCTGAGAACGAAAGAGAGGAAGTACTTAACATCTATCATGATAATAAAACTTCGGGCATATGGGTATCACCAAGACTGTGTCTAGTATCAGTAAACTCCTCTGGTGGCCCACGTTGCGCCGAGATGTCAAAGATTACATTGCCGTGTGCGAAGTGTGCACAAGGCAGAAAAGTCCCAAAACAGCACCCATTGGCTTACTCCAGCCTTTGCCGATCCCCGAACGACCCTGGTCACATGTAGCCATGGATTTTATAGTAGAGTTACCTGAGTCAAGAGGGAATACAGTGATACTTACGATCATAGACCGATTTTCCAAGATGGGCCACTATGTTCCTCTTCGGAAACTACCTTCGGCAGCTGAACTGGTGCCCATATTCATTGCCAACGTGGTCCGCATACACGGTGTCCCTCTGGAGATTGTCTCTGATAGGGGGACCCAATTCATCTCCGGATTCTGGAGAGGGTTTTGTAAGAACGTAGGGATAGACCTCTCTTTCTCTTCGGCTTATCACCCCCAGACCAACGGAGCAGCAGAACGAGCAAACCAAAATATAGAGAAATATCTCAGGTGCTTTATCTCAGAACAACAAGATAACTGGTCAGACCTGCTACCATGGGCAGAATATGCTTTGAACAGCGCAGTGAGTGAATCCACAGGGCATTCTCCTTTCTTCGCTGTTTATGGTTTTGATCCTCCCGTGCTCCCCGCCACGTTTCCTGATACCACGATTCCTGCTTTAGATGAGCAACTGGCATCATTGAAAGAGACTTGGGGGAGAGTGAGACGGGCACTGGAGGAGAGTAGTGCCATCCAGAAAACTAAGGCCGACAGACACAGGAGGCAGGCACCCGTGTATCAAGTTGGGGACAGGGTTTGGCTGTCTTCACGTAACATCAAGCTCTTAGTGCCTTCCATGAAGTTGGCTCCTAGGTATATCGGCCCCTATAAGATTCTACGGCGACTCAACCCTGTCTCCTATGCTTTGGCGTTACCCCCCCATTTTAAGATACACAATGTATTCCATGTAACCTTTTGAAGCCGTTGTTATGTAACCGGTACACCAAAGTCCAGTCCATGCTCCACCGCCTCCTGTCTCTGTGGAGGGCGAGGAGGAGTTCGAAGTTAAGGCCATTCTGGGTGCCAGGATGTCTAGGGGGTCTTTGCAGTACTTGGTCGATTGGGTGGGTTACGGTCCGGAGGATCGTTCTTGGGTACCGGCTGCGGAAGTCCATGCTCCTAGGCTAGTGAAGGCCTTCTATTCGGCGCACCCCCGTGCCCCTGGGGGTCGTCCAGTGGCCGCCCCTGGAGGGGGGGTTCTGTCACGGTGGGTCAGGGGATGGGGCGCCTGGCAGCAGCTTCCTCGCTGCTCGCTGGCCAGGCGCCGAATGTAAACGCTTCGGGTGCGCTCACGTGGGACGCCGAGGGGCGGGGCCTGGCGTTGTGACGCGGACCCGCCGGGTTTAAAACCCAGTCTCACCATTACACCGGTGCCCTGACGTGGTATTCACCTCCCGCAGAGCTCTTGTGATATTTGGCAAACGAATCCTCCTGTGTATAACCCTTGGCATTGGCAAACGAACCCTCCTGTGTATGACCCTTGGCATTGGCAAACGAACCCTCCTGTGTATAACCCTTGGCATTGGCAAACGAACCCTCCTGTGTATGACCCTTGGCATTGGCAAACGAACCCTCCTGTTTATGACTCCTGGCATTGGCAAACGAACCCTCCTGTGTATGACCCTTGGCATTGGCAAACGAACCCTCCTGTGTATGACCCTTGGCATTGGCAAACGAACCCTCCTGTTTATGACTCCTGGCATTGGCAAACGAACCCTCCTGTGTATAACCCCTGGTATTGGCATTTACTCTGCTCTAGGTTCTGCCCTTAACGTTGGTACTGAGGTCAGTCTATGTGGCACCCTAAGCACACATCAGATTACCTCTGCTATTACTAAAGTCCTAGGGAGGACTTGTGATCTGGTCTGTACCCCTGTCTGGTGTTTCCCTCTTTATCTGTTACCTGCTTCATTGTCTATATAGCTTTGCCGACCATTCAAGGATCGGAAGAGTAGAAAGTGAGCTACATAAAGAGATCAATATCTTGGTAGTCAGAAGAAATTCGTGACAATACTCTATTCCATACCTCTGTCTGGTGTTACCCCTTGTTTATATATTGTCTGGTTAATTGTCTTTCTAGTTTTGCCGACCATTCAAGGATCGGAAGGGTAGAGAGCGGTCTGCGTAAAGGGACCACACTTTTGGTAATCAGAGGGATCCGTGACACTTACTCATCTTGGCGCGCCACCACTTCTCGCACAGCGTCGGCTCTGCGCTCCGCAGCTTCGCGTTCCGCTTGCCGCTCTGCTGCTTCTCTCTCTTTCTCGGCTCTGCGCTCCTCTCGCTCTTGGTACTGCAGGATGAGCAGAAGCCGCGTCCGAGAGTCCGCGGAGTCCACATTTTTTAAAACAGTCTGCAAGTAAACATCCAGGGGATTATCACCCTTGGGCGAAGCACTTGACACTGTCCTTGAGCTTCCTTCGGCTGGGTCAAGCATGGTACCCTGCTCTGCTGCGTCCTGGGCTGCTTGCCTCACCTCATAATCCTCGAGGGCTTGTTAAAGTTCATCTTTTTTCTTGTCCTTCGTCGAAATATTTTTGTCTTTACACAACTGTTCTAACGTTTTCTTCGACGGCTGTTGATGTGTCATTCTCACTCCAGCCAAATAAAAGATAGAAAAGAAAAAACAAAGAAGGGGGAGGGGAACTGCTATGTGTAAATTCTAATAAATGCACTGAGTTCTGCTCCGGAAATTGGAAAACCAATTTCTTTAGTATCTGGATCTATGTTGCTTCACAGATCCAAATACTAACCTGATATCCCACCGCTTGCCAGCAGTTGTCACAACAACTACATCCGCTGCTGCGAAATATGCCGGGTTAAGCCGCTCACTGTAACGGTGAGCCCCCTATAGGGTGATGGGGAGCCCCCAATCTGCAGAGATTGAAGCCTTAAGGGCAGGTATACAGATTCCAGGGAACAAACCAGGATATTACAGGAATTAGAAAGATCACGAAGCCCTGACTGAGATCCTTGAAAGGTGGTCTCGAAATAGTAACTAAGCTAGGTCTGCAAGGTGAATAAAACATAAACCAGACATACAATGAATGCAGGTATACAGATTCCAGGGAACAAACCAAGATATTAACAGAAACTAAAAAGATCCCTAAGCCCTGACTGAGATCCTTGAAAGGTGGTCTCGAAATAGTAACTAAGCTAGGTCTGCAAGGTGTATAAAACATAAACCAGACATACAATGAATGCAGGTATTACACGGATAAATAAGCACGGTACAGGGGACAGACAGAAGAGAGATCCAAATACAAGAGCCAAAGGTCATACACAGAATATCATAACTAGAGGGGTCAGACAAGAGAGAGATCCTAAACACATGAGCCAGAGGTCATACACAGAATATCATAACTAGAGGGGTCAGACAAGAGAGAGATCCTAAACACATGAGCCAGAGGTCATACACAGAATATCAACGTTAACCAGCACACAGGGACTAGGCAAGAAAGACTATCCTGGTCCAAGGATCAAGGGAATCCTGGTCCTACATATAGGGCAGAACAGGTCATGTGACCGCAGACCAATAAGCCCAACAGATGGCCTGCAGCCTGAAAACAAAAACAAACAGGAATCCCTGCTACCACCAGCAGGGGGCAAGGCCGAGACGTGACATAACCCTCTCCCTTACGGGTGACCTCCTGGGCACCCAAGAAAGAAAACATGGACGGCATGAAAACGGATAAGACCAGTCACCAGTACCCATTGGAATCCCACTCAGACTCAGAGTAGTCAGTATGTGCCTGAGCAAGCAAAGCTCTTTCATAAACCTCCAGGTCCTCTCTGCAGATCACTGCACCATTAGAGGCCCGTACACAACCCTCGGCAACCGGGCTAAAGTCTCGTACCCGAGGGTCCGACGGCATGAGTACCTTGGACCTTGATCGGAGTGAATCATCAGTCCCAGGTTGGTTACGGTTAGTCACCTTGCGTCTCCTGGGCAGTGATCTAGGAGTTCTGTCCACACCATAGAACATAGAGGCAATAGAGGTACTGCCAGATCCAGTGACAGTAGTCTTGCCCTGAGATTGTATATTACATCTCACAGTGGAACCACTAGACACAGTGGACTTACTGTCTGCCCCAGAGACAATGACCTTGCCATTAGACATGGCCCCGACCGATACAGTACAGGGTGTGTGCATGACTGGTAAACTCTCGGGATATGGGACATCACCAGGGCATGGTACAGTTGGCGCCACAACAGTCTTACACCTCTCCCCAGGAGGAGTATATTGTGGATCATCTGAATCAGACTCTTCCAACAGCCCTTGCAGAATGCCAGGGTGTCTCTGAAGCACTAACCAGTGCGTCTCACGCATCAAAGAGCCAGAGGGCGTCCGTATATATCCCTTGGGAACACAATGTGATTTGGGGATCATAGTACCCGTCAAACCACCAGCTTGCCGGATTTCCCTGATTACTGTGCGGAGTAAGGCAACCTCGGACTTAGAGGGTGTAGTATCACTGGAACCAGAACAGAGTGTGGAAGTTTCAGAACCAGATTGGCTAGGGTTGATCACCTTTTCCGGTCTTCTCTTAGACTTTGTGACCACCTCACAAGGCTTGACAATGGTGGGGACAACACTGGACTCACTGTGGGGCAAGGGCACAGTGGTCTCATGTGCCAATCCAGGCACGTCGGCCTCATAACAAAACGTGGTCACAGCTGTCTCGTCTAACCTGGGTGCAGCTGTCTCGCCTAACATGGGCGCAGTGGTCATTGCTGACATACAGCTTGTCCCGGACACCACTGGCAAGGTGCCAGCCTCAGGCATCACGAATGACATATTGTCAGTACCCGACATGGCTGGCTTCTCATTACCAGTACCCGACATGGCTGGCTTCGTGCCAGGGGAAGCAGACATGGCTGGCTTCGTGCCAGGGGAAGCAGACATGGCTGGCTTCGTGCCAGGGGAAGCAGACATGGCTGGCTTCGTGCCAGGGGAAGCAGACATGGCTGGCTTCGTGCCAGGGGAAGCAGACATGACTGGCTTCGTGCCAGTAGATACAGACATGGCTGGCTTTTCATTGCCAGTGGGAACAGACATGGCTGGCTTTGTGCCAGTGGGAACAGACATGGCTGTCTTTGTGCCAGTAGATACAGACATGGCTGGCTTTGTGCCAGTAGATACAGACATGGCTGGCTTCGTGCCAGTAGATACAGACATGGCTGGCTTCGTGCCAGGGGAAGCAGACATGGCCGGCTTCGTGCCAGTAGATACAGACATGGCTGGCTTCGTGCCAGTAGATACAGACATGGCTGGCTTCGTGCCAGTAGATACAGACATGGCTGGCTTCGTGCCAGTAGATACAGACATGGCTGGCTTTTCATTGCCAGTGGGAACAGACATGGCTGGCTTCGTGCCAGGGGAAGCAGACATGGCTGGCTTCGTGCCAGTAGATACAGACATGGCTGGCTTCGTGCCAGTGGATACAGACATGGCTGGCATTTCATTGCCAGTGGGAACAGACATGGCTGGCTTCGTGCCAGGGGAAGCAGACATGGCTGGCAGCGTGCCAGTAGATACAGACATGGCTGGCTTCGTGCCAGTGGATACAGACATGGCTGGCATTTCATTGCCAGTGGGAACAGGCATGGCTGGCTCTTCATTACCAGTGAGAACAGGCATGGCTGGCTTTGTGCCAGTAGATACAGACATGGCTGGCTTTTCATTGCCAGTGGGAACAGACATGGCTGGCTTTGTGCCAGTGGGAACAGACATGGCTGGCTTTGTGCCAGTAGATACAGACATGGCTGGCTTCGTTCCAGTAGATACAGACATGGCTGGCTTCGTGCCAGTAGATACAGACATGGCTGGCTTCGTGCCAATAGATACAGACATGGCTGGCTTCGTGCCAGGGGAAGCAGACATGGCCGGCTTCGTAACAGTAGATACAGACATGGCTGGCTTCGTGCCAGTAGATACAGACATGGCTGGCTTCGTGCCAGTAGATACAGACATGGCTGGCTTCGTGCCAGTAGATACAGACATGGCTGGCTTCGTGCCAGTAGATACAGACATGGCTGGCTTTTCATTGCCAGTGGGAACAGACATGGCTGGCTTCGTGCCAGGGGAAGCAGACATGGCTGGCTTCGTGCCAGTAGATACAGACATGGCTGGCTTCGTGCCAGTGGATACAGACATGGCTGGCATTTCATTGCCAGTGGGAACAGACATGGCTGGCTTCGTGCCAGGGGAAGCAGACATGGCTGGCTTCGTGCCAGTAGATACAGACATGGCTGGCTTCGTGCCAGTGGATACAGACATGGCTGGCATTTCATTGCCAGTGGGAACAGGCATGGCTGGCTTTTCATTACCAGTGAGAACAGGCATGGCTGGCAGCGTGCCAGTGGATACAGACATGGCTGGCAGCGTGCCAGTGGATACAGACATGGCTGGCTTCGTGCCAGTGGATACAGACATGGCTGGCAGCGTGCCAGTGGATACAGGCATGGCTGGCAGCGTGCCAGTGGATACAGGCATGGCTGGCAGCGTGCCAGTGGATATAGACATGGCTGGCAGCGTGCCAGTGGATACAGACGTGGCTGGCAGCGTGCCAGTGGATACAGACGTGGCTGGCAGCGTGCCAGTGGATACAGACGTGGCTGGCAGCGTGCCAGTAGATACAGACGTGGCTGGCAGCGTGCCAGTGGATACAGACGTGGCTGGCAGCGTGCCAGTGGATACAGACGTGGCTGGCAGTGTGCCAGTGGATACAGACGTGGCTGGCAGCGTGCCAGTAGATACAGACATGGCTGGCAGCGTGCCAGTGGATACAGACATGGCTGGCAGCGTGCCAGTGGATACAGACATGGCTGGCAGCGTGCCAATGGATACAGACATGGCTGGCATAGCATTCCCAACCGGAGACACTGCAACCTCACTATGAGACGAGGGCATAGTGATCCCATGATTCAACAGATTTGAGGTGGCTATTCTGCCAGTCTGGATGCCTATGGAGGACACACCAGTACCTCCATAGCGATACCTGGATACATGGTTCCCCTGCCATTGCTTAACAGGTTTTAATACACAATGTTCAATAGTGTGATTTGGATCTGCACAATAAAAACAGAGACCATACAACCTGCGTCTTTCCTTCTCAGACATGGGTTTGCAAGTAGTGCAGGGTGGTGCTGCATCGTTAGCTGCAGCAGGTGATAGGCTCAGAGCCTCCATTAACCTCTGCAGCTCTTTCAGCATAGCAAGCACCAAGTTCAATACAGCTTCATACATATGAGACATACCTGCCAGCTTCTATTATGGGACCAGGATAATGTAACGGTGAGCCCCCTATAGGGTGATGGGGAGCCCCCAATCTGCAGAGATTGAAGACTTAAGGGCAGGTATACAGATTCCAGGGAACAAACCAGGATATTACAGGAATTAGAAAGATCACGAAGCCCTGACTGAGATCCTTGAAAGGTGGTCTCGAAATAGTAACTAAGCTAGGTCTGCAAGGTGAATAAAACATAAACCAGACATACAATGAATGCAGGTATACAGATTCCAGGGAACAAACCAAGATATTAACAGAAACTAAAAAGATCCCTAAGCCCTGACTGAGATCCTTGAAAGGTGGTCTCGAAATAGTAACTAAGCTAGGTCTGCAAGGTGTATAAAACATAAACCAGACATACAATGAATGCAGGTATTACACGGATAAATAAGCACGGTACAGGGGACAGACAGAAGAGAGATCCAAATACAAGAGCCAAAGGTCATACACAGAATATCATAACTAGAGGGGTCAGACAAGAGAGAGATCCTAAACACATGAGCCAGAGGTCATACACAGAATATCAACGTTAACCAGCACACAGGGACTAGGCAAGAAAGACTATCCTGGTCCAAGGATCAAGGGGAATCCTGGTCCTACATATAGGGCAGAACAGGTCATGTGACCGCAGACCAATAAGCCCAACAGATGGCCTGCAGCCTGAAAACAAAAACAAACAGGAATCCCTGCTACCACCAGCAGGGGGCAAGGCCGAGACGTGACACTCACTATCTGTCTATCCTAGACCCAGATAATGACTACGTGGACAACAATCCCCGCGCGCTCGCTTACCTATTCATCCCCACACACTTTCTCTCGCAACAGGTACGTAAAGTGCGATAAAATGGTCCCAGGATTGCAACGCAGTACCAGTCTTCTCTTGAATCGGGTAGTGGCTACGTTTCCCACAATCCCTGGGCCCACTTTCTTATTCTATTAGTTACGCTGCCACCAGTTCCCCTGAACACTCCGCGTGTTGCGGCGAAGGACGCAGGGCTAAGCAACCCACTATCTGTCTATCCTAAACCCAGATAATGACTACGTGGACAACAATCCGCCGCTCGCTTACCCAACCGTCCCCAGCGACCACAACTCACAATTTTGTAGCTACTCAAGCTTAAAACAACAAGCAATACTCCAGTCTCTTCAGTTAGCATGGATCGAATATCAGGCAGAAAGCAGAACTTAATAAGGAATATTTATTATGATATAGAAAAAAATTTCACAGTGCATTTGTTACAAAAAGATGGATATGATAAATCAATTAATTACACATTACACACAAACAAATAAAAGGGAGATAACAGCAGATACTAGTTACTTACAATATACGCTAGACGATCAGCCATAGGGAGGTTCTATTAGGAGCTGGCAATATTTCCTCAATTCTCGATTGACCTCCAAGGAAATAGCCCCGAGCTCATGCTTGATTCAGAATATATATAGGGCTGCCTTTTTTCTAAGTACAGCCTCCTAGCTGGTAGAGCCTTTGCCTACAATTCCCAGAATTCCCCTCTCCTGAGCACGCTCAGTGTGCTCCTTCATTAATTTTAATTCCCTGGTCTATCAATCATCTCCCAAAGACCACTCTAGTGATCAAAGGATGTGATTCCTTCGTTGAAAGGCATGACCACTTACACCTTGGTGCCTTGGTGTCTACAGCCAAGACTCAAAGGTGTGAATAGAGGATCCACGACCCATCAGTTCACCAAATGGGCTATATCCCTCCCTCGGCTTGTATCACAAGAAATTCCATTTTGCAGCCAAGTGTTATATCCCTCCTGGGGGGAGAAGATAACCATTTTAATTACTTCTAGCACCTACTCAAGATGGAGGTCTTCCCCAGGCACTGAGGAAACTGGACACTTCCCGGATATGGCCAGATCAGATATGAATATGCCTCTATATGGAGGAGATATGTATAGACAGGTATATAGACACATAGACACAGGTAGATACTTATATACATAGCACGATAGAAATACAAATCTAATCTGTCACAGAGGTGGTAAAAGGTAATAATCCACATAAGAACCCCAGGGTCACGCCTGCTCCACACCCACCAAGAAGTGGGGAGCATAGGTCACCCAATGACTGCAGAAGGTATGAGCAATGGCCACGACCACACAATAATCACAGGGAATATGCCCAAGGGCCTAGGCCTGCCCAAAGAAATAGGCATCCCAATCTAGTGGTTCTCCTCAAAGTGATGATTCTCCTCAAATAGGTAGGACACCCCCTTGCGTTCGGGTTCCTGAAAATAGAAGGGCAGGTCTGGCAGGAAACCCCAGGCCAAGATCACACTGTCAGAACAGAAGTAGTGATTCTGATTCGGACACATCAAATAATTCTAGGCCCAAGCGTAATAGGATCCACAGAAATAGATACCTTAACCGAAATTATCCTAATAAACCAATTAGAATACCGGTTATGCCAAGTAGTTGAGCAATTGCGGAGATAAACAGGTATATATTGGCACAACGGCCTGATAATTCTTTTTTAGGGATAACTCCAGTGGCCACCCAAGGGCCACAGGATCAATAACACCATAGGTGTTATTGAATCAGAGGGAATGACTAAATGAAGTAGCATAGGTGGCAGAACCTAACACCATTTTATCCCCAGGTCTACCTATTAATAAGGAATTTAAATTATGTAAAGGGGGATTTCAGCTGTTGGATGCTAATCACTCTCCTATTTTTCAGCCTACTTCTAGTCCCTCTGATATAAACAGGTCACTAACCGGAATCGACTCTCAAGAGATCAACGTAGCCAGATGCCCAGATGGAGAGCCAGCTACCTGTTGATCTTTATCTTACAAGAAACCTAAGGTTCTCTGTATGGTGGGTAAGGATGAGAATTCACCTACCCCAGGTAAAGTGATTCTCAACACCAGTTCATGGAGTTGCCCTCAAAGGCTAGGACCAGGTATTAACAGAATCTGTTATGATAAATCCCTACAATGACTGCATGATTGCAGGAGTAAACCTCATGGGAAGGCCAAATCCAATCACTGGTTTTAACTAGTTAATACGGTCAAAAAATTAAATTTGTATAAAAAAAATATATATAAATCTCAACAGGGTGATATCCTATTCAGTCCCCTATTAGGAAAGCAAGCCCACAAAAGGGAAATGATATTCTTAATTGCTCACAGGAATTGAAAGGGTTAATAATCTATGTTCACCGTCTTAATAAAATGCATTAAGATTAAAATAAATGCCATGCTACATCTAAGGAAAAGCATGGAATAAATCAGAAATGAGCAAGATTACCCATTTCTATTTACCATAATCCTAAAATCCAAAGTCACAAAAATGAAGTGTTAACCTAAATATTCACATTCTGTGTATATCAATTCTTATGTAATATATCTCATTTTAGAAAAATAAGATGAGTAAAGTGACAAATGGTCACTCGCATGGAGACGTGTCCTAAAGGCTCAGATGTCAGGAGCAGCCATGCTGGAGGTGACGGAAAGTCCTTGGAGCACCGCTGAAAACCTACCGGAAGTGTCAATGGAAATTGTCAGGAGACCCAGTATAATCAGCAATGATTGTTCAGAAATCGCCAAGATCTATCTTCAAGGATAAGTGGGCACCCTGTCGTAAAGGATACCCAAAGGAACAGAAGGATGACGACACGTACATTATTGGTTGTTTGAAAATCAACCTCCATAGATGAAAAAAATTAACAAGTCACAAGATGTTTCACTTGAATGGTCCTTACCCGGAGAAAACACTGCTTGATTATAATCCATTTCCATCAACTGGAATTCATTGAGTCACCCTCAAGCTACCCCATCTTTCATAAAAGAAATGTGGAAACAGCAAAAGGGGGATGGTCGTGAGAACCAATTATGTATTTACCAGCTTTTTTTTTCCCTTCATCAATTACCTGATGGAGTCAAAGCCTGACACCTTTTAAAGACTAAGGTTGCAATACAGATGTAAAATTTCCTATCCAATCAGTTTATGTCAATCCCTAATCATGGATCCTAGATAATTAGATATTGAAAAGGGGGATTATGTCAGATCATTTCAGATTTGAAATTTCTATAATTCATCATATTTCGCAGGACTGTTTAAATTTGGGGTCAGGAATTGCTTCAAACAGGCAATTTGTCTACCGATGGTTAAAATGTAACTGGCTAAGCTTTCTAGACAGTGGAACTGCTAAGTTCATTGACATTCCGCAAACAAGAGAAGCAAACTCCATTGTTCAAAGACTGAAAGAAATAAACTGTCTGAGTTAATTCTGGTTGTAAAAAAAAACAGATGATAGCGAATTTATATTGTAAATCACATTGCTTTGAAGCCAAGGTGCAATGGATACTTGGCTGAGCGAAACTCATTATGTAATCAAGGGCATTTTTTTTGTCACATCTAAAGCTAGCCACGTTAACCTTGGACAAATGGTGAATTGCATGAACTGTTGAGAAAAAATAAGGTTAAATGATTTTTCTTATTTAACAGTGATATAATACAATGCAATTGACAACATGAGCTGTAACAGTATATTATACAAGGTGCATAGGTAGTATTTGAATATTTATTCTATGTGGTGAGTTATAATAGATAATCATGGGACTGATATTTAATAAAAGATAGAGGCCATACCACATTTAATTGATTATTACTTAATGAGTGTCTCGTGTATTAACATTTATAAAACAGATTAAATCTGTTAATTATGAATGAATTTTAAAGAATATATCACGAATCAATGAGTGCCTGTCTGCAGAATCATCTCATACACACATATCTCTGGGTATAAATAACGAGTATATTGTGCATGCACGCCACGGCGAAATATGCTGGCGTTTCATTAATAGTATAATATTAATATTGTTAAATAACCCCATGGAGTCCCTGGATATAGTATAAAATGACCCCAAACCATTAAAGATAAGTTACTGCTTGGTCAAATATATTAATTAATTCCTGTAGAAGGTTGGATGTTTGAGCTGAGAGTGCCATCTACTGGCCAGGTAGTATACCACCTGGACAGAAACCTGAAGTTAATGAATATATATATATCCACCAATCAAATGAGGCCACATATTGATGGGCTAGAGCTAAACTGGGTGGGAGACAGCTATAATGAGGGGGATACTCCAGAGAGAAAAAGACCCTGAAAGAAAGCTTGGAGAGAGACCTGAGGGACACTTGGAGGGGAGAAAGTGCAGACACCATCAGCCACTCCACTAAGACGCGACCACACCTGAATCTTACCCCATTCTATCCTCACTACCAGATGGTATAATTGAATAACTTGATATCTAGTTCCTAATTGCATAGTCACTGTTTTATATGTCCATCACATATATTTAAGGAATATAAATGAATTATTTTGCTGTTGAAGCCTAAACAGTAGAATAGTATCAGCCTTTCCGCTCTACTGCAGATGAGCGCTAAAGGAAGAAACTATTACGCTGGCCGGGTTGCTCGCCCTAATTTAGTGAAATTATATATATTCCAAGAATACTGGATGTGGACATCTAAAGATCAATTTGTTGCCCATAGTGAGATGCACTGGAACTGAGAAATAGTTTTTATATATCAAGTGCCATCAGCTTCATTAGTAAAACGAACATAACCCCTTTCATACATATTGAAGCCCTTTCGATTGAATGTAGGTTAAGTCAATAGGAAGTTTATGTTGACTCAGGCTGAATGAATTGCTGTGATTGTGGAAGAGATAGTCTACCTATCGAATGTGTTATGTATCTTTTGTATGTACTGGTACCCTTCTGGCGCTCCAAAGCTCATGCAGGGATTGGTTGCGTGTGTGCTGCCAATAGGGAGTTGCGGCAGTGCCTTGCGGCTGCTGCCAGAATAACAGAAAAAAGAGGGGGGTCCCCACTATGCGGCGCTACTCGCAGGTCAGCAGATATTCAGATATCTCCTAACAGTTTTACCTTCTGTCAATAAATGATGTGTAAAACAGTATAAAAATGTGTAGTGCTAAATAGACAGTATCATTTGACAGTACATGTGATATAGGATTAAAAAAGAATTAACGTTTTACAGTTTCTTTATGGAGCTCATTTCTTGGTGAATGGCGCCACCTAGTGTCCCTTATTTGTATTGCAGAGAATACAATCAAAGTCTGTATAGGGCTTGCTCCATAATAAAATAGTCTGTTGCTTCTCCTATCCTGGTTATTCTCTTGGTCTTGTACCTCCAAGACAGAGAATATTGTTAGGGGGGTGAAGTTGAAATGTGGGTCAGGTAGGTGGATCAATCGCACTTATGTAAATCTGACTTCCGAGTTGTCAGGTTGCTTCTCTGTTGTGTACCCTCCTCTTCAGATTTGCCTCCTTCTGCTCCTTTGTGTTTCTCCGTGTGTTCAGTCCTCCAGGATCCAAGGTTGCCCCTGAAAGAGTACCAGGATATTCTGTGGTGTCTGGTTCCCAATGAATAACAAATACAGGATGCAGGGATGTGGAGAAGAAAAAATGGTTTATTTGGGTTCAGCAGCTTAAAACAAACGGGTCAGAGTATTTAAAGTGGATAATAAGTATAGGTAGTCCTCCAAAACGCATTTCGCTAGGGTGCCACTAGCTTCATCAGATGGATCTGTGTTATCAAAATCAACAAGGGTTAAGTGGCGCTCAATGGTTGGAAGTAAAATGATATGATAATTGGGGCGGATTGCTAAAACACTATAGTGTTTTATCCCTCAGAAAACACTGTAATCACAAAAATAAACCCAATATTAGTGTAGTGCTCCCATACCCCACAAATTATTTTTGCACAATTCTTATGTGTCTCTCATATATTTTTGGGAAAATCTTCTCTCCAAAGTTTATAGGGAAAGTGGCACTTGAGATAGTCCAAGTTTTCTCTACTTCCCAAGCGTCAAATATTCCCACTGCTCCGCCGAATATTCAGCTCTGCTCCATTCTAAAAAACATGAAATGGGCAAAGAATAGCGCAGACTGTTTTTAGGGCACAATTAATTAGGTATGCAGATCGCACTCACCCAGTTGGAACCTTGAACCAGGCTCTAAGTATTCTGGCTCCAAGGTTTTAATTCTCAGCCAAACCTTTTTTTTTTTAAAGACTTTATTTATAGAAGTCAGGGCAAATCAGTATAAACAGCAACACAACATCTGAATGTGTGAAGATCTACTCCTGATCCAATTGTTTGATAACACATAAGCATAACGTACTGCAGAGAGCAGTAGAGTGAAAGGAGAAAGTGAGAAAAGAAAGACATATCACAGATGAATGACACACTGGGAGGGGGAGGGGACAGACCACACTAAGACAACGACAGTACTGGACAACACCGGACAAACACCGACACACTAACAAACAAAACATACAAAGGCACTAATGGAGCCGATGATATACTGGGTTAGATCAGAAGGTTTTCAAGCCAATCATTCCCAGGAGTCCGCTACACCCCAAAAGCGTCCCAGACATCCCAGACTTTCTGGTACACCGGCAATGTATGATGCAGTTTTGCCGAGAGTTCGTCCATCAATTGAATATGTTCCATGATCTGCAATATACGTCTCTGTGGAGGGAGCCTCGGAGATCTCCAGGACTCAGCCACCGCTTTCCTTGCTGCTAGTAAAATTTTGGAGAGGAGACGGTTGTGGTGTATAGTAAAGTCCGGAACCGGATTGGCGAATAGGTACATCCAGGGGTCTTTTGGCACTCCGGATCCGAAGATCTGTTCCACCAGAGCTTGTACTGAGTCCCAATATTTGGAAATCGCAGGGCAGGACCACCACATATGAGCCTGAGTGCCCCTTTCTCCACATCCCCTCCAGCAGTCGTCGGGAATAGCAGCGTTCGCTTTATGGAGGAGCACAGGGGTAGTGTACCACCTCATCATAGTCTTTAGCCCCTGCTCTTGTAAGGTCGTGCATATGGATACTTTCCGTGCTGCCTCCCAGATGTCCAGCCATTCATCACCCTCGAGCGTCGATCCAAGGTCTCTTTCCCATGCGGCCATGTAGGTTATAGTAGGCAAGGAGGGTGTGCTTGACAGATGGGTATAGAGTCTGGAAATAAGACCTCGGGGCGGGTCTCCGGACAAGCATAAATGTTCGAAGAAAGTGAGAGGAGAGGAGCCGGACATTTTATTTTCAATGGTAGAGGTGAAATGATGGAGCTGCATGTAGCGGAAGGAGTCCTGCGGGAGCAGCTGGGAGTGGGCTGACATGGAGTCGAAAGAATATAATCCAGTATGATCCCGTAGGTCTCTGAACCGCAGGATGCCCCCCTTGACAAATCTAGAGAATTGGTCCGGCGCTTGCCCCAGTGGGAACTGTGGATTTCTCCACAGAGGGAGCATGGAAGATGAGACTTGGCGCAGCTTTTTGGAGGAGGCGAGGGAATCCCATATTGCCATTGAGTGACTTAGTGGAGGGCAGGGTACCGGTTCTTTGGGTCGCAGACGTTTAGGGAGCCACATCCAGTATCTGGGTTCCTCCGGGAACATACATGCCGACTCAAAGTCTACCCAGCGGTGGGTGTTGGGCGGAGAGTGTAGTGCCACCACCTGGGACAGTTGCGCCGCCTGGAAGTACCATTGTAGATTAGGAAGTCCGAGGCCCCCCAATTCTCGTGGGCGGTAAAGTGTAGATCGTGCCACCCGACGCCTCCCCCCCTCCACACAAAACGCATCGATGTGAGATTGCAAAAACCGGAGGTCACTTGGGTCGACGGGAGATGGAAGCGCCTGGAACAGGTACAACAGGCGAGGCAAAAGATTCATTTTAATGCAATGTACTCGCCCAAGCCAGGAAATGCATTCCCTATTCCATGCCTCCATCTCCCGCCGGAGTTTAGCATATAAAGGTGGGTAATTAACCTTGTATAGGTCCTTATACCTGTTCGGTAAGTATATACCCAAATATGGGATTGAGGTAGATGCTATCTTAAACCCGAATCGGGCAATCAAGTCTTGGATCCCAGTGCGGGAGAGGTGGAAAGACAAGATAATCGATTTATCGAGATTAACTTTATACCCCGAAACAGCTGAAAAACGGGACAATAATGCAGAAGTGGCCGTCAGTGAAGATTCCGGGGAGGTCAGAGTAAGCAGAACGTCGTCCGCATAGGCGGATACCTTAAAGGAGTCGTCCTGAACCGTTATGCCTTTGATGTCTGGGGAAGAGCGTATGTGCGTCAGTAGGGGTTCTAGGGTGAGAGCGAACAGAAGGGGAGAGAGAGGACAGCCCTGGCGGGTACCGTTGTGAATAGAGAAAGGGGACGTCTGAGAACCGGGGACAACAACGTCAGCCCTAGGGTTATGATAGAGGGCCTGAACCGCGGAACAGAAGTCAGGGGGGAAGGACATATGCTCCAGCAGGGCAAAGAGAAAGGGCCACTCTATACGATCGAATGCCTTCTCTGCGTCCAGGGACAAAAGCAAGGAAGGCTGACCCTCCGTCTCCAGGTGCCAAATTGCGCCTGCCGCCCTACGGGTGTTCTCATACACCTGACGTCCCTGTATGAATCCCACCTGATCAGGGTGTATTATAAATGGTAACAGCAGGTTGAGTCTGGTAGCCAACACCTTGGCGTAGATCTTAACATCCAGGTTCAACAGGGATATGGGGCGGTAACCCGATGGGTTGGAGAGGTCTTTACCTGGTTTAGGAAGAACTACCAGGGACGCCAGCAGGGAGTCGGACGGAAAAGGGCTGCCCCCCTTGACCGCATTAAATAGAGTGACCAGGTGGGGACCAAGTATCGGGAGGAATGTTTTATAATAGCGGGCTGTGTAGCCGTCTGGACCGGGAGCTTTATTCGGTTTTAGTGAAACTATGGCTTCTGAGATCTCCTCGAGAGAGAAGTCCTTCGCAAGCGCTTCCCCTTGAGTCGACAAAAGTTTGGGTAAGTCAACGCTGGAGAGAAAAGAATTGATATCAGCTAAGTGGGAAGACGTGGGAGGTGAGTGTAGAGGGGAGTGATTATAAACAGAGGAGTAGTAGTCTGTAAAGGTTTGCTTAATATTTTGTGGGGATTTGATCGATCTACTAGCCGAGTCTCTGAGGGAGGTAATACGGGTCGCCGGGGGACGCGGGCGTATCTGCCGCGCCAACAGCGTGTCCATCTTGTTTGCGGATTCATAGTACCTGCGCTTCGACCAGGTCATCGATCTAGCGACATCATCGAGCAACAACCTGTTCAGAGCCTGTCGGGTGCCCTGCAAGCGGTCAAAACCCTCCTGTGAGGGCGCAGATTTATGATCCAATTCCTGCGCCTGTAGCGTGTGCTGTAAATCTAATACGCGTTGCAACTTGAGGCACTTGCGATAGGAAACCTTTTTAATAATCTCCCCTCTCAGTACAGCTTTATGTGCTGCCCAGACGGTGGAAAAGGAAACCTCCCCCGCGACATTGTCTCAGAAGTATGCCTCCAGCTCCCCCGTCAGCTCCTCGACCAACCCTGCGTCCTGTAATGTATGGAAGCCGAGTCGCCAGTTCCACACCGGGGAGCAGTCAGGGAGACCAAGCTCCAGGACCACCTCCGCGTGGTCTGACCAACTGATAACCCCAATAGAAGCCGCCACCACCCATGGGAGGAGGGAGGGAGAGATGAGAATGTTGTCGATCCTGGAGTAGGACCCGTGGGGATTAGAATAAAAGGTAAAATCTTTAGTGGAGGGATGGGAGACCCGCCAAATATCTATCAAGGCCATCTGGGTCAAAAAAGAGCCAAACAAGGTGTCCTGTCTTGAGCCCACTGTCAGGGGGAGGGTCGGCGGCAGGGCGAGACCGGTCAATAGCGGGACAGGGGACCGCGTTAAAGTCCCCGCACAAAAGAACGTCCCCCTTGGCACACCTGTCTAAGTCAGCGTGGAGGGCATCCCAGAAAAGTTTATCAGGCGTGTTCGGAGCATAAACATTAACTAAGGTGACGGGTCTCAGACCAAGGGTGCCAGATAGGATAACATAACGTCCGGCTAGATCAGTATATACATCATGTTTCATAAAAAGACAGTTTCTATTTATAAGGATAGCCACTCCATTATGTTTGTTGAGAGCGCAGGTGGAAAACACTTGGGGGAAACGGGGATCTCGCAGCCTGTTTGAATCCTGCCGAGGCAGCCTGGTTTCTTGGAGAAACGCTATATCAACATGTTTGCGTCGAAGATCTCGAAATAACAATCTCCGCTTCTGGGGGGAGTTTAAGCCCTTCACATTAAGTGAGAGGGCTGTAACCTTTCTAGGTGGTATCATAGTTCCTAGGAATGAGGTGGCGTTGTACTCCAGCGCTCTCAACCCACATTAGTGCCAGACTCACATATAACATAGACAGGGGAACATGCAAACAAACAAAACGAATAAGAACAAGACACAAAAAGGGAGATACAGAAGGGGGAAGAGAAAGTAACAGAGAAAGACATAGAAGGAAAGCCCGAGACAATCTCAACAGAGTCCCAGGTAGTCCCTCGATAGGGGGGACGGATAAGGAGGACATGGTAACCGCACATGCTACCTCCTTAATTGACGCGTGAAGCAGCATACATATGGACTTAGAAAGAACCCAAAAACTAGAAATATGACAAGATAATGTAAACGCAGATCAGAAAATCAAACAAATAATCGATGAACTTGACAGAAAATAGAACGGTATGCAAAACCCTGCTAGTGCCGTGGGAAGGAGAAGGCAAGGAAGCCTCCACCCCAACAGGGCACAGCTTCCCAAGTGACCACAGGCCCGCCGTTCCCAGCACCCCTCAAAGTTACCCATGAAGGCTCCCATGAGCGGAGATCGTCAACAGGGAGATGTCAGCCGGGCGAAAAGGAACCGGATCCACGATGCAACAGAAATGCCCCCCCTCACGACGGAGGGCGAGGGGAGCCTGATGGGGGAATAACCTCCCATTCCACCTCCACCGGTTCCAAAGGCTGTGTAACTCCAAGGCTGGGAGGCCGAGTTGGGCCAAAGAGGCGGGAGCCCCCGCCAACGAGGTGCAGGTGGTCGTGGTGCCATTGTGGAAGGCCAACATTTTTAGGGGGAAACCCCAAGCGAAACGGACTCCGTGGCTCCCCAAGTGGTCAGCGATGGGCTTCCAGGGACGGCGTCGGGCCAGCGTGGTAGGCGCCAAGTCTTGGAAGACCTGTAGCTCTGCGTCTTGGTACATAAGGGGAGAGTCACGCAGAGCCCGCAGTACCGCTGCTTTTGATGTAAAGTAGTGGAAACGGAAAATCACGTCTCTAGGGCCTGCCGGGTGGGCCACCCTCGCTCTCAGGGCGCGGTGCACCCGGTCTAGTAGAAGTTGGTCCGCGGTAAAATCGGGCATCAGGGTGTGTAGCATAGTCAGTACCGTCCTCTCCAAGGCAGCGGAGATTACCGACTCTGGGAGCCCCCGGAGCCGTAGGTTATTGCACCTCGACCTGTTGGAAAAGTCCTCCACTTGCTGTTCCAAGTGCTGGATATGCTCTGCCAATACGTTGGACCTGTCTACCACTGTATTATGGCCTTTGGACAGTGTAGTCACCGCTTCCTCCAAGGCGGAAGTTCGGGCGCCAACCGCATGGATCTCTGCCCGAATGGCGCGCGCTGACCTGTCCAGCTCCCCTGCTAAGAATTGTTGGACCTCGACCAGCCGGCCGAGGATCTGTTGCACATCCCCTTTTGTTGCCGCCTCAGGAGGCCCTCCGGGGCTGGAGCACGCTGGGGAGTCGCGGCCGCCATCTTGAGGAGTGGGCCCGGATGAGAGAGAGCGAAAGATCGGGGCCACCGACGTGCCCGGGGTCCCCTTTGCCCGTAATACCTTAGCGGGAGACATCAGGAGGCAATCGGCAGTGATGGGAGTCGATGTGGAAGGAATCTGCTCCGGTTTAACTCGGGTTCTTAGCTCGTCAGGACGGAGAGATCAGCCTACACGTCTGCTCTCATCCCGCTCCAGGCCACGCCCCCAGCCAAACCTTTTTTTTAAAAAGCTCACATCGATTCCAAAAGTGGAAATAAAATTTATTTCTGATAAAAAATAATATAAAATAACAATTTTCCAGATGCGTTTCGCCCTATAGAACAGTGGGCTTCATCAGTGGAAAATAAACATGCATTAAAAACAAACCACGTTCGATATTTTTATAGTAGTAATGCTTAATTGTACTTATGTTAATTGAAAACACATTGGTTCCCAACGTGCAATACGCCGAATACGCCGGCTGCATAATGAGACCTCGGTGCCTCCTTCTCTGCACTCCCGTCTCCATCCGGCCTCCACCGGAACCGGAAGCAACAACAACGCACGACGGAACACCGCCAACTAGACATGTGCACAGCACAAAATTTCGTTTTGAACTAATGGATTAGTCCTAAAATGCAATTTATTTAGTTGCTAAAGAAATTCGTTTTCAGTTCTTTAGTATGAAAACTAATTTAATTTCTCTGAAAACCAGTGGATACAATTACTATTGTAGTGGTCCCTCTCTGTATAGAACATCCTCCTCAATTTATACCTTTCTCTGTATAATGTATACAACATCCTCCTGCATTAATACCCCTCTCTGTATAATGTATAGAACATCATCCTGCATTGATTAATGCCCTCTCTGTATAGAACATCCTACTGCATTGACATGTGGAGGGTGCAGAACTTTGGAATGCAATGCTTATCCAGTACAGGAGAGGGAACTTTTACTGAAACTTTGTATCTCTGTGGGGGAGACAGACAGGATTATAACAGCAGGGGAGAGGGAAAATATTAACGTAAATCGGTCTGAAAGCTCAGAGAAGAGATGACTGGTGCAAATTTATTTTTATAATAACATAAAGCACTTTAAATCCAGGGAAAACATTCAAACAAATCACACTGAAGGCTCATAATGACAGAGTAACTGTGAGAGCTGGATACTAAATGTATCAGACATAAAAAAAAACTTTATAACAAGCAGCACTGGGAGAGGAGAGGGACTTTATATAAAACGTGTATTATAGATGAGGAAAGGGGGATAGTGCTCCTGGATAATATAAAATGTATCAGACCTAAGCCCCTATTATGCAGAGTGGGAGGGGAGATAACACACGTTTTATAAAGTCCCTCTCTCCTCCCAGCACTGCTTGTTATAAAGGGGTTTTTACTATCCAGCCCTCCTCTGTCATTAGCTTTCAGTGTGATTTATTTGAATGTTTTCCTTCTCCAGCTGCTTTTATCATCTTGTCTGCCTCATAGACATGCAAGGGTAAAGTAAAGGTTTCCTCTCCTGTGCTGGCTGTCTGTGCTGTGAGTGAGTATTCTGGAGCTCTATCACTGTCAGATTTACGGATAGGGGGTCGGGAAGGATTACGCATACAAACCTTTTCTGTAGCTTTGCGATGTTGCACTCTTCATTGCTGGTCTCCTTCACTCATCAATGTAATTTCACAAAAAGGACTGAAACTAAAATGTAGTGCATTTTATTTTAGTTTCTTTCGTCTTTTGTACTGAGCAGTTTCGTATCTCTTGAGTCATACTAAAACTAAATTATCCCAAAATTCTGACTAAATCGTTTTAGTACCAAAACGAATGCACATGTCTACCGCCAACCATTCTATGGTCGGATCGAAAATATAAAGCCGAAACCGGAAGTTGTTATACCGCGGTACAAAGGGAAAATAAAACTGACCTCAATTCCCTATCGACCATCTCTATGGTCGGATCAAATTCCAGAGCCGGAACCGGAAATTGTTGTAACATGGCACCAAGGGAAAGTGAAACTGATTGCAATTCCCTTCTCAGCCATCTCTATGGTCGAATCAAAATATAATGCCGAAACCGGAAGTTGTTAAAACCATAATATAAAAGGAAAAAAGAAACTAATTACATGTTCCTTTAATTCATTTTTTCGCCTTTGTAATCTGATCAAATAAAATTATAATTACTAAGTGTATTTTAAACATTAAAACTAATAGAGACGGAAAACTTATGTCAAGTAGCCTTATCGTCCGATTTGACATAAGTTTTCCGTCTCTATTAGTTTGGAGAGAAGATTTTCCCAAAAATGTATGAGAGACACATAAGAGGTGTGCAAAAATAATTTGTGGGGTATGGGAGCGCTACACTAATATTGGGTTTATTTTGGATCTGTGTTATGTATCTCCCTGAAGGAAGTTGCATTTAGTGAATCGGCCCCCACAATACTAAATTGTGCTGCAGGTGATGCCCAGTAACTGAGTGTTTTTAGCCAGGTTGAGGATTGTTTTATAATGGGAAAGGTTTAAGTGGGTAGAATAGAACTTGGTGTTTAAGGATTGATTCGTGCATATGTGTGGTGCGGTCTATAAACCTAAGCTGTTTGTCCATTCGATTATTGCATGTCGCAGTATTGCTACTAATTACGATCTGTAATTACTTTTGAAATTATATCTCGCTAATCAGTTGATAACATATGATTGTATGAAACTTGACGATGTGAATAAATTTTTGATGTGAATTGTTTTACCGTTACACAGTCTCATATCATCTTTATTGATTTTATTGTGTCTAAAAATATCTACATAGCCTCAAAAAGAATTTGGGATAACGCGCTATATATTTGTTAAGACGTATATTCATTGATTGGTCATTAATCCTTATCTTAAGGGTAAATATCCAAATTATACCATTGGTATTGGAGGCACTGTCATTAATAATATATACATATATATATCTAATCAAGAAAAATACACGTCATATTTGATATATCCCTGACAGGGTGTTTTGTTACTGTGGAGTTATGCTTTGGGGTGAGTATGCATTTACCCACAGTTGGAATGTCAAGTCCATTATATGCTTTCAGTACTTTCGTTTGTTTCTCAAGTTTAGGTCTAGGTTGCAGCTGTTTCCATAGAGCCTCTGGAATAACATTGGGTTCTGCTCCAGTCAGTGGCGTCACTAGGGTTGGTGTCACCCAGTGCGGTAACTTATGGTGTCACCCCCCCCCCGAGTTCACATATGGATATATATTGTCCCAGCTCACATATATTATGGATATTGCCCCAACTCACATATGGATATATAGTGCCCCAGCTCACATATGGGTATATAGTGCTCCAGGTCACATATGGACATATATTGACCCAGCTCACATGTGGATATATAGTGCCCCAGCTCACATATGGATATATAGTGCCCCAGCTCACGCACATATGGATATATAGCGCCCCAGATCACATGGATATATAGTGCCCCAGTTAACATATGGATATATCGTGCCCCAGATCATATATGGATATATAGTGCCCCAGATCACATATGGATATATTGCCCCAGCTCACCCATGGATATATAGGCCCCAGCTCACTTGATCCTCCCGTCCGTGGTCCGCCTCACAGCATGCTTGTTCCTCCCAGCATGCGCCAGCGCCAAAGGATGTTGACCGGCCCCTCGTTGAGATCCACCAGCCGCGATCTCGCAAGATCGCGGCTGGTGGACCTCAACGAGGGGCCGGGCAACATCCTTCGGCGCCGGCGCACGCTGGGAGGAAAAAGCACACTCGGCACTGCCTTAGGGTGACACCAAAGACTTTGATTTTTGATCCGGCCGCCGCACTGTAGGTTACTAACTTCAAGTTAGTAATCTGCAGTGCGGCGGCCGGTTCAAAAATCAAAGTCTTTGGTGTCACACTAAGGGCGGGTGTCACCTGGTGTGGGCCGAACCCCCTGCCCCCACCTAGCGACGCCACTGGCTCCAGTATCTACTTTAAACAGAATCAGTACACCATGAGCTTCTACCTCTACAAACAATTCCCTATCTGTTGTAGGTACTTGATTGACCACATCCACAAAAAGTTCATCATCACTGGAGCTAGAGGTATTGTTTTAACAGCATGTAGTTGTGTAGCTTGCGTACACTGTTTGGCAAAGGGATTCTATTTTTTGCAGATACTACATTTCTGTCCATAGGCTGGACATTTGCAGAACTCATGGATTTTTCCACATTTCCCACATGAAGCATCTCTGTACTTTGCATCTTGTACATTCACTTTATTCTTTGGTCTCTCTGACATTTGTGGAAAGGAATGTCTTCTGGAACCTGCGAATCTGGGTTTTCTGACTTCATTAACCAGTTCCTGACAATCTTGCTTACACAAAACATCTAATTGTTTTTTGGTCCGCTCTGCAGACTGACAAATAGACACAGCCTTCTGCAGAGTCAAATAACAATCTGTTAGTAGTCTCTCACATATTTTATTACTGTCGCAGCCTATCACAAGCCTATCTCTGATTAAAGATTCTTGCAGAGGGCCAAAGTTACAAGACCTGCTTTTTAATCTTAGGTCAGTGACAAACTCCTCCACGTCTAATGTGGCACCTGCACCCTGGAGTTAAATACAAAACGCTCATATGTTTCATTTTTCTTTGGTGTACAATATGCAGCAGATCTTTCTTTAACCATCTCATAATTCTCACCATCAGATTCAGATAATTGAAAACTGTTATAAATGTCCAAGGCTTCTACGAGGCTGAAGTTAGTTTCTTATTCGGCCAGTTACTTATTCGTGGAAGTTGGTTTCTGATTCGGTTGAATTCTAAGTATGTAAAATTTCAATAAAAACCTGATTTTAGATGGTAAATTGCCATTGTGTCAATGATTTTAACATGGATTCATATAGAGGTGGATGCCCTCTACCAAACAATGTCAAATTTAGCCTGACCCAACTGCAATTTGGCAGAAAAATCAGTGCCAACTGTGCCAAGGCTGTTGATTTTTACTATTTTGAATAATGTATCCTTCCTGGTAAAATCCTTTATAAATAAATAAATAAAATAAATAAGTAACTGATGTTTTCAAAGGGTTAATTGCCATTGGGCCACTGAATTCAACATGTATTTATATAGAGGTGGATGCCCTCTATCAAACACCATTGTCTTCAGCCTGGCCCAATGGCAATTTTGCCACGAAAACAGTGCCAACGGTGCCAAGGGTACTGATTTTTACTATTTTGAATAAGTAACGGATGATTTCAAAGGGTTAATTGCCGTTAGGCCACTGAATTCAACATGGATTTATCTAGAGGTGGATGTCCTCTATCAAACACCATTGTCTTCAGCCTGGCCCAATGGCAAATTTGCCACATAAACAGTGCCAACGGTACCAAGGGTGCTGATTTTTACTATTTTGAATAAGTAACTGATGTTTTCAAAGGGTTAATTGGCATTAGGCCACTGAATTCAACATGGATTTATCTAGAGGTGGATGTCCTCTATCAAACACCATTGTCTTCAGCCTGGCCCAATGGCAAGTTTGCCACGAAAACAGTGCCAACTGTGCCAAGGGTGCTGATTTTTACTAATTTGAATAAGTAACTGATGTTTTCAAAGGGTTAATTGCCATTGGGCCACTGAATTCAACATGGATTTATATAGAGGTGAATGCCTTCTATCAAACGCAATTGTCTTCAGCCTGGCCCAATGGCAAGTTTTCCACGAAAACAGTGCCAACGGTGCCAAGGGTGCTGATTTTTACTATTTTGAATAAGTAACTGATGTTTTCAAAGGGTTAATTGCCATTGGGCCACTGAATTCAACATGGATTTATCTAGAGGTGGATGTCCTCTATCAAACACCATTGTCTTCAGCCTGGCCCAATGGCAAGTTTGCCACGAAAACGGTGCCAAGGGTGCTGATTTTTACTATTTTGAATAAGTAACGGATGATTTCAAAGGGTTAATTGCCCTTGGGCCATTGAATTCAACATGGATTTATCTAGAGGTGGATGTCCTCTATCAAACACCATTGTCTTCAGCCTGGCCCAATGGCAAGTTTGCCACGAAAACAGTGCCAACGGTGCCAAGGGTGTTGATTTTTACTATTTTGAATAAGTAACTGATGTTTTCAAAGGGTTAATTGCCATTGGGCCACTGAATTCAACATGTATTTATATAGAGGTGGATGCCCTCTATCAAACACCATTGTCTTCAGCCTGGCCCAATGGCAAGTTTGCCACGAAAACAGTGCCAACGGTGCCAAAGGTGCTGATTTTTACTATTTTGAATAAGCAACTGATGTTTTCAAAGGGTTAATTGCCGTTGGGCCACTGAATTCAACATGGATTTATCTAAAGGTGGATGTCCTCTATCAAACACCATTGTCTTCAGCCTGGCCCAATGGCAAGTTTGCCACGAAAACAGTGCCAACTGTGCCAAGGGTGCTGATTTTTACTATTTTGAATAAGTAACTGATGTTTTCAAAGGGTTAATTGCCATTGGGCCACTGAATTAAACATGTATTTATATAGAGGTGGATGCCCTCTATCAAACACCATTGTCTTCAGCCTGGCCCAATGGCAAGTTTGCCACGAAAACAGTGCCAACGGTGCCAAGGGTGCTGATTTTTACTATTTTGAATAAGTAACTGATGTTTTCAAAGGGTTAATTGCCATTGGGCCACTGAATTCAACATGGATTTATCTAGAGGTGGATGTCCTCTATCAAACACCATTGTCTTCAGCCTGGCCCAATGGCAAGTTTGCCACATAAACAGTGCCAACGGTGACAAGGGTGTTGATTTTTACTGTTTTGAATAAGTAAATGATGATTTCAAAGGGTTAATTGCCATTGGGCCACCGATTTCAACATGGATTTATATAGAGTTGGATGTCCTCTATTAAAATCAGTGGCACAATGAGTGGTGTGGTTTGGCCGAGCTCTGAGATGGCTGCCTGATCTCTGAGCTTCTGCGCAGGTGGCGCTTCCACAACTGACAGTAGCCTCCACTGATCAGCCCTGGACTTCATTGTAGCCTGTAGGGTTTAGCTTCCATGCCCAGGAGCAAGTTGAGCCTCAAATCGAGCCAAGCTGACATTGCCCAGTGTTTTCCCCTGCTGTCGGCGGTGGTGCGTTCAGAAGCTGTCAGGATGGCGTCGTCGTGAGTCCTTCTGTCAGCGAAAGGTGAGCCTTGTACTCGGTGTGACAAGAAAGCTCTTGCTCACTAGGAAGGATGACCTTCAGACTGACCTCAGGGCGGGCCTGGAGAGGCTACGGACGGACATTGGCGCACTGGGGACCCGCACAGCCAAACTCGAGCATCAAGTGGAGACTGATCATGCCGTGGCGCAGGCTATATTACGAGAGGTCTGCGACAACTACGTGTTGCTTCAGGAGGAAGTAGAATACCTGGACAGCAGGTCCCGCCGCTCCAACCATTGTATCGGAGATGTCCTGGAGACAAGTTGTTCCACACTCTGTTGTTCATGCCGCTCCGGAGGTGGAGTTGCGAATAGATAGGATCCATAGAGCCCTGCGCCCACGCTTGGGTACCAATGAACCCCCGGGGGACGTGGTGCTTAAGTGCTGGTATTACTCCACCAAGGATGCCCTGCTGTTTGCAGCCCGTTATGGCGCCTCCTTGATTGAGGGGGCTGCCCAGAATCTCTTCAACGATGTGGCTTCTTCTACGCTTCAGAAGAGAAGAGCCCAATGGCCTCTTACAGAGCTTCTTCTGCACAAGGAAGTCCACTGCCCTGGAGGTTTCCATTTTGCCCCATGATGGGGCCATCATATCCCTGCGCTCACCGGCCGATTACACTCGACTGTTGGAGGCATTGGGGATCCCCACGCCAGCAGATCTATTTGAGGCCGTGGAACGGAGGTACCGGCCTTGCCACAACACCAGGTCTGGTTTAACACCTGTCATCCCCACCATTGAAGCTCCTTGTAGCTCCCTCCACTCCTCCAGTTTCGTGCTCCCTCATTTGCCGGGTTCTCGTCTTCCCGTTCTGCCGTGCTCTCCCTGGTCCCGTACCCCTCAACCTTCATTCCTCCATGATTTTTGATTCGGACGTTTTCTTGGTCGACTGACCCTCCTATTGCTCTGGTTTGTTGTGATGGTACAGGCTGCAGGGTCCCACCACATTTAAAAACTTTTTGCCTTTGTTTTGCCCTGCACCTTTTTTGCCCCATTGGGCCCCTTATTTTACATCCTGTTTTCACATGCCCATATGTGTGTTTCTGTTCCTCAATATTCTGCTTGCTCGGAAACTGTGTTTTTCCTGCCCACTGCTTACGTGCATCGAGCCGCCACCTGCTGCGACCCGACTTTGGCCTTCGAACCATCTCCAGACTGGACAAGGGCGACATTCCACAAACTGGGCAATGGCTGAGGCTGTGGTGGCCACTATATTCAGGGACTGGGGAATGGCTGGAGGCAGTGGTGCTCCGGGATGTCTGAGGGTGGGCAGGAGGGTGAACAATAGGGACAGCTCCATATAAGTATGACCTGTGTATTGCACAAGAAACAGATTCTGTTTGCAATTCAACCTAAAATGTGTCTTGCCTCGTTCTTGGGGCAAAACCTGCAGCTATAAGACACACTCTGCCCAGTAGTTGTATGTGCTACTATTGGGCCCTGACGCCATGTATCCGGCAGCCGGGGTACTCCGTGATGGTCACATTTGTGCACTTTCTCATGGACCCTAGCCCCAGGCCTTACTGATGCCAGAGTGGCGGGAGGTGAAGGGTGCACGGTGAGGATGAGCCTTTATGGGAGTGGACGCTCTTTCTTTTTGTATTATTCACATGACTATCGCATGGATCGCACTATAAATAGCGGTTTCAGTATGGATGACATGGGATGGGGGGGCTTGTATTACTTTTCTGTCTGTGGGGATACTGTTATGTTCTGCTATAAGATTTTGGATCTATGGATAACTGCCTCGATTGGGACGGGGGGGGTTACAGTTTTTTCTTTTTAATCCACATGGACATTGTGTCACTTCCAGTGGTCCTGGTGGTGCCCATGCCGCGTCTGGCGTCCAAAGTGGTACCCGGCAGCGCCGTGCTCGCTTTTCGCTGGCTGGGTGCCAATTGATATACCGGCTCGCAGCGGTCACATGGGTGGCCAGGAGGCGGGGGCAGAGTGATGACGTGTCGCCGCCAAGTTTAATGCCAGTCTGCCCTGACATGGAGTTACTTCCCCAGCGCTTTGGTGATATTCATTCATTCATTCATATTGCTTTAGTTATTTCTGAGAACCTCCATGTGTGCTGACCCGGCTATTTATGAGAAGCACCCTTTGTGTACTGACTCGGCTATTTATGAGAAGCACCCTTTGTGTACTGACTAGGCTATTTATGAGAAGCACCCTTTGTGTACTGACTCTGCTATTCTTGACCATCCTGTTCTGCGAACAATTCTTGGTACCAAGGCCTATGTTGGCAGGGACTGCCGTGTTGTTATTCTCTGGGGCCTGTTAACCCTTGCTGGCTGTTGTACCCTGCAGATAGTAAGCTTTACCAACCATTCAAGGATCGGAGGAGTTTATAGGGTTCTGTATACAGGGACCAGCATCGTAGATCTAGGGGGGATCCGTGACACATTGTATAGTTCAGACTGTTAATAGTGGTTTACGTGTTGAGATGGACGGGATGGGAGGGGGGTTTAGTATAAGAGCACTCCCATAGGGTCACCCCACACTTGGGATGGGAGGGGGAATGTGTTCTTTATGCTATTATGTGGGGTCACTGTTCTGTGTTGTTATACTGAGGGTGGTGGGGGGGGTTTGCTTCCATTCTCTGTACGGAGGTGCCAAGGACACAACTGGATTTAGGGTTTTTCTTTCCTCATGGGGGGGTCGGGAAGGGGTGGGTTTTTTTCCGGGAGCTTCTCTCTTTGGAGAGGTGGGGGTGGAGGGGACGCATATATATGAGAGCTGCTTGTGATTTTCTCCAAGGGGGTTCAATGTCTTCTCAGCTCACGGTGGATGTGCAGTGTTGAGCCTCAGCCTCGTTGCCAAAAAGGATCTCGGTTTCTGTGCCAATCTGACTATTCGGCCAGGCAAAAGACAACTGTTTTTAACGAAGGGCATCCAACTCTATATAATTCTATGTTAAAATCAGTGGCCCAACCGCATTTAACCCTTTAAAAACATCAGTTACCTATTCAAATTGATGGAAATCAGTGCCCATAGCACAGATGACACGGTTTCTGTGCCAAACTAACCATTGGGCCAGGCTATCGACAACTGTTTTTAATAGAGGGCATCCAACTATATATAACTACATAGTGAAATCAGTGGCCCAACGGCATTTAACCCTTAAAAAACATCAGTTACTCTTTCAAATTTATGACAATTGGTGCCAATGGCAGTGTTGGCACTATTTCTGTGCCAAACCGACCATTGGGCCAGCCTAACGAAAACAGTTTTTAATAAAAGGCATCCAATTCTATATAAATTCATGTTGAAATCAGTGGCCCGACAGCATTTAACCCTTTAAAAGCAGTTACTTATTCAAAATAATGAAATTTGTTTGCCTGGCAGGTTGTCACTGTTTCTGTGCCAAACTGACCATTGGGCCAACATAATGACAACTGTTTTTAATAGAAGGCATCCAACTCTCTATAAATCCATGGTGAAATCAGTGGCCCAATGGCATTTAACGCTTTAAAAACTAGGGATGCACCGATACCACTTTTTTAAGACCGAGTACGAGTACCGATATTTTTTTCAAGTACTCACCGATACCGAGTACCGATACTTTTATTTTATGTCATGTGAACGCTTTCCAATAAGAACAGACCTCATATAAAAATGCCCCCAGCTCTCATTGATTATGCCCCCAGCTCACATGGATATGTCCCCCAGCTCTAATGGATATGTCCCCCAGCTCTCATGGATATGGCCCCCAGCTCTCATGGATATTGCCCCCAGCTCTCATGGATATTGCCCCCAGCTCTCATGGATATTGCCCCCAGCTCAAGGATATTTCCCCCAGCTCAAGGATAGTGCCCCCAGCTCATGGATTATGCCCCCCAGCTCATGGATTATGCCCCCCAGCTCTCATGGATTATGCAATAAGAAGAAGGTAGAGGGTAATCCTACAACGAATTAAAATCACTTAGAGGTGCATGTTAAATGAACAAATAGTATTTGAATCAATTCACGCACATCAAAAAACAAGATCGTTATCACCGTTTCATGGATGCCCGGGACCTGGGGTATGATTTCCTCCACAGCCGGTGCACTTCAGGAACAATCAGCCAAGACCAAAGTTTCTCCAGTCAAAGGATTTTATTAATAAAAATAAAGATAAGACTGTTCACGCTCGACGCGTTTCGTCAAAAGACTTCATCAGGAGCAATATGTGCAGTCATAAGTGCATGGTTAAAAAATAAAAGTGTATAGAAATCAATTCTGAACATCGCCATTTTATAATCACATTCATTAACATAATTGGTCAATTAAACCCCAAACAGCCCTCCCTTATTCATCACAATCACATCAGCCTCGTTCCCATGGTGTCTTCTCCCTCCACCGAAAACATGGCGCCCAGAATCCCACTTCCTCCACGGTGCCTGACCGCCTATTTCCTCGATGACGTATTTCTCATGCGACGCCTTTAATTTAACAGCGCATCCATGTCACGGCATTTTTCTCTAGAAGACTCGACGTGTGTTTTCTCCGTAATCTTCTTGCGCTTGCACAGGTGTCCATGTTTTCATACCAGACTGGGAAGACTGAATAGTCATCTTTTATTCCATTTTATTCATATTAGGAGATTTTAGAATTAAGTGGCTCAATGCCGGCTTCCGGTATCGGGGGAAATATCGGGGGCACTGCACGGGAACCAAGTACTCCTGCAGTACCCGGTATCAGCACTGATACCGATACTACTATTTTCAAAATAGTAAAAATCGCAACCATATTAAAAACATCAGTTACTTATTCAAAATAGTAAAAATCAACAGCCTTGGCACAGTTGGCACTGATTTTTCTGCCCAAATTGCAGTTGGGCCAGGCTAAATTTGACATTATTTGGTAGAGGGCATCCACCTCTATATAAATCCATGTTGAATTCAGTGTCCCAATGGCAATTATCCCTTTGAAAACATCAGTTACTTATTCAAAACAGTAAAAATCAGCACCCATGGCACAGTTGGCACCGTTTTCGTGGCAAACTTGCCATTGGGCCAGGCTGAATCCAATTGTGTTTGACAGAGGGCATCCACCTCTATATAAATCCATGTTTAATTCAGTGGCCCAATGGCAATTAACCCTTTGAAAACATCAGTTACTTATTCAAAACAGTAAAACTCAGCACCCATGGCACAGTTGGCACTGTTTTCGTGGCAAACTTGCCATTGGGCCAGGCTGAAGGGTATGGTGTTTGATAGAGGGCATCCACCTCTATATAAATCCATGTTGAATTCAGTGGCCCAATGGCAATTAACTCTTTGAAAACATCAGTTACTTATTCAAAACAGAAACAATCCGCACCCATGGCACAGTTGGCACTGTTTTCGTGGCAAACTTGCCATTGGGCCAGGCTGAAGCCAATTGTGTTTGACAGAGAGCATCCACCTCTATATAAATCCATGTTGAATTCAGTGGCCCAATGGCAATTAACCCTTTGAAAACATCAGTTACTTATTCAAAACAGTAAAAATCAGCACCCATGGCACAGTTGGTACTGTTTACGTGGCAAACTTGCAATTGGGCCAGGCTGAAGACAATGGTGTTTGATAGAGGGCATTCACCTCTATATAAATACATGTTGAATTCAGTGGCCCAATGGCAATTAACCCTTTGAAAACCTTAGTTACTTATTCAAAACAGAAAAAATCCGCACCCATGGCACAGTTGGCACTGTTTTCGTGGCAAACTTGCCATTGGGCCAGGCTGAAGAGTATGGTGTTTGATAGAGGGCATCCACCTCTATATAAATCCATGTTGAATTCAGTGGCCCAATGGCAATTAACCCTTTGAAATCATCAGTTACTTAGTCGAAATAGTAAAAATCAGCACCCTTGGCACCGTTGGCACTGTTTTCGTGGCAAACTAGCCATTGGGCCAGGCTGAAGGCAATGGTGTTTGATAGAGGACATCCACCTCTATATAAATTCATGTTGAGTTCAGTGGCCCAATGGCAATTAACCCTTTGAAATCATCAGTTACTTATTCAAAACAGTAAAAATCAACACCCTTGGCACAGTTGGCACTGTTTTCGTGGCAAACTTGCCATTGGGCCAGGCTGAAGAGTATGGTGTTTGATAGAGGGCATCCACCTCCATATAAATCCATGTTGAATTCAGTGGCCCAATGGCAATTAAGCCTTTGAAAACATCAGTTACTTATTCAAAATAGTAAAAATCAACACCCTTGGCACAGTTGGCACTGATTTTTCTGCCCAAATTGCAGTTGGGCCAGGCTAAATTTGACATTGTTTGGTAGAGGGCATCCACCTCTATATAAATCCATGTTGAATTCAGTGGCCCAATGGCAATTAACCCTTTGAAAACATCAGTTACTTATTCAAAACAGTAAAAATCAGCACCCATGGCACAGTTGGCACTGTTTTCGTGGCAAACTTGCCATTGGGCCAGGCTGAAGCCAATTGTGTTTGACAGAGGGCATCCACCTCTATATAAATCCATGTTGAATTCAGTGGCCCAATGGCAATTAACCCTTTGAAAACATCAGTTACTTATTCAAAACAGTAAAAATCAGCACCCATGGCACAGTTGGCACTGTTTACGTGGCAAACTTTCCATTGGGCCAGGCTGAAGACAATTGTGTTTGATAGAGGACATTCACCTCTATATAAATCCATTTTAAATTCAGTGACCCAATGGCAATTAACCCTTTGAAATCATCACTTATTCAAAATAGTAAAAATCAACACCCTTGGCACAGTTGGCACTGTTTTCGTGGCAAACTTGCCATTGGGCCAGGCTGAAGACAATGGTGTTTAATAGAGGGCATCCACCTCTATATAAATCCATGTTGAATTCAGTGGCCCAATGGCAATTAACCCTTTGAAAACATCAGTTACTTATTCAAAACAGAAAAAATACGCACCCATGGCACAGTTGGCACTGTTTTCGTGGCAAACTTGCCATTGGGCCAGGCTGAAGAGTATGGTGTTTGATAGAGGGCATCCACCTCTATATAAATCCATGTTGAATTCAGTGGCCCAATGGCAATTAACCCTTTGAAAACATCAGTTACTTATTCAAAATAGTAAAAATCAACAGCCTTGGCACCGTTGGCACTGATTTTTCTGCCCAAATTGCAGTTGGGCCAGGCTAAATTTTACATTGTTTGGTAGAGGGCATCCACCTCTATATGAATCCATCTTAAAATCATTGGCACAATGGCAATTTACCATCTGAAATCAGGTTTTTATTGAAATTTTACATACTTAGAATTCAACCGAATCAGAAACCAACTTCCACGAATAACTAACTGGCTGAATAAGAAACTAACTTCAGCCTCATAAGGCTTCTGCTCCAGCAATAGTTAAGAGCAAAGCTACTTTCTGATCACTTGGCAAAGTGCAGGTGTTTGTTGCTTTCATATAGAGGATAAATATCTGCTTGAATGTTCTCCACACTTCCTCCAGATTACCCACAAACCTGATTTCAGGAGGTGGCTTCAGGCTATCAGTTCTCACAGGTAAGCTCTGTAAGGTTTGCTGGCCATGTGCTGTACCTTGTTGCAGATCCATGTTGCTTTACTTGCTGGTACCTGGTAGAACTTGAGGAAACATCCACTTCTGGTACCATGTGTTGTTCAGCTTTTTAATGTACTGAAATGATCCACAAGGTTCTGTTTACAGCAACCTCTTTATTATTATAGGACATAATATCAGTGGTGGTTTCCGGACTCTGAGCTGGCTCTTCTGCTCACTAACATTTCCTGGGGCACCAACTCACTTCCAGTTCCCTGACCCTTATGAATATGCATTACTTACTCAGCTCAGCACGGGCCCTGCCCGTAGGATAATTGTCCTGCTAAAACAGCACTTTATACAAGTGCTCAGCCAGACATCCCATGAGCTTACAATCTAAGAGACTGAGGTAAGTGAAACAGAAAGGAGCAGAGGGAGTGTGGAAATAATTACCAGAGATAGTATAGCAGACACTGCATTGCCGGGGTAAAAGGGCTATCTACAGAGACAAAATGGTGCCAGCGCCCATTTTGTTTTCAAACAGATGCAGATGCAACACTCAGATATTTACAGGTCTTTACTCAATTATGTATACACCAGTGTATACCCAGGTGCCTTATATAATCAATATATATACACCATATATATATTTTGGGAAGATATGTTAGATGTTCATGCATTAAAACTGTGTTTAGTAGATATATATATATTTTAAAATACTGAAAATGTTCTTGAACAAGCAAACTGCTTCTCTGAAATTACATAGTTACATAGGCTGAAAAAAGACATGCGTTCATCGGGTTCAGCCCCTCACACATCACCCACTGCTGTTGATCCAAAAAAAATGCAAAAAACTCAGTCTGAAGTGCTCGCCAATATGCAACACACTGGGAAAAAAATCCTTCTTGATCCCAGAATGGCAGTCAGATTTCTTCTTGGATCAAGAAGCTTTTACCCACATATTAAATATTATGACCCTTAATATTCCATGTCTGCAGGAAGTCATCCAATAATGTTTTAAAAGTCTGTACAGTCTCTGACCCAACGACCTCAACAGGCAGAGAATTCCAAAGCTTTATTGTTCTCACCATAAAATAACCTATGCTTTAGGCTGAATTTCCTTTCGTCCAGTCTAAATGGGAGACCTCGTGTCCTGTGTATAGTCCTGTTAATGAATAGGTTCTAATTCATTTAGGTTCATTTATTTATTAGGATTTTTAGGCATTTTTCAGGATTTTTATGCAAATCTTTTTCTCGACTTTTTTAAATAGCGTTTTTTTTCTTTCTGTAACAGGTCTTTTTATTATTATTTATAGAACCTTATATGTAAATTTCAGGCATTTTCGTACAGTAGTTTTTGCAAACAGCATTTAAAAGTTGCAGTTTCTTTTTTTTTTTACCCTATTTGTCAGCTTGTTGGCTTTTTCATCATCGCTCTCTTCAGAAGATCGTCGGATTTTTTCGGATACGTTCAGCTTTTTTTCGGCGGTTTTGTGGCGAACCATCAGGTGCATTTGGCTTTTTTTCTGCTGGGGTTTTTCCGTTAGATGCAATGGATTTTCCCTGCAATTTGGGGACCCTGAAGTGAATGCGGAATTCTCTGCAGGGTCGGGAAAATTGATTTCCCTAAGTGCATAGAACGAAAGAGCACCGAAATTCCAATGCTTTTTATATAACCCTTATATAACCCTTATGAACATATTTTCAAAGTTGGCATCTGTGTGTCACAAGGAGAGATGTATTGCATAGACTAAAGGTGCAAGGATAACAAAAAATATGTATATTCAAACGATTTATTTAAAATAGCCTTTATCTTATCTGTATCCTCATTGTACTGCATTTTTTCATGAGCGTGTTCCTCTACATTAATGAGAATCAACACAGATATGTTTGTGTTTTCCCCTCTGCCCTATGTTTCTTATACATGCAGACATGATGATACATTACAACTTATTTTCAATAATACCATAAAAACTGGTTTCTAAAGGTGTTTACGTGGAAATTTGGCAGTGAAAGTGTAAATATACACTCATATCTGAAGCAATAGTGAAGTTTATTTGTTGTTCCATTCGAGAATTCATTGGGTTACGAAAAAAAGGCAACCATATTTGATATTTTCTTTGATTTGCAATTCATTCGTGATGCAAAAAAATAACATTTTGGTTTGAACAATTTATGTAGGAAGCAGCAATCAGGTCTTTGAAATAAAAGCAGGCTTTTGTAAGTTCAGGTAGGAAACTAAAATGCAGTTACTTTTACAGCTTGTCTAGTCCTGAAAGAATATACTAAGCATGAGCAAAAGTCCCTCCTACCCTTGCCTGGTGTGTAAGCAGCTCAGGCTTTCTGGTTCAGATCACTTCTATTCTCATCAGCAAGGCTGACAGCCACACTTTGCTGTCCCATACCTCCAGGCTTTTTACTATAAAGGGAGAACACATTTCAGCCACGCTGAGCAATGCCCTAATTAAACATTTCTATTCAAAACAAATTTGTAGGAAATCGAACATCGCATTCAATCTGTAGCTTGGAAAAATTAAGAAAAAAAGAGGAACTGTATATTTTAACATTTGAAGTAAACATGGTCTTGCATCAATTAGAAATTAAAAACAGAAAAAAAACATTGAAATTGGCATAAAAGACCAAAGGCATTCAAATGCTGCTGATACAAGAAAATGATTCCTGAAAATAATGCTGTGGAAGAATCAATGGAGAAAGAGTCAGAACTTAGAAGCCCTAATCAACCCCATTCCTCAGCTTCAACTGGCAGTCAAGAATCAAAGGTATTTAATTTTACCATTTATTCTCATCATAAGCCATTACATAAAGTGTTTATTTGAGTTGCTTTTTGATGACACATTTACATGGAATGTAGATCTAGTGAGGTGCACTATAACTTTAAGTGTTCACAGAACAGGATGTCCACTCTCTTCATTGCTCTTGCTTTTGATATTTTAGGTTCCCAGTTACACTTTTTTTATTTGACATATGGTAAAGTATATGGAATTAACAATTTGTGATTATTTACAGTTTGTAAGTAATAGTTATAACGTGTGCATATCTAAACATGGTCTGGGATGCCTATTACTTTTTTGAATAGGTTGGTTACTCTTTAGCCACATGTATCTTTATAATAATTCTGAAGACTACTGTGTTCTGTGTTAGCTGAGATTACATGAATTCGAGCACATGTCTCTTGAGCATTAGCGTAATATTTTGTATGGCATTACCTAATGAAATTATTATTACTATACTTTAATTATATAGTGTCACGATATTACATAGTTTATAAGATATTTGAAGAAGGGAATGAAACAGTATGATCCCTTTTTCCCACGGGAACTTAAAACCTATAACTGATATATATCCAGCTCATGCAGAGCCCCCAGCAGGGTCTTGCTTTACTCCACTGGGTTTTGTGAACTCCCGGATCCAATATCAGCAACTGGTTCTTTCTGTGGATCTAATATTTCCAATTTGAGCTGTTAATACAGCAGCTGGGTCAGAATAGGCCCAGTAACAGGGATTAGGTTAGGAACTGTTCATAAGCTTGTGGTGATGTTTTTTTCCCATTACCCTCAACATTGGGATAGGGCCCATTGCATTGTATATGAGAAGGTATGTATCATTAGATGTCTTGTCCGAGGACACTTCCTAGAGTAGAGCTGTCACCAGAATTCAAACCCTTGTCTCCCTGGATGTAGAGCAGTGGTGCTACCTCTAATCTATCCAGTAGAAATGATGTGCGATGTCGACAATAACTTGTAATGAAGAAAATAAATAAAATCTTTGAGGTAAATATTTCTGAAGTGCATACCTTACCAATTTTGGAAATACTATCCAGATCTCTAAGTTACACTTCCAGAATGTGCAGACCCTTTAAAACCTAGTTTGTGAGCAACATCAATACGGAGCAAGTGTAGAAAATATGTCATTTTCCAATTTTGGTTTCTTCCTGTGTACACTGGTATAGGTATCTCGGAACTGTTAAAACAAATTAGTGTTTCTCTAGATTCATATGTGTGTGGGTCCTGAAAGAAATAGGAATATTATAACATATGTGCTATGACAATGTGCAGCCTAAACTGAAACATTTAAGAGTCTATTCACTAAGCACTAAATTGTAGCAAAATTTTGGTGATTTGCACATCTGTGCAGTTAGGTGCACTTTGGCGATTCTATTTCATGACAGTACGGTGAATTTGCTATTCACCATCACCACCAGATGTATCACCATAGTGCGCCGAATATGAAGTCACCGACGTCTCATGAAAAGTTGGAGAACGTCACCGAAGAGCACCAAAGAGTGTCGAAATGGCCTTGGCGAAATCCATCAAACTGCAAACAAAAACAACAAATAACGGAACTCCTTTTCTCTTAATAGGTGTTTAAATTAATAAAAATACATTAAAATATGTCTAAATAATAAAAAAGTCCTTTAAAAAATAATAAAAAGGTCTGTTACAGAATTTAAAAAAAACACAGTTTAAAAATATTTGGAAACGAAAATTTTGTCTACATAAATCCAAAAAATCCAAAAAGGTGTTCCCAAAAAATATAAAAACGTTTTTTGCTGAAAATTAAAAGAATAATTTTTCTTTAAAATTTTTTTTAAATTATATTACTTTTGTACATTGAATCCTATGGGATTCAGCAGTTTAAACCTGCCAAATTGAAACACCGAAAATCAGGGCATTTTGCTGACACTTTCAGTTCGGCATTCTGTGAATAGACAAACCATTATTTCTCTACGGGACTGGCAGCGGACCGCACTGTATTTCACCATCAATTTGCCTGTATTTGGTGAAGTGACAGTTTAGTGAATAGACTAACTGCCGCGAAATTCCAACAAACAGTGATATTCACCATTTGGTGCAATTCGGTGCATAGTGAATAACCATTTTTAGTAATATGTTTTTCTTAAAAGGTTTATTATGAGATTCGTTGGAAATAACACAGGGGATTTCAACTTTGGGATTAAACGTGCTAACATGGATACAAGTTCCCAGCTCTGAAATTTAACAGCTTACAATAGAATAAACAAACATATATATTCACTGAATATTTTCCATTTCTAGTTTAAAGATCAACCCACTTAGAGTCATTAATGGCAAACTTTGCTTTATAAATCCCTTTCATGAGTTGCATCTCGGGTTTTTGGTTCAGACACATAAATGCCCACATTTCCATTTAAAAACAATTATGCTTATCTATATAATCAGAATTAGATTGTTATATTAAACTACAAATTGTGAAAATTTTAACAAGGGAATATATTTTATGAACAAAATAGCCTATGAAGAAAATTGCTACAGTATGTTGAAACAATTTTCCTAACCTGTCACTTTGAGCGCAGTATTGAAACTAAGCTGTTTATTCCTGATAAATGAGCCATAATGAATAATAATAATAATAGTAACCCTATGGGCTCTATTGCATAGTTGGAGCTAATGTTTCGTCACAATATATAAGTGTTAGTGCTAGGATAAGTAAGCTTAATGTCTGGCATCGGTATTCCTATCCTGATGCTAAACTGGGGTGAAAAAGGTTTGCGCTTTGCAGCTTCTGCAAGCTTACTTTACTTATGCGTCTCATATACTTAACATGGGAGGTGCAATGTGATTTTACTGTCTCGACAAGACAGATATTAAAAAGTGCTGGCGCAGTTTACCATCAGAAGGCAAACCTAAAATTTTAGCTCCTTCTAGAGGCTTGAGTTAAATAATTCTGCAAGTGAAAAATCACTTAACACGCTCTAGGCCCTCTTTCTAAAAATTCCATATTCACCTCTCATCCCATGGTGTACAGGGTGGCTTGATCCGCCTCTTCTACTCGCTGTAAGCAGAACGAGACTGGGAAAAAATAGATCCCGGTCTCCCTCCTCGATCACTGCATGGTGCTGCGCGATCTTGTCCTATTGATTCCAGGAGCTGATACTTGTGGTAGTGACGTAACCCTACTACAAGTATTAGAGAGGTAAACGCTGTCTTCCGGGGCGAGGTGCTGAGATAGCACCGTCCCCAGAAAATGACATTAACATGGAGACGGTAAGGGAAAATCTGCAAGCGCAGATGTTCCTGCTTATCGTCTTCTTGTTAGGGCAATATTCCAATGTTGACACAATGGGGGTTTTTCAGAGAGAGGTTGAAAACCAGGAGAATGACTGGAGAAGTGAAAATTCTAGGTCAAAATAGCTGATTGGAAGGTGAGATAAATGGGAGAAAGAAGTATATGACTGTATATAACGTCAAACTCATTTTGACAGGTGCCATGCCGGCCACGCCCAAACCACACCCACTCCCCACCCATGCCCCACCCAGAACATGTCAAGACCCAACCCACTCTCTGCCCAGACCACGCCCATAACCTACCTGGACTCCGCCTACTCCCCGCCCAGACCAATGCGCCAAAACGCCCATTACTCTTCCTAGAAACGCCCCTTACCCCACCCAGACTCCTCCCACAACCGGCTCCAAACCCTGACCAAATGTCAACCCCTTACTCTGCCCAGCGCACTCCTAATCCCAGCCCCGAATGACGCGCATGCTCAGTCAATGCTGGACATGCCCGAGCATGTCCTAAAGTAGTGTTCCTGGAACTTGTTTCTATTACTATAGATGTGTTAAGGTTTATCCTTAGTATGATAGGGCAGCGAAGATTCATTCGTGGTCAGCGCGGGTAGTTTATAATCCACCACCTGACAAAGAAATACACAAAGCCGCACAAATAAAAGCTTGAAAGGTTTATTTAAACACCGCAAGAAAATACAATCATGAAGACATACGTTGACAGCGATAAAAACAACATTATATTTTTTATTTACAAAGACAGCCAGTTGCTCGTGTGTAATACGGACTTTGTTCTTTTCCCGGGCAGTAAAGATCCACGCGGGGTGTTATAGTCAATAGTGGACATAGTTGGAAAGAGCAGATTGTGGCCTTTCCAAAGATACACAACACAACCATATTCAGTGTGAAGTAAAAGTTATAAACATTAGATAAAAACGTCCGGGGGGCGTGTCCGGCAGGCATGTGAAGCAGCCGCGTGTGAGCTGAGCTCCGTTGGCCCGCCGGCTAAATCAGTACCCTGCGGCTATACAACCCGGCGGAACCCCGGTCAAAATAGACTACTAAGCCTCTCAATACCTGGGGACCTAGCGATGGCACCTCCGAAGATACAGCGGTGCCTGGATACCCCTGGAGCGGCAAAGAAAGGGAAGGCCCGAGACACCCAAGATGGTGGCGCTCATGAGGCACATTCTTCACACTCTCTCGACGGGACAGAGGATTTAATACACTCCGGCTCCAGCACTTCAAACCCAGCATCAGAAGGTCAGATAAGAGTTTTATTGGGGGAGCTAAGGGATACACTACAGGCAGATTTCAAAGCAATCATAGCGGACTTACATAAAGACATACAAGAACTCGGCAACCGCACGGATCAGCTTGAAACTAAAACAGACGATCTTTGCCTTGCACACAACGAGCTAGTAGATGCTTACAAGGAACTTAAAGCTTCCAAGAGCAGCTTCAATTAAAAGTGGCAGATTTGGAGGATCGCTCCAGGCGTAACAACATCAGAATTAGGGGGATCCCTGAAGAGGTTAAACCACCTGACTTGCACGAATATGCCATAAGTCTCTTCAAATCTCTACTACCCTCAACTCCGGTTGCTGACTTATGTATGGATAGGATTCACAGAGTTCCGAAACCTAAGAACTTAGCAGATTCTGTACCAAGAGACGTTCTGGTGAGAATACATTTTTTTAAAAATCAAGGAGGAATTGACGTCCACGGTCAGAAAACAGAGCGAACTACCAAATTCCTACTCCTCTATACGATTTTTCCCGGACCTTTCGGCGGCCACGCTGGCCCGGAGAAAGGACTTCGGCTCTGCAAACAAAACTCTTTAAAACCACAACATACCATACAGATGGGACTATCCAACTAAGCTTCTGGTTTGGCACCAAAATGTGCTCCACACGATCCCCAATGTGACTGCAGGGTTTAAACTTCTAAAAGAATTAAACTTCAGGCCCCTCGGGTGACCCCGTCAAAAGTTTCACCAGAGTGGCACAGGGTCAACACGTGCAAATGAGACCTTCCGCAGATCCATTTACTTAAATTTTTTGTTTTTTCTGGGCTGCAATCCAATTTCCTTCCGACAACATCCTTCAGAGACCGGAACGGCTCTGTCTCTAAATTCGGTTTCCAGATGTACGGTCGAGCGGGCCTGCCTGAGTGACTGAAGCTCGGGGCTTCTTGAAGCCGAGATGCGGACACGGTTCTCCCCCATGTTTCTCGACCTGCGAGGTCAGGGCGAGCTGGGATGCGAATCCAGCTCCAGGAGTTCTCTGGAACTGTACATATTCGTTGCGTCTTGGGCGCACTTTTTGTTGATTTTTTACTTTTTGCCAAAGATGTTATTGATACTTTTTTCTCTTTTTCTCTATTTTCTTTTTTCTTCTCTGTCACACACTGACGTTCCAATGGATTTATTACTCGCACACAACCCACACAAGCGCCTTTGGCATCTAATGGGCCCGCTAGCGGCGATGCTCGACCCTTTATGGCAACCCCTCTACGACCCTGGGACTAGGGGATTGAAGGTTCTGTTCTCCCTGCGGCAAGAAGGACAGGGAGGTGTTGTATCTGATTAAAAGGGACACACTATGAAAATATTTTCCTTGAATGCAAAAGGATTGAACATACCTCATAAGAGGCACTCTCTATACACGGATCTCCAGAACTCAGCTCCAGACGTGATATGTCTACAAGAGACACATTTTAAAAGAGGCGCTCATCCGAAACTGTATCTTCCTAACTACTCAACACAAATCCATGCAACCTCTCCTACGAAAACAAGAGGAGTTTCGATTCTTATCCATAATCGTGTAGCTTATCAATTGGTCCATCAAGTGGTTGACCCTAATGGCAGATACATCATATTAGTTTGTTCTCTTAACCATGTGGTCTACACAATTGTGAACCTCTACTGTCCAAACGAATCTCAACACTCCTTCATGCACCGAGTGCTGCTTCGGACACAGAAGATTTGCTCGGGACATTTGTTGGTCTGAGGGGATCTCAATTTATCTGTGGACTTGCCACCTCGAGCTTCTAAACGACTGAAGATGTCCCAATCTAGAATTGCGAATTTGTTTGCAGAGTACCAACTATTTGACGCTTGGAATCTCACACACCCAGGGGAAACAGGACACTCCTTTTACTCTGCAGCTCATGATACGTACTCCAGGATAGACTTTATGTTGGTCTGAGGGGATTTTTTGTCACAGGTGCAAGACTGTTCTTAGGGACAGATTGCATGGTCGGACCACGCACCAGTCACGATGTGCCTAACTGATGCTTATGACTCTTGTGGCAGAGCCCCGTGGAGGCTCAATGAGGCTCTCTTATCGCACCCGGTGGTTAGAGCTGAGGTTCAATAGGCTAATACTGATTATTTCAGAGAGAACTTGTAAGGACAGAGGCTGTGACGCCTGTATAGTGTTGTGCGTATGGAACCCAATGGCAAGCCGTCGAAGAAGGAAACCAGAAGATGTATAAGTAAGCAATTGGGTTTTTACTGAGATGAAACAAATAAAGGACGAAAGACTATAACTCAAAAGATATCCTTGGTTTGGTGGAAAGTCCAGAATGGGGAATTACAAGTAAGGGTCTTCGGGTTCAGAAGTGAAACAACATAAAGTCCAGAACGAAGGGTTGTAGAAGAGGGTAACGTGGGCTGTGGCCTATTGAGACAAGCATGGGTTGAGGAGCTGGAGCTGGTGCTATGGTCGTGGAGGAAAGCTTGGATACAGGATCTGGAACTGGTACCATGGATGTGGAAGCAAGCCTGGAGATGGATCTGGTGCTGGTACCGTGGACGTGGAAGCAAGCTTGGAGATGGATCTGGTGCTGGTACTGTGGACGTGGAAGCAAGCTTGGAGATGGATCTGGTGCTGGTACCGTGGACGTGGAAGCAAGCCTGGAGATGGATCTGGTGCTGGTACCGTGGACGTGGAAGCAGGCCTGGAGATGGATCTGGTGTTGGTACCGTGGACGTGGAAATCGAGAGCGCTCTTGATTGCCAGGAGTTCTTTCTCACCTATACTGTAATTCTTTTCGGCTGGGCTAAGACGTCTGGAATAAAAGGCCATTGGATGCATATGATTCTTCATTCCGGATTTTTGGGAGAGAATCGCTCCTAGGGCGATATCAGAGGCGTCTGTTTCCAGATAGTATGGCAGGTTGATGTGTGGTTGTTTCAGGATTGGGGCTTGGGTGAAGCTTTCTTTCAGTTTGTCGAACGCCTGCTGAGCTTCTTCAGTCCAACGGAATCGCACATCTTTTTTGGTCAAGGATGTGATGGGTGCGCTGAGCCGAACACACCTGAGTTCGGGTTCGTACCCGAACCCGCACATTCCAAATGTTCGAATCCGAACCCGAACACAATACAAGTCAATGGGGCTGAAAATTTGGTTTTTAGAGTGCCCTCCAAGAGGGCATATATGCTAGATATTTGCCATAAAAGGTGTATGGGGGTCCGGGTAGTGCCCTGGGGGACAGGAAACAAGGATAAAAAGTTTTAAAAAAAAGGTTTTTCAAGGGACAGAGAGTTTTCCATGAAATAAGGGTTAAAAATAAAAACAAAAAATTCCTTCAACTATCGTGCCTAGGAGGTCCCCATAACCTGCCCGTGAAGTGGCGGATTTCAAGGATGTATAGAAACACTTTAAAACAAAAAAAATGACGTTTCAAATGACGGTAAATGCTTTTCCTTTAATCTATCCATAAACAACTGCTTGGGGCGGCAGTCTGTATGAAAAGAGGAGACATTTTCGGATACGTAGAAAAAGTTTAGTGATTTTTTGGCTAAATTATTGTGAAACTTATGCAGGCTTTGGATGAAAGTAACAATAGGTGCTTTAGAATTGGGCCTTTAGCGTCGGCAACAGTGCCGTCACATCGTAATCCCTCTGAGGATATGAATCTGATACAGGCGTCAGTGGCAGTGCACCCAAATATTGTGCTTTTGGTGCCAGGCCTGCAAGTACTATCATACAGTATCCCCTCTGTGGTATTGTGGAAGAATGCAGGGGCGGACCTTGCGGTCCTATATTAGAAAGATATGAATCTGGTAAAGGCGTCAGTGCACCCAGATATTGTGCCTTTGGTGCCAGACTGCCAGGCCAGCAAGTACGATCATACAGTAACCCCTCTGTAGTATTGTGGAAGAATGCAGGGGTGGACCATGTGGTCCTATATTAAAAAGATATGATTCTGGTCAAGGCATCAGTGCACCCAGATATTCTGCCTTTGGTGCCAGACTGCCAGGCCAGCAAGTACAATCATACAGTAACCCCTCTGTAGTATTGTGGAAGAATGCAGGGGTGGACCATGTGGTCCTATATTAAAAAGATATGATTCTGGTCAAGGCGTCAGTGCACCCAGATATTGTGCCTTTGGTGCCAGACTGCCAGGCCAGCAAGTATCATCATACAGTAACCCCTCTGTAATATTGTGGAAGAATGCAGGGGTGGACCATGTGGTCCTATATTAAAAAGATATGAATCTGGAAAAGGAGTCAGTGCACCCAGATACTGTGCTTTTGGTGCCAGACTGCCAGCAAGTACTATTATCATACAGTAACCCCTCTGTAGTATTGTGGAAGAGTGCAGGGTTGGACCCTGCTGTTCAAAAAATTAAAATTATATAAATCTGGCACAGGCGTCAGTGCAGCCAAATATCGTGCCTTTCATGGCAGCAAGTGCATTCACACCGTAACCCTTTTGTGGTATTGTGGAAGAGTTCAGTGCTGGAGGTTTTGTGCATGCAGAAGACATCCCCGATCTATTCCGTTACGTCAGCATCAGGGGATTGATAACTGCTGATCCAGGACGGATTCATTTTTATAAATGTCAGCCGGTCTACAGAGTCGGTGGACAGACGCACTCTTTTGTCTGTGGCAAAACCTCCAGCGTCACTGAACGTCCTTTCAGAAAGCACGCTGGATGAAGGGCAACCTAGTAGTAGGATCATCTGCTGGAAAGGTATCCAGGTCTGCCCTTGCCCCTAGGTAGTCCTGCACCATATGGTGAAGACGTTGGCAATGGGTGCCTACATTTGACGTCCCTGGGCGTCGTGGACTAAAAAAAATTAAAAATGCATCAGTCAAGCGGCCCTGGCCTTCACCACTATTCCTCTGATCATCCGCAGCCTCAGAAGCATGTGTGTCATCACTTGGTAACCTACCAGTGCCTGGAAAGGTGTTACACAAGTGACGCTTTAGAGCGTCCTCAAGTTTTTTCATCCTGTGCTCCCTCTGTGTGGGCAGGATGAGCTCTGCAACTTTACCCTTGTATCGTGGATCAAGAAGGGTTGCCAACCAGTAATGATCCCTCTCCTTGATAGCACGAATCCTGGGGTCCTTTAGCAGGCTTTGCATCATAAGGGAGCCCATGCAGCGTAGGTTGGAGGTGGCATTAGCTTCCGAGTCTTCCTGGTCAATGAGGATGACCATATCGTGCACTTCCTCCTCCCAGCCACGCACTAGCCCTTGTGTTTCTGGGCACACGAAACCCTCCCTTGAGGAATCCCCACCTTCAATGCCCCCACTATTTAAATATTCCTCCTCCTCCTCCTGTCTGATCTAAGTAGGACCCGCTGGAATGCTGTCTGCGGAAATACTGAGGCCTTGAGAGCTAGGGAAGGCCTCCTCTTCCTCCTGCTGCTCTGCCTCTAGAGCCACATCTATAATTTCCGGCAGAGTGTGCTCCAGCAGGAACACTAAAGGAATTGTGTCACTGATGCATGCACTGTCCCTGCTCACCATCCTAATTGCCTCCTCAAATGGTGACAGTACAGTGCATGCATCCTTGATCATCAGCCACTGCAGGGGGAAAAAAAAACAAGTTGACCTGAACCTGTCCTTGTGCCATACTCACACAGGTACTCATTGATGGCCCTCTGCTGCTTGTGCAGACGCTGCAGCATTACTAATGTCGAGTTCCACCTGGTGGGCATGTCACAGATCAGACGGTTTGTGGGAAGGTGGAATTCTCTTTGAATTTCTGCAAGGCGAACGCTAGGGCGGAGAGAAGGTTGCTGCCATTATCGCAGACGATCATTCCCAGCTGAAGCTGGCGTGGTGCTAACCATCTCTGCACCTGCCCCTGCAGAGCTGACAGAATTTCTGGCCTGGTGTGGCTCCTGTCCCCTAAACAAACCAGCTCAAGCACAGTATGGCATCTTTTTGCTTGAGCCATTGCGTAGTCCCTGCCACGCGTCGGTTTAACTGCCACTTTGCCAGAGACAGAGAAGGAGGAGGAGGAGGAGGAAGAGGTGGTGGAGCAGACAGACCTCATAGAAGCAGCTTTCTGGAGGCGTGGTGGATGAACAAGCTCCGGGACAGAGCCCCGTCTTGGATCCCTCCCAGCTGCAATCAGAGTTACCCAGTGTGCCGTGAAGGAAATGTAACGACCCTGTCCATGCATGCTGGACCACGTGTCTAAAGTCACATGCCCCTTGCTGCTGACTGCCTTTCCCAATGACTCGATAACATTGTCTTCCATGTGCTGGTATAGTGCTGGAATGGCCTTGCGTGAAAAGTAATGGCATTTTGGAACCTGCCATTGTGGTACAGCACATTCAGCAAATTCACAGAAGGGAGCAGAGTCACCAGCTGGAAAGGCAGCAGCTGCAATGCGAGTAATTTTGCTAAGCTGGCATTTACACGCTGTGCTTGGGGATGGTTGGGACTATATTTTTTCTTACGCTGCAGCAGCTGCGGCAACGTAATCTGACTGCGTAAATCTTCAGCTGATGGGATGATGTCACATTGTGAGGAAGGAGCTGGTACATCCATTACTGTAGCATCATCGCTGTCAGTGGAGGTTGTATGCAATGACATGGCAGGACATACAGTGGGGGTAGAGACAGATGAGGAGGAGGACCTACGCAAAGTTTTGCGCCAACGGGATGTGTGGCAGGAGGTCATATGTCGCTTCAAGCACGTGGTACCCAAGTGTCCGGTGTCTTTCCCACGCTTAAGCCTCATCTGCCATAGATTACAAATAGCAACGGTGGGGTCTGCTGCACATTTCTTAAAGAACTCCCAGCAGACAGCAGAGTTCCTGCGTGTGCTTTGAGACAACAGCGCTCTGCACTGGAGCAGCTCTGACAAGTGATGCCTTGGACTGGCTAGTGCTACGGTTGGTCATAGAGGATGTTGTGCCTCGTGTTTGCTGTGCCTCCTCCTCGCCCTCTTCCTCACTTGATTCCTCTGTTCGATCAAGCACCCAGGTGGAGTCAGTGACCTCATCATCATTGTCATCATCATCCCCTGTCTCCTCGTCACTGGAGCCAACTTGGCAGTATGCTGCAGCTGCTGGGGCAACATGAGTGCCAGTTATTTGTGTTATCACTGGCACCCCCTTCCTCTAGGTTGATTATACTCCCTTCCTCAACCTCAGAGATTGAATCAGAGCACTGTACTTGCTGCGCATCCTCAAGCAGCATGTCACTGTCATTGTAGTCAAACAATTCAGCTGACTCCTCCGTGTGTGATAACGAGGCTACGGCAGGAGTAGCTGTGGACATGGAGGCTGCATTAGATGCTTTGGCAGCTGAGGTGGACTGTAAAGCACTAGAAGCCTGGCTGGCAGAGGACTCGTAGGATGAGGATGGCCTGGTTAGCCAATCCACCAAATCCTCTGTATGTTGCTGCTGCTTAAGACGGCCAGCACCAGTTAGAAAGGACAAGTGTGCCCCTGCAGAGGATGCACCACGTCCACCACGACCAGAGGCACAGCCTCCCGGCACAGGGGCTGCTTGCCCTCTTATCTGTGTCTGGGAGCGTCTGCCTGTCCTTTTTGTTCTTTCAGACATGGTGAGTGATATATAGTTTAAATATATACAGAACTCTGATTCAACTCTGGTATAAAGATTAAAGATTTACAGAACTCTGGTATAACTCAGTGAGACACCCTGATAGCTGGCAGCAAGTGACAAGACACAGATTACAATTCCCTCCTATAAATCAGTGAGACCCCCCTGATGGGTGGCAGTGAGAAGACACAAATTACAATTTGCATAAATCTGCTAGAAGTATGTGCGACCCCCTGATGGGTGGCAGTGAGAAGCCACAGATTACAAGTCTCAGAAACCTCCTATAAATCAGTGTGACCCCTCGATGGGTGGCAGTGAGAAGCCACAGATTACAAGTCTCAGAAACCTCCTATAAATCAGTGTGACCCCCTGTTGGGTGGCAGTGAGAAGCCACAGATTACAAGTCTCAGAAACCTCCTATAAATCAGTGAGACCCCCTGATGGGTGGCAGCCAGTGAGAACACAAGGATTATAACAATTCCCAAATATTTTGTAGAAATTAGTGGCCCCCAAAATACTTGCGGGCAGTGACAAGAGACAGATCACCTCAATTCACAGATATTTAGTAAAAATTAGTGACCCCCAAAATACTGTGTGGCACTGGCTGTGTGACAAGACACAGATCACCTCAATTCCCAAATGTTTTGTAGAAATTTGTGAGACCCCCAAAATACTTGCTGGCAGTGACAAGACACAGATCACCTCAATTCCCAAATGTTTTGTGGAAATTTGTGAGACCCCCAAAATACTTGCTGGCAGTGACAAGACACAGATCACCTCAATTCCCAAATAATTTGTAGAAATTTGTGAGACCCCCAAAATACTTGCTGGTACCAGTGACAAGACACAGATCACCTCAATTCCCAAATGTTTTGTGGAAATTTGTGAGACCCCAAAATACTTGCTGGTAGCCAGTGACAAGACACAGATCACCTCAATTCCCAAATGTTTTGTAGAAATTTGTGAGACCCCCAAATTACTTGCTGGCAGTGACAATACACAGATCACCTCAATTCCCAAATAATTTGTAGAAATTTGTGAGACCCCCAAAATACTTGCTGGCAGTGACAAGACACAGATCACCTCAATTCCCAAATGTTTTGTGGAAATTTGTGAGACGCCCAAAATACTTGCTGGCAGTGACAAGACACAGATCACCTCAATTCCCAAATAATTTGTAGAAATTTGTGAGACCCCCAAAATACTTGCTGGTACCAGTGACAAGACACAGATCACCTCAATTCCCAAATGTTTTGTGGAAATTTGTGAGACCCCAAAATACTTGCTGGTAGCCAGTGACAAGACACAGATCACCTCAATTCCCAAATGTTTTGTAGAAATTTGTGAGACCCCCAAAATACTTGCTGGTAGTGACAAGACACAGATCACCTCAATTCCAAAATAATTTGTAGAAATTTGTGAGACCCCCAAAATACTTGCTGGCAGTGACAAGACACAGATCACCTCAATTCCCAAATGTTTTGTGGAAATTTGTGAGACCCCCAAAATACTTGCTGGCAGTGACAAGACACAGATCACCTCAATTCCCAAATGTTTTGTGGAAATTTGTGAGACCCCCAAAATACTTGCTGGCAGTGACAAGACACAGATCACCTCAATTCCCAAATGTTTTGTGGAAATTTGTGAGACCCCCAAAATACTTGCTGGCACCAGTGACAAGACACAGATCACCTCAATTCCCAAATGTTTTGTAGAAATTTGTGAGACCCCCAAAATACTTGCTGGCAGCCAGTGACAAGGCACAGATCACCTCAATTCCCAAAATGTTTTGTAGAAATTTGTGAGACCCCCAAAATACTTGCTGGCAGCCAGTGACAAGACACAGATCACCTCAATTCCCAAATGTTTTGTGGAAATTTGTGAGACCCCCAAAATACTTGCTGGCACCAGTGACAAGACACAGATCACCTCAATTCCCAAATGTTTTGTAGAAATGAGACCCCCCAGACCCCCCCAGTAGCGTGGCAGACCGGCAGTAAGAACACACAACAACAACCTCCTATGAAATCTCCTCTCAAATGCGTGGTGACGCCGTGCATGGAAACCTTATATAGTGTGCTGCTGGACTTAGCTCTGTGAGCCCATGATTGGGCAAAATTTGCCCAATCAGGACTCTGAGCCGTGATTGGCATACTGTTGAACCTGTCTTGCACCAGACCTGTGATCAGGTGCAAGGCTGTAGCCAATTACGAACTTCAGGCCAGTGGGAAAATGCATTGTGGTCCATTGTGGTCGAACATGCGCCGAACACCCGGAAATGTAAGGAGTTCGCGAGCAGACCGAACAGGCTAAATTCGGTCTGAACTCCGAACCGTCTGAACCGAACAGCTCATCCCTAGCTGAGATGAGAAAAGGACCGAATGAAGCGATGATAAAAGTTGGCGAATCCCATGAATTGCTGAACCATCTTTTTGTCTCTGGGTGTCGGCCAGTCTAGAATCGCCTTAATCTTGGCTTTATCCATTTCAACATGTCCTGGTGATAGAACATATCCCAGGAATTCTACGGAGGATTTCTCAAAAGCGATTTTCTCGATTTTGCCATATAACCTATGTTGACAAAGACTGGATAGCACGAGACAGACGTGTTGTTCATGTTCTTGAATGGTTCGGGAGTATACTAAGAGATCGTCGAGATAGTCCACCAGGAAGGTATCCAGGACGTCACGGAAGATGTCATTGAGAAAATGCTGGAAGGCGGCTGGAGCGTTGCATAACCCAAACGCCATGACAAGATACTCGAAGTGGCCGTATCGGGATCAGAAGGCTGTCTTTCACTCGTCTCCTTCTCTCATGCGGACCAAGTTATAAGCTCCTTGAAGATCGATCTTGGTAAAGATACATGCATCTTTCACCCTATCGAGCAGTTTGGGGATCAATGAGAGCGGGTAGCGATTCCGTACTGTGATTGCGTTTAGTGCTCTATAATCAACACAGGGACAAAGGCCGCCGTCTCTTTTCCCAACAAAGAAGATGCCAGCTCTGGCAGGAGACCTTGAGTGACGTATGAATCATTTTGTAAAGCGGTCTTCGATGTAGTCCTTCAGAGACTGTGATTCTGGAACGGACAGATTAAAAATGCGTCCATGGGGTATGGGTGCTCCCAGAAGGAGGTCGATAGGACAGTTGTACTCTCTGTGTGGAGGAAGCGTATCAACCCATTTTTTCTCGAACACGTCTTGGAATTCCGAGTACTTAGCTGGTAGAGCAGAAGATGGATAGGTGGAAAAGGTGATCTTCTCAGACTCGGAGTTGTTCATGCAGATGACCCGGTAATGACAAGAGGGGAAGGAGACGGAGTTTGAAGACCAATTGATATAAGGGTTATGGGTGCGAAGCTAAGGAAGTCCCATTACAATAGGGAACAAGGGAGAAGGTACGATGTCCCATTGAAGATATTCTTTGTGCTTGGTTCTGATAAGCAGCAGCAGGAAGGGATAAGTCAAAGAAGTTGTTACTGGCTCCGGAGTCGACGATGGCGTTCAAGTTGACGCTTCTATCTCCCCACTGTAATGGCTTGGTGAGTAGAAGCAGAGCCGACCACACTTTGAAGAGAGGCGACAGTTGGATGGTTCTTACCTCTCTCAGAGGGATGAGGTGGTCGTGTAGGGCAGTCACGTAACAGATGACCTGGTTGATCGCAATACAGGCAGAGGTTCTGGGTGCGACGTCTGTTGCATTCAGCGGGCGACAGCAGGCCTCTTAAAGGCGCTGATCTCCATGGGTTCAGGGCTTGAGGAAGAGGAGGTTGGTCGTGAAGAGGACACAGGAGAAGGCTTGTGTCGTTGAGGAGACGGTAAAGGAGCATTCTCTCCTGACAGTGGATCTCTCCTGACGCCGTTCTCTGAAGCATTGGTCCAGGACCAGAGATTGGAGGATCAAGGCCTCCAAGGAAGCAGGTAATCCTATGCGAGCCAATTCATCTTTCAGTTGTTCAGAGAGACCATGACGAAAGTGATCTTTAAGGTCCACATCATTCAGACCTGTGTCAGCTGCCACCGCTTGGAACTCAGAGATGTAGTCCTCTACTGGTCACCTTCCTTGTCTTAGGTTTCGGATGGTAGTCAGTGCGGCAGAAGACCTCAGAGGATCATCATAGACAGGGTTCATGGCCCGGACGAAAGAACCCCAGGAAGTCAGTAAGGGGCTTCCTTCACGTAGCAACTGAAAGGCCCATTCCTGTGGAGGCCCGGACAGTAAGGAGATTGCTGACCGAACCTTCACAGAGTCCGACCCATAGGTACGTGGACAAACGGAGAACATGAGTTCACATGAGGTGATGAAGGTATGATATTTTGTGCGGTCACCGGCAACCCATTCAGGCATAGTGGCTCTGGGCTCTGGAGCGGGCAGGTCTACCTGCTGTGTCATAGAGCCGGACGGTGATGGAGGCAATGCGGTACTCTCAGCACGGCTTATTTCCTTGTGGAGTAAGGCTTCTTGGCCAGTCTGTAGATTCTGTACCACCTTGGTTAGCGCTGACATCTGTTCCGTAAGTACAGCAAGGATTTGGTTTGGGCTTGCGGGTTCCATGTTGAACCAGGTTATTCTGTAAGGGCAGGGGCTGTGACCCCTGTATAGTGTTGTGCGTATGGAACCCAATGGCAAGCCATCGAAGAAGGAAACCAGAAGATGTATAAGTAAGCAATTGAGTTTTTACTGAGATGAAACAAATAAAGTCCACCTCAAAAGGTATCCTTGGTCTTATGGAAAGTCCAGAATGGGGAATTCCGAGTAAGGGTCTTCGGGTTCAGAAGTGAAACAACATAAAGTCCAGAACGAAGGATTGTAGAAGAGGGTAACGTGGGCTGTGGCCTATTGAGACACGCCTGGGTTGAGGAGCTGGAGCTGGTGCTATGGTCGTGGAGGAAAGCTTGGATACAGGATCTGGAACTGGTACCGTGGACGTGGAAGCAAACCTGGAGATGGATCTGGTTCTGGTACCGTGGACGAGGAAGCAAGCTTGAAGATGGATCTGGTGCTGGTACCCGTGGACGTGGAAGCAAGCTTGGAGGTGGATTTGGTGCTGGTACCATGGAGGTGGAAGCAAGCTTGGAGATGGATCTGGTGCTGGTACCATGGACGTGGAAGCAAGCCTGGAAATGGATCTGGTGTTGGTACCGTGGATGTGGAAGCAAGCTTGGAGATAGAAGCTGGTACCGTGGAAGCAAGCCTGGATGCAGGGTCTGGAGCCGGTACCATGGAGGCAAGACTGGATGCAGGGTCTGGAGCTGGTACCGTGGAGGCAAGACTGGATGCAGGTTCTGGAGCCGGTACCGTGGAAGCAAGACTGCATGCAGGGTCTGGAGCTCAGGATTCACTTGGAACAGGAACGAAGAGGGAACACTGGATAACTGAAGCGGTGAACCACAGTATAAGCTGGTTAATGAACTGAGAAAGGCGGCAGGTTTAAATAGGGTTCAGAGAATCATAAGAACACCGTTCACCTGGGACTCGTAGGTGGAGCTGGGATACCTGGGTACTTGATAGGTTAATTGGGTGCATGCGAGGATCTCCAGTGCAGGTGTAATGCAGTACCCTTAATTGACCAGCAGAGGGCGCCAGAGTACCGAGGTCTTCGTGCTTTAAGGGGATAGGCAATCGCGCGTGCGCGCTTCGTCTCTCCTCCCTTGGATTCCGTTGGCAGTGATAAATTACAATTTTAAGCAAACAAAAACAAATTCCCTATTATAATTACCATTTATGAAATTTCAATAAACCTTTTCCAAGTTTCCTCTCATATATCAAAAATGAAATCAGATGCTGCGCTACGCCATGGCGAGAGACACCAAAATCAGCCACAAAGCAATGCAGCGTCTGTCATGTCTAAATATGATTTCCTAGACAGACTATTTTATTATATTTCAAAGAACTTCTAGCCAATCAGCATACAGATACATTTCTACGTCAGAGTTTAACCACACGGTTTAACAAACACTTATTACCTTATATGGTTTACAAAATATCTTTTTCCTATCTTCCCGCTTCTGCGCAACATTTTCCTGCACTAAACATAACAGGAAATCATCACATCCTCTTATCCTACAGAAGGACAAGAACTGTCTATGCAGAATTAAAAGAAACATAATGAAGGGGGGGGCGATTTCACAGCACATCTTATATTTTATACAGGAAATTAAAATCTAACAATTCTTTACTTTGATCACATATCACTTGTGATCATCTAAAAGATAAACCAAACCTAGGCAATTAAACTAATTATACCTGGGCTACAGTGTCCTCGCCTAATACCTTTACGATATACGAAAGGGGTTCCCCAAGGAGGCCCTTTATGAGCATAAAATACACTTATCTATCTAGATTCACTCTTCCAGCGAACCACACTTGGAACGTAGGCAAAAATACCTAATCTACACATTAAATAACTATTTATTCCCATTTCCAAAAATATAATTCACCGAACAAGAAAAATATAAAACTTGAATGTAAGTTCATTTATCTAATAAACAACATGAGTCAGATCTATATCTGTGTATTTTCCTATGTTCAGCTTCACTCCACAAAACGCATACACACCTGCATTCACACACACACTCAAGAAATACATTCTCATTTTCACAAATCCAATCCTTTCTCACAATTATCTAGGGGATTAAATAAAAAAAAAAATATTCCATAATCTAATACCGTACTCCAAAGTGCGAGATCAAGGTTTGGTCTTTTTCAACATCCCAGCTTGAGACGCATAATCATTGAATGTCATCAGAGCTCCCACCATAGGGACTCCTGAACAAGCTGTCTCTTTGCGCTGGTTGCTTATTACCTGTGACCTTTGACCTTGACACAAAATGTCCATGATTCGTTCCATATGTAGTCATTGTGACTGTCAGATTTCTTGATGATGTGATACCGTTTTAGCAACAATAAAGAAAATAAAAAAGAAAAGAAAATATGGTATACCCCGCTAATCATATACATCCATTCATTCATTGTCACTCTCAAGTGCACGAAAACAATAAAAATGTTAATTTACACAAGAAGAGACACAGATAATAAATTAAAAAATTTCCCTGCAAAGCCTATGGGCCTCACTTAACGAAAAAAGAAAGATCATTCTACATCTGACTCAATGCATTTAGAGAAAAATATATATACACAACTTTGGCTCAAAAAGGAAATAGCTGAAGTGCATATTCCACCCATTTAAATATCAAAAAATATTTAATTACTATCCTATTCCGGCTTTGTTCAGTGTTTTGAAACAAACCTGGTGTTTATAAAACACACCAATCCTCAAATATAATCCAAAAAATAAAAACAATTTTAATTTTACCGAATTAAAACTTTCTGTTTACCACTGTATATGTCATGAAACGTATTTATGCAAATGCATTATATTATATGTTCCTAAATACATTAATTAACTCTAATTTTAATTGGATGTGATCTTCAATAATCCTAAATGTGTCAGGGAATTTGAACAATATTGATTGTAACCGAACAACAAAAATAATAAAATATAAAATAATAAAAGACACAAAATAAGTATCACTTAGACAACACAAAGATAATCCATCAGCATATAAAAATACATTATCTTCTTTCTTTGTCTTCTGTCTTATTGGTTGAAAATAACTGTTGTGTAAAACTGACATGTCTTAAGTTATATTTCCAAATCAATGATCTTCTTTAATCGCATGATTTATTGATGAGTTCTTGATAAATTAGAATGTTTTATTGCCTGGTGTCTGATAATTCCTTATTAGCCGGTTGATGTAACATTGCAATGTGAAATGATAATGTGTTTGAGTAAATTTCCTTCAATTCCAACAGCTTTATCAATATTGGTATTCAATAATCTTCCATCTAGCTTGATCAAAGTTGGCATGCATGGGTAATTTTCACGCACCCCGGGTCTCCTCCTCCGAGCTGTTGACCAGAACCGTGGAGCGATGTGCCACGAGGGACCCTGGGTAAGTGTGCTGTGTGTCCCAACATGGCGGCCACGGGCAGACCGCGGCACGGGGCATTACAGAACTCCACCTCAGAGGTATCAGAAATTATGGTATGGCAGGCACACAAAGCGGTCGTACAGGGTGTTTTAATTAAATGGGGGTCACGCCTGAAAAAACAACACACTGAACACCGACTATCCCTCCTACATCGTATAGTCGAGGCTGACGAAACCCATAAACAACTCCGCACTGAGCGGTCTTTGGCAGACGTGACGGATCTTTGTCGTTAGCTGATCGAATTAGACAAACTAGTCTTCTCCTGGGTGACTAGATGGCTTAAGGCGAGGTGCTATATCTATAGTAACAAAGCTAGCAGGATGCTGGCTAATAAATTACAGGCTAAAGTAGGTAAATCACACATAGCACAGATATATGACCGGGAGGGCCACATTAAACATCAACCTTGACAAATAGCGGACTGCTTCACGGATTACTACAAATCCCTCTATAATATAACCGGTGACTGAGAGTCTTACCAGCCTACATCTGAGGATATATCATTATTTTTATGAAATGCACACCTCCCTCGATTGTCTGCGGGGTCACATGAGGCACTAATCAGACCCATCACCCTACTGGAGCTATCCTCGGCCATTAAGGAGCTTCCAAATGGTAAAGCTCCAGGACCAGATGGATTCTCAGCAAAATATTATAAAAACGTCCCAGATCTTCACCCTAAACTGTTGCTATTTTTTCAGGAGATCTTTAAAACCGGTCAACCACCTAAAAAATGGCTATCAGCCCACATAGTCACTCTCCCTAAAACGAACCCCCCTTCTAACTGCTCTCAATATAGACCCATCTCACTCCTAAATGTAGACACCAAACTATATGCAAAATTACTAGCAAATCGATTGTCAGAGATACTGCCAACGTTGGTGGCCGACAACCAAGTTGGCTTCATCAAAGGGAGACAGGGGCCAGACAACACCATGAAAGTCTTATCTATCATGGATCAGGCGGTTCAAGCATCCCAGCCAACCTTGTTACTATCACTCGATGCTGAAAAAGCTTTCGAACGAATCAATCAGTCCTTCCTACACCAGACATTAATTAAATTCCATTTTCCGAAGGCGTTTATCACAGCGATAGAGGGGTTATATACGAGCCCCACGGCGAGGGTACTGAATTGCATCTCCTTCTATTTCCATAACGAATGGAATGAGACAGGGATGCCCCCTGTCACCCTTACTGTATGCTCTGGTATTGGAACCCTTGGCCCAGACCATCCGCCAGTCAATAGAAGTTCATGGGGTAAATATCGGTCCAACGGAAAGTAAATTGAACTTATTTGTGGACGACATAATGTTGACGTTTACAGATCCTGAAACATCCCTCCCCGCACTACATAAGATCCTAGATGACTATGGTAGGGCTTCCTTCCATAGATTAAATCTCACGAAAACACAGGCATTACCTTATGCGATTCCTCAGGCAATTTTAGAAGTTTTGAAACAAACATACACATATGATTGGAGAACAACCTATATCACCTATTTAGGAATCAAGGTAGCGTTTGCTAAAACAGCTTTATATGATTGTAATTATAAATGTCTGCTGACGGTTGTGAGAAATTCATGTAACAGGTGGACTAAACACGAGGTATCCTGGGCTGGACGTATGGCCGCAGTCAAAATGTCGCTTCACCCAAAGATTTTATACTTTAGAGCCCTCCCCTTGCTACTACTTAAGAGCTACATTCAAACATTGCCGACCTTGCTATCCAAATTTATCTGGAGAGGCAGGAGGCCGAGGGTTAAGGCAACGTTATTACATCAAACTATTGAAAATGGGGGCATGGGGGTTCCTAACATCTTTCTTTACTATAAGGCGTCTATTCTATCAGCGGTCCAACTATTAATGACGGTCTCACAGGGTCCTCAGTGGTCGCGCCATATATCCAGACACTTTCTTCCATTCACACCCGCTACAATCCTTTGGATTCCGAAATCCATGCGCAACAAACTACCACCCCTCCCACCGCTAGCGGCCCTTCTACTGAAAATTTGGGATAATATCTCCTCTAGTCTAATCCAATATCATCCTGTGGCTTTAGCCGCCCCACTTGAAGTGCTCTGCATCTAATTCCAGATTATGACCCACGGTTGTGGATAGCGAAATCAGTAACTAGACTGTACCACTTATTTAACAAGGAAGGCCCAAGTTCTTTCACCCAACTAGTTGCCCAATACAAACTTCCTCACAACCTGTGGCTATCATATGGTCAGATTCAGTCTTACTTAGCGATTTGGGGTCTGGGGGGAAATTTCAATCCCAGTGTCCCATGATGTCAGCATTTGAATTGCCGTGCTCCCAACCTCTAGATAGGAGGAAAATGATATCTATCTGTTATGTACTTTTACTGGATAAACTTGCTATAGAACAGTGGGGTTTTCAAGCTGCTTGGGAGAAAGATTTGGGTAAAATATTGCACAAAGATTGGTGGAGTGCTAGCTTCAAAGGAGACAGATGTAAATTCAGATGCGCTTCCTTGAGGGAGGCACGTAAAAAACTACTTTATAGATGGTATCTGACACCAGATAAAGAGTGCCATACCACGAGGGGGGCATCCCCTACCTGTTGGAGATGTGGCACTACAAGGGGATCATACATCCACGTTTGGTGGACTTGTCCCCTCCTGGTGGAATGGTGGCAGGAGGTAGCCAAATTGTGTTCCAAGATTCTGGGTGTTGAGGTAGAACCTCTCTCTGAGATTATGCTCCTACAGCTTTTCCCAGTCACATTTTCACTCTTCCAGAAACAGTTATTAGCACACATACTAACAATATCGACCCTACTAATTGCTACTAATAGATGGAAGTCGGCGACAATACCATCGGTTGCGATGATCACTGATCATCTTCGAGAATTCCACCTGTTAGATGCCATGTCATGTAGAATAACTGGGTCTCCAGTACCCTCTAAGAACTTTTGGTCGTTGTGGGATGCACATTTAGGCCCCTATTACATACCTAACGCTAACGGTAGCACTCACCTGCGTGGGCACTACCGTTAGCTGCGGTATTAGCAGGCTATTATGATCCAAACGCAAACGGGTTACTGCGAGGTCACTGCACTTTGCGCTCCCTATACTTAACATGGGGAGCGCAAAATGTTAATCAGCGCTGGATTACAAAGTCCTAGAGCTGATTAACGCCTGGCTCTGGTCAACGAAAAGTTAACCAGAGCCAGGACCTGGTGTTAACGGATTCCGCTGGTGCAGAATCCGTTAACACCAGCTTAAAACAGTAAAAAAAAAATCGCATACTCACCCTGTGTCCCGCAGCGAGGATCGCGGCTCCGGTCGTCTCCTCTGGCCGGCGGGAGCAGGGAAAGACAGGGGGAAAAAGTCCCCCCTGTCTCTCCCTGCGTATCCCTACGCCGACCCTACGGTCACGTGACCAGCAGAGAGGAACTCAATGGAGTCCCATGGACTCCAGCAAGTGGATGCTCGCGGCTGCGCTCAGCGCTGCCACGAGCATCCTGATTTTTAACAGGCGCTACAATGCAGGCAGAATTTTTTTGCAGCTGCATTGTAATCTGGCATTAGAAAGCGGGCACAAGAGGGAAAACTGCAGCTGCAGTTTTTACTCCCTTGCGCCCTCCTTTTAACACCCAGAATGTAATAGGGCCCTTAGTCTCTGCTTAAAATACAAGTGAGTCCTAATATGTAGTACTATGTAAACGTCTACACAAATGGAAAAGTAGTAGTGATTGGAACTAAAGTGCTCAGAGTGATTACAATGATCTCAATGTGTGTTGTGCATCTTTGTTCCCCCCCTTTTTTTTCTTCTTCTTCTCCCTGCTCTCTCTCTTCTTTCTTCTTTCCTCTCTCTATCCAGTTTTTTCGAATTTCCCTTCTTGTTGGGACACTTTGCGTTTTAGCTATACAATCGTCTCGCATTATTGTTGTATTACTGGCTTTTCAGAAACTATTGTATAACTGTTTATTTGATTTGAATTGAGAATTTAATCAACGTTTTAAATTTAAAAAAAAAAACGTGCACGTAAACTTAAACATTTTCACAGGGTTGAAATGGCTCAGCAGTAAAGTGGTTAATGTTCAGTCTATACATTACATTGTGTATTACGTTTGTTTTTGCCTTGGTTTGGTTGTATATTTACAGGGTTATTCAAAGAGAATCGAAAAGTCAGCGTACTTATGGCGACTTTCCGTTCACTTCAATTCGGCGCTATTTGGCGATCCTATTTCGGCAACCCTGCGGTGTATTCAGCAAGCACCACAGGGTCCCCGAAGTGTAAGGAAAACCCGCTGCAAACCTGATGAACACTCACCGCCAACCCGCCGAACACTCACTGCAAAACCCGCTGAACACTCACTAAAACCTGCAAAACAGCTGGATTAACCCCGCCGAACACGCCGGAGAAACCCGAGCAGCCACTGATCACAGCGCAGAGCAGCCGCCGGAAAAACCCAACACTGCAGACGAATGGAGTGAAAAAACCCAAAACAGTTTACTTGAAAGTTTGAAAAGTGAAACGCTGTTTGCAAAAAAACTACAGAACGAAAATGTCTGAAATTTACATATAATATCCAATAAATGATAATAAAAAGGGCTGTTACAAAAAAGAAAAACGATTAAAAAAAAAATTTGCAAAAAAAATCCAGAAAAATGCCTAAAAGATCCTAAAAAATCTATAAATAAAGAGACTTTCAGGGTTATTCAAAGAGAATCGAAAAGTCACTGCACGTTCGGTGACTTTTCTTTCTCTTCAATTCAGTGCGATTCGGCGATCGCATTTCGGCGACCCTGCGGTGTATTCAGCAAGCACCAGGGTCGTAATGCAGGGAAAAGTGCGACGATCACTCACTGCAAAACCCGACAAACGCACACCGAAACCCGCAAAAACATCTGGATTAACCCCGCCGAACACATCGGAGAAACCCGAGCAGCCGCCGATCACAGCGCAGAGCAGCCGCCGGAAAAGGCTGACACCGCACCGCAGACGAATGGAGTGAAAAAAAAAAACAGTTTGCTTGAATGTTTGAAAAGTGAAACGCTGTTTGCAAAGAAACTACAGAACGAAAATTTCTGAAATTAACATATAAGATCCAATGAATGATGGGGGCATGGCCGGCTGTACAGGGAACAAGACGTGCTTTGGCAGAGCTCCGTCTCTGCCTGCTCTTTTACGGGACATTTAGCTGACTTGAAGCATGGATTTATTGCAACACTACTCCCTGGGTGGCTGGCCACCGGAGGTAAGCTGTCCGGAGCCCGTTCTGTCCCCCCTCCAGACCAGAGATCTACTTTAATCAACTGTTTTCTCAGTGTTTGGGTACAGCCGGTGGCCATTTTGGGGCCTAACACTGGGCTCCTTTCGCCTTCCTGCAGTGCTTTTTTGAAGATCCCATTCTCGGCTGCGCCCTTCTTCCCTTGGCTTTGGAGATCCTGGTCACACCCAGCAGCTGTATTGGGCTGGGTGAATTCCCTGGTCGGTGTACTACCTGCGCGGCCATCTTGAGGCCTCGCTCCGCACTGTGGCGCCTCTGATAACCCCGACACCTCCTCCCGAAATAGCTGAAGAGGGTTGGGAAGACGGAGGGCCCACGTCTCCTGGCCACTATGACAGATCTGGTGGAGGGGACAGCCGGAGTGCACGCGGGGCGGCAGATGGATGTCCCATTGCTCCCCCAGGATTTGGCAAGGAGGCTGTGTTCTCCAGGCTGGACGCTTTGTTGCAGACGCTGGAGGACGACGGACGCCCGTTGACACGGGGCACCTTGCAGCGATTTACTAAGGCCTTGCAGAACCGTAACAGTGCGGCCACGCAGAGCGGAAGTGGACCTGGAGGCTCTCAACAGCAGGCGAATGTGCGCGGATGTGCTGCCTCACCAACGCCTGCCAGGCCCGCGAGAGGTGGGTGCAGACCTGGAGCCTGGGAAGCTGCCGGTTCCTCTGCCGGAGGCCAGGATGACACCATGGTACAGCCCGGGGGTGCCCGCCGTGCATGGATCAACAGGCTGTGCGGAACCGGAAGGTGTGCCGGCACAATCTGATGGTTATGGCCGAAGCTTGGAGATGGAGGAGTGCCCTCTCTTGTCGTCAGGAAAGAGGACACGGCCTGGACCTTTCACCCCACTCTTCAACAGATACCCACAGCTTTAACCCGTGAGATCGGCACTGTGGATCACTGGGTGGCCCGGATCTGCCGGAGCTGCATGCCATGCTCCTTGACGACAGGTTGGCATGGGCAGCGTTTCTCAGCCTCCCTTGCAGCACACTGCCTGCCTTGCGTGAACCCCCATTCCGGGATGCTGGCTGAAGGGGGGCCCACTATGACTTCTTATACTTTTTCTTTTTTCTTTTTGCTCTTTGGGACTCTCCTGACCTCTCCTTATTCTACCCTCAGTAATTTTATGTTTGTTCCCCCCGTCAATGCCCGGCTGCCGCTTTTCATTTTTATTTTATGGCTGGAAATGGATGTCCCCGGCTGGGGATGTTTCAGCAGATTTTTCTTTTCTTTCATCTGAGAAGACCCCCCCCCTTCTTCCCCATGATATTTTTTGCGTATGTTCCATTTCTCTCCCCCCCCCAGCTGAGTATTTTTGCTTTGATACCAAATCCCCCCCTTGGAGGACTCTTTATTTTACTTTCGGCGAGGATTTTCAGCCCCTTTTGGCTACTATAAAAGAGGACTCTTACCTCCACTTTTCGTTTATTTTTTTTATTTTTCCTCTCGCAAGCTGAGATTTATTGTTATTGCAGACTTCCCCCCCTTAAGATTTCTGTTGTTTATCTTCGTGCCGCACTTATTTGACCATCTACTCTGGCCCTGCGTGGCCTTCTGTTGATGTTTAAGTGACCTTCTCTCAAAATAAAAATTTAAATATAAAAAAGATCCAATGAATGATAATAAAAAGGGCTGTTACAAAAAAAGAAAAAATGATTTAAAAAAAACTGAATTTTGTTTTCGCAAAAAAATCGCGAAAAATGCCTAATAGATCCTAAAAAATCTATACATAAAGAGACCTTATACTGCAGAATATTATAATCAATGGTTTATTAGATATTTCATTAAAAACGGGAATATTTTTAACATTGAAGCCTATGGGATTCACCTGAAAAAATCTGCCGCATAAAACCACCAAACAGCAGGGCAATTCGGCAACTGTTTTTTGTTCTCTGAATAGACGAAGCATTGCTTCACTATGGGGGTTTCACTGCCCTCAGACAGGCATCGAACAGGCACCGTATGTGCAGGCAATTCGCCAGGATTTGGCGAACTGCCTGCTCTCTGAATAGCCGAATGGCCAGGAAATGTAACCGTTTGCTGAATTTCAATGTTCGGTTACCTTTCGGCCACAATTTGGATCTCTTTGAATAACCCTGTAAGGGTTAATGGGTAGGCTTCATCCCTCACAGTACACATTTTATTTATTCCTTGATTTATGGCATTTTAGGGGTTAATTGGTAGGCTACACGCAACATTGCTTATTATTTTTATTGTATTTCCCTGGATTTATGGCATTTTAGGGGGTATTATGGAAGTTAGAATCTAAAGGGTCTAATCATCTTTAGATCCTCTGCTTTTCGTCACATTTTGGGAAAATATGATGAATTCCCTATTTAGTGAAAGGTCACTAAGGATGAGCTGTTCGGTTCGATCGGTTCGATTGGTTCGGAGTTCGATTCGAACTTTGGCCTTTCGCAAGTTCGCGAACTTTGATCTTTTTTGGCGTGTTCGGTTCGAGTTCGAAAAAATAATAAAATTTTGAAAAAGTATAAAAAATGCTTAAAAAATCCTAAAAAATCTAAAGATAAAGAGACTCTTTACTGCAGAATATTATAAGCAATGGTTTATTAGATATTGAATTAAAACGAGAATATTTTTAACATTGAAGCCTATGTGATAAAACATTCTTTTTGCTAAAACATCAGGCAGACGAGGCCCTCTAAATCGGGCACTGTAGAGGGCAGCCCGCCGGAGCCTCCCTCCCAAGGACCAATTGACTTGAGGAGCATGCGGCCACAAGATTACAGAGCTGCGACTGTGCGGGCTGGCTAGCCGGGTGCATGTGGCAGAGAGGTGGCGCAGGGACTCCAGGGAGGGAGCCACGGCAGACCCCCCTTCCGCCCAACCAGGATCCAGGTTGTAGGGTACATGTGGCAGAGAGGTGGCGCAGGGACTCCAGGGAGGGAGCCACGGCAGACCCCCTTCCTCCCAACCAGGATCCAGGTTGCAGGGTGCATGTGGCAGAGAGGTGGCGCAGGGACTCCAGGGAGGGAGCCATGGCAGACCCTCCTTCCGCCCAACCAGGATCCAGGTTGCAGGGTGCATGTGGCAGAGAGGTGGCACAGGGACTCCAGGGAGGGAGCCACGGCAGACCCCCCCTTCCGCCCAACCAGGATCCAGGGAGCCCCCACTGACCACCAGGCTAACGCGACACATTTTTTAAAAAAAAAAAATCCGAAGACATTTTTAAATGTCCCCAGCAACATAAAATAAAACTTTTTTTTCTTTCTAATACTCACCTGATTCCTGGATCCACAAACTGTAGAGGTGCTGCCTGGCACTGTGCGGAATCATATGCTGCATTAATTATACTGTAAGGCTGGGTTCACACCTGCGGTTTTTTTACGCGCGCGTTCACGGCCATAGACTGCAGAGTGAACGCGCTGCAATACGCCCCAAAGAAGCTCCTGTACTTCTTTGGGCGTAGGACGTTTTACAGTGCGTTCCTGCGCGATGTAAAACACCCAGGTATGAACGGGTCCCATAGCAAATAATGGGATTTCCCTGTTTATGCGTTTTACAGCGTGCAGGAACGCTCTGTAAAACGCTTAGGTGTGAACCGGGCCTTAAGGTGCTGCCCGGCAGTGTGAGGATTCATATGCTGCATTAATTATTCTTCTTACAAATTTGGTTACTTAACCCGTTTGCGTTTGGATTGTAATATTGTGACATCCAGGGCCCCGGTTGGCGATGGGGGGGGGGGGCCCGGACACATGGTGCCGCCAGCTGGCCGAATGCCAGGAGCTCTGGCGGCACCCGGCGCAGCTGTGAGTGATCAGGGGGCAGGGCGTGGCGTGATGATGCAGAGCCGCTGGGACTGGTGTGCGCCAATTCTCACCATATACAGTAGCGCAGTACTAGTGCCTAAACGTTGTTGAGCTGGTTTCGTTATAACAACTACTCTCGCTCTGTGCCCCTGTCTGGTATATTCCGCTGCTTGTTAATGCTGGTGCGCTTCCATCCTGCCGTACACTATAGCGCAGTAATATTTTGGTGCACTGCCACTGACGCCTATATTACCAGATTCATATAATTTTAATATTGGACCGCATGGTCCACCCCTGCACTCTTCCACAATACCACAAAGGGGTTACGTTATAATGGCACATGCTGGTCTGGCACCAAAGGCACAATATTTTGGTGCACTGCCACTGACGCCTGTACCAGATTCATATCCTCAGAGGGGTTGCTGTGTGACGGCACTGTTGCCGACTCTAAGGCTGGGGTCAGACGAGCGTAGTGTTCACGTCCGTGATTGCGCCTAAAAGTACGTCCGTGATAGCATGAAAGAAAGCCCATCGGAGCCCTCTACACGAAGTACGTCCGCACTGAACTGCGGACGCACCACGGCCGCGCCCCACGGACGCAAGGCAGGCAAGAACGTACAACCTCTAGAACGGCCGCACAAAGTGTCCGCAACGTCCGCAACGTCTGCATAGCTTTGTGTGTGAGTGATGGAACGTGGTCAGACGGACTGCATTTATACGTCCAGCATTTTTCACAGACAAAATGGTTTTGCTTTTTATTTTATTTTCCCTCCTACAGTACATCCGTCAAAATATATGTCAGTGGAAAAAACGGACTGTGTGGCCACTACTGCGTCTTCCGTACTGACGTACGTCAGTGTGCACGGACGTACAGTCCGTAGAAATCACGCTCGACCATAGCCTAAAGGCCCAATTTTAAAGCACCTATTGTTACTTTCATCCAAAGCCTGCATATGTTTCACCATAATTTAGCCAAAAAATCACTAAACTTGTTCTGCACGTCCTAAAATGTCTTTTCATACAGGCTGCCGCCCCAAGCAGTTGTATATGAATAGATTAAAGAAAAAGCATTTACCGTCATTTGAAATGTAATTTTTTGGTTTTTAAATGTTTCTATACGTCCTACAAATCCGCCACTACACGGGCAGGTTATGGGAACCTCCTAGGCACGATATTTGAAGGAATTTTTCATTTTATTTTTAACCCTTATTTCATGGAAAACTCACTGTTCCTTTAAAAACGTCTCTTTTTAAACTTTTTGTCCTTGTTTCCTGTCCCCCAGGGCACTACCCGGACCCCCATACACCTTTTATGGCAAATATCTTGCATATATGCCCTCTTGCAGGGCACTCTAAAAAAAAATCGCTAATAGCGACGAAACCTAAAAACCGAACTTTTGAGTCCCATTGACTTGCATTGAGTTCGGTTCGAGCTCGAACTCAAACTCAAACTTTTGAAATTGTTCGAGTTCGAATGCGAACCGAACATGGGGGTGTTCGGCTCATCCCTAATGGTCACTGTAATTTGCTAAAATTGGAGTCGCCGCTGAAGCAGCTATCAGACATTCAGCAAAAACTGCCGAATAGCGGCATATAAAATATTGAATTTAAGTAACAGGTAAGTACAACAAATAGGTATCATTGCATCACATTACTCTGGGGTTCTGGAAACTTATTTATTTATACTTATTTAGGGCACTATTACCTAGTGTGAGCTAACCCTTGAGTCGGCATTGTTTTGCGTTTAATTGAGTCTAGCGCCTGACCAACAGATCGTTTGCCTCCCGCTACAAATGGGAAAAATCACTTAGTTCGTCGCTATTAGCGATTTGTACCATGAGCTTACTGTACTTTCCGCGCCCTATACTTAACATAGGGAGCGCTAGAGATCTCTAGCGCTTTTGCAACTAACAGATCAGTTGTTGCCAGTGCTAATTTTTGAGGGAAGCTAATTGCAACATTTTACCTTCTGCTCAACCATGGTGCTAACCAAAAATACAGAAAAAACAGGTCTTCGCCCAAAATTAACAGGCAATTAACAGGCAATTGAAAGGAATGCAGCACAGGTGTTCTCTTGCCCCCATACACCATAGTAATGGATCTGGACATCAATGTTGCTGCTGTTGCTGTTGTTATGATATATATATCCTTTATCCACATATATCCTTTTTCTAATATATTGCCTAATTTTAACCATTTGATGCTGAGGCTTATTCATAGTATGTAAGCGGTTGATTAGGGCTGACCGTCTGCACCATATTTAAAGGGACACGTGAATAAGTCTTGCCCTGAAACAAGTATTATTTATATGCTGCAGCAGGGAAATTTTGTCGCTCACCTGGACTTCCTTTTAGATCTATTAAATGTTTAGTAATGATTCTACATGCTATTGGGTGGCATTTATCATGCAATGCCCATCAGTCCTAATTAATGTATGTACATATAAACATTGATACGGCTACCTTGGAGGATTCTAATATTGCAGGGGTGTGAGGTTATTCACTGGATGTGTTCATATTCAAGCTTGTGAGGGCGGGGGATAGCTATGGCCCGGCACTCTGCACTGGAAAAAAACAGCTCTATCCTGTACACAAACACATTAGCGCTGGGTCTCAGCCCAGGTCTTAGCGCTTCCCTAGCGTGCACTAAACGACCTTGAACACGGTCTACCGCAGACAAGGTGATCTGTTAGTAGGTCGTCAGGCACTATGTTTTAGCGACTTGTGCTAATTCTTTCCTTTAGCGATGGTGTTTTAGCTCACACCAGGTGATTGGGCTCTTAGTTTTAATCAGTGGTATGATTTAGTGGTGAAAATTATTAGTGCCCTCCCCCCGTTTTGACTGCAGTATCTTATGTGCCCCCCTAAATATTGTTCCTAGAGTCACCACTGATTACCGACCATCGTTGATGGAACATTTAATTCAGCCATAGCCTGCAGAAAAGTATTCCAGCCCGAAGGGGCTTTACAATGTGACACGGCGTTATTTTGTGTCACACATCGTACCAGATCTATTATGTTAGAGCCGTGTATAATTTGTGTTTTGTAACCATGTCCTAAGTGTTGTTCCTGGAACATGGGCGACGCTGGACGCATGTCCTAAGTAGGGATGAGCTGTTCAGTTCGATCTGTTCGGAGTTCGCATCGAACATCGGCCGTTCAGCTGTTCGTCGAACTCCGAACATTTCCGTGTGTTCGGATCGAGTTCGCCCACAATGCACCACAATGGACCACAATGCACTTTTCCACTGGCCTGAAGCTGGTAATTGGCTACAGCCTTGCACCTGACCACAGGTCAGGTGCAAGACTGGGCAAATTTTGCCCAATCATGGGCTCACAGAGCTAAATCCCGCAGCACACTATATATATACCACAGGTCAGGTGCAAGACAAGTTCAAAACTATGCCAAACACGGCTCAGAGTCCTGATTGGGCAAATTTTGCCAATCATGGGTTCACAGAGCTAAGACCCGCAGCACACTATATAAGGCTTCACACAGCGCTTCTGCACATGTTTGAGAGGAGATTTGAGAGGAGATTGATCTTGTGTTAGTGTGTGTTCTTACTGCCAGCCTGCCAACAGCTACTGGGGGGGGTCTCATCTACTAGGGGGGGTCTCATTTCTACCAAATATCTGGGAATTGTTGTAATCTTTGTGTTCTCACTCCCAGCAAATATTTTGGGGGCTCAGTAATTTCTACAAAATATTTGTGAATTGAGGTAATCAGAGGTAATCTGCCACGCAGAATTTTGGGGGCTAAGTAATTTCTACAAAATATTTGTGAATTGAGGTAATCAGAGGTAATCAGTGTCTTGTCATTGCCAGCCAGAATTTTGGGGGCTCAGTAAAGTAATTTCTACAAAATATTTGTGAATTGAGGTAATCAGAGGTAATCTGCCACGCAGAATTTTGGGGACTCAGTAATTTCTACAAAATATTTGTGAATTGAGGTAATCTGTGTCTTGTCACTGCCACGCAGAATTTTGGGGGCTCAGTAATTTCTCCAAAATATTTGTGAATTGAGGTAATTTGAGGTAATCTGTGTCTTGTCACTGCCAGCCAGAATTTTGGTGGCTCAGTAATTCTCAAAATATATGTGAATTGAGGTAATCAGAGGTAATCTGCCACGCAGAATTTTGGGGGCTCAGTAATTTCTACAAAATATTTGTGAATTGAGGTAATCTGTGTCTTGTCACTGCCAGCCAGAATTTTGGTGGCTCAGTAATTCTCAAAATATATGTGAATTGAGGTAATCAGAGGTAATCTGCCACGCAGAATTTTGGGGGCTCAGTAATTTCTACAAAATATTTGTGAATTGAGGTAATCTGTGTCTTGTAACTGCCAGCCAGAATTTTGGGGGCTCAGTAATTTCTACAAAATATTTGTGAATTGAGGTAATCCGAGGTAATCTGCCATGCAGAATTTTGGGGGTCAGTAATTTCTACAAAATATTTGGGAATTGTTATAATCCGTGTGTCCTCACTGGCTGCCACCCATCAGGGGGTCACACTGATTTATATGAGGTTTCTGAGACTTGTAATCTGTGTCTTCTCACTGCCAGCTATCAGGGGGTCCCACATACTTCTAGCAGATTTCTGCGAATTGTAATCTGTGTCTTGTCACTGTTGCCAGCTATCAGGGGGTCCTATCAGGGGGTCTTACTGACTTGTAGCAGATTTCTGCAAATTGTAATTTGTGTCTTGTCACTGCCACCCATCAGGGGGTCTCACTGATTTATAGGAGGTTTCTGGGAATTGTAATCTGTGTCTTGTCACTGGCTGCCAGCTATCAGGGTGTCTCACTGAGTTATACCAGAGTTCTGGAAATATTTAATCTAGATAACACAGTTGAATCAGAGTTCTGTATTTATTTAATCTATATATCACTCACCATGTCAGAAAGACCAAAAAGGACAGGCAGACGCTCCCAGACACAGATAAGAGGGCAAGCAGCCTCTGTGTTGGGAGGCTGTGCCTCTGGTCGTGGTGGACGTGGTGCATCCTCTGCAGGGGCACGCTTGTCCTTTGTAACTGGTGCTGGCCGTTTTAAGCAGCAGCAACATACAGAGGATTTGGTGGATTGGCTAACAAGGCCATCCTCATCCTCCGAGTCCTCTGCCAGCCAGGCTTGTAGTGCTTTACAGTCCACCTCAGCTGCCAAAACATCTAATGCATCCTCCATGTCCACAGCTACTCCTGCCGTAGCCTCACTATCACACCGGGAGGAGTCAGCTGAATTGTTTGACTACAATGACAGTGACATGCTGCTTGAGGTTGCGCAGCAAGTACAGTGCTCTGATTCAATCTCTGAGGTTGAGGAAGGGAGTATAATCAACCTAGAGGTAGGGGGTGCCAGTAATGACACACAAATAACTGGCACTCATGTTGCCCCAGCAGCTGCAGCATACTGCCAAGTTGGCTCCAAGGATGAGGAGATAGGGGTGATGATGACAATGATGATGAGGTCACTGACTCCACCTGGGTGCCAGATCGAACAGAGGAATCAAGTGAGGAGGAGGGGGAGTAGGAGGAGGAGGCACAGCAAACACGAGGCACAACATCCTCTATGACCATCCGTAGCACTAGCCAGTCCAAGGCATCAGATGTCAGAGCTGCTCAGGTGCAGAGCGCTGTTGTCTCAAAGCACACATCCAGGAACTCTGCTGTCTGGGAGTTCTTTAAGAAATGTGCAGCAGACCCCACCGTTGCTATTTGTAATCTATGTCAGATGAGGCTCAAGCGTATGAAAGACACCGGACGCTTGGGTACCACATGCTTGAGGCGACATATGACCACCTGCCACACATCCCGTTGGTGCAAAACTTTGCGTATGTCCTCCTCCTCATCTGTCTCTACCCCCACTGTATGTCCTGCCATGTCATTGCCTACAACCTCCACTGACAGGGATGATGCTACAGTAATGGATACAAGAGATGCAATGTGAGTGTGGCGCCACTAAATGTCTCTACTAGCCAACAGAGAATAGTTGAACACACTCGTTAAGTGTATGAAGATGATTAAGATTAATCAGTTGGAAGGTGAAGGTATGATGATTGCCACTAATGTCTACAGAGAGAGCATACTGCTGCGTCTAATTAGGAAGCAATTACACTCTTCAACACATATATAGTGTACAATAATCTATACAGGTGGTGTTAATAATATTAAATCAATATGCACAATAAAAGTGGCAAATGTAATTAAAAGTGCTGTGAATTCCAATAACAGTAATGAAACCACAATACAATAACGTGCACCTGGGCGGTGTAAAATGGTACAAGGTGGAAGTGCAAAATTACAAGAATAGGAGTGACAACGTGACTGCAGATAATGGTGTGTTCTAACAGTCAGACATGACGTTCTCAGATAAAGGGTAAATCGCCTATAATAAGTTAATTAATTAAAAGTGCTGAAGTACCCCTAATAAATTTAATTAAAATGCTGAAGTACCCCTAATAAAAGACTCTAAAGTGCTGATAGTATCTTTAAAATAGTCCTAATGACTACTAAATGTGTACCAATAATTACAGCTCAAACCAATCGGGTGAAACAAATAAGCTTAATTACAACCAATTAGACATCCAAAGTGCATGATCCAAAATGTGTTATAGTGCAAAACATTAATGAAAATTAATAGACAAAAATATAAATACAAACAGTCAAATTAATAAATATGTGATGGAAAGAATAAAATTAGTAGACATCAGTTCTTTACAGGATATAAAAATCGATTCTCTGAAGGAAAAAATGCAGCAGCCTTACACACAGAACCAGCGTCTAATCCCCAAAGTCGCTGAAAATAGAGTGTTCAAAAAATGTAGAAAGCTGGTGTCTGGCGCTTGCAAAAGTTCGTTCTTTAAATCCAGTCAAAAAATTCAATCAAAACATTCTAGGTCCGCTTAGCATCTCATCCACAGATTTGATTGAAGACACATGAAAATAAGAAGAAAAGGAGAATATTTTGTGCAGAATCTTAGCACATAATTTAGGTAAGCATGCCAAAAAAGGAATACTCACATTTAGGGGTGCCAGTTGTAACAAATAGGCACCTAAACGTAGGCAAATCAGTGAATTTATATATCAGGGGCACTGATTCCCCTGTGTAAGTAGGACAACCAAAGATCCAGGCGCCGTAGAGATGTACAATAAAAGTACCAGACGGTTTGGAATCAACAGAATACGCTTGAATAGAGTCAGTCAATCACAAGTTTATTAGGAAACTTAGATAAACACCTCAAACGCGTTTCGCTACAAGAGCTTCATCAGTGAGTGTAATGCACACATTGCATCAAACTGCTATATATAGCTATAACATTACAATCAAGCCCATGAGTCAACTTCCAGGTAATTAATAGAATAAGTGTTACCAGGTGTATTCAATAATTAAACGAAATTGGTGTTACTGGGTGTGTTAGATAATTAAACTAATAAGGTCATGTGATCCTCATGAGATTGGCATATATCCAGACATAAATCCATTCTTAACAGAATGGAGAAAAACATTACGGTTTATTAAATACATAATTATCATAATACAACTAAAAAAATCATTTATTTATACATGATTAATACAATACAAATACTTACTAGTTAAAATTGATATAAATGCCTATTGGGAATACCTTGGGCATCGTAAGTACCCGAGAGAAGAGGGAAGAAATTAACTGTAATTGTAAATAGAATATAAAAACTAAGCATTTAACCAACTGCAGACAATTGATAAATACATTACAGATAATTACAGGTGATATAAAAACCATAACGCTAAACAGATAGAACCTCTGTAGGAAAAATGATTCATGGAGTATAATATAATAATAAATCCACCAAGGAAATAAAAGGACTAATAAGTCGTGCAAACCACATGTTTAGGATATAATATCGAATCTAAATTAGAGAATGAACGAATACTATAAAAAATTATAAAATTTAAAAATTTAAAAAATTAAAACCAGTCCCAAGCACATATTATTAATAGGCAGGATAGGGCATCTTTAAAAGAGGCGTCATATCGTAAATCTGTTCTATCTATAACGGGGAGAAGATAATGGAATCACTGAAGTACCATCAATAAATTATTTGTCTAAAGTTGATAATACTAAAGAAGGAATTGCTATTATGACGGATGATCAATTCCACCATACATGAATGGGAGGGTGAGCGCGATACTAAAAGGTAATAGATGAAAAATATCTAGTGGACGAAATAATTAAGATCTTAGGAAATAGTACTAATCCAATATGATGTGTTTATGTTATTAAAAAGGAAATTCCTCTATAAGAGATGGTCACTCAATTATACATAAAGGTGGAAATTTATATATGATGGTGTAAATTTAATGGCCAATAAAAAATAAAAAATAAAAAAATAAAAAATAAAAAATAAAAAATAAAAAATGCTCTAATAGACGGAGTAATCCGAATCAAGGAAGATGTTGATAGTGGCACACTATATAGAATTACTAGTACTGGAAAAACATATCCACCATGACAAATAGTAACTTCACCTTACACAGAATTGGAAGGTGAGCGCGATACTATAAGGCAATGGGGAAAAAGAAGAATCTGGTGGACAAGATCATTCAGATCTTAAAAAATAGTATTAATCCAATATAGTGGTGTGTCATTATTTAAGAAGAACTTCCTCTATAGGGGATGATCACTTAATTATACACAGAGGTAGAGGGATAGACGTAACATATGAGAATTAAAACAGATGGTCCAGTGGACGGAAAAATCCAAATTTAAACAGATACTGCTAATAGCACGCTAACTAATGATTAAAAAAGAAAAAAAAAAAAAAAAGAAAAAAAGAAAAAAGAAAAAAGAAAAAAGAAAAAAAAAAAAAAAAGAAGAATGCGCAGAGAGAGAATTGAAAAATAAAATGGAAAACGACATGTCTAACAAGTAACAAATGATATCCTTAAAGAAAGTGGCACAGCTCAAAATCTTGGTTTAACCCTCTGGGGAGGAGGGTTTTAAGGGTAAAGATCCATTTCATTTCTTCTTTACTGATTTTATTAATAAAATCACCTCCTCTCCAATCTTTACAAACTTTTTTAATAGCCAGAAATTTAGTACCAAAAGGGTTTTGTTGGTGGTGCATTTTAAAGTGTAGGGAAACAGAGTGTGTTTCTACCCCTTTCTTTATATTATTTAAATGTTCCCTAATGCGAATGTTAAGACTTCTAGTGGTTCTACCTATATACTGTTTGCCACAAGGGCAAACAATCATATAAATTACGTCTTTAGAAAAACAAGTAAGTAATTCTTGAATTTTATACTTCTTGGTATTGTCCATATCGGAGAATTCTTGGACTCTCCTTTTGGGGCATCCTGTTCTCCTACAACAGAGACAGTTGCCACATCCGAAAAAACCCTTATTGGCGGCTAAGAAGCTAGGTGGAACCTCTGGGGGGTGATGTCTCATTAGTTTTTGTTTTAAGTTTTTCACCCCTCTAAAGATGATATTCGGATTATCCCCTAATATTTCTTTTAGTTCAGGGTCTTCTAATAGAACCGGCCAATATTTCTTAATTATCTTTTTTAGTCTGTAATGATGAGAACTAAAATTACAAATAAGGGGAATACCCATATCAGGTTTAGATTTTGGAACATTAAAAAGGACCGTCTTCCTTTCAAGAGTCAAAATCTCCTGTTTAGTATTTTCTAAATCTATTTTATTATAACCTTTATCTTCGAATTGTGTTTGAAGAAATTCTGTCTGAGTCAAAAAGTCAGTATTGTCTGTACAATTCCGACGCATACGAAGGAATTGTCCTTTGGGTACACCCTTTAGCCATTGTTTTAAATGGCAACTCTCTGTCGTGATGTAACTATTTACATCAACTAATTTAAAATGAGTCTTAGTTTTTAGACGCCCAGAATCTACAAAAATTTCTAAATCTAAAAAATTAATGGATTTATTACTATAAGTAGATTCCAAAAAAATTCCCCAGTCATTAGTATTTAAAAACTTTAAAAATTCAAGTAGAGCACTTTCACCTCCCTTCCATATAAAAAAGATGTCGTCAATGTATCTTCTAAAATGTGTACAGAAAGGGGTCCAAATAGTATCAATCCTGATAAAATTGTCCTCCCACTCTGTCATAAATAAATTAGCGTAGCTTGGAGCAAATTTGCTTCCATCGCTGTTCCTGTACTTTGTAGAAAACATTGATCCTTATAATAAAGAAGTTGTTGGTCAAGATTAAGTTGATACCCTCTACTATGAAATCAATCTGTTCATTATCAATTAACCCCGTATTTCTTAATTGGTTAAAGACTGCTTTGCATCCCATCTCATGGGGGATAATAGTATATAGTGATCTAACGTCACATGTTACTAAAAAGTCATTCTGTTCCCATAAAATGGAATCCACTATCTTTAAAATATCTCCTGTATCCTTTAAATAGGATGGAGTACTCTTGACAAATGGCTGTAAAAGGTGATCTATATACTGGGATAAATTACTGGAAGGGGAATTAATACTGGAAATAATAGGCCGTCCAGGGGGATCTACTGGGTGTTTGTGAATTTTGGGTAAATAGTAAAAAATAGGAACTTTGGGAAACTTGATTCTCAAAAAATCAGACTCATTTTTACTAAGGATGCCGAGTTCTTCTCCCTTATTTGCATAGTTATCTATTTTTTCATTAATCTCTTTCATCGGATTATTCATCAATTTCCTATATGTGCAGGTATCATTTAATATACGATTAGCTTCTGTCTCATATTGTGATCTGGATAATAATACAATGCCCCCTCCTTTGTCCGCTGGTCTCACTACAATATCAGGATGATCAGCTAATTCTTTCAGGGCTTTCCTATCTTCTTTACTAAGATTATCCCTAACAGGTGCTTGTAGATTATCTATTTCTCTTAATACCATATTTTCAAATGTGGTCATTTCTTTCGAAATCATATGCTTCGGAAAAAATTTCGACTTATTTTTTAGCTCTGTATGAGTCCAGCCATCATTAACCTGTGTTTCTCTCGTGATTGGGTTTTTAAGAAGTACTTCTTAAGACATAATTTTCTTTTAAACTTCTGAATGTCTACATAAGTATCAAATTTATTCAGGGTAGCTGTCGGAGCAAATTTCAAACCCTTATTTAAAACCCTAATGTGCTTGTCTTCTAATGAAAATCCACTTAAATTAAAAATTCCTTTTGGGACTATCTCCTTCCTCTCTTTTCTTGTCCTGATTCGTCTTCCTCCCCTGCATCCTCTCGATCTCTTACTCTTCTTTTTAGTGGGGATGCGATATACTGGGCCGTTTGATCTTTTATCCTTTTTATTGTCTGATTCTGGGATTGTTGTATTGGGCTCTTTTCTTTCCAATTTGAGCTGTTCTCTAAAAAAACCTCATCATGCGTCTCCTCAACATCAAGCACTTGATACCTATTCCTCAAAGGTAGAGGATTAACTTTACTAGGTACTGTAATATGTGAGCAAACCTTATAGGGAGGTCTGTCTTGTTCTAAGAATTCTGCTCGTTGTTGTCTTCTCCTTCATATACTGGTCTTCTCTGTTCATAATCCGGAGGGTGTGAAAAATGGTTCGATGGATCTCCGTGAATGTACCTATTTCTGCTTCTCCACGTATTACTCCTATAATTATTTCTAGGAGGATAAAAATATGGGTCTCTATATTTTTATTATTAAAGCCTTGATGGTAATTTTGACCCTGATTATTATACCTCTATTGTATGTTCTATAAGTCTGAGAGCTGGAATAATTATTGTTGGGATGCCTATAGTTTGGTCTATCGTAATTTCTTCTACTAAATCTTCTCTGGGGAAAACTTGAGCCTTGTGTATCCAATTTTGACAGATCTCTTTTAGGGGGATTTATTGGTCGGTTATCTTCTTCCAAAGGTTCGATAACTGAAGGTTTTTCCATCCTCCATACATCCCCTTTAGCGTAATCATCTTTGTCACGTTGATATTTGGATTTTTTACGAATCATAATGCTATTTTCTAAAGATTCCAACTTTTCTTCCATTTTTAGAACAATACTCTGCATTGCGTTCGAATCAGTCAATGCCTCCAATTCTTTTTGTTTGTCCTCTATTTTAATATCCAAATCCTGAAGTATCTCCTTTCTTCTTTCAATGATTGTATCCATCATAATGAAAGAGAACTTTTCTAGATTTTTACCCATCTTTGGCTGAGTATTAGGTCCTCTTTGTCAAAGGTAGGATTTTTATAAAATCTTAAACCTCTAGGGGTTAAATGATCTTTGATGTATAGTTCCATCATAGTAATATCCAATTTGTTACGTAATTCCTTCGTAAGCATATTTTCCAGTTGATTTGTATTTATATCAATCTGTGTTTGTATATCAATGGAAAGGGTCGACATTTGTTGAATGTTAAAAAAATCATTCATACCTTGTCCAAACTTATTCCTTTGGACTCGAGCCATAGCGGCAAGCCAAACACAATGGGGATTAGAACAAAAGATACAAGAGATGCAATGTGAGTGTGGCGCCACTAAATGTCTCTACTAGCCAACAGAGAATAGTTGAACACACTCGTTAAGTGTATGAAGATGATTAAGATTAATCAGTTGGAAGGTGAAGGTATGATGATTGCCACTAATGTCTACAGAGAGAGCATACTGCTGCGTCTAATTAGGAAGCAATTACACTCTTCAACACATAATATAGTGTACAGTAATCTATACAGGTGGTGTTAATAATATTAAATCAATATGCACAATAAAAGTGGCAAATGTAATTAAAAGTGCTGTGAATTCCAATAACAGTAATGGATGTACCAGCTCCTTCACAATGTGACAGAATCCCATCAGCTGAAGATTGACGCAGTCAGATTACGTTGCCGCAGCTGCTGCAGCGTAAGAAAAGATATAGTCCCAACCATCCCCAAGCACAGCGTCTAAATGCCAGCTTCGCAAAATTACTCGCATTGCAGCTGCTGTCTTTCCAGCTGGTGGACTCTGCTCCCTTCCGTGAATTTGCTGAATGTGCTGTACCACAGTGGCATGTTCCAAAACGCCATTACTTTTCACGGAAGGCCATTCCAGCACTATACCAGCACGTGGGAGACAATGTTATTGAGTCATTGGGAAAGGCAATCAGCAGCAAGGTGCATGTGACTTTAGACACGTGTTCCAGCAAGCATGGACAGGGTCGTTACATTTCCTTCACGGCACACTGGGTAACTCTGATTGCAGCTGGGAGGGATCCAAGATGGGGCTCTGTGCTGGATCTTGTTCATCCACCATGCCTCCAGAAAGCTGCTAGTATGAGGTCTGTCTGCTCCACCACCAACTCTCCCTCTTCTTCCTCCTCCTCCTCCTTCTGTGTCTCTGGCGAAGTGGCATTTAAACCGATGCCTGACAGGGGCTACGCAATGGCTCAAACAAAAAGATGCCATACTGTGCTTGAGCTGGTTTGTTTAGGGGACAGGAGCCACACCGGGCCAGAAATTCTGTCAGCTCTGCAAGGGCAGGTGCAGAGATGGTTAACACCACACCAGCTTCAGCTGGGAATGGTTGTCTGTGATAATGGCAGCAACCTTCTCTCCGCCCTACGCAAGGGTAAATTGACGCATGTACCATGCCTAGCACACATCCTAAATCTAGTAGACATGTGCACAGCACAAAATTTTGTTTTGAACTAATGGATTAGTCCTAAAATGCAATTTATTTAGTTGCTAAAGAAATTTGTTTTCAGTTCTTTAGTATGAAAACTAATTTCATTCATCCGAAAACCAGTGGATACAATTACTATTGTAGTGGCTCCTCAGGGGCTGAGATCGCTGCTTGTTACAGTATCATTCACTCTCAGCACAATGTGCCAGGCAAAGCTGTTACAGTAACTGACTGCTGCTCATCACAGTGCTCAGAGTTTCAGTAAAACTAGTAAATAATATTTTTATATATAAGAGGTTAGAACAATATTATTTCCTTGTTTTACTGAAACTCTGAGCGCTGTTACAGTCAGTTACTGTAACAGCTGAGCCTGATACATTGTACTGAGAGATAATATAACAAGCAGCCGATCTCAGTGCTCACAGCCACTGGATTTAAAGGGCTAAAAAAAGGCTCCTCTCTGTATAATGTATAGAACATCCTCTTGCATTAATTAATACCCCTCTCTGTATAATGTATAGAACATCCTCCTGCATTAATTAATACCACTCTCTGTATAATGTATACAACATCCACCTGCATTAATTAATGCCCCTCTCTGTATAGAACATCCTACTGCATTGGCATGTGGAGGGTGCAGAACTTCGGAATGCAATGCTTATCCAGCTCAGGAGAGGGAACTTTTACCTAACGTTGTATCTCTGTGGGGGAGACACATGAATATAAAAGCAGGGGAGATGGAAAATATTAACGTAAATCAGTCTGAAAGCTCAGAGAAGAGATGACTGGTGCAAATTTATTTTTATAATAAAATAAAGCACTTTAAATCTAGGGAAAACATTCAAATAAACCACACTGAAGGCTCATAATGACAGAGTAACTGTGAGAGCTGGATACTAAATGTATCAGACGTAAAAAAAAACTTTATAACAAGCAGCACTGGGAGAGGAAAGGGACGTTATATAAAACGTGTATTATAGATGAGGAAAGGGGGATAGTGCTCCTGGATAATATAAAATGTATCAGAACTAAGCCCCTATTATGCAGAGCGGGAGGGGAGATAACACACGTTTTATAGTCCCTCTCTTTTCCCAGCGCTGCTTGTTATAAAGGGGTTTTTACTATCCAGCCCTCCTCTGTCAATAGCTTTCAGTGTGATTTATTTGAATGTTTTCATTCTCCAGCTGCCTTTATCATCTTGTCTGCCTCATAGACATGCAAGGATTAAGTAAAGGTTTCCTCTCCTGTGCTGGCTGTCTGTGCTGCGATTGAGTATTCTGGAGCTCTATCACTTTCAGATTTTCAGGTAGGGGTCGGGAAGGATTACGCATACAAACCTTTTCTGTAGCTTTGCGATGTTGCACTTCATTACTGGTCTCCTTCACTCATCAATGTAATATCACAAAAAGGACTGAAACTAAAATGTAGTGCATTTTATTTTAGTTTTTTGTTCTGAGCAGTTTCGTATCTCTTGAGTCATACTAAAACTAAATTATCCCAAAATTCGGACTAAATCGTTTTAGTACTAAAACGAATGCACATGTCTAAAATCTAGTGGTACAGCGTTTCCTAACCAAGTACCCAGGGCTGGCAGAGCTTCTCAGCGAGGCTAGAAAAGTCTGCAGCCACTTCAGATGGTCATTCCCAGCAAGCGTTCGCCTGGCAGAAATTCCAAGAGAATTCCACCTTCCCACAAACCGTCTGATCTGTGACATGCCCACCAGGTGGAACTCGACATTAGCAATGCTGCAGCATCTGCACAAGCAGCAGAGGGCCATCAACGAGTACCCGTGTGAGTATGGCACAAGGACAGGTTCAGGTCAACTTGGTTCCCCCCCGCAGTGGCTGATGATCAAGGATGCATGCACTGTACTGTCACCATTTGAGGAGGCAATGAGGATGGTGAGCAGGGACAGTGCATGCATCAGTGACACAATTCCTTTAGTGTTCCTGCTGGTGCGGGGAATTATAGATGTGGCTCTAGAGGCAGAGCAGCGGGAAAAAGAGGAGGCCTTCCCTAGCTCTGAAGGCCCAAGTCTTTCCGCAGACAGCATTCCAGCGGGTCCTCCTCAGATCAAACAGGAGGAGGATGAGGAGGAGTAGGAGGAATATTTAAGTAGTGGGGACATTGAAGGTGGGGATTCCTCAAGGGAGGGTTTTGTGTGCCCAGAAACACAAGGACTAGTACGTGGCTGGGAGGAGGAAGTGCACGATAGGGTCATCCTCCTAATTGACTAGGAAGACTCGGAAGCTAATGCCACCTCCAACCTACGCTGCATGGGCTCCCTTATTATGCAAAGCCTGCTAAAGGACCCCAGGATTTGTGCTATCAAGGAGAGGGATCATTACTGGTTGGCAAGCCTTCTTGATCCACGATACAAGGGTAAAGTTGCAGAGCTCATCCTGCCCGCACAGAGGGAGCACAGGATGAAAAAACTTGAAGACGCTCTAAAGCGACACTTGTGTAACACCTTTCCAGGCACTGGTAGGTTACCAAGTGATGGCACAGGTGCTTCTGAGGCTGCGGATGATCAGAGGAATAGTGGTGAAGGCCGGGGCTGCTTGACTGATGTTTTTTTAAATTTTTTTAGTCCACGACGCCCAGGGACGTCAAATGTAGGCACCCATTGCCAGCGTCTTCACCATATGGTGCAGGACTACCTAGGGGCAAGGGCAGACCTGGATAACTTTCCAGCAGATGATCCACTGGCTTACTGGGTGTTGAGATTGGGTCACTGGCCAGAATTTAGCCAATATGCAATGCAGCTACTAGGTTGCCCTTCATCTAGCGTGCTTTCTGAAAGGACATTCAGCGCGCTGGAGGTTTTGTCACAGACTAAAGAGTGCATCTGTCCACCGACTCTGTAGACCGGCTGACATTTATAAAAATGAATCAGTCCTGGATCAGCAGCTATCAATCCCCTGATGCTGACGTAATGGAATAGATCGGGGATGTCTTCTGCATTCACAAAACCTCCAGCACTGAACTCTTCCACAATACCACAAACGATTTACGGTGTGAAGGCACTTGCTGCCATGAAAGGCACAATATTTGGCTGCACTGATGCCTGTGCCACATTTATATCATTTAAATTTTTTGAACCGCAGGGAACAACCCTGCACTCTTCCACGATACCACAAAAGGGTTACGGTGTGAAGGCATTTGCTGCCATGAAAGGCACAATATTTGGCTGCACTGACGCCTGTGCCACATTTATATAATTTAAATTTTTTGAACCACAGGGTCCAACCCTGTACTCTTCCACAATACCACAAAAGGGTTACGGTGTGAAGGCATTTGCTGCCATGAAAGGCACAATATTTGGCTTCACTGACGCCTTTACCAGATTCATATCTTTTTAATATAGTAGGACCGCATGGTCCACCCCTGCAATCTTCCACAATACCACAGAGGGGTTACTGTATGAATGCACTTGCTGGCCTGGCAGCAAAGGCACAATATTTGAGTGCACTGACGCCTTTACCAGATGCATATCTTTTTTAATATAGGACCGCATGGTCCACCACTGCACTCTTCCACAATACTACAGAGGGGTTACTGTGTGATGGCACATACCAGCCTGGCACCAAAAGCACAATATCTGGGTGCACTGATGCCTTTACCAGATGCATATCTTTTTAATATAGGACCGCATGGTCCACCCCTGCACTCTTCCACAATACTGCAGAGGGGTTACTGTATGATGGCACTTGCTGGCCTTGCACCAAAAGCACAATTACTGGGTGCACTGACGCCTTTACCAGATGCATATCTTTATAATATAGGACCGCATGGACCACCCCTGCACTCTTCCACAATACCACAAAAGGGTTACGGTGAGAAGGCACTTGCTGCCATGAAAGGCACAATATTTGGCTGCACTGACGCCTTTACCAGATAGGGATGTGCACCGATTTTTTTTTCGATTCGATTCGATTCGATTTTTTGAAATTTTTAACTTTTCGATTCGGCTCGTTTCGACTGTTTTCTGTTTCGATTCGGTTCGGCTCGATTCGGATTTCGGGTACATTTATTTTTCGGAATATCGACCATTTTTTGTATTTTCGGGTAACTTCACTAGGTTTCTGTATCGCCTTTCCGTATTTCGGAAATTTTCGTTTTTCGGAATTGTACATGGTTTTCGGCATATCGCCCATTTTTCGTTTTTCGAAACTTTTCGTTTTTCGGAACTTTTCGTTTTTCGGAACTTTTCGTTTTTCGGAATTGTACATGGTTTTCGGCATATCGCCAATTTTTCGTTTTTCGGAACTTTTCGTTTTTTCGGAACGTCTGTTCTCGTTTCAAAGCTGTCTAACTCTATTCGTTTTGATGAAAACTACTATGGTTTACTTTTTTAATACTACTTTATATATTTTTTATAATAAATTTTTGGTTTGTTTTTCGGATACAATAATTCATTATGTCGATACGATAATTCTGGCGATTCTATCGTGTTTTTTTAATTAACCCTTTCGCTGCTGAGGCTTTCACACCTCTGTGCTGAGGTAATTTTTACCGGTTTTGCTCATCATGTTTAAACGTGTTTTGAAGGCTTATTTTAATATATGACACAGACATATTATATATCGTTCTTTCCGTCAGACTCGGCAGATTCATAATATGTCATTATTATATGTATACGTCATGACCTGTCTGTATATTATAACAAAAAATGCAATAAAATATGATTTTTCAATAATTTACAACGTGTAAAGTGTTTTTTTTCACATTTTAACATGCGAGCAATTGCGGTTATATTTTGTATGGGGTGCGCTTGTTAAAAAAATTAGAGATGGGGTCTCGTTACAATTTTTTTTGGGGAAAATTACAAAATTTTTAACAAACGCACCGCATACAAAAATCCTTAGTGCAGCATCATTGTTCACATTATAATTGAAATGGGAAGAATATTGCTGCATTAACAAACCAAAAAAAAGGAAAAAAAATTGTTTATTTTTTTTTATAAATTTTTTTAAATATTTTTTTATTTTAAATTTTTTTACAAACGTTTTTCACATTCGTGTTTGGTATCGTTGGAACGGCCATGCTCTGGCCGATCCAACAATACCAAACTTTAACCCCTAGCTGCCATGGATCGGGAGATAGGGGGTTCATTTTGGAACCCCCTATCTCCACCATTGGTGGCAGCTAGGGGTTAACTCCAGGACTGGCGTCATCGTGCTATGCACGATGACGCCAGTCCTCAGGGGGAGTTCCCGGAAGCTTGGCCGACATCCGACATCCTCATGGATATGCCCCAGCTCCTCATGGATATTGCCCCAGCACCTCGTGGATATGCCCCAGCTCCTCGTGGACATGCCCCAGCTCCTCGTGGACATGCCCCAGCTCCTCGTGGACATGCCCCAGCTCCTCGTGGATATGCCCCAGCTCACACATGGATTTCCCAGCTCCTCGTGGATATGCCCCAGCTCACACATGGATTTGCCCCAGCTCCTCGTGGATATGCCCCAGCTCCTCGTGGATATGCCCCAGCTCCTCGTGGACATGCCCCAGCTCCTCGTGGACATGCCCCAGCTCCTCGTGGATATGCCCCAGCTCACACATGGATTTGCCCCAGCTCCTCGTGGATATTCCCCAGCTCACACATGGATTTGCCCCAGCTCCTCGTGGATATGCCCCAGCTCCTCGTGGACATGCCCCAGCTCCTCGTGGATATTCCCCAGCTCACACATGGATTTGCCCCAGCTCCTCGTGGATATGCCCCAGCTCCTCGTGGACATGCCCCAGCTCCTCGTGGACATGCCCCAGCTCCTCGTGGATATTCCCCACCTCACACATGGATTTGCCCCAGCTCCTCGTGGATATGCCCCAGCTCCTCGTGGACATGCCCCAGCTCCTCGTGGACATGCCCCAGCTCCTCGTGGATATGCCCCAGCTCACACATGGATTTGCCCCAGCTCCTCGTGGATATGCCCCAGCTCACACATGGATTTGCCCCAGCTCCTCGTGGATATGCCCCAGCTCCTCCTGGATATGCTCCAGCACATGGAATGCCCCAGCTCCTCATGGATATGCCCCAGCTCCTCATGGATTTGCCCCAGCACATGGAATGCCCCAGCACCTCATGATAATGGCCCCAGCTCACCTCCGCCGCCTTTTTCGCTCCCTCAGAGCGTCTGGCGGCGCGGAGCTTGGGCGCTCGCCAGGGGGAGCCACGTAACCAGCTGCGATTGGCTGGTGACGTGTTTCCTCCAGGCGAGCGCCGAAGCTGCATGCTTCGGACGCTCGCAGGGAGCGAAAAACGCGGTGGAGGGTGAGACACCCGCCCTTAGGGTGACGGTGTCACCCTAAAGGCGGGTGTCACCTGGTGCGGGCCGCACCCCCGCCCCCATGTTACGACGCCACTGGTATATACATTTAACGGCCGCACGCCCACGGACTTACTCTATCCAAACAAAGTTCAGAATGATGTGAAACATTGGGACTTTTTGGATAGATTTCGATTTTCGACTATCCAGAAGTTAAAAAAATAAAAATGGTCGAAATCTAATGCAAAAGTCCTGATGTTTCACATCGGGATGTCAGATATTAACCACTTCGCTGCTGAGGACGCGCTCAGCGTGTCCTCAGCAGTCCCGCTGGTGTGCTGAGGACGCGCTGAGCACGTCCTCACATTGGGGTCAGCGTTCGGCCGGGTTCCGGCCGATCGCTGGCCCCTCCGGTGCGGGCTGACATCCTGGATGTCAGCCCAGCATCCGGACCAGCAGCCGCCACAATTAGGTGTCATCGCGGGGGCGCGATGACACCTAATTCAGGCGCCCCCCCCGCATGTGCGGAGGAGGCGCCTGAAAGGGAGGGGGGAGGTCCTTCGGACCTCTCTCCCTCCCGATCGGCGGCGCACAGGGGGTTAACCCAGGCATCATTTGGAAGGGCACAGCCTGCCCTTCCAAATGATGCCTGGCATTAACCCCTGGGGAGCTGGATCGCGAATCGGCGCTGAAAAGCGCCGGTTCGCGATCCTTTCCCGGAGCTGGCCGACATCTTGGATGTCGGCCAAGCGTCCGGGAACTCCCCCAGAGGACTGGCGTCATCGTGCGTAGCACGATGACGCCAGTCCTAGACTTAACCCCTAACTGCCACCAACTGTGGAGATAGGGAGTTCCAATGAACTCCCTATCTCCCGATCCGTGGCAGCTAGGGGTTAAATTTTGGTATGGTTGGATCGGCCAGAGCATGGCCGTTCCAACGATACCAAACACTACAGTGATAAATGTTGTAAAAAAAAAAAAAAATGAAAAATAAAAATAAAAAAAAATTTAAAAAAAAATTTAAAAAAAAAATTAAACACTTTTTTTTTTTTTTGGTTTGTTAATGCAGCAATATTGTTCCCATTTCAATTATAATGTGAACAATGATGCTGCACTAACGATTTTTGTATGCGGTGCGTTTGTTAAAAATAGTGTAATTTTCCCCAAAAAAAAATGTAATGAGACCCCATCTCTAAGTTTTTTTAACAAGCGCACCCCATACAAAATATAACCGCAATTGCTCGCATGTTAAAATGTGGAAAAAAACACTTTACACATTGTAAATTATTGAAAATACATATTTTATTGCATTTTTTGTTATAATATACAGACATGACATACCGTATACATATAATAATGACATATTATGAATCTACCGAGTCTGACGGAAAGAACGATATATAATATGTCTGGGTCATATACTAAAATAAGCCTTCAAAACACGTTTAAACATGATGCGCAAAACAGGTAAAAATGACCTCAGCATAGGGGCGGGAAAAGTCTCAGCAGCGAAAGGGTTAATAGGCTTGTGCACCGATTTTTTTTTCGGTTCGATTTGTTCTGATGTTTAAAATTTTCGATTGTGTACATTTTTTTGGAATATCGACCATTTTTTGTATTTTCGGGTCACTTTGCTCGTTTTTTTGTATCGACTTTTCGTGATTTCGGAAATTTTCTTTTTTTTCGGAACGTCTGTTCTCCTCATTTCAAAGTGTCTAACTCTATTCGTTTTGATGTAAAGTACTATGGTTTACTTTTTTATACTTTATATATTTTTTTATAATAAATTTTTGGTTTGTTTTTCGGATCCGATAATTCATTCTGACGATACGATAATTCTGGCGATTCTATCGTGTTTTTTTTTTTTATTAAATAAAGATCCTTTTTTTCTTATGAATATACATTTCACAACTTTATTTATTTAATCACATTTAAAAAATGGTATGAAAGCCAAGTAACAAAAAAAAAAGAACAAAACGATTTAAAAAACGGTCAACTGACCCGAATGGTCTGACTTTAAAAATAAAAACCAGAACAAAAATGTTTTAAAACGGAAAAATAGTTGATCAAAATGATCTGAAATGAAAAAAAATAATAAAATAAAATGATTTAAAACAGACAAAAATATAAATTAACCCTTTCGCTGCTGAGGCATTTCACGGCTTCCCTTCACGCCTGTGTGCAGCACTGCGGTCTGCTGCTGAGCTAATTTTTAACAGTTTCGCTCCTCTTGTTTAAACGCGTTTTGAAGCCTTCTTTTATAATATGACCCAGACAAGTTATATATCGTTCTTTCCGGCAGACTCGGCAGATGATTCATAATATATCATTATCATATGTATGCGTCATGTCCTGTCTGTATATTATAACAAAAAATGCAATAAAATTAGAATTTTCAATGTTTGTTTTACAAGGTGTAAAGTGTTTTTTTCACATTTTAACATGCGAGTGTTTGCGGTTATATTTTATGAGTTGCGTTTGTTAAAAAAAATTGAAAAGGGGACTTGTTATATTTTTTTGGGTGACAATTACACTATTTTTAACAAACGCACCCCATACAAAAATCCTTAGTGCAGCATCATTGTTCACATTATAATTGAAATGGCAACAATATTGCTGCATTAACAAAACAAAACAAAAAACCTGTATTTTTTTTTTTTTTATTTAAATTTTTTAAAATTTTTAACATTGTCATGTTTGGTATTGTTGGAAAGGCCATGCTCTGGTCGATCCAAAGATACCAAACATTAACCAACCGATAGCTGCCGCGGATCGGGAGATAGGGGGTTTCAATGAACCCCCTATCTCCACCATTGGTCACAGTTAGGGGTTAACTCCAAAACTGACGTCATTGTGACGAGGACTTGGGACTGTCAGCAGCTGCTGTTCCCCCACGCTGTTGTCTTCCTGCAAAGACGTGACCATGTTGGCGGGCAGCGTCTTAGCGGGCAGCGGTGGGAGAGAGAAGCTCATAGCTGGGAGGAGGTGTTGTGTGAAGCTGCAAACAGGGACAAATAAACTAGACCTGAGCCGCACTAAGGATCTTTGGGTTGTGTCGGAGAAGACTTCACGCAATGCTGCCATCAATATTTTTTGATAAATTCTTGGTTATACAATGAATGTGACTGTGGACAAAAATCCGTGTTGTTGTGACATCGCCTAAGCTTAACAAAAAACCAGGCCACGTCGGTAATCAAATCTCAAGGCCGTACAACAAGGTTGTGTTAGTGTGTGGCATTTTTTGGCCAGGCAGGAAGTGTAGAATGTGCACAGTCACATTCATGGCCACAAATATGTTGACAAATTTATGACAAAGGGTCCATAGAAATGTCAATACATTTATGTACATATAATTTTAACAGTGTGGAAACCAAGCAATACATATTAACTTATTAAGTAAGGAAAAGCAACGCACACAAACAGGAAAATAGTGAAAAAATAGAAAATGTATTTACAACATATTAACATAGGGAAGGGAACATGCCAAGGATGGCAAACTGCCCAACAAGTTACTGGCATTTGAGGAGATGTTGGAGCTGGTCCGCATCTTGTACTGCAAAGATTACGATTGCTGTAAGGGCCCTTACGGCAGGAAAAGCTACGCACCACCATCCTGGAGCTGTTCGGGAAGGACTGGACGAAGGACCATCTCTGAAAACGCTGGTCCGACCTCAAGGCACGCGAGCAGGAGCAGCTGAGGCACATTCTGGAGGAGGCTGCCACTGGTCTCACTGCTGCTCCAGGAGGTCTGCGGCATTGGTTATGTGCTCCCGCAGTTCCTGGAGCAGTTCTTGTAGGGAGTTGATGGCGGTAGCTGCCAGGCGAAGCTCGCCGATCGCCTCCCGTCGGCGTCTGGCTTCTCCTTCTATATATCCAATAAATGAAAGAAGGAAAATACAGTAAGTAAAGCAGGTTTCTATTTTTGACTGAAAGTCTTGAAAAAATATAACAGTAGTATATACCAGAGCTGGCGGCCTCCTGTGGCTCCGACTCCTCTGACTCCTCCTCCCCCACCACCACTGTCTGCATATCCAGTGCTATATGTAAGAAATTAAAGAAATAAAAAATACAGTAAACAACAAAACTGATTTATTTTTGAACAAAAGTCGATACAAAATACAACAGTAAAAAAAAAAAACCTGGACTGGCGGCCTCCTGCTGCACCGGCTCCGGCTCCCTCTCTCCATCATCGCCATCCTCCTCTTCCTCCTGCTCCTCCTCCTGCTCCTCTTGTGCTATACATAAAAAAATTAATTAATATACAGTAAACAAAAAATGTTTCTGTTTTTGACCAAAAGTCGTTGCAAAATAAAACAGTATATACCAGCGCTGGTGGACGCCCGTGGCTCCCCCTCCTCCTCCGCTGGGGCACTGGTCCCTGCCCGGGCAGATTCTGCGGCCTTCTTCCTGTCTTCTGCCAAATCCAAAAATTAACACGTAAATAATGCAGACTGGAAAAAATGGTATATCTATACAATATATTGCCGAAAGTATTGCGACACCTCTCCACTACCCACTACCAGCTTAACCCACCACTACTCCCATCTCATAGGTCTAAAGTCACAAAATATTTATTTATTTCCTCTGCACAGACATATATTACCGTTCATTTATATATTTTTTTCAGAAGTAAACATTACGTTTATTCAATAAAAACTATTATATATTTGTGTTGTGTGCGTACAAAGCGCATTGTGTGACTGCTTTTAGTTATTTTATAGAAGGCCTCAGCCTCAGTTTCACTTTCAGTTTCTGTGAATAAAACTGGATATTGCAGAAACAACAACAGAAATCCACCATTTTGTTTTGAAATTTGCATCTAAAGCATTCAATGACACTGCTGCAGCAGCTGCTGAGGCTGTATTGAACACAGCTCTGTTTGGATGCACTTTCAGAAGAACTACATGTCCCATCCTATCACTTAGCAGAGACGCAGAGATTTTTATTGATGCGCAGGTGGGAGTCAATATTGGGCAAGCTGCGGGTCATCTCGTATGCATCACTCAATCACAACAACCTCCCCTCCAACACACTACAGACTATACACACAGTGCCAAAAGAAATCCAGCATTGTAATTTCATCTATATACATCAAATATCAAAATTTTCACGAATACGTAAAATCACAAAAAAGAAGAGCTATGGCAAAACTGCATGTATGACGAGTCGTGAAAACGCAAATCTATACACAATCACATTGCATGAAAAAAGGACTAGATAAATAAACGTATTTCTGTGCACATTAGCACATGCAAGCACATTATTATAATTATACAGGATTTATATAGCACCAACAGTTTGCGCAGCGCTTTACAATATAACATGACACTTACGTTTCGCTATGACGCGGCGGATGCGCCTCAGCTGCTCCTGCTCACGTACTTTTAAATCAGACCAGCGTTTCCTGAGCTGGTCCTTTGTCCTGTCCTTCCCGAATAACTCCAAAATGGTGGTGCGTAGCTAAGATACGATCCTTCCTGGCGTTAGACTTCCTGCGGTAAGGGCCCTTCCGGCAATCATAATCTTTGCTATCAAAGATGCGTACCAGCTCCAACATCTCTTCAAACGCCATATTTTGGGCCCGTTTCTTCCTGGGTGCCGGTGGTTCATCATGAGATGATGAGGTGCTTGAATGGCACTCCTCTCTTTCAGCGGCCATTATGAAGAATAATAAAAACAATATTTTGTTCAAAAAGTTGTCAATAAAACTGGCTCAATAAAGTTACGACATGTGCGCGCGCGCGCATGCGCGACCCGCGGACGAATCGGATCTGACCCAAATATGAAAATTCTTATCGGATCTTTGGAAACAATAAAAAAATTTACAGAATCAGCGATATAACCGATACTAGTTAAATATACGATGTCCAGACTTACCGAAATGGAACCGAAATCCCGAATGGAACTGAAATCATGAATAGAGGGAAAATACATTTCGATTTGACACATTTCAAGTCCATTCGAAAATTCCGAAAAATTTTCGATTTGGCAAATTTTTCGTGTTTTCGGAAAGTCTGTTCTCGTTTCAAAGCAATAGATTTCAATTTGACACATTTCAAGTCCATTCGAAAATTCCGAAAAATTTTCGATTTGGTAAATTTTTCGTTTTTTCGCAAAGTCTGTTCTCGTTTCAAAGCAATAGATTTCGATTTGACACATTTCAAGTCCATTCGAAATTCCGAAAAAAATTCGATTCGGCTCGGAAAACAGTTCGGATTCGATTTTTTCGGATCTAAAAAATTTCGGAATTTCGGCCGCATCGAAAGACCCGAATCGGGAAATTTCGTGAAAATTCTGAAATTCCGAAACCCGAAACGCACATCCCTATTACCAGATTCATATCTTTTTAGTATAGGACCGCATGCTCCCCCCTGTGTGGGGACATTAGACATCCCTCTCCTGTATGTTGAATTAGCCAGGTCTCTCTGCTCTATAGCCTTCATTTACATATCACTAGACCCTTTGGTTAATTACAATATGCCCTTCCCTTGGGAAGACACACCTACTCCATTATATACACATGAACTCTCTGCAGTTCACTCTCTCTCTCTCTCCCTGTCCTGTGGAGTGAACACCGTCTCCCTGCTCTCCTGGTTGATAAGCATACACTATGGGCTTCTGGCCCTCTAGGCCTGTTTGTTATTGTTCATATTGGCTGCTTTGTAAATCTTGTATATATGTGTTATATGTGATTTAGTGTGCTGTGTGTAATTCCTAATAAATGCTTAATATAGTGGACGAACCTGTCTTGTGCAATATATATATTTGTGTTGGATGAGTGGTACACCAACACCTATATTTTCAAGCGCTCAGCGGCCATTTACCACATTTTGGCGACCACGAAGTGTAGAAAAATCCACTTAAGCATTTTTGAAATCATACAGTGTTGGCTAAATCTTAACACTTATAGTATTGCTGGCTCCAGATTTGTCTGAAGGCCTAAGATATTTAAGGAGGTTTCTGCCTTCCATTTTAGTTAATCTTTTTGTTGTGCATTTTAATTCGTGTAATAGTCTGCAATGTTGTGCAAAGTTCTGTATTGTTTTTCTTTTAAATACAGATGTTGCTAATTTTTGGGCCTTGTAAACAAAGCACATGGTAAAGCTGGTCTGACCAGTTTCTATAGGTTTTGGAAGGGGTAGGTGAGTGCTTTGATATGCAGTTTCTGCAGTTCCTAATACAGGGTTATTGTTTAGTTCATTTGCAAACTAATTACTGGGCCATTTTTGCATAGAATGATTTTTTTTTTTCTTTGTTGCTAGAATAGCATTTCCTTGGTCTTTTTGCTATTTTTAGGATTTACAGGATTTATTTTTTATTTTTATTAAAAGTAGTTTAAATATATTTGAATGGTTTACTGCTAGTTTTCAAGGGATCACAGATATTTTAAAGTATTTACAGCTGTTTGAACTGCTTACTGCTGAATGAGGTTGAGTTTGGTAGATCGCATCCTTTAATGCTAAGAGGCTAGATCGTTTATTTTTATATATTTATTGGTTTACTCAAAGCACAGCCAGATTTTTATTTTTTATTTCTCTATTGGATATCTAGGATTCTACCACTGTTAGTTTCTTTCAATTATACTTGATTAGAGTGCGAGATCTATCAAGTGATATTACAATGGAGCATTGTGTTTAAACCTGCTTTTAGTTTGTTTGTTTTACGCTTATCAGAATGCCTCCCCCAAGTGACAAATACTTTTCAACTGCTGCTTGTGTTTACTTCAGGAAATATATTGAGAAACATGGTGGTCCATATGAGTTACCTAAGCCAGAGAGTATTGAAGGTGATAATCGGGTTTATGGTTTTATGAATGTGATTACACAAATCGTTTCCAACAAAAAATGTAATTCCAATAAAAGAAAGAGTTTGGTAATTCAGTCATTGATTTCGGCAATTAAGGGTTTGTCAGATTTGGTAGTGGATTTAAAGACAGACAACAATGCACTGAAGAGCAGAATAGAGGATGCCTTAGACAAAAGAGATTGCTTTAAGATAGCAGCGTTAAGTACATCCACCACCATTGAACAACTTGAAAAACAGGTAAAGGAACTGGAGGAGCAGAGAGCTGCATATGGGGATAAAATCATAGAACTACAGGATATGGTGATGGAGTATAAAAATAAAATTAAAAAAGTTACACACATGCCCACATCCACCTATGTAGATATATCCAGACCACTAAATCAGGAATCGGTTCAAACATTGAACCAGAGAGCTAAGGATTCTTTCTGTCTCCCCGTTGCTGATGTAATTTGCGCACCACAAGCACCAGTAATTATAACAGAGACGTTTAATGAAACAAACAGTCCCACAGGGTTTTCTAAGCAAACACAGCCAATGTCAATGGCAGATAAGGAACTTTTTAAAAAATGGTGGGGTTCCATGCCAGTTAATAATTTTAACAATTTCACTCATTGGTTCCAGAGAGGGGAAGAAAGGGCTAGAAAAGAGAGACTTGATATGGAGGAATGGACAGAGGTATTGGAAGATGCTTTGGGCCCTGTGAAAAGCAAGTTGTGGGGGTTTAATACTAATGTATCAAGTCAGGCGGGTCGAATTGCAGCAACTAGCTTCTACCTTCTCAGTTTTGAAAAAGAAATGTATAATATTACTATGAGGCCAACTGATGGTCCTCGAGAGGTGGCTCAACGTATATGGTTTTGGCATTCTCTGCGCCGACCACAGCAGCCAATGCCGCATGGTTCACCACAGCACATAACTAGAGTGCTGGAAGCCCTTCCCAATGAGTGCCAAAACTTTGTTAAGCTGTTTGATCCGATGCCTTCAAACTTAGAATTGGTGCTATACAGAGCAGAAAAATGGTGGTTTGATCGTTATGGAGACAGGCCATTTGTTGTTTCTGCAGTGAGGACGATTATGGAAAGATCCGGTAAGGAAACAGAAGAAAATTGGAGAGAGAGTAGTGGAAAACAACATAATAGAAAGCAACATAGATGGAGAGATAATGATAGAGAACTCTGGGGTGGAGACAATAAGTCAAGGGGGAGAAGTGACAATAATTGGAGAAGAAATGAGAATAATAATGGATATCTGGACAATAATTTGAGATGGAAAGAATGGGGAGATCACTGGATGACCCACAGATCAGAGAGCAAACAGACAAATAATAGACGGTGGGACAGTGATAACTGGAGAATAGAAAAGACAGAATATTGGGAATTAAAGACAGACTCTGAAAGAATGCAGAATGAGCTCAAAGAATTGAGGGAGCTTGTAGAATCAGGAAAGGAGAAAAGAAAACAGGACATGTAAGTCCCTTCTGTTCTCCTCGATCATTGTAAATAAGACTTAGGTTTGGGGACATTCTTGGCTCTGATTTAATTATGTTAACTTATTAGCAGAAAATAAATTGAGTTTTTTTTCTTATTGTTGAATCTGTAAATGATCATGTTTGTTGTTTTTTTTAGATAAAGAATGAAGAGCTGAGATCTGAGTTCCTTGCACCCCTAGCCTAATAATAATCTTGCAATTTTTCCAGGATGCCAGGACCAGCTATTCCTGAATGACAGATCCCATAAGATTTTTTCGTTTTTATCACATAGTGGGGAGAGCAACAAGTCCCTGTGACTAAAATTAGTTTATTTAGAATAATGGAAAGAACATAGCTAAGTCAATTTTTTTATTATTATTTTCCTCTCCTTTTTTTTTTTTTTTTATGTGCCCACATACACCATATAAACCTATTCTAGAGAAAAAATAAAAGTAAAATACTTGTCCAGAAGTGAGGGTACACAAATTGTGGTGGTTACAGTTGTATTTTCCATCTTTAATTATGTTTCCATTATGCAGAACTGGTTGCATAATAAACTACAAATGTTGAATAAGTGTGTGAGATTTTAGCTAAAGATAGTATTAAGTCACGGATGTGATTGACTTGGCGGGACAGAAGTGTTATTTAATTTATTTTACGGATAGTTTCTCTTATGGGTATTTTGTACATTTGGGGATAAAAATGGGAAATATTGGATTTCACATGGGCCAATGGTTTGGTGTTAAAGCTTTCTATTTCTTTAACATTCTTTTTTTTATTCTATTTTTTTAAAGAATTAAACAGCGGCATAATTCTTTTCCGTTCTTCTACTGGTATTACATGCATTCGGTGATAATTGGGCATGGGAAAATTGGACATTTGTTTTTTTCACATATTGGTATTATACAATTGTTAATGCTCGTAGAAGAAATTTTATCATTTTGAAAGAACAATGCAATGATATACTGAGAATGGGAATATTGGATTTTAAACGGGACAATAACTTTGGTTTTAAATGGTTGCAATTTCTTTAACTTTTTTAACAATATTATGAGTAAATTGGTAGTAGGAAAAATGTTTGACTTAGTGGGTAATTTTTTCTCCATAGTTATTTATTTTTTACCTCAAAAATTGTTACTATGGAAAGATTTTCTCTCATGGGGCAATTTTAATAAATTTTACACATGGGACAATGTGTTTGGGTTTTTAAAGGTTTGCAATTATTATTTTTTTTCCCCCATAACCTGCAGATGTGGCTTTTTAAACATGGGTTGTTTTTTTCCTTTTTAAGGATATTTACTGGATGAAAAATTGCAATTTATTTTTACAACTATGGTATACACATAATGGAGAACATGCAGGGAAGACTGAAGAACTCCAGTCTCTTTCCATTGCAGGATCATTTAGATATATATATTATTACTAAGGTTATGAGTGAAATGTGTGGCTATGGGCAAAAGACCCTATGATAATGTGTTCAATCCTCTATAAGGAGTGAGGTGAGTGTTGAGGTTGTACAATTAGTCTCTTCCACAGCTGAAACATAGATCAGACACCACAACTAAACAGATGCTTGAAAGAAGATTTGCTGTTTTAAGATGACAGTGAAGATACAAAGACCTGTCAGAAGACATTGACTTGTCAGGAGACATTGACCTGCCAACGCTGGTATTTCAGGTGCTTATATTGTAATGGACTGAGTGAACGGAGGAGGGTGCATCTAAAGAAATAAGTGCACACCACAACTTTGCATACATGGACTTTACCAGTGAGTACACACCCTTTTGCACAATTCTCAAGTTCTGTGAAGACCAGTCAAGTTGACGTCACATAAATTCTAGGACTTATGAGAGAAGGCAAGCCAATGCTCCTGGCTCCCAGGTTGTAAAAGCAGCAGAAACGGGGGTTAGCAAAGGCAAACTGCAACTCCTAAAACCCCAATGAACTCATTCTTTGATTCTCACTGGAGAATAAATCAATTCATTTTCAGGACATTTGAACATATCCAGCTCTAGGAACAAGCAGCAGTTTCGGTGATCCCACAGGTGTCTGACTCTATGAACTTAGTTGTGTCCAGATTCTATGACAATTTTAACTTCACCTCACATGAACACATTATGTTTGGGTATATTTATGGTTTTAAATGAGAAATAATATTTAAAGGGGTGGAACATGGATTTATTCTTTCCACGTGAAAATGTCTCACCCCTTGTGTCTCGTCAGATATATATATATATATATATAAATAATTTTTTTTGATGAGGTGTTGGAATCCGTTCAACAAAGAATAAGAAAAAGTGGGGGAATGTGGGGACATTAGACATCCCTCTCCTGTATGTTGAATTAGCCAGGTCTCTCTGCTCTATAGCCTTCATTTACATATCACTAGACCCTTTGGTTAATTACAATATGCCCTTCCCTTGGGAAGACACACCTACTCCATTATATACACATGAACTCTCTGCAGTTCACTCTCTCTCTCTCCCTGTCCTGTGGAGTGAACACCGTCTCCCTGCTCTCCTGGTTTATAAGTATACACTATGGGCTTCTGGCCCTCTAGGCCTGTTTGTTATTGTTCATATTGGCTGCTTTGTAAATCTTGTATATATGTGATTTAGTGTGCTGTGTGTAATTCCTAATAAATGCTTAATATAGTGGACGAACCTGTCTTGTGCAATATATATATTTGTGTTGGATGAGTGGTACACCAACACCTATATTTTCAAGCGCTCAGCGGCCATTTACCACACCCTGCACTCTTCCACAATACCACAGAGGGTTTACTGTATGAATGCACTTGCTGGCCTGGCACCAAAAGCACAATATCTGGGTGCACTGACGCCTTTACCAGATTCATATCTTTTTAATAAAGGACCGCATGGTCCACTCCTGCACTCTTCCACAATACCATAGAGGGGTTACTGTATGAATGCACTTGCTGGCCTGGCAGCAAAGGCACAATATTTGGTGCACTGCCACTGACGCCTGTACCAGATTCATATCCTCAGAGGGGTTACGGTGTGACGGCACTGTTGCCGACGCTAAAGGCCCAATTTTAAAGCACCTATTGTTACTTTCATCCAAAGCCTGCATAAGTTTCACCATAATTTAGCCAAAAAATCACTAAACTTTTTCTGCGCGTCCTAAAATGTCTTTTCATACAGGCTGCCGCCTCAAGCAGTTGTTTATGAATGGATTAAAGGAAAAGCATTTACCGTCATTTGAAACGTCATTTTTTTGTTTTTAAATGTTTCTATACATCCTAGAAATCCGCCACTTCACGGGCAGGTTATGGGGACCTCCTAGGCACGATATTTTAAGGAATTTGTCATTTTTATTTTTAACCCTTATTTCATGGAAAACTCACTGTCCCTTTAAAAACTTTTTTTTTTTACTTTTTGTCCTTGTTTCCAGTCCCCCAGGGCACTACCCGGACCCCCATACACCTTTTATGGCAAATATCTAGCATATATGCCCTCTTGGAGGGCACTCTAAAAATCTTGTATTGAGTTCGAGTTCGAATTCGAACATTTGAAAAGTTCGAGTTCGAATGCGAACCGAACTCGGGGGCATCCCTACTCACTTCTACCAGATATCTGGGAATTGTTGTAATCTGTGTGTTCTCACTGCCAGCAGCTATTGGGGGGGGGTCTCACTTCTACAAGATATCTGGGAATTGTTGTAATCTGTGTGTTCTCACTGCCAGCTATCAGTGGGTCCCACAAACTTCTAGCAGATTTCTGCAAATTTTAATCTGTGTCTTGTCATCACTGCCAACCATCAGGGGGTCTCACTGATTTATAGGAGGTTCCTGGGAATTGTAATCTGTGTCTTGTCACTCACTGCCACCCATCAGGGGGTCCCACTGATTTATAGGAGGTTTCTGGGAATTGTAATCTGTGTCTTGTCACTGGCTGCCAGCTATCAGGGTGTCTCACTGAGTTATACCAGAGTTCTGGAAATCTTTAATCTAGATAACACAGTTGAATCAGAGTTCTGCATATCTCCAATTTTTTTAACAGAGTTGAATCAGAGTTCTGTATATCTTTAATCTATATATCACTCACCATGTCAGAAAGACCATAATGGATAGGCAGACTCTCCCAGACACAGATAAGAGGGCAAGCAGCCTCTGTGTCGGAAGGCTGTGCCCCTGGTCGTCGTGGACGTGGTGCATCCTCTGCAGGGGCACGCTTGTCCAGGCAGATCCAAACGTAGTAAGGAAAAAATAAAGAAAAGAAACCAACCAGTAGAACCAGACATGAAGGGAATTTTTAATCTAAGTCATGTGGTCACGTGGTCATGTGGTCACTGAACCAGAGAGGAAAGTTTTAAAAAAAGGGCTCAAGTTCGCACCAAGTGTTAAAGTTAATAAGTTCGATCTATATATAGACCTTAAAAAATGTCAGCGGAACCTTTGATTAAAAAAATTCTTTCTTAAACATCCCCTTGAAAGACCGGTAGAAACATCTCGGTACAAGCATACTGAGCTGAAGGAACCCTCTAAATTTTTTCCTAAAGGTACGATATGGGAGGAAATTAAAATTTTTGAATTTATGGTAATGATGAAAGATCTAGACAGGATATCTGGTAAAAAAAATTCCCCAAAAAGGAGGTTGAGGCATTAAAAACACTTAATAATGACCCCTCCCTTGTCATCAAGCCTGCTGACAAGGGTGGGGGCATAGTTTTATGGGATATTGTCATGCCCCTCTCCGCGGCCCGCTCCCGGTCCGGACCGCCATGCTGGGAGAGATACTATACTCACCCGAGGTCCCTCGTGGCGCGCTGCTCCAAGTTTCCGGTCCGCAGGATAGAGAGAGGAACCCAGGAGACGCCCCACGCCGCCGGCCAGATCCGAATGCTGAAAGTGAAAGCGCGCATGCGCGAGTACTACAAGTACTTCAAGTAATGTAAAGTATGGTACTCTGGCGCCCTCGGCTGGCCGATTAGGGGTACTGCTTGACATCTGTTCTGGAGATCCTCGTATTCCTCCCATTGACCTACCAAAAACTCTGGTACCTCAACTCCACCTACGATACCCAGGTGAAAAGTATTCCCATGATCCTTTGAACCCTATTTAAATCCGCCGCCCTTCTCAACACATTAACCAGGTTCTACTGTTGCCTTCCACTTCAGTTTTCCTAGTGCTCCTCGTATTCCTGACCACGTTGCCTTTCTCTGATCATCGACCCGGATTTCCTTATCGACCACGCTGCCTTCTTCTACCCATCGACCCGGATTGCCATATCGACTACGCTGCCTTCTTCTGCCCATCGACCTGGATTGCCATATCGACTACGCTGCCGCCTTCTGCCCATAGACCCGGATTTCCATATCGACTACGCTGCCTTCTTCTGCCCATCGACCCGGATTGCTGTATCGACCACGCGACCACCTTCGTTATTATTTTGTTATTATTCTGGAACTTTTGTTACTTGATTTACATTCTTTTCCTATGTGCTACGAATCCCTACTTCTCAAGAAGACCATTCCAGCTGTATCATTGTTCTGGACTTAAGTTACTTTCCTTGTTTCACTAAAGATTGTTTATTTCTACATGGTTTCCTGAATTCCTTACTCCTTCGGCTTGCCATTGGGTTCCATTCTCATACTACACGGGGGTCTCAAACCCTGCATCACAGAAGAACCTGGTTCAACATGGAACCCGCAAGCACAGCTCAAGTCCTTGCTGTACTCACCGAACAGATGGCTGCCCTAGCCAAGGTGGTACAGACTCTACAGACCAGTCAAGAGACCCTGCTCCACCAAGAAAGAAGTCGTGCCGAGTCCACTGCATTGCCTCCTTCGCCTTCTGGTTCCACCATCCAACAGGCAGAATTACTCGCTCCAGAACCCAGAGCCAATACACCTGAGCGGTTTTCCGGTGATCACACAAGGTACCGCACCTTTATTACCGCCTGTGAACTTATGTTCTCTCTTTGTCCACGTACTTATGGATCCGACTCCGTGAAAGTACGTTCAGCCATTTCCTTGCTGTCTGGAGCTCCACAGGACTGGGCCTTTCAACTCCTACGTGAAGGGGGCCCTCTACTAACTTCCTGGAGTTCCTTTGTCCGAGCCATGAATCCTATTTATGATGACCCTCTGCGTTCATCAACTGCATTATCCACCATTCGGTACCTATGACAAGGACGACGACCAGTGGAGGACTATATCTCCGAGTTCCGAGCTGTGGCTGCAGACACAGGCTTGAACGACGTGGGTCTTAGAGATCACTTCCGTCACGGTCTCTCTGACCAACTAAAGGATGAACTGGCCCGAATAGGGGTACCCACAACATTGGACGCCATGATCCTACAATCCCTGGTCCTGGACCAACGCTTCAGGGAACGGCATCAGGAGAGAACAGCTACCACTCCTTCATTACCTCCTTGACGATCTGAGACCTCCTCTACGATCTCTGTCTGACCTCCCAGTTCCGCTCCTTCACTCCCAGAAACCATGGAGGTTGGTCTAGCACGAGGTCCCCTGTCCTCTGCTGAACGAAGCAGACGACACACCCAAAACCTCCGCCTGTACTGTGGTCAACCAGGTCATCTCCTACATTGCTGCCCTATACGACCACCGCTTCCCTCCAACAGAGGTAATAACCACCCCTTTTCCATTTCTCTACAATGTGTATTTGGTTCTACCTCCGCTCATCTGACCATTCCTGTCATCCTGCAGTGGGGAGATAGAAGTGTTAACGTTTCCGCCATCATAGACTCAGGAGCCAGTAACAACTTCTTCGATCTCTCCCTCGCTACCTCCTTAGCGGTTCCCATGCGACCAAAGATGACTCCCACGCCTCTGCAAATGGTAGACGGAAGCACTCTACGTACCGGCCCCATCACTCATGAAACTACTCCTCTGTTGCTGCTCATCGGAACCAAGCACAAAGAGCAACTTCAATTGGACATTGTACCTTCCCCCTTGTTTCCTTTGGTTCTAGGGCTTCCTTGGCTTTGTACCCACAACCCCTCCATCAACTGGTCCTCGAATACCGTCTCTTTTTCCTCTCATCACTGTCGACACTTCTGTATGAACGGATCTACCACCGAAAAGATCGGCTTTTCCACCTACCCATCTTCTGAACTACCAGCTAAGTATTCTGACTTCCAAGATGTGTTTGAGAAAAAAGGGGCTGACACATTACCCCCACACAGAGAATATGACTGCCCTATCGATCTCCTTCCGGGAGCACCCATACCCCATGGGCGCATTTACAACCTGTCTGTTCCCGAATCCCAATCCTTGAAGGAGTACGTTGAGGATGGGCTCCAAAAAGGATTCATACGTCACTCCACTTCACCTGCCGGAGCTGGCATCTTCTTTGTTGGGAAAAGAGATGGTGGACTTCACCCATGCGTTGATTATAGGACACTGAACGCAATCACGATACGTAACCGCTACCCGCTACCATTGATCCCTGAGCTATTGGATCAAGTGAAGGATGCTTGTATCTTTACCAAGATCGATCGCCGAGGGGCCTATAATTTGGTACGAATGAGACGAGGGGATGAGTGGAAGACCGCCTTCTGTTCTCGATACGGTCACTTTGAGTATCGTGTCATGCCGTTCGGCTTGTGCAATGCCCCAGCCGCCTTTCAACACTTTCTCAATGACATTTTTCGTGACATCCTAGATACCTTCCCAGTGATCTACCCGAATTATCTACTGATATTTTTTGGTAAGCATTCCTGACGAGCCATTCTCGGCGAAACGCGTGTCGGATGCGTTAGCAGGCAGGACCCCTCTACCTAAAATTCTCTCTCCGCAGTCGGTGACCCAACAATAATAATCTTTATTTGGGTCTGGCATATTACCTTTTGATTTTCACTGCTGCGTTATTGTGGCTAATTTAGCTATACTTTCAAACTGGGTATTCCTGCCTTAGTGTCGTTGTGGTTTTCCTTGCGTTTTTTGTTCATGGCTCAATGTAGCCAGCCCATCTCTGTTTACCTTATGTTGGTTACAATACTTTGAGGTGATCCATCGAAGGTTACCTGCTGTATTGAGATTTAATTTTTATCATTCAACGCATTGAATACCATTCGTCACTGTCCTTTTGGTTTTTAAATGGTTTGTTTCATCAAGCACATCCCCTCTATGTTCACAAGTCTGTCAATATTTTATTATTTTTTCAATAAAAGTTACATTTTAAATTGGTCTCTGGGAGACATTAGTATTCTGTTGGTTCTCAACAGAATATCTGTATTCCATCAACTGATATTTTCGCGTTCTATCCAAGAACATGAACAACATGTCCGACTCGTCCTATCTTGCCTCCGCCAACATAAACTATATGGAAAGATCGAAAAAGCACCTTCGAAACACCATCCATTGAATTTCTGGGATACATCCTGCGCCGCACGCCGTCGAGATGGATAATACCAAGGTCAGGGCAATCCTTGATTGGCGAACACCCAAGACAAAAAGGCGGTCCAACAATTCATGGGGTTTGCCAACTTTTACCGGCGCTTAATCCAATCTTTCTCCCACCTTAGTGCACCATCACGTCTTTAACCAAAAAGGACGTGCGATTCCAATGGACCAAAGAAGCTCAACAGGCCTTCGAGAAACTCAAAGAAAGCTTCACCCTAGCACCGATTCTTAAACAACCAGAGATTCACCTTCCGTATTACTTGGAGACAGACGCCTCTGATACTGCCTTTTTATCTCAGAAATCTGGAGCCAAGAACCTCCTGCACCCGGTGGCCTTTTACTCCAGACGCCTTAACCCTGCCGAACGAAACTACAGCATAGGTGAAAAAGAACTCCTAGCAATAAAAGCGCTCTCGAAGAATGGAGACACCTTCTCGAAGGAGCAAAACATCCGGTAACAGTATTCACCGACCACCGCAACCTGGAATATCTCCGCACCGCCAAAAGGCTCCGACCTTGACAAGCCAGGTGGGCGCTCTTCTTTGCTCGTTTCTCGCTACACATCACGTATCGACCCGGGACAAGAAACGGAAAGGCAGATGCCCTTTCCCGCCAGTACGACTCAAACACCCTCACTACCACAACCCAAGATGACTCCATCCTGCCTGGCGGCTTCTTCTGTGCCACAAAAGGGGCCCTGATGGAACATATACGAAAGCACAGTCTACATCCACCAGTCAACATCCAGGGACTTGTCCCCATCAACAGATTCCTGTACCATGAGAAACAGATATATGTGCCTCCTCAGGTCCGTCTACAGGTGTTACAACATGCACACGACATCCCAGCTGCCGGACATGGGGGTGTCAAGAAGACAATAGACGCCGTACAACGATACTTCTGGTGGCCATCCACCAAGAAGGATGTCGCCACCTTCGTTCTGTCCTGTCCTCTCTGTGCACGTAACAAGCAACCACGTGCTCGTCCTGCCGGTCTTCTACAACCTCTGGCCCCTCCGTTTCATCCATGGAAGGACATCTCAATGGACTTCATTGTGGACCTACCTCCCTCACGTCAATACACAACCATCCTTGTAGTGGTGGACAGCTGTACCAAGATGGCCCACTTTATACCGGCAATATGCCTCCCTACCGCTGCTCACACGGCTACCCTGTTTATCAAAGAGATATTTCGACTCCATGGCACCCCTCATTCCATCATATCAGACAGGGGGTCCCAATTCACGTCTCGCTTCTGGTCACAGATGTGTCATAGCCTACGGATTACCAGGTGTCTCTCTTCTGCCTTTCATCCACAGAGCAACGGCCAAACTGAGAGGACGAACCAGACGCTGCAACAATACCTTCGCTGTTACACCACACATCTCCAAGACGACTGGTTAGACGTTCTGCCAATTGCCGAATTTGCCTATAATAACCAGGTACACTCGTCGACTCGCCTTTCTCCTTTCTACGCCAACTATGGATACCATCCTAGCATCCTGCCCGACATACCACTCAACACTCCTGTTCCTGAAGTATCAAACCGGCTAAGGGCCCTACGCTTCCAGCTACAGACATTACGTCATCAACTACAACTGGCCCAAGACAACCAAAAGAAATATGCAGACCGTAATAGAAAGGCTGCTCCGGCATACGCACCTGGGGACAAGGTGTTGCTGTCCACCTCTCATCTCCGACTGGACTGCCCATCTAAAAAACTGGGCCCTCGCTACATCGGCCCATTCCGGGTTCTCAAGATGGTCAACTCTGTGGCTGCTCTTTAATTCTTCCTTCCTCCTACAGGATCCACCCTGTCTTTCATGTCTCCCTCCTAAAGTCTTGGCGTGGGAACCATTTTCCTGGATGATACACCGAACCGGTCACTCCCATATCCGTGTCAGGAGAGGAGGAGTACGAAGCCTCGAGGATCCTGGATTCCCGACTCCGTTATGGCAAATTGGAATACCTAGTCCACTGGAAGGGTTACGGCCCCGAAGAACGATCCTAGGAACCTGTCACCAATGTTCATGCTCCAGCCAAGGTTCGTGCCTTTCACCTTTCTTACCCATCCAAGCCATCGATGAGGCGCACCCTGGGGTCGCACCTTGGTGGGGGGTCTGTCATGCCCCGCTCCGCGGCCCGCTCCCGGTCCGCAACGCCATGCTGGGAGAGATACTATACTCACCTGAGGTCCCTCGTGGCGCGCTGCTCCAAGTTTCCGGTCCACAGGATGGAGAGAGGAACCCAGGGGACGCCCCATGCCGCCGGCCAGATCCGAATGCTGAAAGTGAAAGCGCGCATTCGCGAGTACAAACTTCCCTAAGTAATGTAAAGTCTGGTACTCTGGCACCCTCGGCTGGCCAATTAGGGGTACTGCTTGACATCTGTTCTGGAGATCCTCGTATTCCTCCCATTGACCTACCAAAAACTCAGGTACCTCAACTCCACCTACGATACCCAGGTGAAAGGTATTCCCATGATCCTTTGAACCCTATTTAAATCTGCCGCCCTTCTCAACACATTAACCAGGTTCTACTGTTGCCTTCCACTTCAGTTTTCCTAGTGCTCCTCGTATTCCTCCTCGTATTCCTGACCACGTTGCCTTTCTCTGATCATCGACCCGGATTTCCTTATCGAGCACGCTGCCTTCTTCTACCCATCGATCCGGATTGCTATATCGACTACGCCGCCTTCTTCTGTCCTTCGACCCGGATTGGCATATCGACCACGCTGCCTTCTTCTACCCATCGACCCGGATTGCTATATCGACTACGCCGCCTTCTTCTGTCCTTCGACCCGGATTGGCATATCGACTATGCTGCCTTCTTCTACCCATCGACCCGGATTGCTATAATCGACTACCCCGTCTTCTTCTGTCCTTCGACCCGGATTGCCATATCGACTACGCTGCCTTCTTCTGCCCATCGACCCGGATTGCCATATCGACTACGCTGCCTTCTTCTGCCCATCGACCCGGATTTCCATATCGACCACGCTGCCTTCTTCTGCCCATCGACCCGGATTGCTGTATTGACCACGCTACCACCTTCGTTACTATTTTGTTATTATTTTGGAACTTTTGTTACTTGATTTACATTCTTTTCCTATGTGCTACGAATCCCTACTTCTCAAGAAGACCATTCCAGCTGTATCATTGTTCTGGACTTAAGTTACTTTCCTTGTTTCACTAAAGATTGTTTATTTCTACGTGGTTTCCTGAATTCCTTACTCCTTCGGCTTGCCATTGGGTTCCATACTCATACTACACGGGGGTCTCAAACCCTGCATTACATATATAGACAAATATAATTCAGAAGCAGCCCGCCAATTAAATGATCTTGAAACCTACTCAATTCTGCCATCCAACCCCACATATAAAATTAAAACTAAACTCATTGACCTTCTGTTGAAAGGGAGAGATAGTGGTATTCTCACTGAAAAAGAATATATATACCTCAATATATTGATTCCAAAAATTCCTGTCTTATACCTTCTACCTAAAATCCATAAAGATCAGCAAAACCCGCCGGGGAGGCCTATAATTTCAGGTATTCATTCCCTCACGAGTAGATTATCTCAATACATAGATACATTATTACAACCGGCCGTCAAAATGATTCCATCGTACCTGATGGACACCATGCATCTCCTACAGCTACTTGATCTCTTTGAATGGGATGATTCATTTTTGATTGTTACCTGCGACGTTCGTTCCTTATACACCATTATTCCACACGATAAAGGATGCGCAGCCACTCATCATTTTTTAGAACAACAGCAACTATATGAACCCGATCAGGTTGATTTTTTGATACAGGGTATAGAGTTCATTCTGCATAATAATTTTTTTAGTTTTAATAGTACATTTTATCTTCAACGAAAAGGAATTGCGATGGGGACCAGGTTTGCGCCCAGCTATGCCAATCTTTTTATGGCATTATGGGAAGCCCAATGGTGTCCACGCTGGGCGCAAAACCTGGTCCTCTACCGTCGATATATCGACGACCTGTTTTTCATTTGGAAAGGGGGTGAGGATAGTCTCAATGAATTCCTTAGTGAATTGAATCAAAATGACTGGGGCATCTCTCTAGAAACCCACTTCCATGGGAGCGAAATTAACTTTCTCGATCTAACTTTGTTTGTTGAGGTTTTTTTTAAAAAAACTAAAACTTTTTTAAGCCCGTAGACACAAACAGTTTCATAGAATTCACTAGTTGCCATGCCAAGGCTTGGCTTAATAGTGTTCCCAATAGCCAGCTAACCCGATTGCGGAGGAATTGCACAGACGTTGTGTCTTTTGAAGCTCAGTCCCAGGAGATGAGCCAGAAATTCATCGAAAAAGGGTTCAATAAAGATAAAATTGACTCTCTTATCCTTCAAACTAAGGAGAAAGATAGAGGGTATCTTCTTAAATATAAAACCAAATTGGTGGAAAAAGCACTGATTATACCATTTATTTATAATTTTAACAGTCAATCAAAAGACATTAATAGGAGTATTCAGAGGAATTGGAAAATTCTCTTGGAAGACCCGTCGTTAAGAGAACTTTTGGAGGATAGACCCCAAATTGTTAATCGTGGTGCATCAAATATTAAACAAAAGGTTGCTAGATGTGTTCAGAAAAATAATCCAACTCGGAATCTCTTTAAGATTAAGGAAGGTTTTTATAGATGTGGCTATTGTTTAGCCTGCAGAAACCTAAAACTTAATAAATGTCACTTCTCCACCTTTGACTATAAGGAAAGTTTTAGGCTGAAACAGATTATGAGCTGTCAAACCAAAAATGTTATATATGGCTTAATATGTCCCTGCAATCTAATTTATATTGGAAGGACAACGCACCCATTACATGTGAGAATCATGGAACGTGTTAGAAATATACGTAAAGGGAATGAGAAACATCCTTTATCTGCTCACGTTTTACAAAAACATAACAAAGATCCATCAGGCTTAAATTTTTTTGCACTGAAAAAAATTAATAAAGATTGGCGAGGAGAGGACTTTGTTAAGAAAATTAAAAAGGAGGAGATGAAACTAATATTTATGTTTGATACGTTAATCCCAAAGGGTTTGAATTCTGATTTTCTCTGATTATCCTCCCTTCATCTGGTTCTACAATATTATTATTATTATTCTTTATTTATAAAGCGCCAGCATATTCCGCAGCGCTGTACAATAAGCACAGTATAGACAGGGTTACAATACATTGAACAACATTTGACAAACAGTACAGGAGGAGATGAGGGCCCTATTCCCGTAGGAACTCACAATCTAGGAGGGTTGGGGTTGGAAACAGGAGGAGAGGACTGTAAGGTGAGAGTGATTGATGGTTGTGTCAGTGAGTTGGGTGGTAGGCTTCCCTAAATAGGAATGTTTTAAGGGAGCGTTTGAAGGAAGAGAAGTTAGGGGAAAGTCTGACAGTACGAGGGAGAGCGTTCCAGAGAGTGGGGGCTGCGCGTGAGAAATCCTGCAGTCTATCAGTCTATCAGTATACAGATGTTTTTTATGTTTATTACAGTTCATACTTCTGGACATATTTTGCTCGTTATCAACCTCCATTAAAAGATAAGCCTCCTTTCACATGTTGGTTCCCTGCAGACACTTTTAGTTTCTTTAGGCACCTTTTAGACCAGGTAGACGATTTCTATTTTTTTTTTCCCCGGTCTTAATTTCTAACCATCCTTCATTTTCCTTCTTTTTTATGTCCACATGGACATTTCACCGATATTCCCCACATAGTGGCATGTTCCTATTATGAGTCTGGTAGCCTTCCTGTGTTTTTTTATTTTATTTTATTTTATTTTTTTATTTGATTTTTCTTTATTTTTTCTGCTATCAAGAGGCATTATCTTTAGAGAATTGATCGCTACTCCATGGAGATGCAAATTTATATTTATTTTTTACTCTCTTTTGAAGGTTTCATGTATGGTTGCATTTAACCAAATTCTTACTCTCGTCCTTTGGCACAATTTTATCTATTTTAGAGTCAAATTTTAGGATTCGACACGGACCATTTAAATTTTTCCCTCTAATTAATCTAAGTAGAAATATTATGTATGATAAGGGTGATATTATCTTCCATTGTCAAGCGCGTATCTTTGCACTAGCATGTTCCCTAGACAAATTAAATCCTGATTTTGAGGTATTGGATTCAGAATAGAGTCCTCTGTATCGCCCTTGAAAACTTGTTTGGTTTTTATTACTATTTTTTACTTGTGATACATTGTTGAAGTCTCTGAATTGTCTTTTATCAATTCGATTTTATTTATTTTACTATATCAATGTGTATATCATAAGGTTCATTCAAGGGAAATTGTCTGATCTTGTTTAGAACACCTCTGCTAAAAGGCTTAATTGCAATTTGTGTCCTAATTATCCACACCGGTTGGTAATGATTAACTTGCTGGTGTCTTTGGATGCTGAGAGTATATTAATGTGTTTAAAGCATACAAGTCCATTTGTCTTTTCTACTGCCACTGAGGAAGCGCCAGCGAGGCGTGAAACGCGTTTGGCTTGTTCATTTTTTGTTTTATTTTATCTGGAGCATCATATTGATGTAAGGTGTTATTTTATTGAATTTCAATAAATTCGTGTTTCAAGCTATCCCACTCAAGTATTTTTTCTCCCATCTGCGGTGGAGCTCAAAGGAGGCAGACGTAAGGAGCACATCTTGGAAGTACTGCCTGCCCCGTGAGAGAGGACTCCAGGTCTAAGACTCTCATGTCTGGTCTATTTATTTGAAGTTCCCTGCGGACATCCTAAGGAGGATAAAGCGCATTTCGGAGACCAACCCTGATGATCTTGTAACATCTTGAGGGACGGAACTACCGAGGGGGGAGCCTTCTGACTGGGTAAGATCCAGCTGGGAAGGGAAAAAACCCAAAAATAACTCATATTTTTGCTTTATTCACCCATATTGGCTCAGCACCACGGGACTTGTGTCGAGTTATTACTACCTATTAACCATCTGGTTTGCCACGGAGCTTGCAGAGACCTGCCAAGCGGCCAAGACTGTTTATTTGAGGTACATAACAGACTTTTTGGAATAGACTGCTATTCAGAGACACGGTATCTAAATTTACCTTCTTTATTTTGGACTAATTTCAGCCATCTGATAAAGACTATCTACAGATCAGTTACACAGACTGTTCTCTTATTTATTATTCCATTTGAAGTTTGGGTGCGCCCTCCTCCAACTCCATTTGTTTTCTATTTTTGTTCTTTTTTTGGCAATTGGACAGACTACCTGGAGGAGTTTATTGGCAGCACCCATCCAAAAAAATTATTTTTTCATCTCTCTTCAGCGCCAACCATCACACACACTTTACTGTTTGTAGTGGTTTACAGTCCACCTCAGCTACCAAAACATCTAATTCAGCCTCCATGTCCACAGCTACTCCTGCCGTAGCCTCACTATCATACACAGGGGAGTCAGCTGAATTGTTTGACTACAGTGTCCATGACATGCTGCTCGAGGATGCGCAGCAACTCCATTGCTCTGATTCAAACTCTGAGGTTGAGGAAGGGAGTAAAATCAGCCTAGAGGGAGGGGTGCCAATGACACACAAAGAACTGGCACTCATGTTCCCCCAGCAGCTGCAGCATATTGCCAGGTTGGCTCCAGTGACGAGGAGATAAGGGGTGATGACGATGATGAGGTCACCTGGGTGCCTGATAGAACAGAGGAGTCAAGGGAGGAGGAGGAGGTGGAGACACAACAAAAACGAGGCAGAACGTCCTCTATGACCAACCGTAGCCAGTCCAAGGCATCAGAAGTCACAGCTGCTCAGGTGCAGAGTGCTGTTGTCGCAAAGCACATGTACAGGAAGTCTGCTGTCTGGGAGTTCTTTAAGAAATGTGCAGCAGACCGCACCAGTGCCATTTGTAATCTATGTCAGATGAGGATCAAGCGTGGGAAAGACATCCCACGCTTGGGTTCCACGTGCTTGAGGCGACATATGACCACCTGCCATGCATCCCATTGGCACAACACTTTGCATAGGTCCTCCTCCTCATCTGTCTCTACCCCCACTATATGTAATTTCCTACAACCTCCACTGACAGGGATGATGCTACAGTAATGGGTGTACCAGGACCTTCCTCAGAATGTGACAGCATCCCATCATATGAAGATTAACGCAGTCAGATTACATTTCCCCAGCTGCTGCAGCATAAAAAAAATATAGTCCCAACCATCCCCAAGCACAGCGTCTAAATGCCAGCTTAGCAAAATTACTTGCATTACTTCTGCTGCCTTTCCAGCTGGTGGACTCTGCTTTCTTCCGTGAATTTGCTGAATGTGCTGTATCACAGTGGCAGGTTCCAAAACGCCATTTCATTTCACGGAAGGCCTTTCCAGCACTATTCCAGCACATGGAAGACAATGTTATGGAATCATTGGGAAACGCAGTCAGCAGCAAGGTGCACATGACTTTAGACACGTGGTCCAGCAAGCATGGATAGGGCCGTTACATTTCCTTCACGGCACACTGGGTAACTCTGATTGCAGCTGGGAGGGATCCAGGATGGGGCTCTGTGCTGGAGCTTGCTCATCCACCACGCCTCCAGAAAGCTGCTTCTATGAGGTCTGTCTGCTCCACCACCTCTTCCTCCTCCTTCTCTGTCTCTGGCGAAGTGGCAGTTAAACCAACGAGTGGCAGGGGCTACGCAATGGCTCAAGCAAAAAGATGCCATACTGTGCTTGAGCTGGTTTGTTTAGTGGACAGGAGCCACACCGGCCAGAAATTGTGTCAGCTCTGCAGGGGCAGGTACAGAGATGGTTAACACCACACCAGCTTCAGCTGGGAATGGTCGTCTGTGATAATGGCAGCAACCTTCTCTCCGCCCAACGCCAGGGTAAGTTGACGCATGTACCATGCCTAGCACACATCCTAAATCTGGTGATACAGCATTTCCTAAACAGGTACCCAGGGCTGGCACAGCTTCTCAGCCAGGCCTGAAAAGTCTGCAGCCACTTCAGACGGTCATTCCCAGCAAGTGTTCGCCTGGCAGAAATTCCAAAGAGAATTCCACCTTCCCACAAACCGTCTGATCTGTGACATGCCCACCAGGTGGAACTCAACATTAGCAATGCTGCAGCATCTGCACAAGCAGCAGAGGGCCATCAATGAGTACCTGTGTGAGTATGGCACAAGGACAGGTTCAGGTCAACTTGTTTCACCCTCCCCGCAGTGGCTGATGATCAAGGATGCATGCACTGCACTGTCACCAATTGAGGAGGCAACGAGGATGGTGAGCAGGGATAGTGCATGCATCAGTGACACAATTCCTTTAGTGTTCCTGCTGGAGCGCACTCTGCGGGGAATTATAGATGTGGCACTAGAGGCAGAGTAGCGGGAGGAAGAGGAGGCCTTCCCTAGCTCTTAAGGCCCCAGTCTTTACGCAGACAGCATTCCTGCAGGTCCTCAGATCAGACAGGAGGAGGAGGAATATTTAAGTAGTGGGGGCATTGAAGGTGGGGATTCCTCAAGGGAGGGTTTTGTGTGCCCAGAAACCCAAGGGCTAGTACGTGGCTGGGAGGAGGAAGTGCACGATGGGGTCATCCTCATTGACCAGGAAGACTTGGAAGCTATTGCCACCTCCAACCTACGCTGCATGGGCTCCCTTATCCTGCAAAGCCTGCTAAAGGACCCCAGGATTCGTGCTATCAAGGAGAGGGATCATTACTGGTTGGCAAGCCTTCTTGATCCACGATACAAAGGTAAAGTTGCAGAGCTCATCCTGCCCGCACAGAGGGAGCACAGGATGAAACAACTTGAGGACGCTCTAAAGCGACACTTGTGTAACACCTTTCCAGGCACTGGTAGGTTACCAAGTGATGACACAGGTGCTTCTGAGGCTGCGGATGATCAGAGAAAGAGCGGTGAAGGCCGGGGCTGCTTGACTGATGCCTTTTTAAATTTTTTTAGTCCACGACGCCCAGGGACATCAAATGTAGGCACCCATTGCCAGCGTCTTCACCATATGGTGCAGGACTACCTAGGTGCAAGGGCAGACCTGGATACCTTTACAGCAGATGATCCACTGGCTTACTGGGTGTTGAGATTGGATCACTGGCTAGAATTTAGCCAATATGCTATGCAGCTACTAGGTTGCCCTTCATCCAGCGTGCTTTCTGAAAGGACGTTCAGTGCCACTGGAGGTTTTGTCACAGACAAAAGAGTGCGTCTGTCCCCCGACTCAGTAGACCGGCTGACATTTATAAAAATGAATCATTCCTGGATCATCAGCTATCAATGCTGACGTAACTGAATAGATCGAGGATCTCTTCTGCATTCCCAAAACCTCCACCACTGCACTCTTCCACAATACCACAGAGGGGTTACTTACGGTGTGAAGGCACTTGCTGCCACTAAAGGTAAAATATTTGGGTGCACTGCCACTGACGCCTATACCAGATTCATATCATTTTAATATTGGACCGCAGGGTCCAACCCTGCACTCTTCCACAATACCACAGAGGGGTTACGGTGTGACGGCACTGTTGCCGACACTAAAGGTCCAATTTTAAAGCACCTATTGTTACTTTCATCCAAAGCCTGCATAAGTTTCACCATAATTTAGCCCAAAAAATCACTAAACTTGTTCTGCTTGTCGTAAAATGTCTCCTCTTTTCATTCAGGCTGCCGCCCCAAGCAGTTGTTTATGAATAGATTAAAGGAAAACCATTTACCATCATTTGAAATGTCATTTTTTTTTAAAATGTTTCTATACATCCTACAAATCTGCCACTTCAGGGGCAGGTTATGGGGACCTCCTAGGCACGATATTTGAAGGAATTTTTCATTTTAATTCTTAACCTTTATTTCATGGAAAACTCACTGTTCCTTTAAAAACGTGTTTTTTTTAAAACTTTTTGTCCTTGTTTCCTGTCCCCCAGGGCACTACCCGGACCCCCATACACCTTTTATGGCAAGTATCTTGCATATATGCCCTCTTGGAGGGCACTCTAAAAATAGAACTTTCGAGTCCCATTGACTTGCATCGAGTTCGGTTCCTGTTCGAGTTCGAACTCGAACTTTTGAAATTGTACGAGTTCGAATGCGAACCGAACACGGGGGTGTTCGGCTCATCACTAGTCCTAAGTAGTGTTCCTGGAATTGTTTCTATTCCTATAGATGTGTTAGGGTTTATCCTTAGTATGAAAGGGCAACGAAGATTCCTTCGTGGTCGGCAAGGGGGTTTATAATCCACCCCCTGACAAAGAAATACACAAAGCCGCACAAATAAAAGCTTGAAAGGTTTATTTAAACACCGCAAGAAAATACAATCTTGAAGACATACGTAGACAGCGATATAAACTGAATGCTTCAGAAAACGTATTTTACGTCAAAGATACCGGCGTCTTACGCCGGGGCAGAATCTGTTCTTAGAGAGGTCAGACATTACCCTCTGAAAAGAAGAGATGTGAAGGAATGGCTTGAGTGCCAAGATACCTATACGTTGCATAAACCCATTAGACATAAGTTTCAGAGAAACATGGTTTGCGTTTCTAACATCGACGCGCAGTGGCAAGCCGACGTTATACAGTCAGGTCCAGAAATATTGGGACATCGTCACAGTTCTAACATCTTTGGCTCTATACATCACCACAATGGAGTTGGGATGAAACAAACACAATGTGCTTTAACTGCAGACTGACAGCTTTAATTTGAGGGTATGTACATCCAACTCAGGTGAACAGTGTAGGACTTACAGCAGTTTGCAGATGTGCCTCCTGTCACGACCACTTTGTGCGCTGCTGCGAAAGACACCGGGTTAAGCCACCCACTATCTGTCTCTGCAGACTTCTCTCTCGCAACAGGGATGCAGAGCGCGATACAATGATCCCAGGATTGCAACGCAGTACAAGTCTTCTCTTGAAGCGGGTAATGACTACGTCTCCCACCATCCCTGTGCTCACGCTCCTATTCTATTAGTTATGCTGCCACCAGTCCTCATGGACACTACGCGCGTCGCAGCGAGAGACGCAGTTCTAAGCAACCGCACTGTCACTATCCCTGCCGTCCCCAGCAACCGCAACGCACACTTTCGTATCTACCCGAGCTTAAAACAATCAGCAATACTCCAGTCTCTTAGTTAGCGTGGATCTCATCAGCCAGAAGCAGAACTTAAATAGGTTATATTTATTTATGATATAAAAACAAAGATATATATATCACAGTGCATTTGTTACAGGAAAAATTATAGATAGAATAAATCAATTAATTACACACTACACAGCAAATAAAAGAAAAGGATTAAGCACAGAGCTTTAGTTGTGAACCATAAGCTAGTGTCAGTGATAGTGAGGCTCTATTAAGAGCTGGCAATATTCCCTCAATCCTCGATTGACCTCCAAGGAAATAGCCCCGAGCCATGCTTGATTCAGAATATATATAGGGCGGCCTTTTTTCTAAGTCCAGCCTCCTAGCTGGCAGAGCCTTTGCCTACAATCCCCAGAATTCCCCTCTCCGGAGCATGCTCAGTACGCTTTGTCGTTAATCTTTAATTGCCCAAAGGTGTCCATCTTCCCCCCAGACCCCCCTTAGGGATCAAGGGATGTGCTTCCTTTCTTTGAAGATAGGGCCTAAATCTCGGTGCCAGGCTGGCTCCCAAGGTGCGACTAACAGGCTACATGACATGTCAGTTCACAAAAGACTTTCCATTTTACAGTCACGTGTTATATCCTCCCCTCAGGGGAGAAAGCTAACCATTTTAATTACATTTTAGCACTCACTCCCAACAGCTGTGGACACAGAGACATACTCCCCAAATGGTCAGACACAAATATGAATATGACTCTATATGGAGGAGATATGTATAAACAGGCACACAGACACATATACACAGGCAGACCCTTATATAGATAGAAATACAGATCTAATCTGCCCCATCTCCCATCTCTAATCTGCTACACCTCCCACTTGTTAAGGGACCAAAGGTAATGGGACACAATAATAATCATAAATGAAACTTTCCCTTCTTAATACTTGGTTGCAAATCCATCTTGTTCCAGAACTGTGAAGGCTTTGTTAGGTGTTGTTTGGCAAACTCTAATCTGGCCTTCCTGTTTTTGAGGCTCACCAATGGTTTACATCTTGTGGTGAACCCTCTGTATTCACTCTGGTGAAGTCTTCTCTTGATTGTTGACTTTGACACACATACACCTACCTCCTGGAGAGTGTTCTTGATCTGGCCAACTGTTGTGAAGGGTGTTTTCTTCACCAGGGAAAGAATTCTTCGGTCATCCACCACAGTTGTTTTCCGTAGTCTCCCAGGTCTTTTGGTGTTGCTGAGCTTCTTTTTGAGAATGTTCCAAACAGTTGTTTTGGCCACACCTAATGTTCTTGTTATCTCTCTGATGGGTTTGTTTTGTTTCTTCAGCCTAATGATGGCTTGCTTCACTGATAGTGACAGCTCTTTGGATCTCATTTTGAGAGTTGACAGCAACAGATTCCAGATGCAAATAGCACACTTGAAATGAACTCTGTATTTGGGGTAATGAGGGAATATCACACACCTGGCCATGGAACAACTGAGAAGCCCATTGTCCCATTACCTTTGGTCCTTTAACAAGTGGGAGGCACATCTGCAAACTGCTATAAGTCCTACACCGTTCAACTGAGTTGGATGTACTTACCCTCAAATTAAAGCTGACAGTCTGCTGTTAAAGCACATTGTGTTTGTTTCATTCCAACTCCATTGTGGTGGTGTATAGAACCAAAGATATTAGAATTGTGTCGATGTCCCAATATTTATGGACCTGACTGTAGCTCTGAATTAGCGAAAGAAAACGACGGCTTCAAATATATCTTAACGATCCTCGATATACTGTCTAAATATCTAAAACAATCGCCATAAAGGCTAAAACAGGTATCGCTGTTGCAAAAGCTTTTGAGACAATTTTACAGGAGGGCCGTGTACTTAAAAAGTTACAGACGGATCGCGGTGAAGAGTTCTTGAACGGCGCCGTTAAAAAAGTGTTTAAAAAATACAGAGTATATACCACTTTGTAACCAACAACAACGTAAAAGCGTCTGTCGTTGAACGATTTAATGGAACCCTCAAGTTTAAAATGTGGCGATACTTTCATCATCGTAGTACCTTCAGGTACATAGATGTTTTACAGGATATGATCCATAGCTACAATCACACTTATCACAGGACTATACGTTGTAAACCTGTAGATATGATGGTTAAAAATTCTCTGAAGGTGTGGAAGACTGTTTACGGCGCGTACACAAATACGAAAAAAAATCAAACCAAAAATTAAACATCGGTGAGAACGTCAGAATATCAATATAAAAATACTTTTAGGAAAGGGTACGAGCAGACATACACCGACGAGATATTTATAGTCGTTGATATAAACACAAAAGGTAGTAAGCCACTCTATAAATTGAAAGACTACGCGGGTGATCCCATTGAAGGCTCGTTTTATGAGGAAGAAGTACAGAAAGTGCCAAAAGACTATCAGCGTCTCTACAGGATCGAGAAAATGTTAAGGAAAAAGACAGAGAAAGGGAATAAATATTACTACGTTAAATGGTTAGGTTACCCCCAAAAGTTTAACAGTTGGATTGGTGAAAAAGACTTAACGGACGTTTGACTTATGGAGGGTTCACCGTTCTACATTACTCTGCCCAGTAACGCGTCCTTTCACACCTTCCCGCAAAACGAAATATCAAATTATACAACAAAGTTGGCAAAACCGATCGCTCTCAAGGGTGAATGGGAGGTGGCGTTGACTGAAATACAATATCCCCACACATGGAATACGTTTGAAACTACAGAAGGTAAATTCTTTGTGGGTAGAGTCGGTATTTTAGACTTGTGGGTTCTATTAAGTCGTTGAACGACGGACGCTTTTACGTTGTTGTTGGTTACAAAGTTGTATACACTGTATTTTTAAACACTTTTTTAACGGCACCGTTCAAGAACTCTTTACTGCGATCCGTCTGTATCTTTTTAGGTACACGGCCCTCCTGTAAAATTGTCTCAAAAGCTTTTGCAACAGTGATACCTGTTTTAGCCTTTATAGCGATTGCCCAGGCGTATTTAGACAGTAAAAGATGAAAGGGATGTGGGTATAAAGCTATATACTCTAAAGCGTGGTCACCTATAAAGTTATGTATTGTTTTTACCAATAAATGCAGTTATGATGATAAGTTATAACCAGTAAGTGATATGATGCTGCCCTGGGATAAAAAACACAGAAAAAACAACCAAAATCTGTGCTAAACAAAGATGAGGGAGGTGTGGCAGGTATCCCTGACAGCGCATCAATAGTGCAAAACACTGGAATGCAATTGGAACATTTGCATATGCATATATAAATAATGAAATAAAGTGCATCAATAGTAGGCACAATAGTGAAATAAAGTGCAAGAAGACAGTAAAGTGCAGCGGTGCCTTAAAAGAATAAAACCAGCAGGGCTAAGTGCAATAGTGCATATAGGAGGATACGTAGATAACCTGTAGATAATAATCAATAAAGTGCACAAATTAAATGTCCAATGCTAATCCGATGGACATGCACAAAAAGTGCAAAAAGTGTCCAATATTTCAATTGAGTGCAATAGTGCATATAGCAGTCCGTGAAAATGGAGGATAAAATACTCAGAAGTCCCAATGTTTGTGGAGCTCCTTCTTATTCCGGTGGAAAGTTTTTCACGTCCTCATTTTCATAAAAGAGAAGGGAGAAGCACACTGAGAAATCTTTGGTGCAGGAGATCTTATGACAAATTGGGCAAAGATTATTACTGGTAGAGGTATATACCACTCACATTTAAATGAGCCTAAAGGTTTCCCAGCTCTAGGTTTAATCGCCTGTGGCCATGTAGAGAATGGCACTTCCCTTCTTTACCAAGTACCAGGTCCTAGACGAGTTAAGAACAGATGGGAGACAATGCTCCCATAGCGTAATACTGCAGGGTAACCAAACAGAGGTAATTACACAGTGCACTTACCAATTAAGGAGCTTTTCAATCTCAGGCTCAGTCAGTATAGCCTTAGGCACTCTTAGGTAGGTGCCCTGGACCTCTTTTCCTCGTTGACAGATCGAGTGGTGTTGTTTAGACATGTGCATTCGTTTTAGTACTAAAACGATTTAGTCCGAATTTTGGGATAATTTAGTTTTCGTATGACTCAAGAGAAACGAAACTGCTCAGTACAAAAAACGAAAGAAACTTAAGTAAAATGCATTACATTTTAGTTTCAGTCCTTTTTGTGATATTACATTGATGAGTGAAGGAGACCAGCAATGAAGAGTGCAACATCGCAACATCCGAAGTTCTGCACCCTCCACATGCCAATGCAGTAGGATGTTCTATACTGAGAGGGGCATTAATTAATGCAGGAGGATGTTCTATACATTATACAGAAAGGGGTATTAATGCAGGAGGATGTTATATACATTATACAGAGAAAGGTATAAATTGAGGAGGATGTTCTATACAGAGAGGGACATTAATTTATTCAGGAGGATGTTCTATATATATTATACAGAGAGGGGTATTAATTAATGCAGGTGGATGTTGTATACATTATACAGAGAGGGGTATTAATTAATGCAGGAGGATGTTCTAAACATTATACAGAGAGGAGCCTTTTTTTAGCCCTTTAAATCCAGTGGCTGTGGGTGCTGAGATCAGCTGCTTGTTACATTATCTCTCAGTACAATGTATCAGGCTCAGTTGTTACAGTAACTGACTGTAACAGTGCTCAGAGTTTCAATAAAACAAGGAAATAATATTGTTCTAACCTCATATATAAAAATATTATTTACTAGTTTTACTGAAACTCTGAGCACTGTGATGAGCAGCATTCAGTTACTGTAACAGCTTTGCCTGACACGGGACAGTATTACAATGTTGGTGCTAACTTAACCAGAGCTGTTGTAAACTGAAAACCTCCATAGGCTATAATGGCTCTGGGAAGTTTACAACAGCTCTGGTTAAGTTAGCACCAGCTATGTAATATGGCCCACATTGTGCTGAGAGTGAGCGATACTGTAACAAGCAGCAACTCAGCCCTCTGAGGAGCCACTACAATAGTAATTGTATCCACTGATTTTCAGATGGATGAAATTAGTTTTCATACTAAAGAACTGAAAATGAATTTCTTTAGCAACTAAATAAATTGCATTTTAGGACTAATCCATTAGTTCAAAACGAAATTTTGTGCTGTGCACATGTCTAGTGTTGTTCCCATGAGGTATCGGGTTGGAATTAGCAAAACACGGCCAATGAAGGGTTAAAAGTAAAAAATATACATTTATTCCATAAAAAGGGACATAAAATACCGAGACGCGTTTCGGCTGTGGTAGCCTTCCGTAGTCAGTGTATTGTCCTGTAGTGTCTCTGTTTTAAAAAATTATTCTGTTAAGGCACCGCTGCACTTTACTGTCTTCTTGCACTTTATTTCACTATTGTGCCTACTATTGATGCACTTTATTTCATTATTTATATATGCATATGCAAATGTTCCAATTGCATTCCAGTGTTTTGCACTATTGATGCGCTGTCAGGGATACCTGCCACACCTCCCTTGTATTTAGACAGTATATCGACGACCGTTAAGATATATTTGAGCCCAAACCACACACACTCCCCACCCATGCCCCACCCACTATCCGCCCAGACCATGCCCATACCCCCACCCAAACCACACCCAGACTCTGCCCACTCCCCGCCCAGACCATGCCCCAAAACGTTCATTACTCCACCTAGAAACGCCCCTTATCCCACCCAGACTCCTCCCACGACCGACTCCAAACCCGACCCAAATGTCAACCCCTTACTCCACCCAGTGCCCTCCTAATCCCACCCCCGTACGACTCGCATGCTCAGTCAACACCAGACATGTCCGAGCATGTCCTAAGTTTTGTTCCTGGAACATGGGTGATGCTGGACATGCCCAAGCATGTCCTAAATAGTGTTCCTGGAATGTGTTTCTATTCCTATAGATGTGTTAGGGTTTATCCTTAGTATGATAGGGCAGCGAAGATTCCTTCGTGGTCAGCGCGGGGGTTTATAATCCACCCCCTGACAAAGAAATACACAAAGCCGCACAAATAAAAGCTTGAAAGGTTTATTTAAACACCGCAAGAAAATACAATCATGAAGATATATGTCGACAGTGATAAAAACATTATATTTTTTATTTACAAAGACAGCCAGTTGCTTGTGTGTAATACGGGCTTTGTTCTTTTCCTGGGTAGTAAAGATCCACGCGGGGTGTTATAGTCAATAACGGGTAAAGTTTTGGTTTGGAAAGGTGTATCGGGTGGCGTACCTGTGTTAGCAGACGTCTGTTTTTTTAAGAGTTCCAGGTGATCTCTGTTTGTAGTATTACTGACCACTGTCGATGGAACATTTAATTCAGTCATAGCCTGTAGAAAAGTATCCCAGCCTGAAGGGGCTTTACGTTGTGACACGGCGTTATTTTGTGTCACACACCGTACCAGATCTAGTATGTTAGAACTGTGTATAATTTGTGTTTTGTAAACAAATTCACCTTTTTCATTCCAAGTTGCGATATGATTAGGCTGAACCATTTTACGGAGGAGTAAATCTGCATTCTTTTTAAAACGTTCATTTACATGGTCAAGAATTTCATGCGTTACATTATTCACAGGCGCGTTATTAACAGGTTGACTTACAGGATCGCTCCCTTCGGGGAATAAAAAAGTCAGAGGTGTTTTTCCCGCGCCCCCTGTTTCGACAAAATCAAATACTTTTGCAAAGTGGTTGTGTACATCTTAATCTTATCATCCTCAGATACACTATGTTATTTCTTTGCAGTATGTCTGCTATTTCTGCATCTAGGCGTAGTGTAGCTGTCTGTCGTATGTCGTATTCGCGCTGCGGTGCTTAACATAAGCGTTCAAAATCATGCTTAGGCACTAAGTACATATTTTCAGCGTGTTTCATTATCTGTTAGTCAAGAGACCCGTCAATAACAGTATAGCTATGCCTAAAAGGGAGTCGATAGAGACGGGGGTTATGTACCACGCTGATGTCCCCAGGCGCCCGGCAGCATCATCCTCGCTGCTCGCTGGCCGGGCCATTGGACGACCACCCCGGCGCATGAGGATGAGCGCTATGAAAAGCATGAACCAAACGAGGAGCGTGGACATCATGGGCCGGTAACCAGGATAAGTCCTTTGGTCCATAACCCACCCAATCTACCAGATACTGAAGGGAGTCCCTACAAAGTCTAGATTCAAGAATGGCTCTAATCTCATATTCCTCCTCACCATCTATTTCAACAGGAGGAGGAGGTACAATAGATCTGGTAAAGCGATTACAGAGCAAAGGCTTCAACAAATTCACATGGAATACATTATGAATTCGAAGGGAATCAGGTAAGACTAATGCATGAGACTGGATTGATACAACGTAGTACTCTGTAAGGGCCTATAAAGCATGGGGCTAATTTCAAGGTAGGTACCAATAATCGGATATGGCGTGTAGATAACCAAACCTTATCTCCAACATTATAAACAGGTGTTGCTCCTCTGTGTTTGCCAGCTTTGTCTTTCTGACCTCTCGAATTCCTTTCAGAAATCTCTTTTAGTTTTACCCATGACTGTTGTAGGGTGTGCAAGTGATCCTCCAATGTGGGCAAATTGGAGGGCGGAAACTGAGAGGGAAGCGTTGGAGGATGGAAGCCATATATCGTAAGGACAGGAGAGTAACCAGTAGTCTCGTTATCACTATTGTTACGAGCATATTCAGACCATGGTAAATAGTCAATCACTCTCACCTTACAGTCCTCTCCTCCTGTTTCCAACCCCAACCCTCCTAGATTGTGAGTTCCTACGGGAATAGGGCCCTCATCTCCTCCTGTACTGTTTGTCAAATGTTGTTCAATGTATTGTAACCCTGTCTATACTGTGCTTATTGTACAGCGCTGTGGAATATGCTGGCGCTTTATAAATAAAGAATAATTATAATAATAATAATAGTCGGACCAGGAGTTTTGTTTTTGGGAAACAAAACAACGGAGATATTGTTTGAGGCCTTGATTGGCTCTTTCAGCTGCCCCATTAGTCTGCGGGTGATAGGCGGACGAGAATGCCAAACGTACTCCCATACTGTTGCAAAAACCCCTCCAGAATTGAGATACAAGCTGAGTGCCTCTATCCGAGACAATTTCGAGAGGTATACCATGAAGTTTCACAACATTGTTAACAAATATGGGCACCAGATCTGCGGCGGAGGGTAATTTGGGGAGAGGGACAAAGTGAGTCATTCTAGAGAACCGATCTACAATAGTGAGAATAACAGTGTTACCCTTAGATTTGGGTAGATCTACTATAAAATCCATGGAAAAGTGAGACCAAGGCCTGTCTTGATTGGGTAGAGGCTGTAACAACCCAGCTGGTACATTTTTTTACTTTTATTTCTTGCACATACCTCACAAAACAGATACAAAATCCCTTACGTCCCGACGTAAGGCAGGCCACCAGAACTGTCTCACCAAACTAGATGTGGTTTTAGAGATACCCATATCGCCAGAAGATTTAGTTTTGTGAATTAACCTAATCAAATGTTCTCTTTGTCTTTCAGGGTTTACCCTCAGGAGCGGTTTCCTGCACAGCTTGAAGACGCTCTAACAGAGGGGAAGAGACCGTGACAGTGACGGACGCAATGATGCGATCTATAGGAACAATAGGATTGTGATCCTGTACATGTTGCTCATACGAGTTAAATTGTCAGGACAAGGCATCTGCCTTGATATTTCTAGAACAGGATGATAAGTCAAGATGAAATTGTAGCTAGACAGGAATAACGACCATCTGGCCTGTCTAGCATTTAATCTTTTGGCATCCCCTATGTATGTCAGATTTTTGTGGTCCGTGATTATCACAACCGGTATGGAATAACCCTCCAGCAGATGTCTCCATTCAGACAAAGCAGATACTACCGCTAACAACTCACGATTCCCTATATCGTAGTTCATTTCTGCTTGAGACATTTTGCGAGAAAATAATCCACAAGGATGTAAGAGTTTATCTGGCGATTCTCTTTGAGAGAGAATGGCTCTATTACCATCTCCGAAGCATCAACCTCTAGATGGAAGGGTAACCTAGGGTCTGGGTGTCTCAAAACTGGAGCAGAAGAGAACGCTGTTTTGAGTGTTTGAAATGCCTGGATAGCAGAAGGGGTCCACCTTTGATTCAGTGCCCCTTTCTTGTCATAGAGATTAAAGGGGCAAATAATGAAGAGAAGTTCTTGATGAACCTTCTATAATAGTTAGTAAAACCCAGGAATCTTTGAATAGCTTTCAAGCCCTGAGGTAGTGGCTAATCCAAAATGGAGGAGAGTTTGGAAGGGTCCATTTCAAAGCCTTCCAGTGTGATCACATATCCTAAAAAATGTATCTTAGTTTAATCAAACATACATTTTTTGAGCTTGCAATACAAGCCATTCTCTAACAATCTCTTAAGAATGGTATGAACATGTTTGTGATGAGTCTCGATATCAGGTGAATAAATCAATATATCATCCAAATAAACAATGACGAACACCTGCAAAAAGTCTCTGAGTACATCATTTATGAGGTTCTGAAACACTGCTGGAGCATTACATAGCACAAACAGCATCACTAGTAATCTTCATAGTGCCCACTATGGGTATTGAATGCTGTTTTCCATTTGTGGTTTTCTTTAACCCTAACCAAGTTATAGGCACCCCTACTTGGTGTATATTTTGGTACTTTTTAATCTATCAAACAACTCTGATATGAGTGGTATGGGGTATACATTGCAAATAGTAATACGGTTCAATCCCCTATAATCAATACAAGGGCGAAGATCTCCTTCCTTTTTGGACACAAAAAAGAATCCTGCACCAGCAGGAGAGGAAGAACGTCTAATAAAGCCTGTTGCCAAATTTTCCTTGATATATTCCTCCATTATCTCATTTTCTCTTTGAGACAGCGGATACACGTGACCCCTTGGTGGCATGGTACCAGGAAGCAGTTCAATAACACAGTCGTAAGGCCTATGTGGTGGCAATACATCACAATTTTTCTTTTCAAATACAGGATGGGGTAGATTGAGCAGAGTTCAGCGCTTCTTTCTGTCTGTTCATTATAGAGGATAATATCCTATATCTTCTCTAGTAGGTAGATGGTGAATGATCCTCTATACCTCGCAGGAAACATAGAACAAGATATAGGGTAGTATAGCCTGACACCGTATGTTGAACAATATGAAGGATTACACTCACATGGAATGGTGTCTTACGTCAGACACCGGATTTGAAGGCGGCTGGCGGCTTATGTGGGAACTCCAGATTTCCCCAACTGACGGCAAGGAGTCCTGAGTCTATAATTTCGCTCTGCAGCAGGAGATGTGATGCTCATCTTACGTGGATAAGTCAGCAAATTCTTCTGTGAAGAGCTGTCCCCCTAGAGCATATAGCAAAAGGGACTGTGCCTTAGCCGCAGTGAAAAGAGGCAAAAACGTTCACCTGCTGGTTTTAAACATATTTATTCCTCTAAAAATAAAATAAATACATAGTAAAAGAATGAGATAAGAAGGGGTAATACACTAAAACACTTTTTGCGTATCACAACCGCTTCCTCAGTTAATGTATTACTAAAATTACCCTGTGTCTTTAAATAGTCTGAAAATGAAAGTAAAAGTCATTCGTTTGTATGGGGAATCCAATAAGCATGAATGGTTTCTGACCAGAAAATTCAATGAGGGGGGGCTAACCCGTCTTTATTAATTACTTAATAACTCAGTAATTATGGGTGATCTAACGTTAAAACCACTTCATCTTACCTGATCTAACGTAAAGCTTCCAAAATAGCGAAGTGTTTGGTTCATTTTTTGATAAGGGGTGCTGATGACGGGTTAGCCCCTCCTTACAATAATTGTTAATATCTCTTCTTCTATGTGTGATCTAACGCAAACAACTATTGATCTAACCTGATCTAATAAAGCTCTAACCAACTGCATGAGTTTTGTTCAAAAATGTTGATAAGGAGGGGCTAACCTGGCTGAGGTGACCATATATACACATACGCACATGGGGGATGGCATGTGGACAATCTCAACTAAATGCGCCCCCCCCATTTGGCTGATCCCTGCAGAAGAAATGTTGAACCCGACAGAGCAGAGAATATATATATTATTCTCTGCTCTATCGGGTTCAACATTTCTTCTGGAGGGATCGGCCAAAGGGGGGGAGGAATTAGTTGCCAAAATGTGTGTGTAATACAAGTTTGGATATATATATTTATATATATATATATCATACCTGCCCTTACCTTCCCCTATACATTTGCTAAATATATGCACACAAAAAAACAAACCACTGCCTGAGACCCTGTGCAGCCCACCTGCCACCCCCCTCTACCTGGCTGAATGTATCTAGTATATATAATTAAATACATTCAGCCAGGTAGAGAAAGAAAAAAAAGTTTTATTTTATGTTCCCGTGGACATTTAAAAATGTCCTCAGATTTTATTTTTTTTAGAAATCTGTCACCTTACCTTAGCCTGGTGGTAAGTGGGGACTCCCTGGATCCTGGTTGTGGGGGGGGTCTGCCGTGGCCGCAGGTACAGTGGCTCCCTCCCTGCACTGCCTGTCTCTGCCACATGCACCCGGGCAGCTGGCCCGCACAGTCGCAGCTCTGTCATCCGGCAGCCACATGCTTCTCAAGGGGATCCTTGGGAGGCCCCGGCAGGCTGCCCTCTACAGTGACTGATTAGAGGGCCGTGTCTGCCTGATGTTTTAGTAACAGGAATGTTTTATCCCATAGGTTTCAATGTTAAAAATATTCCCGTTTTAATTCAATATCTAATAAACCGTTGCTTATAATATTCTGCTGTAAAGAGTCTCTTTATTTCTAGAATTTTAAGTATTTTTTAAGCATTTTTATACTTTTTTCAATAATTTTTTTTTTAACTTTTGGCGAACGTCCCAAAAAGTTTGAAGTTCGTGAACTGTCGAACAGCCGATGTTCAATGCAAACTCTGAACAGATCGAACCGAACAGCTCATCCCTGTATATATTAACGGTTGTGTGTATATATATAGGGTGTTCTATGAACAGTCAATATGGAATCTAAGTGGTTCCGTATAGGAGACAGGACATGCTAGTAAGGGTGAGGCGAAGGGGAATAGAAGCGGGACCCAATGCATGGTAGGGAGGAGATAAAATTGTTTAAATTGGATGACTAATAGAGAAAGGACCTATAGAAAATGACATAGTTCAAAATCTTGATTTAATCCTTTAGGGATCAAGGTATTGAGATTGTAGATCCATTTCATTTCGACTTTATTTATTTGTTTCAGAGAAACTCCTCCTCTGAAAATTCTTCTCCACCAGTTGGATGGCCATGAATTGGGTACCTCTTGGGTCATGTTGGTGAGCCTTTTTATAATGTTGCGGAACAGTATGCATGTCGAGACCTTTTCTAATATTATAGAGATGCTCACGTATCCTCACATTCAGACTCCTAATGGTCCAACCTATGTAGTATTTACCGCACGGGCAGATTAAAAGATAAACCACATTCTTCGAAAAGCAGGTTAAGTTTCCATATATTTTATAGGTTTGACGACCTTCCATGTCTGTGAAGTGTTTGATGTGTCTCTTATGTCTGCTGGTGGATCTGCAACCCTGGCAGTTGCCGCAGCCATAGAAGCCTCGTTCCAAGTTGAAGAGGTTTCTTTGTGTCTTCTCTTTAGAATGACTCTTAACCAATGCATTCTTTATATTATTCACTCCTTTAAATATGAGTGTTGGTTTCTCTTCTATATATACAGTGGCATGAAAAAGTATGTGAACCCTTTGGAATTATGTGGAGTTTTTCATGAATTGGTCATAAAATGTGCTCTGATCTTCATCTAAGTCACAACAATTTGAAAAACACAGTCTGCTTAAAATAATACAACACAAACATTATATGTTTTCATGTGTTCATTGAACAGAACATGTAAACATTCACAGTGCAGGGTGGAAAAAGTATGTGAACCCCTAGCCTAATGACTTCTCCAAGAGCTAATTGGAGCCAGGAGTGAGCCAACCTTGAGTCCAATCAGTGGGATATTATTGGATGTGTTGCTGTAAGCTGTCCTGCCCTTTAAAAACACACACCAGTTTTGGGTTTACTGGTTTCAAGAAGCACTGCCTGATGTGAACCATGTCTCGCAGAAAAGAGCTCTCAGAAGAACTACAATCAAGAATTGTTGACTTGCATGAAGCTGGAAAGGGTTACAAAAGTATCTCCAAAAGCCTTGATGTTCATGTGTCCACGGTAAGACAGACTGTCTACAAATGGAGAAAGTTCAGCACTGTTGCTACTCTCCCTAGGCATGTTCGTCCTGTAAAGATGACTGCAAGAGCACAGTGCAGAATGCTTAATGAGGTAAAGAAGTATCCTAGAGTTTCCACTAAAGACTTACAGAAATCTCTGGCACATGCTAAAATTTTTGTTGACACATCTACAATAAGGAAAACATTAAACAAGAATGGAGTACATGGGAGGACACCACGGAGGAAGCCATTGCTGTCCAAAAAGAATATTGCAGCACGTTTGAAGTTTGCAAAAGAGCACCTGGATGTTCCACAGCAGTACTGGCAAAATATCCTGTGGACAGATGAAACCAAAATTGAGTTGTTTGGAAAAAACACAAAACACTATGCGTGGAGAAAAAAAGGCACAGCAAAACCTCATCCCCACTGTAAAACATGGCAGAGGGAGCATCATTTTTTGGGGCTGCTTTGCTGCCTCAGGGCCTGGACGGATTGTTGACATTGATGGAAAAATGAATTCCAGAGTTTATCAAGATGTTTATCCACATTTTGCAGGAAAAAGGAAGACCATCTGTCCGCCAACTGAAGCTCCACAGAGGATGGGTGATGCAACAGGACAATGACTCAAAGCATACAAGTAATTCAACAAAAGAATGGGGCTTCAACAAAACAAAATATGCCTTCTGGAGTGGCCCAGTCAGAGTCCTAACCTCAACCCGATTGAAATGCTGTGGCATGACCTTAAGAGAGCGATTCACACCAGACATCCCAAGAATATTGCTACACTGAAACAGTTTTGAGAAGAGGAGTGGTCCAAAATTACTCCACATCGTTGTGCAGGTCTGATCTGCAACTACAGGAAACGTTTGGTTGAGGTTATTGCTGCCAAAGGAGGGTCAACCAGTTATTAAGTCCAAAGGTTCACATACTTTTTCCACCCTGCACTGTGAATGTTTACATGTTTTGTTCAAAAAACACATGAAAACATATAATGTTTGTATTGTATTATATTTTGCAGACTGTGTTTTTCAAATTGTTGTGACTTAGATGAGGATCAGAGCACATTTTATGACCAATTCATGCAAAACTCCACGTAATCCCAAAGGGTTCACATACTTTTTCTTGCCACTGTATATATATATATAGACTTTGAAGGGATGGTGGCGGCACTCCAGGACTATTAACCAAATAACAATTTATTCACTGATAAGTCAACGTTTCAGCCCCAACACAAGGCTTTCCTCAGGACATAAATACAATAAAAATCACAGAAAACTTATACACGTCACAGTACTTACCCCTCCCCTCAATCAGCGTTCTCAACCACACAGTGTGCATGCGCCGACTCCCGACATAGCGCGATGATGTGACTTACGTGTAACCCCCGGCAATCAGGGACGCATAACCGTTCCCACGCACCACAGTGACCGAAAGAAAAATAATTATCATTAAAAACAAGAGCAAAATTGCAATGGATAACTGCATACAATTCCCAGTACTTATATTGAGCAGATTGACATCCAGTAGTCCATGATCTATTACCGGGCAACAAATAGACTCTAAGCAACAGGGACACCCCAAAGAAGAAAACACAGTTTCTCAATATCGATTTGGAATGGTTTGGAACGAGCATCAAAATATCAGTCCGATCTTAAGCAGAACTGTAATTATCAAGAATTGGCGGATTGTATTAGAACATAGAAAACATCAATTTCTCATTTAATCCTTCCAGATGGACACTTCCCAAATAGTGTATCCAGAAGGCTTCTTTCTGCAACAATAGACGGCCTCGATCACCTCCTCTCCTAGGTGGTGGTATGTGGTCAAAGGCTATAAATTTCAAAGAAGTTAATGGGTAGGTGTGCTCCAAAAAATAAGAAAAGGACCTCTAAACTAGAGGTAACAGGCTAGGACATATACTTTTAAAATATGATTACTTTATTAAACATTGAACATAAACCCTATAGAAGGCTACATAAATACAACTAAGACTAACATTACAAACATCAACATAAATAAAATCAATATAACCACAAATTTACGTAGGTAAAATACCATAAGGAGTGATTATAACTATTTATGATAAATGAGTGAAATAACCAATTAAATTGCTCCTACTGTTGTAAAGCATTCATTTCTAATTGGAGCATTAGTTAATTCACAATATAACATGAGATAGCTATGATCGCTGTTGTAATAAGAGGATTAAGCCAAGAATTACTCAAGAGGTGAGTGTATCCAGGATCAATGAGATCAGGAATTCTGGAATGTTACTGCCTCCTTTGTAGTTGTATAATACAAAATCATTACTTAAACGTAATCATCCAAATCACAGCCTAAACCATAAGCATAGTTGGACCCACTGTATATAGAGCTGCAACCTTAGTAATGTATATATTATACTGGGTGTTCCAAAGGAGATCTTAATTATAAACCATTTGCATATAGATTAGTTGTGCACGTGGGACATCCAAATGTGACCAACTCGCTCTAACAATACAAATAAGGAGCCACTTGCTCTAAACTCAAAACAATTGCAGATGAACAGTTTCTGTCGCAAAAAAGTTGATAGGTCATGTGTTATAGCCGTGTGAATAACACGGCTATAACACATGACCTATCAAAACTTTTTGCGACAGAAACTGTTCATCTGCAATTGTTTTGAGTTTAGAGCAAGTGGCTCCTTATTTGTATTGTTAGAGCGAGTTGGTCACATTTGGATGTCCCACGTGCACAACTAATCTATATGCAAATGGTTTATAATTAAGATCTCCTTTGGAACACCCAGTATAATATATACATTACTAAGGTTGCAGCTCTATATACAGTGGGTCCAACTATGCTTATGGTTTAGGCTGTGATTTGGATGATTACGTTTAAGTAATGATTTTGTATTATACAACTACAAAGGAGGCAGTAACATTCCAGAATTCCTGATCTCATTGATCCTGGATACACTCACCTCTTGAGTAATTCTTGGGCTTAATCCTCTTATACAACAGCGATCATAGCTATCTCATGTTATATTGTGAATTAACTAATGCTCCAATTAGAAATGAATGCTTTACAACAGTAGGAGCAATTTAATTGGTTATTTCACTCATTTATCATAAATAGTTATAATCACTCCTTATGGTATTTTACCTACGTAAATTTGTGGTTATATTGATTTTATTTATGTTGATGTTTGTAATGTTAGTCTTAGTTGTATTTATGTAGCCTTCTATAGGGTTTATGTTCAATGTTTAATAAAGTAATCATATTTTAAAAGTATATGTCCTAGCCTGTTACCTCTAGTTTAGAGGTCCTTTTCTTGTTGATATTGGGTTATCCCCATTGTGGCTCTGGATTTCATATCTAAGAAGCTCTGTAGTAGTCGAACGCTTGGCTACCCTTTTTCATACGTGCTCCAAAAAATGCCTTGCCACAGGTTTTTCCGACCGACCGTCACGATACGCTACACGGATATTCAAACGGTGATTCCTGATCCGTTCGCACAGTGGTGTCTCTGTTTTACCAATATAGGCTAATCCGCAAGGACATGGGATTTTGTAAATTACAAAGTCCGTCTTACAAGTTATATTATAGCGAATTCTAAAGCTCCTGCCTGTATGCGGATGAGCGAATGTTTTAGAAGCTATCATGTGTCCGCAGGTGACACACCCTAGTCATCTCTTGCAGCCTACATTGACAAATTGCTCAGACCCTTGGGAATAACTGTACCGGATCAGTTCTGACTAACAAATCCTTTAAATTTTTGCTTCTTTTATAACAGAACATCGTTTTTTGTTTAAAGATGGCTGGCAACGATGGGTCCTGTTCTAAAATGTGCCAGTTCCTCCTAACTGTTGCTGTAAGTTTGGCAGTTGCCTGTGGTACTGCATTGGAAATCTGAGTCGAGGTTGTCGTTCCGTGTGTATTGCAGCCGTCGGATTTGCCTTTGTTAGCGCCATGTCCAGCACCTTAGTTGAGTAGCCTTGAGCTCTAAATTTTTCGTACGTACAGTGCATCTTTTTTTCACGATTTTCCTGTTCGGAATTGTTTCTAGCCACTCTTAAGAATTGTGCATACGGAAGTGATTTTTGGACGTGCCTAGGGTGGGCACTAGACGCATGTAATAAAGTGTTCCGGTCGGTGGGTTTAGAATATAAGGAATAGTGTAGACTATTATCCTTTAGATAGACCTGAATGTCCAGAAATTGTACCGTGGTGGTATTCACTTGTGCCGTTACCTCCACTGGAGTTTCAAGGCTGTTAATGTATATTTCAAGAAATTGTGCCTCTTCTACGGTGCCCCGCCATACAATAAAAATGTCATCGATATACCGAATGTAATCGACGATATTCGATGTAAATCTGGATAGGATATGTTGTTTCTCTCACGCAAACATGTATGCATTTGCATACATAGGCGCCATGGCGGCACCCATGGACATCCCGGTGCACTGTAAAAACCAATCATTTTCAAAACAGAATTTTTTTTTTGAAGTGTCAGCAGTAACAGCTCTAGGACAAACTCTATTCAAGGTCCTGTGTATTTATCAGATTGGCAGAGAAGTTCCCTCATTGATTCCACCCCAGCCTCATGGGGGATAATGGTGTAAAGGCTCTTGACATCCATGGTCATTAAGATGACCTTGCTGAGATCCCCCATCACCATGGAAAGTCTATGGAGGAACGCAGGTGTATCCTTGACACAAGTAGGTATGTTGAGAACCGGAATCTTGAATAAAAAATCTAACCATCTAGCAATTGGTTCAAGGATGCCCCCAACCGTGGATACAATAGGACTCATGGGGGGGTCTCTGGTGATGTTTTTAGGAAGTCCATAGAGGACTGGTGTTCTAGGAAATTCTTTATTCAGGAATTGGAACAACTCTAAAGTAATATAATTCATGTTGCGACCCCTCGTTAGACTATCTTCAAATATCCTCTGAATGGCTGAAGACGGATCCTTAGATAATTTTTTTTATAGGTAATCGAATCATTCAACAACAATTGTATTTCATTGGCATAATCAGAATAATCCATAATTACTATCGATCCGCCTTTATCGGCCGCCCGTATCGTAATGGTTGGATCTTTAGCCAGACTTCCAATCATTTGCCATTCCTTTTTCGTTGTATTATTGTATCTCGTTTGATGTTGTTTAATCTTATGTACCGTCTCCGTCTTGACTGTTTTAAAAAAGGTTTTAATGGACGCTTGGTTGGGGATCGGATCAAAATTGCTCCGAAGGCGAAATTCAGAGGGCTGTCTAGTTTGTTCATTCTTAAAAGTTTGTAATGATATCCAAGCTGGCATGGAACAAGGAAATCTAACTGGAGCCATCTTCCTTGATTTTGCCAAGGCTTTTGACACAGTAGACCATGGCATCCTATTACAAAAACTTAAGAACTCTGGTATTGGTGATAGTACGTTAACCTGGTTCCAATCATATGTGTCTGATAGGTCTCAATTTGTGTCCATTTCTGACAGCACTTCCCTCTCCCTCCCAGTCACGTGCGGTGTACCACAAGGCTCGATACTTGGCCCCCTGCTATTCACAATATTCATAAACGATCTGCCCAATGTCTGCAAAGCTTCAACTGTACACATGTATGCAGACGACACTGTAATCTATACCAGCAAACCAAATCTCCCACAGCTGGAGGCTGTGCTGCAAGAACAATTCACAGGGGTAGAAAAGTGGATCGCAAATAACAAACTTTTTCTAAATACTGACAAAACTGTTACAATGCTCTTTGGAACCGCACCTAAACTACACAAATTGCAAACACCCCATCTATGTGTTGGGACAAAATCAAATAGCACGCTGACCACAGTCACTTCTCTCAAATACCTAGGTATGTGGTTAGACCCAAATCTATCTTTTGGCCCCCACATCGAAAAACTCTCATCTAAACTCTACCCCAAACTAAGTGCCCTGTACAGAAACAAATCCTGCCTGAGCCCCGCGGTAAGAAAGCAGATTGTACAACAAATGCTTATGCCAGCCATTGAATACGGAGATGTAGTGTATGCAGCCGCCCCGCAAACACACCTTCAGAAACTTACTACATTGTATAACTCATTCTGTCGCTTTGTGCTACAATGTAACTACATGACACACCATTGTGACATGTTAAAAGAACTAAACTGGCCATCACTGGACTCTAGACGCACCCTCCACCTTTCCAACCTGGTGTTTAAGAGCTTTTCTGGGAAGCTACCACCCTACCTGAATATGCTGCTTCCCCAGCAGTTCCCTCATCCTATAACCTCAGATCCAGGACCAGCACCTTACTTGAAATACCGCAATACAAAAAGAAAATGGCTCGATCCTCATTTTCCTACAGAGCACCGCAAATATGGAATAACCTCCCAGACACCGTCAAATCTTCCCCCAGTCTAAAGTCCCTTAAGACTTCCCTATTAACATACCTCAATATGGAATGCACCTGTAAACATGTAACATAATGACTTTATTTCCTCCATATTTATTTTTCTGTTAATCTGTATATTTGGTCTTGTGTTAATTTCTTGCATTTTACTATTTTGTATTTCTGTAACCAATCAATGTTCTCGAACCCAGGACATACTTGAAAACGAGAGAAATCTCAATGTATCCTTCCTGGTAAAATCCTTTTATAAATAAAAAATAAAAATAAAAAGAAATCAGTAATTCTCAATGTGAGGCCAAACTTATGTAAGTCACATTCCACTCCAATTCCTGTGGTTTTGCAGTGAGAATATAGGTCAAACCTCTGGCTAAGATCTTGTTTTCAGCGTTCAAAAGCACTCGAGATGATAGATTAAAGATGGGACTTATTTCTTGTTGAGAGGAGGTTTGCCTTTTTGTCCAGTGTAGTTTCTCCTTCTGGCCTCATCTTGACACCCTTGGTTTTCGGTGATTTTTAACCGACTTCTGGTCGTGGTTCCCAAGTATTTTGTTGCCTGCTCCTGTTCAGCATACCCCACTGACGATTGTCCTGTAACCGATGTTTGCCCTTCGGACGCCGATTCACCTGATGTTACATCAATTGTAGTAATATTGGGTTTATGGATTCCTCTGCGTGGTTTTCTATAGGGTCTAGGATAGACTCTGTTTTCCAGATAGTCCATTTTCACCCGTTCGAATTTATCCCTTTTGAATTTAATCAGTTTGTTTTTATATTTGAGATTTTCTTCAGTAATTCTACCAATTAGAGCCAATCCTTCCGTGGACGAAAGTAAATCCTCATGTTCCAATTCGTAACAGCAGATTTTATTCTTAACGTCCTCAAGTTCCTCCCTTACATCCTGGATGGCCACCAGCATTAAATCCAGGGAGCACTTGTTGAGGACTGCTGTCCAGTTTTTGCAGACTTTGGGTTTAGATCGCCCCAGAGTTGGAACATTATGGATCCTAAAGCCCCTGGGGATTCGTTTCTCCCGGTGGTAGTCAGAGAGGAAAAGTCCATGTAAGTCCAAGTCGATCTCTTTTTTCTTAAGTCGTGAAAGCTCAAAGTAAACATCTTTATGGGTTTTAATGCAAGACAATTCCGTGCTCGAGGTAGACCATAAAATAGCGTCTGTCTCCACTTGCGAAAATTATAATGTCTGGGCAGTTTCAGAGTATGCCACAGCTTGTTGTAAAAACTCCTCCATTGGAAAATTTTTGCTGAAAAAAGTACACAGAGGAATATGCAGAGGGATATGCAGGTAGTGGTGATCACTCCCAAACTTTTTCGGCCGGTGCTTCAGCTCAAGTATAGCCAATCTTGCATATGTATTGATCAGTGTCCACTAGAGTTAATTCTGCCATTGTCCTTGCGGATTAGCCTATATTGGTAAAACAGAAACACCACTGTGCGAACGGATCAGGAATCACCGTTTGAATATCCGTGTAGCGTATCGTGACGGTCGGTCGGATAAACCTGTGGCAAGGCATTTTTTGTAGCACACCCACCCATTAACTTCTTTGAAATTTATAGCCTTTGACCACATACCACCACCTAGGAGAGGAGGTGATCGAGGCCGTCTATTGTTGCAGAAAGAAGCCTTCTGGATACACTATTTGGGAAGTGTCCATCCGGAAGGATTAAATGAGAAATTGATGTTTTCTATGTACTAAAACAATCCGCCAATTCTTGATAATTACAGTTCCGCTTAAGATCGGACTGATATTTGGATGCTCGTTCCAAATCGATATTGAGAAACTGTGTTTTCTTCTATGGGGTGTCCCTGTTGGTTAGAGTCTATTTGTTGCCCGGTAATAGATCATGGACTACTCTGTTCACTCTGTTCAATATAAGTTCTGGGAATTGTATGCAGTTATCCATTGCAATTTTGCTCTTGTTTTTAATGATAATTATTTTTCTTTCAGTCACTGTGGTGCGTGGGAACAGTTATGCGTCCCTGGTTGCCGGGGTTACACATAAGTCACGTCATCCCGCTATGTCGGGAGTCGGCGCTTGCACACTGTGTGGTTGAGAATGCTGATTGAGAGGAGGGGTAAGTACTGTGGCGTTTATAAGTTTTCTGTGATTTTTATTGTATTTATGTCCTGAGGAAAGCCCTGTGTTGGGGCTGAAACGTTGACTTATCAGTGAATAAATTGTTATTTGGCTAATAGTCCTGGAGTGCCGCCATCATCCCTTCAAAGTCTATATCCTATCAAGCTGAATGGTAGGCACCGGGCCTTTGTGATTGTGGAAGCTGGAGTGCTCGGCCATTGATCTATATATATATATATATATATATATAATGCATTGGTTAAGAGCGTTTCGCCAAAATGGCTTCCTCAGCTGGTGAAACGCGTCCTGGTAGGTATGTACTATTTTATTTTAAACAATAAATGTTTTTAACTTCATATTATCTTGCTGTCTGCCTATGATCCTGAAAAATAAGGTTTGGGGATCTCCTTTATGATTCCCGGTGCGCTATTTGATGGAGCCAATAGAGGTTCAACTCTCTGTGATTTGGCAATTGACTCCTTTTTTACTCCTTTCCTTTTTTTTACTCCTTTTTTTCTCACGGGTGTTTGTGATTTATTGCACCAGGTGGTGCTTTTCTGGTTTTATATATTCACACTGCAGCAATAATCCGGTGATACCTAAGGAATCGTCCAAGGGGTACATGGATACCTGAAGGAACACTGTTAAAGGAACAGCTGTTTTTACTAGAGCCGGCTGTGGGCTCTTTCAAATGTGAGTTGAACATTAATGTGATATTTTCCAACTTTGGGCCTCACCTGCCATTAAGTGGACTCACCTAATTTATGACATTACGAATAATAAAATATTTAAAAAAACGTAATGGTTCACATGCTCCACGCTCCCCCGTCGTCTGTCTCTGCTGTTGCGCACATTACTTATTCAGGGGCAGCCTGCCCTCCCTGAGCCTACGCAATCGTGTAAACTCAAGCTGGCCAAGAGATTCAGAAGTCTGCAGTGTGCGTCAGGCGCTGTTTACTTCCTGAATCTACGCTCTTCAATGCCTCAGAGAGGCACTGAGAGCAATGGAATAGCAATGGGAAAGCACCATTGGTCTCAAGCCATTCAAAAAACACCTCCATGGTAGGCTGACCTCACATGCATTGACTGACGCAAGACAGTCATGTTACTGTCCTCATCAGTCATGCCGCGTGGCTGTGTTCCTGGAGTGGATGACGCTCATCCTGGGGAGCACTCACTGAGACCAGCCAGTTCCTGGAGAGCACTGAGAGCAGCCAGTTCCTGGGGAATACTGAGGGCTGTCAGTTCCTGGGAAGCACTGAGAGCAGCCAGATCCTGGGGAGCCTTGAGAGCCCTGAACCTACTTAACCTTTGAATATCTGGCTCTGACACTAGCCAGTGCTTCACCAGCCACCAGGCATGCACTGGCCATCAGGAGCACCAGGAGAATCCAGATGGGCCGATGGGTCAAATTGGCTATTTGTTCATTCTCCTGGCAATTCTCAAGATTTTCACCTCTCTCTAAATAACCCTGTATGTCACAGTTCTGATCCCCTTCTTAGAAGTGTACCCTAATTACATTTTATTAAAGTATATTTTAATATTTTTCATATGGTTTATTTTTTATAAAATAATTTAATCAATATTCTAATTTAAATTAAGAATATTTTAATGCATATTTATTTTAATTGTTCAAATTACATTCACATGAATATAGAATTCATATTAAAATACAATTTATTTTAATAATCCATAATTAATTTTTAATTCTATTGCTGTTGAGCTCTGTGATACGCTCATACACACCGTACATTACTGTGAGTTTTATTGTTATGGTACTCTGTGATACGCATCAACATGTTTTGGTGGGCATGGGGGGGGGGTGGTCAGTATTTCATCCTTGGATCCAGGCAGCACAATGTCTTGTGCTGGCCCTGCTCCAGTCCATATCAATATGATGAAGTCCAGGGCTGTTTTTTTGTCCCAGTCCAGCCCTGCCGGCCACTGACCTCACCACCACATGTCTCTGCCTGGCTCCCTCCAAGTGCAGAGTAAGAATCATTGAATCTTTGAATTCGTGAGAATCATTGAATCTCTAGAAGCACTAAAGGAGCTCTGCTAGGCACCAATGTAAAGTATTTCTAGTACCCCCACAGATAATGCAAATCAGTAAAGGCATTAAAGCAGATACATTAAGACTACATATTATGCAGAAGACTTAAGTTGTTCCCTGATTACATTTAGGACTTTTTGGACTGTAAATTGTCCATGGTGACTGGTGCTACAAAATCATTTCATAATTTGCTGTCAGCAGATAGTCAGAGGTTAAAAATCATGATGAAGCTGTTTGCACTGCATTGTAATGAAAGCCTTCAAAGTAGCAGTTTAATGTGTGAGTATTTAATAGGGGAATCTAGTCAGATTCTTGATAAGGATGAGTGCCCAAGAGTTTCTATCCTAGTGAAGATCGATCAAGAGGGAGGCTGAAGTCTAAAAGGGATTTTAAAAAAAAAGATGACTTGCCCAGTTTCCTGGGATCATTCATCATTGCTGTGCCCATTGTAGTTTAATATTGCCAAATTTTATTCAGTAGTTATATTGCTAACAATTTATATTGTCTGTATCTATTGAGATTAGCAAAGTCAATATCATATTTAAAAAATGCTTCCATTGCGGTGTGATAACAGAATAGCACGGTTGTCACTTGCATTTGTGACACTAATGAGGTAATGACATGTATTAAGCTTCATTGTACAGTATTACAGTACAATTACTTGTTTTGTAACAAGCCTCCTCCAGACATTATCAGTTTACATCCTTTGTGAGCCTCACTGTTTTTGTTTATATTGTAAGAGAAGAGAACAATGAATGTTACTCTGTATTTGAAACTTTAGCTCTACGTCTGAAACATTATTCCTTTCTAGAGTAATAATAGCAGATACACTAGAAAGTTTAGAGTTCAGTAAGAGTTCACCGTGTTCAAATAACATTTTTGTAAAAAGTAGAAATATGCCTCATAATATCATTTAAGGAAAAATCTAAGACCTAGATAATGCTCCACAGTCTACTCTTTAGCTGAAAGGGACACAGCAAAAATTAAATAAGTAATCTGATTGAAAGTCATCTTCTATGTATAAAACAGGGTGTCCAGACTTTAGGTACTTTATGGTCTGCTTTAATTCTGTTGTATCTATGTATGCGTACACAATGTGAAACAATTTTGTTAGACTAAAGTGAGGCTGCAGCAGGGATGTGCAGTCAGGGGTGGCGGGGAGGCAGAGCCATTCCAGTAAATTAATGTGGTCATTGTGCTGTAATGACATGTGTGATGTGTATATTTAAACTGTAAATAAAATGTTATTTATTGAAAAAAGTTCTCATACTCACCTGCTCCATGCTCCCTCGCTGTGCTTGCTTCTTCTCTCTGTCCTCCGTTTTTTTTCCCCCTGCACTTTCAGTTTGCCGGCTGCTGTGTGTGTGTGTGTAATTCACTACACAGACACCAGGGGCAGCACTGAGCCAGCCTAGCCTACGCAATTTGTGCAGCTGAATGCTACACTAATTGCGAAGCTCAAGCTGGTTCTATGCTCCAGAGGCAATGAGAGCAATTGAAAGCTTGAGCCAATGGGAAAGCTCCATTGGTCTCAAGCACTTCTTTTTTAAAAAAAAATGCCCCCCATGGGAGGCAGAGCTCCCCATGGATTGATTGACGCAGGACAGTCATGTGACTGTCCTCGTCAGTCGTGGGGGGGCAGGCAGAGCTCAGCAATCAGCATGTGTGTAATAGCGCCCTCTATTAGTCAGTATTGAAAGTGCATGCTCTAACATGAAAAACCTGTATGCAAACTTTTTTACAGTAAGAGTTGTAATAGCGCCCTCTAATAGTCAGTATTGTAAGTGACAGTATTGTAAGTAGACATGTGCACAGCACAACATTTCGTTTTGAACTAATGGATTAGTCCTAAAATGCAATTTATTTAGTTACTGAAGAAATTCGTTTTCAGTTCTTTAGTATGAAAACTAAATTCATTCATCCGAAAACCAATGGATACAATTACTATTGTAGTGGCTCCTCAGAGGGCTGAGATCGCTGCTTGTTACAGTATCTCTCACTCTCAGCACAATGTGGGCCATTTACATAGTGGTGCTAACATAACCAGAGTTGTTGTAAACTTCCCAGAGCCATTATAGCCAATGGAGGTTTTCATACAACAGCTCTGGTTAAGTTAACACCAACATTGGAATACTGCCGTGTCAGGCAAAGCTGTTACAGTAACTGACTGCTGCTCATCACAGCGCTCAGAGTTTAGTAAAACTAGTAAATAATATTTTCATATATAAGAGGTTAGAACAATATTATTTCCTTGTTTTAATGAAACTGAGCACTGTTACAGTCAGTTACTGTAAAACTGAGCCTGATACATTGTACTGAGAGATAATGTAACAAGCAGCCGATCTCAGCGCTCACAGCACTGGATTTAAAGGGCTGAAAAAAAAGGATCCTCTCTGTTTAATGTTTAGAACATCCTCCTGCATAATTAATACCCCTCTCTGTATAATGTATACAACATCCACCTGCATTATTAATACCCCTCTCTGTATAATATATAGAGCATCCTCCTGAATTAATTAATGTCCCTCTCTGTATAGAACATCCTCCTCAATTTATACCTTTCTCTGTATAATGTATATAACACCCTCCTGCATTAATACCCCTCTCTGTATAAGTATAGAACATCCTCCTGCATTAATTAATGCCCCTCTCTGTATAGAACATCGTACTGCATTGGCATGTGGAGGTGCAGATCTTCGGATGTTGCGATGTTGCGTTCTTCATTGCTGGTCTCCTTCACTCATCAATGTAATATCACAAAAAGGACTGAAACTAAAATGTAGTGCATTTTATTTTAGTTTCTTTCGTTTTTTGTACTGAGCAGTTTCGTTTCTCTTGAGTCATACTAAAACTAAATTATCCCAAAATTCTGACTAAATCGTTTTAGTACTAAAACGAATGCACATGTCTAATTGTAAGACATAGTCTTAGCTGTAAAATAAAATGCGAACTTTACATTATAAATAGTGAAACTCTATTCTCCTATATAATGATAATCAAATGCGTAAATTATGACTGCGTAACCCTGTGTATATCTGGCACTGACCTCACCGCACATCACTGGGCTGCAGTGTGTGTGGTTGAGGTAGGAGTGAGTTTGTGTCTGGTTGAATGAGATGGCAATGGGTAATGGGTAATGGCAATGTGGTTAGTTGCATGAGATGGGAATGAGCTTGTGGTTGCCTGAGTATTCCAGAGAGTCAAGAAACAGAGAGTTAAGAAACACATACAGTGAGAGAAAGAAAGAGTTATAATGAGAAAGCGCAAATACAAGGAGAGAAAGATGCAAGGACCCACTGTTAGGCCTTGTTCACACCAAGCGCGGAGCAGAGCAGTTGCAGACCGGATCAAAACTGCGCCCAATGTATTCCAAAGGTATTTTTTGCTCCAGTTCACATCGCTGCATTCAGTTCCAGAGCAGGTCCAGAGCAGGTGAAAAAACTGCAGCAAGCCCTATTTTACATGCTCTGGACCTGCTCTGAAACATGTCAAAAACGTGTCAAAAATGCAACGCAATGCAATTCAATGCAAGAACTAACCATAAAGAAAAAAAACTCTATGGTCATTTGTCATTACCTAATCTTCCTTGGTCACTACCTGTCTGTGGAAAAAGGTGACCTTGTTATCTGGAGAGCAAAGGAACAATGGTGGACAAGTTTTGTGACCCAGATAAATTCATTAGTATGGTGGAAGAGTGCCCTGAGCTGTATGACAGCAGGCATTTTCAATACAAGAACAATAGGAAGAAGGCTGATCAGTGGAGTTCGATAGCAGGAAGAGTGTTCCCAGAATATGAGGATATGTCTTCTACTGATAAGGAGAGCTGTAGTGAGTACTTCAATGTGAATGGCATGATTGTTAATATACTAGTAGTTCCTCAAATGCAGTACTCCATTCACCCCCTTTCCCCCACCACTCCTCCTTATCAAAAACGCATCTAAAGCGCATCAAAAATGCATCTAAAGACTAGCGTGCGTGTGCAGAAACCTGAGCAGATCTGCTCTGCATTTGGTGTGAACAAGGCCTTAAGGGTATACTGCCTGGGGTTCCTAGAATAACTTGAAGATGGAACTGACTTAGAATCACCATGCAAAAAGAGATATGAACCATTTTGATATCCAGAATGGTTTTCATAGGTGTGGCAACTGTCTCAATTACAGAAATACTAAGCGTAAAACACCGATTATATCAGAGGTAGAGAGGAATGGGAAGAAAATCAAAGAGATGAAGATGTCCTTCTATAAAAGAGTAATATATGGTTTATCTTGCCCTTGTGGTCAGAAATATGTTGGTCGTGCTACCAGACCCCTTAACAACCCTGGTCCTCAGGACCCTCTAACAGGCCAGGTTTTAAGGATTACCTTGGGGAAATGCAGACTGAATCCTGCAATCACAGCAGCAGCAGGAAATGCTAGCAGAATGCTTGGTTGTGTAGGGAGAGGTATTAGCAGTAGGAAAAGGGAAGTGCTCATGCTACTGTACAGTGCACTGGTGAGACCTCACTTGGAGTACTGTGTGCAGTACTGGAGACCGTATCTCCAGAAGGATATAGACATCTTAGAGAGAGTTCAAAGAAGGGCTACTAAAATGGTGTACGGCTTGAAGGAGAAAAGTTACCAGGAAAGGCTTAATGATCTTAACATGTACAGCTTGGAAAAAAGACGAGACAGAGGAGATATGATAGGAACATTTAAATACGTAAAGGGAATCCACAAGGTAGAGGAAGGGAGTATATTTAAAAGGAAACAAAGTAGCAAAACAAGAGGACATAGTCTTAGATTAGAGGGCAAAGGTTTAAAAGTAACATCAGGAAGCATTATTTTACTGAGAGGTGGTGGATACATAGAACAGTCTTCCAGTTGAAGTGGTAGAGGCCAAAACAGTAATTGAATTTAAGCAAGCATGGGATAGGCATAAGGCTATCCTAAACAAAAGATAAATCCAGGTAAAGTATCCATGTAATTGGGCAGACTAGATGGGCCGAAAGGTTCTTATCTGCTGACATTTTTCTATGTTTCTATCACTGAGCAGCAAATCATATACCAACCTACTTCACCACCTCCCTCATACCTCATCCTTCACCTGCCCTGATGCTGCCACTAATCACTACAACACTACGCTTATCTCTGCTCTAGACACTCTTGCTCCTCTTCGACTCTGTAAGGCCCCACGCCGCCAGCTTCAGCCCTGGCACACACTCCAGACTCGCTACCTGCAAAGATGCTCCCGCACTCCAGAGCGTGCCTGGAGGAAATCCCGCTCTGAAGCTGATTTTGTTCACTTCAAGTTTATTCTCCGGTCATACACCTCTGCCCTCCACTTGGCCAAACAATCCTTCTTCTCATCTCTTATATCTACGCTGTCCTCCAACCCTAAACGGCTCTGGTCCACCTTCAACACCCTCCTCTACCCACCTTCACCTCCCCCCACAGCTGCCTTCAGTGCTCAAGACCTGGCAGACTACTTCCTCAGTAAAACTCTAACTATCAGAAGCAACATCCCAACACAAGATAGTTATCTGCCACCTCCACTCCTAGAGTCACCCTCTGTCACCCTCTGCCGCTTCCTCCCAGCCACTGAGGAGGAAGTCAATTCCTTATTGTCCTCCTCACATCTCACCACGTGTTAATCTGGCATCTCCTCCTGGATGGCCTCCCACCAGTTACACTTGACTCTGCTCTTTCCTTCATCCCCCACATCAAGTCTCTTTCCTCCTCCTGCCGATACCAACTGCGTAATATTTCCAGAATTCGGCCATTTCTTACCGCTGTCACCACAAAACAACTCATACACGCCCTGGTAATCTCCCGACTCGACTATTGCAATAATCTCTTATCTGGCCTCCCTCTGTCCCGCCTCTCCCCCCTACAATCCATCCTGAATGCCTCCGCCAGGCTAATTCACCTCACCCGCCGCTCTGTCTCTGCCGCTCCCCTCTGCGAGTCCCTTCACTGGCTCCCCATCCACTGCAGAATTAAGTTCAAAATCCTTATGGTTACCTACAAAACCCTCACTAACTCAGCTCCCCATTACCTGTCCTCACTAATCACCAAATACACCCCAGCCCGCTCCCTAAGGTCAAACAGTGACCTGCGCCTAGCTTCTCCCCGCATCACCTCTTCCCATGATAGACTGCAGGATTTCTCACGTGCAGCCCCCACTCTCTGGAACGCTCTCCCTCGTACTGTCAGACTTTCCCCTAACTTCTCTTCCTTCAAACGCTCCCTTAAAACATTCCTATTTAGGGAAGCCTACCACCCAACTCACTGACGCAACCATCAATCACTCTCACCTTACAGTCCTCTCCTCCTGTTTCCAACCCCAACCCTCCCAGATTGTGAGTTCCTACGGGAATAGGGCCCTCATCTCCTTCTGTACTGTTTGTCAAATGTTGTTCAATGTATTGTAACCCTGTCTATACTGTGCTTATTGTACAGCGCTGCGGAATATGCTGGCGCTTTATAAATAAAGAATAATAATAATAATAATAATATACCGAATTTGGCAAACCTGACTTTTTAGTGGGCCCGGAGGAATGAGTAAAAGAACACATTAGGAATAAAAAAAAAAAGGGTTTGAGAAACATTGGGTACTATCTCCTAGTGCGCGTTAAAATGTAGCCAGCGAAAATCCGTGCCTGCAGGTTTCCTCATAGCACTCCCCTAGCTAAGCACCTCACCCCGAAATGCAGCGCTAACTGTTGGGATACTCATGGTAGTGCTTCCACACCACTGTGAGTATCACTTCCATTGAGTTTTGTGCTTCCGGGCCGCGAGCCCTATGCAATCGCTAGATGGCACAGACCGAGGAGTGATCATGGAGGCAGGCCCATCTTTAACATTGATTGGATCCAATCACTTCCGTGGCCACAGGTATATAAAATCAAGCACCTAGTCATGCAGACTGTTCTTACAAACATTTGTGAAAGAATGGGTCGCTCTCAGGAGCTCAGTGAATTCCAGCGTGGAACTGTGATAGGATGCCACCTGTGCAACAAATCCAGTCGTGAAATTTCCTCGCTCCTAAATATTCCATAGTCAACTGTCAGCTGTATTATAAGAACGTGGAATGTTTGGGAACGACAGCAACTCAGCCACGAAGTGGTAGGCCATGTAAACTGATGGAGTGGGGTCAGCGGATGCTGAGGTGCATAGTGCGAAGAGGTTGCCAACTTTCTGCAGAGTCAACCGCTACAGACCTCCAAACCTCATGTGGCCTTCAGATTAGCTCAAGAACAGTGCACAGAGAGCTTCATGGAATGGGTTTCCATAGCCGAGCAGCTGCATCCAAGCCATACATCACCAAGTGCAATGCAAAGCGTCGGATGCAGTGGTGTAAAGCACACAGCCACTGGACTTTAGAGCAGTGGAGAAGCATTCTCTGAAGTGACGAATCATGCTTCTCCATCTGGCAATCTGATGGACTAGTCTGGGTTTGGTGGTTGCCAGGAGAACGGAACTTGTCTGACTGCATTGTGCCAAGTGTAAAGATTGGTGGAGGGGGATTATGGTGTGGGGTTGTTTTTCAGGAGCTGGGCTTGGCCCCTTAGTTCCAGTGAAAGGAACTCTGAATGCTTCACCATACCAAGACATTTTGGACAATTCCATGCTCCAATCTTTGTGGGAACAGTTTGGAGCTGGCCCCTTCCTCTTCCAACATGACTGTGCACCAGTGCACAAAGCAAGGCCCATAAAGACATGGATGACAGAGTCTGGTGTAGATGAACTTGACTGGCCTGCACAGAGTCCTAACCTCAACCCGATAGAACACCTTTGGGATGAATTAGAGTGGAGACTGAGAGCCAGGCCTTCTCGTCCAACATCAGTGTGTGACCTCACAAATGCGCTTCTGGAAGAATGGTCAAAAATTCCCATAAACACACTCCTAAACCTTGTGGACAGCCTTCCCAGAAGAGTTGTAGCTGTTATAGCTGCAAAGGGTGGACCGACGTCGTATTGACCCCATATGGATTAGGAATGGGATGTCACTTAAATTCATATGCCAGTCAAGGCAGGAGAACGAATACTTTTGGCAATAAAGTGTATGTACCCAGCACAGACCCCAGGATCAGGTGACCTGCATGTTCCTCCAAGCACCAGCATTCTGCTCCACACATATGCCGGCTTCTGAAGGCTGTGACGCGCTCTCATGAGATCTTGCCAGTAGGCCGCGTGACAGCCTTCACAGGATGGCGGCCACGTGAGGGAGCACACTGGCGCTCGCAAGAAGACATGGCCAGTCGAGGGGGCTGCTAGTGAAATTCTGTCAATGCATTCCGCTAGCAGCGGCAGCAGTCATCCACGGTTTACGTGGGCCCAAGGGGCAGCTGCTTTGGGCCCCTCAACAATGACTGGGCCCAGGGCACTGCCCCTTTTGCCCTACGTTAAAGATGGTCCTGCATGGAGGGAAACTGGGAACTCTGCTCAGGTTGGGACAAGAAGCTGCAGATTGGGCCACCGTTCTCACTGGGTGAGAGGTGAGTATAGAATTTATTTGGGGTGTTTTTAGAGGGTGCTACATGATTTTTGAAATGCGGAATCATTTAGCAACAATTTTTAGGAGTAGATACAATTTTGCCTTGCACATCCTGACGGTAATTAGCACTAGTACTTTGTAATACCTTACTTATCGAAACGCTAATATATGATTGCGCTCCCATGTTAAGTATAGGATGCGTAAAGTACAGTAAGCTTGCAGAAGTTAGCGCAAAAACTGATGCGCTAAGTGATTTCATACGGGTTTATCGTTAGGAAGGTAATATGGGGGGCATGCGTTAAAGTTACTTATCCTAGCGATAATGGTTACACCTCCCAATGCTAACGTTAGCGTTCACTAGGGAATAGTGCCCCTAGGGGGTTATTCAGAGAGATCCTAAATGTCGCAAAATGTAACCGGACACTGAAATTCAGCGAACGGGGACATATGTTGGCAAATTGCCTGCATGTACGGTGCCTGTTTGAGGGCAGTGAAATCCCCCATAGAGAAGCAATAGTTTCATCTATTCAGAGAACACCAAAGAGCAGTGAAAAGCTGCCGAAATGCCCTGCTGTTCGGTGGTTTCATTCGGCAGGTTTATTCAGGCGAATCCCATAGACTTCAATGTTAAAAATATTCAATTTTTAATCCAATTTCTAATAAACTGTTTATTATTTTATTCTGCTGTAAAAGCTCTCTTTATTTATTGGGGGTTTTTTAGGATCTTTTAGGCATTTTTCGGGATTTTTTTTCCTTTTTTTAAAATAGTTTTTTCAATTTTCCTTAACAGACCTTTTTATTATCATTCATAGGACCTTATATGAAAATTCCAGACATTTTCGTTGAGCATTTTTTTTGCAAACAGCGTTTCAAATTTCAATCTTTCATGCGTACCGCTTTTTTTTTCACCACGTTCGTCTGCTTGTCGGGTTTTTCCGGCGGCTGCCCTGCGCTGTAATTGGCGGCTAGTGGGGTTTTTCTGGCGTGTTCGTTGGGGTTTTTGCAGCGGTTTCTGCGGGTTTTCGGTGAGTGTTCGTTGAGTGGTCGACGAGTGTTTGGCGAGTGTTCTGCGACTGTTCTGCGGGTTTGTGGCGAGTTTTCCCTGCACTATGGGGGGCCCTGCAGAGCTTGCTGAATACACCACAGGGTCAGCGAACTAGAATCGCCGAATCGCCCCGAAGTGCGGGGAACAAAAGGTCACTGACCGTGCGGTGGCTTTTCGATTCTCTCTGAATAACCCTGATAATGTTTCACTACATTTTAAGATGAAACATGCACAGAATCCTGAGGGATAGTGGTTCATAACTGTAAAAAAACTAGAGCCCTGCTGGAGAGAGGGTAACTTTGAAAAACAATTAGGGAAATTAAATTCATCATTTTTGTTTTATACTTTATAAATTCAGGTCAACAGTACAACAGTACAATAGTTTATTGTATGAACCAATATGACAGTGCGTAAATAAAACAGTCCCCACATCTGAGAAAAACAGTAGACATGTGCATTCGTTTTAGTACTAAAACGATTTAGACCGAATTTTGGGATAATTTAGTTTTCGTTTGACTCAAGAGACATGAAACTGCTCAGTACAAAAAAGAAAGAAACTAAAATAAAATGCACTACATTTTAGTTTCAGTCCTTTTTGTGATATTACATTGATGAGTGAAGGAGACCAGCAATGAAGAGCGCAACATCGTAAAGCTACAGAAAAGGTTTGTTTGCGTAATCCTTCCCGACCCCTACCCGAAAATCTGACAGTGATAGAGCTCCAGAATACTCACTCGCAGCACAAAAAAAAACCTTTATAACAAGCAGCGCTGGGAGAAGAGAGGGACTTTATAAAATGTGTGTTATCTCCCCTCCCGCTCTGCATAATAGGGGCTTAGGTCTGATACATTTTATATTATCCAGGAGCACTATCCCCCTTTCCTCATCTATAATACACATTTTATATAAAGTCCCTCTTCTCTCCCAGTGCTGCTTGTTATAAAGGGTTTTTTACGTCTGTTACGTTTAGTATCCAGCTCTCACAGTTACTCTGTCCTTATGAGCCTTCAGTGTGATTTATTTGAATGTTTTCCCTGGATTTAAAGTGCTTTATTTTATTATAAAAATAAATTTGCACCAGTCATCTCTTCTCTGAACTTTCAGACCGATTTACGTTAATATTTTCCCTCTCCCCTGCTTTTATATTCCTGTGTCTCCCACAGAGATACAAAGTTTAAGTAAAAGTTCCCTCTCCTGTGCTGGATAAGCATTGCATTCCGAAGTTCTGCACCCTCCACATGCCAATGCAGAAGGATGTTCTATACAGAGAGGGGCATTAATTAATGCAGGAGGATGTTCTATACATTATACAGAGAGGGGTATTAATACAGGAGGATGTTATATACATTATACAGAGAAAGGTATAAATTGCGGAGGATGTTCTATACAGAGAGGGACATTAATTAATTCAGTAGGATGTTCTATACATTATACAGAGAGGGGTATTAATTAATGCAGGAGGATGTTCTATACATTATACAGAGAGGAGCCTTTTTTTTAGCCCTTTAAATCCAGTGGCTGTGAGCGCTGAGATCGGCTGCTTGTTATATTATCTCTCAGTACAATGTATCAGGCTCAGCTGTTACAGTAACTGACTGTAACAGCGCTCAGTTTCAGTAAAACAAGGAACTAATATTGTTATAACCTCTTATATATAAAATATTATTTACTAGTTTTACTGAAACTCTGAGCGCTGTGATGAGCAGCAGTCACTTACTGTAACAGCTTTGCCTGGCACATTGTGCTGAGAGTGAGAGATACTGTAACAAGCAGCGATCTCAGCCCTCTGAGGAGCCACTACAATAGTAATTGTAACCACTGGTTTTCGGATGAATGAAATTAGTTTTCGTACTAAAGAACTGAAAACGAATTTCTTTAGCAACTAAATAAATTGCATTTTAGGACTAATCCATTAGTTCAAAACAAAATTTTGTGCTGTGCACATGTCTAAAAAACAGTCATGTAAGTGTAGCGCTCACTCCCGGAGGAGCCGCTGAAAATAAACCACGGGTCAGTCTCCCCGCACTAGGGAATAAATATACTCCAACACCGCTGTGAGCTTTTATCATTTAAATAGTTTACTAAAATAATAAGCAGATGTTGAGACACGGTATTCACAGATATTATTACAGTACTTTCGTATTGCGGTAAAACGCGTAGCGGAAAAGAAACGAAACACGAGGCTTCGTATTTCGGAAGAATTAAATATTCGCAACCGAACAGAAAAATATATGCAATTGCCCAATAGTTCGGAAAAACAGAGACACGTAGCGAACCCCAAAATACAATCTCTTCGTATTACGATAAACGCGCAGCGGAAAAAGAGAAAAATATGTATTCAGAACGTAACTTTAACTCCCGTTCCGATTCGTAACAGAAATGAGTCCTGCACAGGGTTAAGTCCCGGAATGTAAAAGGTGTGTATGTGTGTGTGGTACCCGGGTACTGTTCAACTGGCCAGTGAATTTACTTAAGGAATGTCTTCGACTAGTCAAGTTGGGGCCCTGTGGACTTTAAAGAGAAAACAGCAGTGTGTTCCTTAATTACATACGGCCTTGGAGGCCTCTCACCCATCCACCGGTCGCTGTAGGCTCCGCTGACCCAGGACGTCTCTCCGCTCGATTTTGACTGGGGATAATAGCGGCCGGATCCGTTGTCTGACTCTCTGTTGCTTGTCCACGACTTGTCCCGCTCACCGCCTGCTCTCCGTATCCGATCAGCTCGCGGCAACTCCTCACTCCAGGTCTTTGGCTTCTCTAATCTGCAGCAATCTCAGGAACTCGGAGGTCTCCTTCTCTTTAGGCCGAATGACCCGATAAGGAACTGACAGGTCTCACTCTTGCTCTGGCCTAGGCCCTCCTGCGATGTCTTGCACTGCGTCTGCTCTCTCTCGTTCCCTCGCGCGCTCTGGCGCGTTCTCCACGAGGTTCGGGAAGTAAGCCTCCTGTGTCCCACCCACTTCCTGTCCTTTTGCAAAGCACGCCGGGAAATGTAGTCCCAATGTCTCGTGTCTCTAATCGCGATTGTCTCCATCTTGTGGCCAAAAATAGGTACTGCCAGCAGCAAGATTTAACACAGCGCTACATAAGCAAACTTACCAAGTTTGCAGCAGCGTATGCATAAAGCTCATGTAGTCAACATGAGTCACTTCCCAAAAATTGTTAGAGAACTGAGGGAGTTTGGTTGCAAGGTAATGAAGGAGTACCCGAACGACAGGGGCTGCCATAAGTACCAGCATGTATTTTCAAATGTAGCATGAATTTTATTAACTATGGTCCCTGATGAGTATAATACAGGGTGAGCCAGTCAAACCTGCATTTTTGAAATGACTGTAAAAAATAAACGGATGGATATTTCAAAATTTTATTGTTACTATCTTAATGTACATTAAAAAGCATTTAAGAAACTACATTCACTGTTTAAAAATAACTCCAGTAAGATGGTGTCCTTCCCGATTGAGACATTCTTGTTGGCGATTTCTGAAACAGCCCATCACATCACGGAGCATACGCTGAGGAATTCTCTCGATTTCCAACCGGATTCTCCTCTTGAGTTCCCCAAGCGTTGGAGGTCGTTGTTCAAAGACTTTACTCTTCAGGTACCCCCACAAGAAAAAATCGCACACTGTGAGGTCGGGCGATCGGGGAGGCCAAGAAATTGCTCCATTTCGGGATATCACCCGATTTGGAAAAACATTGTTGAGAACATTCATGCTCACACGGGCTGTATGACTTGTGGCACCGTCTTGCTGGAATAAGGTTTCATTGTTCATTCCATGTTGACGAAGCTGAGGAATGAAGAACGAATGCAACATTTCCGAATAGCGTTGTGCATTCATAGTAACTGCTTGCTCCCTGTCATTTTCAAAAAAATACAGGCCTATGATTCCCAATGAGGACGTTGCGCACCAAACTGTTACCTTGCTTGAATGGAGTTGTGTTTGATGGAGTTGTTGAGGGTTTTCATCACTCCAATATCGGAAATTTTGTTTATTCACAAAACCGGAGAGATGGAAATGTGCCTGATCGCTCATCCACAGGTTGTGAACAAGGTCCTCGTTTTCATCAAACATCTCCAACAACGTTTTGACAAAAACGCCGTCGAGCTGCAAAATCGTTTTCATTCATAGCCTGAACAACCTGAATTTTGTATGGGTGATGGTGTAAATCTAACCTCAAGATTCTTCGGACGCTCGTGTTTGCCATGCCAAGCGCAGCACTCTGTCGACGCGCCGATCTCCGAGGGCTTCTTTCCACAGCAACTCTCACGCGGTCAATATTCGCGGGAGTTCGCACTGATCTTGCACTGCCACCCCTTCTGCTTCTCGTTTCACCAATTGCTTCAAAGTTTGTCACCCACAATTTGATTGAATTAACAGACGGCATTGGCTTATTTCGATTAATTTGAAAATTCTTCCGGAAACGACACTGAGCGGCTGCATAACTACCACTTTGGTAAAACGCTTTCACAGCGAATGAACGTTGTTGTTTAGACCAATGCTCCATGACGACTGAAATGCTTAGTTGTGGGGGACACAATGGTAACCTTGCTAACTCGCTCCGCCCACTTTCACGGCTCTCCCGCCCTTTTCAAAAATGCAGGTTTGACTGGCTCACCCTGTATAAACACCCCCAAATTTCAAAAAGGTTTTGAACCTTAGATTCCTTATTAAGAGCGGCCCCTGCCCAATCATTGGGAAAAATTGCGTACAAATGAGAGTTAAGCGTGGGGAATGTGTGTGTGTGTTTTGGGGGGGTCCATTGCCCAATAATGGCTCTTTTGGTGGTCGTTGGAAGAATGTCTAACAGGATTTTTTGAAACAGTTTTTTTGCTGCAGAAAATGATCAAAGAAGGTGGTCATTGATATGGAGTGCTCTTTCCTCGTGTTTTGTATTCTATGTCTTAGATGCACCTGCTGTGTTGCTAGTTTAGGTTGAGTGCAACCCCCCTGTGGTGTGTATTATACATATAGAGAGCTGACAACACTCATGGGTATGCACCCCTCCCTGTTCACGGGTGTGTCCCACCGTGGCAACCTATAAAGGCCTCTAGCTGCTGGGGAACTCTAGGGGGAGTTGATCCTGTAAATGCAGACTTGGTCAAGTTAGATAGGACTAGGGATGTGCGTTTCGGGTTTCGGAATTTCGGAATTTTCACGAAATTTCCCGATTCGTGTTTTTGGATGCGGCTGAATTTCTGAAAATTTTTAGATCCAAAAATGGCAGATCCGAAAAGTTTTCCGAGCCGAAACGAAAAATTTTCGGGATTTTCGAATGGACCTGAAATGTGTCAAATCGAAATTTATTGCTTTGAAACGAGGAGAACAGACTTTCCGAAAAAACGAAAATTTCCGAACTTACGAAAAGTCGATACAAAAAACGAGCAAAGTGACACGAAAATACGAAAAATGGTCGAAATTCCGAAACCATGTACAATTCCGAAAAACGAAAATTTCCGAAATCACGAAAAGTCGATACAAAAAACGAGCTAAGTGACACGAAAATACGAAAAATGCCGAATCGAAAAGTTTAAAAATCCGAAAAATCGAACCGAATCGAACCGAAAAAAAAATCGGTGCACAAGCCTAGATAGGACCTGTCAATGATGGGGTACATTGGTGACTGTGGCAGGCTTAAGCAAACTATGATCATACTTTGTGAACTGAATCCCCATCATTTATTACCTCAGGTTTTTTTAATTTTTTGAAACTGTGTTTTTTTGCTGCAGAAAATGATGGAAGAAGGTGGTCATTGATATGGAGTGCTCTCTCGTAGTATTTTATATATATATATATATACACACTGACCCACAGAAGTGAGTACACCCCTCACATTTTTGTAAATATTTTATTATATTTTTTCATGTGACAACACTGAAGAAATTACACTTTGCTACAACGTAAAGTAGTAAGTGTACAGCTTGTATAACAGTGCAATTTGCTGTCAAAATAACTCAGCACACAGCTATTAATATTATTAATATAAATCACAACTCAGCGCCAGTTAGCCTCAGCTTACTGGTAAGCAGGAAATCATACACAATGCTTGAATATTCCTTCTTCTATGGTCCACCTTCTTCTTCTAAGTGGTGTATCCCACTGTGGAAATAGAGGGAAACAACAATTGTGCAGTATGCTTGCAACAGAGGATTTCAGTGGTATTATGTATAAATAGATCTCACAATATATTGAGTAGGGATGTGCACGGCACTATTTTTTCGGTTTGCTTCGTCTCGAGTTTTTCTCAGTCCATTTTATTCCGTTTCGGGTCGTTTCAGCAGGTTTACGTTTCGGTTCGTTTCATCGTTTCGGGTCGATTTGGCAGTCTGTTTCAATGGGTTATTTTGTTTTATTTAGTTTGTATTTGGTTTGATTTGTATTTAGTTTTATGAGTTATTTCGTTTTTATTGGTTATTTCAGAATAGGAAACCGATTACTACCAATAAAATTAGAGTCTACTTATTCATATTTTTTAGGATGTTTTGGTTAATCTTTAGGGTTCCTAACTAATTATAAAGAAACTAAGATTTTTTCCACCATTTTCAATGTTAAAACAAATCCCCATTTTTAACTATTTATTAAATATTTGTAAAGCCATTTATTATTTTCAGTTGCAGTAAACAACCATTTTTTAAATTTATCTTTTAGGATTATTTTGGCATTTTTCTGGAATTTTTTGGTTAATCTTTAAAAAATGGCTTTACAAATATTTAATAAACAGTTAAAAACATTTTTAACATTGTTTTAACATTGAAAATTGTGGAAAAAATCCTAGTTTCTTTAAAATAAATTAGGAACCCTAAAGATTAACCAAAAAATCCTGAAAAATGCCAAAATAATCCTAAAAAAGAATTTAAAAAATGGCAGTTTCTTTCGTTTTAAAATCATTTAATTTGTTCTGTGTTTTTTTATCGTTTCAAATAATTTGGTTCAGTTTTTTTTTTTAAATCATTTTGTTCTGGGATTTTTTTTTCTTTCAGACAATTTGGTTCCTTTTTTTGTGTTTTAAATAATTTTTTTTGCTTTTATACTATTTGTTAACGTTTTTTTCATTTTAGATCATTTTGTTCTCTTTTTTTATTTTAGATCATTGTTCTTTGTTTTTTCTGCATTTCGCATCATTTGCGTCCCGATTTTTTTTTTCATTTAGGTCCCATAACGAACTGATTTCGTTTGTGTTGAAACTTTGATTCGGGATTATGTGATTTCAGGCAGCTGATATTTTGCTTTGGAAATGGTCCAGAATCAAAGAAAATGGTGAATTTTGGTGAATCGTGATTACGGAACAAAACGAAATGCACATCCCTAATATTGAGCCCACTTCCAGCTCTAGGTGGAACCGCCTTATGGGTCTTTAGTGTTTCAGGTGCCCGTCAACCCCTTTTATCACACCGTACTTTACATATAGCCCCTTCCTATTGTTCAAGCAGAATACAGCAGGTGCACCCCTAGCATAATACTGTAACCAAAATTGGTAGGGGAAGTGTATGTGACAATTTTTCACTTACGCACTCCTAAACCCCGTATGGCTACTTGTTACAGTTACAGGTACTTATACAGCGCCAACAGATTCCGCAGCGCTATGCAATAGGACATACCTGGATAAAGACTCTGAGGAGCCGAAACGTCGGTCCTTTTTAATGATTTTTAAATAAATTTCTATGTTTTAAATAAGTCCCAGAGTGCTCCCATCTCTCTGCTGCTGTATGTGTATATAAATATATATATATATATATATATATTTCATTAATGACAGTGCCTTTAATACCAATGGTATAGTTTGGTTACTTACCCTTAAAATAAGGATTAATAACCAATCAATGTATATACGTCTTAACAAATATATAGCGCGTTATCCCGAGTTCTTTTGAGGCAATGTAGATATTTTTAGACACAATAAAATCATTAAAGATGGTACGAGACTACGTAACAGTCAGGGCTGGACTGGCGTACCGGGATACCGGGAGGAATCCTGGTAGGCTGCTGCAATCTTTGAGCCACAGGCTCGCAGCATCATCATCCCTTGAGAAACCGCAGGCTGGTACCGGCAGGCTGGCCTGTGGGTTATGTGCTGCAAGGCCGCTGCAAGGCTGTCTGTCGACTTCACTTGATGTGCTGCGGCTGGAGGCTGCCTAGTGAGTGAGGGAGGAGGGGCCGCCGTGAGTGCAATTTCTCAATCTTGTGTTCACTGGACGGCATGCAAGATGCATTGGCGCAGCCCTTCTCACTTACGTAGAGGAATTGCGCAGGTGCCGCGCTGAAGACATGTCCCCTCGAGGACTCATCTCTCGTGGTGAGGGAGGCTGCCCAGCGCCAGGCCGGCCAGCTGCTCTGCTTGCTCAGCCAACTCCTCCCGATGGCTCCGTCTGACCTCCGTCCTGTTTCATGGTGAGTGGTAGCCAGTGGCTCAAGAGGAGGACTGTGGGCACAGTCACGAGTCAACAGCCTCAGGAGACAGGTACTGGTGGAGCGGGCCGAGGCTGCCAGTGACAGGGGCAAAAATTAAAGAGGGTGCACCATATGAGTTAGTGCTACGCTAGATCTGTCATGTAGGACAGAAATCCCTGTAGTGAGCTGCATGAAAGGTTTTGCCTTGCACTGTGCGAGTCCCATGACCGTAGGATGTTTTTTCTCCTCTCTGCTCTCTTTTTTTAAGAGGTTATCCGGGGTACTACCAGTGGTGTATTTAGGTTTTGTGCTGCCCTAGGCCTGACTAAACTCGTGCACCCCCTAATTTAAATTTGACACACCCCTTCCTGTCAAGGGAACACCTCTTCCTGGTTAATCGCCACCCTTCCTCTTTAAGCTCCACTTTTTCCTCTTAGAGCCCCGCCTTTTCCTCTCTTTATATTAAAAGTGGATACCAAGTGCCTACTTGTATATTTTGTATACCATTTCAAATGTATCTATTGAGATAAAGAAAATTATGAAATGTTTAAATTCAAGCATTTTTACAAAGAACAGCCACGCATGTCAAGTAAACGGGATCACAGCCGCTCTAATTGGTTGAACAATAAAATTCACAGAAACGTGCACTGCATATGAGCGTATCACAGAGCTGCACAGCAATAAAACCCACAGAAATGTGCAGTGTGTATGAGCATATCACAGAACTGCACAGCAATAAAACTCACAGTAATCTGCAGTGTGTATGAGCGTATCCCAGAGCTCCAGGGCAATAAAATTCACAGTAATATGCAGTGTGTATCACAGAATCCACAGCAATAAAACTCCCAGCAATGCAATGTTTGGAGTGTGTCAGCGTATCAGAATCCACAGCAATAAAACTCCCAGCAATGCAATGTGCGGTGTGTATGAGTGCATCAGAATCCACTGCAGTAACACTCCCAGCAAACCGAGTGTATATGAGCACACAGCAATTATGCTGTGGAGCCATCTTGTCAGCAGTGGGGTGCCACTGCCAGAGGGTGCACTGTAGCTTTGATTCCCTTCCCGGTGGGTGTTCAGTCCAGAATAGAGTCTGTGTTAACGAAAGGGCGGGCAGCTGCGCGCGTGCATTTCACGTGGTTCAGCCAGTCGTGGTACTGAGACTCAGAGAAATGGCAGTGAAATGCCCTGATGTTCGGTGGTTTCAATCAGCAGGTTTATTCAGGCGAACCCCATAGGTTTCAATGTTAAAAATATTCCCGGTTTTATGCAATATCTAATAAATCATTTATTATTTTAATCTGCAGTAAAAAGTCTTTACTTCTTGATTTTTTTTAGTACCTTTTAGTCATTTTTCAGATTTTTTTGGGCAAAATCCCCCCCTTTTTTTAATAGCAGTGTTTCTTTTTTCTGTAACAGAACTTTTTATTATCAATCATAGGATCCTATATGTAAATTCCAGACATTTTCGTTCAGTAGTTCTTTTGAAAACAGCAGGCCACGGGTTTGCGGTGGCAGCTTTCAACGGCCGACTCCATGCACTTTGGGGACCCTGCGGTGAATGGTGAATTCACTGCAGGGTGGGGAAATTTTATTCTCCTAAGTGCAGGGAACTACAGAACACAAAAAAGTTGGCGGCATTTCGGTGCTCTGTGAGTAACCCATTTAGTGGTGAGGTTTTTTGCTGCCCCCTGGAAAGTGAAATTGAAAGTGTAAATTAGTGAAATCTCAATGTATCCTTCCTGGTAAAATACTTTGCAAAAGTAAAAAAAAAAAAAAAAAGAGTTTTTTTTTTAGGGGTGGGGCCACCCAGTGCTGGCCGCGGCCCCCTGGAGAGTGCCTCCCTAGGCCTGGGCCTAGTCGGCCTAGGCCAAAATACACCAGTGGGTACGACGTCATGCAGAGCAGCACTTTTCATGCACAGGCCCCCGTGGTACGGTGGAGGGATCCCAATGTGGAGCAGAGTCAGCCCCTGCCATATGGGGCGGTTGGCACTGTCACAGCATGAGGACAGGCAGCCATACATGTGGGGGCAGGAGGGAGGGTACAGGCAGGTAGGCAGGTGGGCAGCTGAGGATGGGGCTGGCTGGAAAGTAGGGATGGGACGAACACAATTTACAAAGTTCGAATTCGAACGTGAACACGATTCGAACTCCAAGCAAGTCAATAGGACTCGAACTTTCGATATTTAAAGTGCCCTCCAAGAGGGCATATATGCAAGATATTGGCCATAAAAGGTGTATGGGGGTCCGGGTAGTGCCCTGGGAGACAGGAAACAGGGACAAAAAGTTTTAAAAAAGTTTTTAACACGTTCACTGCGGAGGACGCGCTCAGTGTGTCCACCCGCAGGTAGCGTTGCCTGCGAAGGACGTGCTGAGCGCGTCCTCCCTTTGCGGCAAGCGATCGGCCGGATTCCGGCCGATCGCTGTGCCCCCGGTGCGGGCTGACATCCTCGATCCCGTCCCTGGGCGTCGTGGACTAAAAAAAATTAAAAAGGCATCAGTCAAGTGGCCCCGGCCTTCACCACTATTCCTCTGATCATCCACAGCCTCAGAAGCACCTGTGTCATCACTTGGTAACCTACCAGTGCCTGGAAAGGTGTTACACAAGTGTCGCTTTAGAGCGTCTTCAAGTTTTTTCATCCTGTGCTCCCTCTGTGCGGGCAGGAAGAGCTCTGCAACTTTACCCTTGTATCGTGGATCAAGAAGGGTTGCCAACCTCTCCTTGATTACACGAATCCTGGGGTCCTTTAGCAGACTTTGCATAATAAGGGAACCCATGCAGCGTAGGTTGGAGGTAGCATTAGCTTCCGAGTCTTCCTGGTCAATGAGGAGTATGACCCCATCGTGCACTTCCTCCTCCCAGCCACGTACTAGTCCTTGGGTTTCTGGGCACACAAAACCCTCCCTTGAGGAATTCCCACCTTCAATGCCCCCACTACTTAAATATTTCTCCTCCTCCTCCTCCTCCTCCTGTCTGATCTGAGGAGGACCCACTGGAATGCTGTCTGCGGAAAGACTAGGGCCGTCAGAGCTAGGGAAGGCCTCCTCCTCCTCCCGCTGCTCTGCCTCTAAAGCCACATCTATAATTCCCCGGAGAGTGTGCTCCAGCAGGAACACTAAAGGAATTGTGTCACTGATGCATGCACTGTCCCTGCTCACCATCCTCGTTGCCTCCTCAAATGGTGACAGTACAGTACAGTGCATGCATCCTTGATCATCAGCCACTGCGGGGGGAAAAAACAAGTTGACCTGAACCTGTCCTTGTGCCATACTCACACAGGTACTTGTTGATGGCCCTCTGCTGCTTGTGCAGACACTACAGCATTGCTAATGTTGAGTTCCACCTGGTGGGCATGTCACAGATCAGACAGTTTGTGGGAAGGTGGAATTCTCTTTGAATTTCTGCTAGGCGAACACTTGCTGGGAATGACCGTCTGAAGTGGCTGCAGACTTTTCTGGCCTGGTTCAGAAGCTCTGCCAGCCCTGGGTATCTGGTTAGGAAACGCTGTACCACCAGATTTAGGACGTTTGCTAGGCATGGTAAATGCGTCAACTTACCCTGGCGTAGGGCGGAGAGAAGGTTGCTGCCATTATCACAGACGACCATTCCAGCTGAAGCTGGCGTGGTGTTACCTATCTCTGCACCTGCCCCTGCAGAGCTGACAGAATTTCTGGCCTGGTGTGGCTCCTGTCCCCCTAAACAAACCAGCTCAAGCACAGCACGGCATCTTTTGGCTTGAGCCATTGCATCGTCCCTGTCAGGCATCGGTTTAACTGCCACTTCGCCAGAGACACAGAAGGAGGAGGCGGAAGAGGGAGAGGTGGTGGTGGAGCAGACAGACCTCATACAAGCAGCTTTCTGGAGGCGTGGTGGATGAACAAGCTCCAGCACAGAGCCCTGTCTTGGATCCCTCCCAGCTGCAATCAGAGTTACCCAGTGTGCCGTTAAGGAAATGTAACGACCCTGTCCATGCATGCTGGACCACGTGTCTAAAGTCACATGCACCTTGCTGCTGACTGCCTTTCCCAATGACTCGATAACATTGTCTTCCACGTGCTGGTATAGTGCTGGAATGGCTTTCCGTGAAAAGTAATGGCGTTTTGGAACATGCCACTGTGGTACAGCACATTCAGCAAATTCTCAGAAGGGAGCAGAGTCCACCAGCTGGAAAGGCAGCAGCTGCAATGTGAGTAATTTTGCTAAACTGGCATTCAGACGCTGTGCTTGGGGATGGTTAGGACTATATTTTTTCTTACGCTGAAGCAGCTGGGGCAACGTAATCTGACTACGTAAATCTTCAGCTGATGGGATGCTGTCACATTGTGTGGAAGGACCTGGTACATCCATTACTGTAGCATCATCCCTGTCAGTGGAGGTTGTAGCAGGCAATGACATGGCAGGGCATACAGTGGGGGTAGAGATAGTTGAGGAGGACCTACGCAAAGTTTTGCGCCAACGGGATGCATGGCAGGTGGTCATATGTTGCCTCAAGCACGTGGTACCCAAATGTCCGGTGTCTTTCTCACGCTTGAGCCTCATCTGACATAGATTACAAATAGCAATGGTGGGGTCCGCTGCTCATTTATTAAAGAACTCCCAGACAGCAGAGTTCCTGAATGTGTGCTTTGAGACAACAGCGCTCTGCACCTGAGCAGCTCTGACTTCTGATGCCTTGGACTGGCTAGTGCTATGGTTGGTCATAGAGGATGTTGTGCCTCGTGTTTGTTGTGCCTCCTCCTCCTCCTCACTTGACTCCTCTGTTTGATCAGGCACCCAGGTGGAGTCAGTGACCTCATCATCATTGTCATCATCACACCCTATCTCCTCGTCACTGGAGCCAACTTGGCAGTATGCTGCAGCTGCTGGGGCAACATGAGTGCCAGTTATTTGTGTGTCATCACTGGCACCCCCTTCCTCTAGGTTGATTATACTCCCTTCCTCAACCTCAAAGATTGAATCAGAGCACTGTACTTGCTGCGCATCCTCAAGCAGCATGTCAATGTTAGGGATGAGCTGTTCGGTTCGATCAGTTCGGAGTTCGAACCGAATTTTGGTCGTTCGAAAGTTTGCTAACTTTTTGGGTGTGTTCGGTTCGAGTTCGTAAAAAAAAAGAAATTTTGAAAAAAGTATAGAAAATGCTTAAAAAAATATTAAAAAATCTAGAAATAAAGAGACTCTTTGCTGCAGAATATTATATGCAACGGTTTATTAGATATTGAATAAAAAAGTAATGTGTACGCGCAAAGATTCTCAACTCTAAATGACCTGTGTTTTTCAAATGGCATAACAGGTGTTTTTAGTCTGGTCTAATCAATTTTATACATTGTAGACTATACTGAGGGGGTGGTGTCTGCTTCTGATTGAGATTTGAGAAGTGTTAATTTCCCTCCTAAAACTTCTAATATGCTGTATTTCACCGCTGTGTGCTCAGCTCATTTTTACCGCTTTCGCTCATCATGTTTAAACTCGATTTTGAAGCCACATTTTGTTAAATTACCGACATGTTAGATATCGTTCTTTCCGGCATACTCCGCAGATTCATAATATATCATTTTTATATGTATACGTCCTGTCCTGGCTGTATATTATGAAAAAAATTCAATAAAAATTGAATTTCTAAATCATCTGCAGTGTGTAAAGTGTTGTTTTTTTTCACATTTTAGCACATGAGCGTTTGCGATTAGGTTTTCTATGGGGTGCGCTTGTACAAAAATTAGAAATGGGGATTTGTTACATTTTGTGGGGGGAATTACGTGATTTATAGCAAACACACCCCATAGAAAAAAATCATTAGTGCATCATCGTTCACATTATAATTGCAATGTGAACAATATTGCTGCATTAATAAAAATAACACACAAAACAAAATACATGTTTTAATTTATTTTATTTTTTTTTTACTTTATACCTGGTCATGTTGGGTATCATTCGAAAGGCCATGCTCAGGCCTTTCGATTGACACCCTCCATGACCCACTAGATGCCTGGAGATATCGGGGTTCAAATGAACCCCCTATCTCTACCAGGGGATTGGCCTGGGCAATATATACAGTGGCAAGAAAAAGTATGTGAACCCTTTGGGATTATGTGGAGTTTTGCACGAATTGGTAATAAAATGTGCTCTGATCTTCATCTAAGTCACAACATTTTGAAAAACACAGTCTGCTTAAAATAATACAACACAAACATTATATGTTTTCATGTGTTTATTGAACAGAACATGTAAACATTCACAGTGCAGGGTGGGGAAAGTATGTGAACCCCTAGCCTAATGACTTCTCCAAGAGCTAATTGGAGCCAGGAGTGAGCCACCCATGATTCCAATCAGTGTGATATTATTGGATGTGTTGCTGAAAACTGTCCTGCCCTTTAAAACCACACACTAGTTTTGGGTTTACTGGTTTCAATAAGCACTGCCTGATGTGAACCATGCTTCGCAGAAAAGAGCTCTCAGAAGACCTATGATCAAGAATTGTTGACTTGCATGAAGCTGGAAAGGGCTACAAAAGTATCTCCAAAAGCCTTGATGCTCATGTGTCCACGGTAAGACAGACTGTCTACAAATGGAGAAAGTTCAGCACTGTTGCTACTCTCCCTAGGCATGGTCGTCCTGTAAAGATGACTGCAAGAGCACAGCGCAGAATGCTTAATGAGGTAAAGAAGAATCCTAGAATGTCAGCTTAAGACTTACAGAAATCTCTGGCACATGCTAACATTTTTGTTGACACATCTACAATAAGGAAAACATTAACAAGAATGGAGTACATGGGAGGACACCACGGAGGAAGCCATTGCTGTCCAAAAAGAATATTGCAGCACGTTTGAAGTTTCCAAAAGAGCACCTGGATGTTCCACAGCACTACTGGCAAAATATTCTGTGGACAGATGAAAGACAAAATTGAGTTGTTGGGAAAAAACACACAACACTATGTGTGGAGAAAAAAAGGCACAGCACACCAACATCAAAACCTCATCCCCACTGTAAAACATGACGGAGGGAGCATCATGGTTTGGGGCTGTTTCGCTGTCTCAGGGCCTGGACAGATTGTTGTCATTGATGGAAAAATGAATTCCAGAGTTTATCAAGACATTTTGCAGGAAAATGTAAGACCATCTGTCCGCCAACTGAAGCTCCGCAGAGGATGGGAGATGCAACAGGACAATGACCCAAAGCATACAAGTAATTCAACAAAAGAATGGCTTCAACAAAACAAAATACGCCTTCTGGAGTGGCCCAGTCAGAGTCCTGACCTCAACCCGATTGAAATGCTGTGGCATGACCTTAAGAGAGCGATTCACACCAGACATCCCAAGAATATTGCTACACTGAAACAGTTTTGAGAAGAGGAGTGGTCCAAAATTACTCCACATCGTTGTGCAGGTCTGATCTGCAACTACAGGAAACGTTTGGTTGAGGTTATTGCTGCCAAAGGAGGGTCAACCAGTTATTAAGTCCAAAGGGTCACATACTTTTTCCACCCTGCACTGTGAATGTTTACATGTTTTGTTCAATAAACACATGAAAACATATAATGTTTGTATTGTATTATTTCAAGCAGACTGTGTTTTTCAAATTGTTGTGACTTAGATGAAGATCAGAGCACATTTTATGACCAATTCATGCAAAACTCCACATAATCCCAAAGGGTTCACATACTTTTTCTTGCCACTGTATATGCATGATGTGAGCTGGCCTGGGCAATATATACGCATGATGAAAATTTGCAATGGATAGGGCACACAAAGTGAAATTTTGATGTGTCTGATATTGAAACTTACGTGACAACTCTTATTTTTTTTCCGTTAATTTATATTTGTTCAATACAGTTAATTTTAATTTGTTTAATAGAGTTAATTTAAAATGGTTTAATACAGTTTATTTATATTTATTTTACCTTTACTATTGGTGCTTTTCAAACTTTATTCTTAAGTAAAAAGAAATTTAGCAGTTTCATGTTGTGTCGTTTTTTTTTTGGGGGGGTGCAAGTATCTGGTCTTGCCTAGGGCGCAAAATAGTCTAGCACCGGCCCTGACCGGATGGTCCACCCCTGCACTTTTCCACAATACCACAGAGGGGTTACTGTATGATGACACTTGCTGGCCTGGCACCAAAGGCACAATATTTGGCTGCACTGCCTCTGACGCCTGTATCAGATTCATATCCTCAGAGGGGTGAGACTGTGTGACGGCACTGTTGCCGACGCTAAAGGCCCAATTTAAGGCTAGGGTCAAACGAACGCATTTTTCGCAGCGAACGTCAAAAAGTGCGTCCGAACGCAATGAGGTGTTTTTTCACTGAAAGCGCTTAAACGGTCATACGATGCGCATTTTTGTGCGTAATTTTTTACCGATCCAAACCAGGAAACTTTGGGTGTCTGGATGTTATGTTGGCCGGACATGAGCAGTGTCTGACGTCTCCTAATCACGCACACACGCTGCTATGCGGACGCAGCGCACTCTGTACGTCAGTACTAGCGGTTCAGCGTTCTCGAAAAAATGTGTTTACTTTCCACTTGCGTTGCGCGGCCGGACTTTCGTGCGGCCGGACTTTGTATATTGGCCGTCATTGCGTGTCATTTGTTGCTAGTGCGGCCGTGATTAAGTGCGCCTAAATGCACGTTAAAAGTGCGCTAGTCTGACCCCAGCCTTAAAGCACCTATTGTTACTTTCATCCAAAGCCTGCATAAGTTTCAAAATAATTTAGCCAAAAAAATTACTAAACTTTTTCAGCGTGTCCGAAAATGTCTCCTCTTTTCATACAGACTGCCGCCCCAAGCAGTTGTTTATGGATAGATTAAAGGAAAAGCACTTACCGTAATTTGAAACGTAATTTTTTTGTTTTTAATGTTTCTATACATCCTACAAATCCGCCACTTCACAGGCAGGTTATGGGGACCTCCTAGGCACAATATTTGAAGGAATTTTTCGTTTTTATTTTTAACCCTTATTTCATGGAAAACTCTCTGTCCCTTTAACAACTTTTTTTTTACTTTTTGTCCTTGTTTCTTGTCCCCAGGGCACTACCCGGACCCCCATACACCTTTTATGGCAAATATCTAGCATATATGCCCTCTGGGAGGGCACTCTAAAAACCGAATTTTCAGCCCCATTGACTTGTATTGAGTTCGAGTTCGGGTTCGGATTCGGATTCAAACATTTGGAAAGTTAGGGTTCGAATCCGAACCGAACTTGGGAGGTGTTTGGCTCATCCCTAGTCACTGTCATTGTAGTCAAACAATTCAGCTGACTCCTCTGTGTGTGGTAGTGAGGCTACGGCAGGAGTAGCTGTTTACATGGAGGCTGCATTAGATGCTTTGGCAGCTGAGGTGGACTGTAAAGCACTACAAGCCTGGCAGGCAGAGGATTCGGAGGATGAGGATGGTCTGGTTAGCCAATCCACCCATATCCTCTCTATGTTTCTGCTGCTTAAGACGGCCAGCACCAGTTAGAAAGGACAAGCGTGCCCCTGCAGAGGATGCACGACGTCCACGACGACCAGAGGCACAGCCTCCCGACACAGAGGCTGCTTGCCCTCTTATCTGTGTCTGGGAGCGTCTGCCTGTCCTTTTTGGTCTTTCTGACATGGTGAGTGATATATAGATTAAATATATACAGAACTCTGATTCAAATCTGGTATAAAGATTAAAGATTTCCAGAACACCCTGATAGCTGGCAGCCAGTGACAAGACACAGATTACAATTCGCAGAAATCTGCTACAAATCAGTGAGACCCCCTGATAGGACCCCCTGATAGCTGGCAACAGTGACAAGACACAGATTACAATTCGCAGAAATCTGCTAGAAGTATGTGGAACCCCCTGATAGCTGGCAGTGAGAAGACACAGATTACCTCAATTCCCAGATATTTTGGAGAAATTACTGACCCCCCCCCAAAATTCTGGGTAAGCAATGATAAGACACGGATTACCTCAATTCCCAGATATTTTGCAGAAATTACTGGGCCCCCAAAATACTCGGTGGCAGCCAGTGAGAACACACAGATTACCTAAATTCCTAAATATTTTGTAGAAATCACTGACCCCCAAAATACTGTGTGGCAGTGACAAGACACAGATTACCTCAATTCCCAGATATTTTGGAAAAATTACTGACCCCCCAAAATAGTTGCTGGTGGCAGTGACAAGACAAAGATTACCTCAATTCCCAAATATTTTGTAGAGATTACTGACCCCCCAAAATAGTTGCTGGTGGCAGTGACAAGACACAGATCGCCTCAATTCTCAAATATTTTGTAGAAATTACTGACCACCAAAATACTGTGTGGCAGTGACAAGAAACAGATCTCCTCAATTCCCAAATATTTTGTAGAAATTACTGACCCCCAAAATACTGCGTGGCACTGGCAGTGACAAGACACAGATCACCTCAATTCCCAAATATTTTGTAGAAATTACTGACCCCCAAAATACTGCGTGGCACTGGCAGCGACAAGACACAGATAGCCTCAATTCACAAATATTTTGTAGAAATTACTGACCCCCAAAATACTGCATGGCCGTGACAAGACACAGATCACCTCAATTCCCAAATATTTTGTAGAAATTACTGACCCCCAAAATACTGCGTGGCACTGGCAGTGACAAGACACAGATCACCTCAGTTCACAAATATTTTGTAGAAATTACTGACCCCCAAAATACTGCGTGGCAGTGACAAGACACAGATCACCTCAACTCCCAAATATTTTGTAGAAATTACTGGCCCCCAAAATACTGCGTGGCAGTGACAAGACACAGATGACCTCCATTCCCAAAAATTTTGTAGAAATTACTGACCCCCAAAATACTGCGTGGCAGTGACAAGACACAGATCACCTCAATTCCCAAATATTTTGTAGAAATTACTGACCCCCAAAATACTGTGTGGCAGTGACAAGACACAGATAGCCTCAATTCACAAATATTTTGTAGAAATTACTGACCCCCAAAATACTGCGTGGCACTGGCAGTGACAAGACACAGATCACCTCAGTTCACAAATATTTTGTAGAAATTACTGACCCCCAAAATACTGCATGGCAGTGACAAGACACAGATCACCTCAATTCCCAAATATTTTGTAGAAATTACTGACCCCCAAAATACTGCGTGGCACTGGCAGTGACAAGACACAGATCACCTCAATTCACAAATATTTTGTAGAAATTACTGACCACAAAAACACTACGTGGCACTGACAGTGACAAGACACAGATCACCTCACTTCCCAAATATTTTGTAGAAATTACTGACCCCCAAATTACTGCGTGGCAGTGACAAGACACAGATCACCTCAATTCCCAAATGTTTTGTAGAAATTACTGACCCTCAAAATATTGTGTGGCACTGGCAGTGACAAGACACAGATCACCTCAATTCACAAATATTTTGTAGAAATTACTGACCCCCAAAATACTGCGTGGCAGTGACAAGACACAGATCACCTCAATTCACAAATATTTTGTAGAAATTACTGACCCCCAAAATACTGCGTGGCACTGGCAGTGACAAGACACAAAAAGGAAAAAAGGTGTCATCTGCGCTCGTTTCTATGTGTTCCATGTACAACAAAACTGAGGTTTTTGTTTGTTTCAATGGCCATTGCAAAGTAAGCTCACTCACCACTTCACGGCACCTCTTTACAGAGTGAGTACCTAACATGTACCAAAGGCCGCTCTACTGAGCAGCTCCAAGCCCCTCCTGCTGCTTTTCAGCCAAGGAGAGGCAGAGATGGTGGGTTTTATTTATACACGCACCAAACACTTCCCATTTGGGATTAAAGACAAATACATGGAAAGAGGAACAGCTGCAGAACGACGAACTGGTGTTACAAGCATGATATACATAAATACAGAAAAAATGGCGTCGCGCCCATACTCACCGCAGCGGCAGCAACTGCCAGGAGTAACAGCCCAGTTAATGTATAAAACATAACAAGGAAGAAAGGTGTCATCTGCGCTCGTTTCTATGTGTTCCATGTACAACAAAACTGAGGTTTTTGTTTGTTTCAATGGCCATTGCAACGTAAACGCACGCGCCACTTCACGGCACCTCTTTACAGAGTGAGTACCTAACATGTACCAAAAGGCCGCTCTACTGAGCAGCTCCAAGCCCCTCCTGCTGCTTTTCAGCCAAGGAGAGGCAGAGATGGTGGGTTTTATTTATACACGCACCAAACACATCCCATTTGGGATTAAAAACAAAAACATGGAAAGAGGAACAGCTGCAGAACGACGAACTAGTGTTACAAGCATGATATACATAAATACAGAAAAAATGCCGTCGCGGCCATACTCACCGGAGCGGCAGCAACTGCCAGGAGTAACAGCCCAGTTAATGTATAAAACATAACAAGGAAAAAAGGTGTCATCTGCGCTCGTTTCTATGTGTTCCATGTACAACAAAACTGAGGTTTTTGTTTGTTTCAATGGCCATTGCAACGTAAGCTCACTCGCCACTTCACGGCACCTCTTTACAGAGTGAGTACCTAACATGTACCAAAAGGCCGCTCTACTGAGCAGCTCCAAGCCCCTCCTGCTGCTTTTCAGCAGGAGGGGCTTGGAGCTGCTCAGTAGAGCGGCCTTTTGGTACATGTTAGGTACTCACTCTGTAAAGAGGTGCCGTGAAGTGGCGAGTGAGCTTACGTTGCAATGGACATTGAAACAAACAAAAACCTCAGTTTTGTTGTACATGGAACACATAGAAACGAGCGCAGATGACACCTTTTTTCCTTGTTATGTTTTATACATTAACTGGGCTGTTACTCCTGGCAGTTGCTGCCACTCCGGTGAGTATGGGAGCGACGCCATTTTTTCTGTGTTAGTGACAAGACACAGATCACCTCAATTTACAAATATTTTGTAGAAATTACTGCCCACCAAAATACTGCGTGGCACTGGCAGTGACAAGACACAGATCACCTCAATTCCCAAATATTTTGTAGAAATTACTGACCCCCAAAATACTGCGTGGCAGTGACAAAACACAGATCACATCAATTCCCAAATATTTTGTAGAAATTACTGACCCCCAAAATACTGCGTGGCACTGGTAGTGTCAAGACACACATTACCTCAATTCCCAAATATTTTGTAGCAATTACTGACCCCCAAAATACTGCGTGGTACTGGCAGTGACAAGAAACACATTAACTCAATTCCCAAATATTTTGTAGCAATTACTGACCCCCAAAATACTGGGTGACAGTGATAACACACAGATTAGAACAATTTCCAGATATTTTTGTAGAAATGAGACCCCCCAGAGACCCCCCCCAGTAGCTGGTGGCAGACTGACAATGAGAATACACACTAACACAATAACAATCTCCTCTCAAACGTGTGCTGAAGCGCTGTGTGAAACCTTATATAGTGTGCTGCGGGACTTAGCTCTGTGAGCCCATGATTGGGCAAAATTTGCTCAATCAGGACTCTGAGCCGTGATTGGCATAGTCTTGAACCTGTCTTGCACCTGACCTGTGGTCAGGTGCAAGGCTGTAGCCAATTACAAGCTTCAGGCCAGTGTAAAAGTGCATTGTGGTCCATTGTGGTGCATTGTGGACGAACACTCGGCGAACAAGTGGAAATGTTCGTAGTTCGCGAACATGCGAACAGGCTATGTTCGATGCAAACTCCGAACCGATCAAACCGAACAGCTCATCCCTAGTTACATACACCTAACACACATTACATACTTCTACCAACATATGTCAACACATGCTGCAGCGTAATGTATTATCTGTTTGTCAGACAAATGTGACTGTCATAAAATTATTCTGGCTTTATTTAAAATATTTGCACACGTGTACATTTTTCTGAAACTTTCACACCTCAAAATTACATGTGCTTAGAATGCATGAGGCTTGCATAGGATTTTTTGCGCCACCTGTGTGTTTCATCTTTAAAATGCTGCAATGGGTGATGTGGATTTTCTAGCTTACAAGGAAAGCATGCTTTACAGTCTGCCTAATGTCTAGGTGCAAAGATTCTCACCTCTAAATGACATGTGCTTACAGCAGGGCTCTCAAACGCCGTAAACAACAGGTGTTATTTAGTGTTTGGAAATAGACATGTGCATTCGTTTTAGTACTAAAACGATTTAGTCCGAATTTTGGGATAATTTAGTTTTCGTATGACTCAAGAGAAACGAAACTGCTCAGTACAAAAAACGAAAGAAACTAAAATAAAATGCACTACATTTTAGTGTCAGTCCTTTTTGTGATATTACATTGATAAGTGAAGGAGACCAGCAATGAAGAGTGCAACATCCGAAGTTCTGCACCCTCCACATGCCAATGCAGTAGGATTTTCTATACAGAGAGGGGCATTAATTAATGCAGGAGGATGTTCTATACATTATACAGAGGGGTATTCATGCAGGAGGATGTTATATACATTTTACAGAGGAAGGTATAAATTGAGGAGGATGTTCTATACAGAGAGGGACATTAATTAATTCAGGAGGATGTTCTATATAATATACTGAGAGGGGTATTAATTAATGCAGGTGGATGTTGTATACATTATACAGAGAGGGGTATTAATTAATGCAGGAGGATGTTCTAAACATTATACAGAGGATCCTTTTTTTCTCAGCCCTTTAAATCCAGTGGCTGTGAGCGCGGAGATCGGCTGCTTGTTACCTTATCTCTCAGTACAATGTATCAGGCTCAGCTGTTACAGTAACTGACTAACAGCGCTCAGAGATTCAGTAAAACAAGGAAATAATATTGTTCTAACCTCTTATATATATATAAAAATATTATTTACTAGTTTTACTGAAACGCTGAGCGCTGTGATGAGCAGCAGTCAGTTACTGTAACAGCTTTGCCTGATACGGGGCAGTATTACAATGTTGGTGCTAACTTAACCAGAGCTGTTGTAAACGGAAAACCTCCATAGGCTAGAATGGCTCTGGAAGTTTACAATAGCTCTGGTTAAGTTAGCACCAACTATATAATATGGCCCACATTGTGCTGAGAGTGAGAGATACTGTAACAAGCAGCGATCTCAGCCCTCTGAGGAGCCACTACAATGGTAATTGTATCCACTGGTTTTCGGATGAATGAATTTAGTTTTCATACTAAAAAACTGAAAACGAATTTCTTTAGCAACTAAATAAATTGCATTTTAGGACTAATCCATTAGTTCAAAACGAAATTTTATGCTGTGCACATGTCTATTTGGAAATAACATGTGCTTCTAATTAGTCTGGTCTCATGAATTTGATACATTGCCTGCAGACTGGTGTAGCTCCTGCACATGTATGAACACTGTGCTTCTGACTTCTACGAAGTGTTCATTTCTATGTTCCTCTGATATGCTGTTTAACCCCTTAAGGACCAGGGCTCTGTAAAGCCAATCATTAACCCTTTCGCTGCTGAGGCGTTTCACGCCTCTGCGCTGAGGTCATATTTACCGGTTTTGCTCATCATGTTTAAATGCGTTTTGAAGGCTTATTTTAGTATATGACCCAGACATATTATATATCGTTCTTTCCGTCAGACTCGGCAGATTAATAATATGTCATTATTATATGTATACGTCATGACCTGTCTGTATATTATAATAAAAAATGCAATAAAATATGAATTTTCAATAATTTACAACGTGTAAAGTGTATTTTTTTCACATTTTAACATGCGAGCAATTGCAGTTATATTTTGTATGTGGTGCGCTTGTTAAAAAAATTAGAGATGGGGTCTCGTTACATTTTTTTTGGGGGGAAATTACGCGATTTTTAACAAACGCACTGCATACAAAAATCGTTAGTGCAGCATCATTGTTCGTATTATAATTGAAATGGGAACAATATTGCTGAATTAACAAACCAAAAAAAAAAAAAAACTTGTTTATTTTTTTTTTTATAATTTTTTTTTTTAATATTTTTTTATTTTTATTTTTTAATTTTTTTTTTTTAAAAAAAAAACTTTTTCACAGTCGTGTTTGGTATCGTTGGAACAGCCATGCTCTGGCCGATCCAACAGTACCAAACATTAACCCCTAGCTGCCACGGATCGGGAGATAGGGGGTTCATTGGAACCCCCTATCTCCACCGTTGGTGGCAGCTAGGGGTTAACTCCAGGACTGGCGTCATCGTGCTATGCACGATGACGCCAGTCCTCAGGGGGAGTTCCCAGAGGCTTGGCCGACATCCAAGATGTCGGCCAGCTCTGGGAAAGGATCACGAACTGGCGCTTTTCAGCGCTGATTCGTGATCCGGCTCCCCAGGGGTTAATGACAGCCACCGTTTGGAAGGGCAGGCTGTGCCCTTCCAAGCGGTGCCTGTCTTAACCCCCTGCTCCCTGGCGATCGGAAGGGAGAGAGATCCAAAGGACCTCACCCCCTCCCTTTCAGGCGCCTCCTCCGCACATGCGGGGGGGCGCCTGAATTAGATGTCATTGCGTCGCCGCGATGACATCTAATGTCTCCGCCGGGCTCCCGAGTGCTGGGCTGACATCCAAGATGTCAGCCCGCAACGGGGGGGCGCAGCAATCCGCCGGAATCCGGCGGATTGCTGCCTCCTGTGCTCAGACGCGCTGAGCGTGTCCGTAGCACAGGAGAACCACTTGGCTGGACGCGCTGAGCGCGTCCATAGCAGCCAAGTGGTTAATGATGTAGATGTTACGTCATTTGTCATGAAGGGCTTAATAAAATCTTTATCACACTCCTTAGATTTAAACGTAATATTCCAGTATTTGTATGCCATGTACCTCTCCCGAAGGGCCTATGTGAGCATACAATTATTATTGTGTTAGATCTATAGTTTTGGTGCAAGCGTGGTGGAAGGGCATGCTGCTTCTGCATTAGTAACACAACACAACGTGAAAATGTCTATCATAAAGCGTACAAGCTGCGTCCCTAGAGTCTTTGACTATCCATTGTCATATATACCTTGCTTTATACATATAATACATTCCCTCATCTAACAGGATAGTAGCCAGTCCCTGTGCATTTTAACCCCTTAAGGGTGGCTAGATGTCGTGTGTGGGTCTCTGATGGCGATGTTTCTATACATCCTACAAATCCACCTCTTCATGGGCAGGTTATGGAGACCTCCTAGGCACGATATTTGAAGGAATTTTTCGTTTTTATTTTTAACCCTTATTTTATGGAAAACTCCCTGTTCCTCTAAAAACGTCTTTTTTAAAACTTTTTGTCCTTGATACCTGTCCCCCATTGCACTACCCGGACCCCTATACACCTTTTATGGCAAATATCTTGCATATATGCCCTCTTGGAGGGCACTCTAAAAATCAAACTTTTGAGTCCCATTGACTTGCATTGGATTCGGTTCGTGTTCGCGTTCGCACTCGAACTTTCGAAATTGTTCGAGTTCGAATGCGAACCGAACACGGGGGTGTTCGGCTCATCCCTACTGTAGAGAGCAGCCCACCGGGCCTCCCAAGGATCCCTTGAGGAGCATGCGGCCGCCGGATGACAGAGTTGACCTGAATCTGTCCTTGTGCCATACTCACACAGGTACTCATTGATGGTGCTCATGCTAGGGCGCAGACAACCCCGACCTGGAGCTTCCCCACACTCCGCCGGCCACTGTCACTGGGATCTATCACCATCACCACGCTGTGCGCTTGCTCTTGGCACAGCGTAATGGAAGATGTTGGCTCGTGGTGGTTGTCCAATAGTATGCTAATACTAATAATACATGGGGGGCTGAGGGTTATAAATTTATACATGGGGGCCTGGGGGTTATTAATTTATACATAGGGAGACACTTGAGGAGTATTATACATGGTGGGGCTGGGGTTTATTCATTTATACATGGGTACTGGGGTTATTATATATGGGGAACCTTGGTGAGTATTATATATGGGGGTCCTGGTGAGTATTATATATATGTGGGAACCTGGGGATTATTATATATGTGGGCCTGGTGGGGTTAATATTTATGGGGAGAAGAAATTTAATAATTATAAATAAATGGCATCATTCATGGCATGGCTGCATTAAGCTCTCGAGCAGAGTCCTCCCTCCTACTGTTCTGTGTGTTTTGTGTATGGATATACAGGTGCATCTCAATAAATTAGAACGTCATGGAAAAGTTAATTTATTTCATTAATTCAACTCAAATTGTGAAGTTTGTGTATTATGTAAATTCAATGCACACATACTGAAGTAGTTTAAAGTCTTTGGTTCTTTTAGTTGTGATGATTTGGCTCATATTTAACAAAAACACACCTCAAAAAATTAGAATACTTCATAAGACCAATAAAAAAAGCATTTTTAGTGAATTGTTGGCCTTCTGGAAAGTGTGTTAATTTACTGTAAATGTACTCAATACTTGGTAGGGGCTCCTTTTGCTTTAATTACTGCCTCAATTTGGCGTGGCATGGAGGTGCTCAGTCTGTGGCACTGCTGAGATGCTATGGAAGCCCAACTTTCTTTGACAGTGGCCTTCAGCTCATCTGCGTTTTTTTGGTCTCTTGTTTCTCATTTCCCCCTTGACAATATCCCATAGATTCTCTATGGGGTTCAGGTCCGGTGAGTTTGCTGGCCAGTCAAGCAAACCAACACCATGGTCATTTAACCAACTTTTGGTGCTTTTGGCAGTGTGGGCAGGTGCCAAATCCTGTTGGAAAATGAAATCTTCATCTTTAAAAAGCAGGTCAACAGAAGAAAGCATGAAGTGCTCTAAAATCTCTCGTTAAACGGGTGAAGTGACTTTGGTTTTCAAAAAAACACAGTGGACCAACACCAGAAGATGACATTGCACCCCAAATCATCAAAGACTGTGGAAACTTAACACTGGACATCAGGAAACTTGGGCTATGAGCTTCTCCATCCTTTCTCCAGACTCTAGGACCTTGGTTTCCAAATTAAATACAAAACTTGCTCTCATCTGAAAAGAGGACTTTGGACCACTGAGCAACAGTCCAGTTCTTCTCCTTAGCCCAGGTAAGACGGCTCCAATGTTGTCTGTGGTTCAGGAGTGGCATAACAAGAGGACTATGACAATTGTAGCCAAATTCTTTGACAAGTCTGTGTGTGGTGGCTTTACCCCAGCCCCAGTCCATTCCTTGAGAAGTTCACCCAAATTCATGAATTGATTTTGCTTGGCAAGTCTTTGGAGGCTGCGGTTCTCTCGGTTGGTTGTGCATCTTTTTCTTCCACTCAACTTTCTGTTAACATGCTTGGATACAGCACTCTGAACAGCCAGCTTCTTTGGCAATGAATGTTTGTGGCTTACCCTCCTTGTGAAGGGCGTCAATGATTGTCTTCTGGACAACTGTCAGATCAGCAGTCTTCCCCACGATTGTGTAGCCCAGTGAACCAAACTGAGAGACAATTTTGAAGGCTCAGGAAACCTTTGCAGGTGTTTTGAGTTGATTAGCTGATTGACATGTCAACATATTCTAATTTGTTGAGATAGTGAATAGGTGGGTTTTTGTTAAATGTGAGCAAAATCATCACAATTAAAAAGACCCAAAGACTTAAACTACTTCAGTCTGTGTGCATTGAATTTATTTAATACACAAGTTTCACAATTTGAGTTGGATTAATAAAATAAATGAACTTTTCCGCGACATTCAAATTTATTGAGATGCACCTGTATGTTCTCTCCCATTGTACAGCGCTACAGAATTTGTTGGCGCTAAATAAATACTTGTAACTGTAATTAATTGAAATATATATTTTTTTATACTAAAAAAAATATTATTAAAAAGCTTTAGTTTAGAGTACCCCTCCCCACCCATAGCATAAAGGTAAAAAACGATATATGCAGTGTTATCTTCATTTTAGATGTCAAAAGGGGTTTGCGGCTCCCAGTGTTTTCTTTTTTGCGGGAAATGGGTCCAAATGCCTCTTTGAGTGTTTAAGGTTGCAGACCCCTGCCCTAAACAAACCAGCTCAAGCACAGTATGGCATCTTTTTGCTTGAGCCATTGCGTAGCCCCTGCCATGTGTCGGTTTAACTGCCACTTCGCCAGAGACAGAGAAGGAGGAGGAGGAGGAAGAGGTGGTGGAGCAGACAGACCTCATGCAAGCAGCTTTCTGGAGCGTGGTGGATGAACAAGCTCCAGCACAGAGCCGTGTCCTGGATCCCTCCCAGCTGCAAGCAGATTTATCCAGTGTGCCGTGAAAGAAATGTAACGGCCCTGTCTATGCTTGCTGGACCACGTGTCTAAAGTCATGTGCACCTTGCTGCTGACTGCCTTTCCCAATGACTCCATAACATTGTCTACCACGTGCTGGTATAGTGCTGGAATGGCCTTCCGTGAAAAGAAGTGGCGTTTTGGAACCTGCCACTGTGGTACAGTATATTCAGCAAATTCACGGAAGGATGCAGAGTCCACCAGCTGGAAAGGCAGCAGCTGTAATGCGAGTAATTTTGCTTAACTGGCATTTAGACGCTGTGCTTGGGGATGGTTGGGACTAAATTTTTTCTTATGCTGAAGCAGCTGGGTGTCACGTTCCATGCTGGCATACCTGTCTTCCTGCCCTCTGTATTTGTATATTGTGTTTTTTCCCTTGTGTTTCTGTTGCTGCCAATTCCTGGGTGGCCTCCCAGGGGTTAATTGGTGTTCTGTGTGCTGCTCACCTGTATACCCTTGCCTTGATTCCCCTGACTATATTAGAGCAATGTACCTATAGGACATTGCTGGGTCATTTTTACTTTGCCTGGTCTCCTTGCGACTTGTGTCCTGAGAGCTCCTTGCTGTATTCCTGTTATCCTCCGTTTGTTCATCCTTGTTTAGTTTTTGCCTCTGTTATTTCTGTTCCAGTTTATGTCAGTTCCTTTTGTGTATTTAGTTCTGTCTATTGCTGTATTTTGGTTTGCTGTTTATGTTCTATTCTGATTCCCCGGTTACCGATTTTGGCTTGGCTGACTTCCCTTCTGGTTCCTATTCCTGTATCCTGTATGACATACTCTCTCTGGTTATGACCTTTTGGCTCTCCTCTATATGACTACTCTATAGTATTTTCCTTGTCTGTACCGTTTCCAGGTAACCCTTTCATCTGTATACAACAAAAGACTCTGTACGGCTTCAAGGTAATACTTTCCTTTAGATTAGATCCGGCTATTCTAAAGACCGGCCTTTCAGTGCAGGGAATCTTTAGTATTGCCGTACAGAGGTCTTTTGTTAACCCTGTGTTGCTTTCATCTGTCCTTGCAGTTTACACTGCATCTCTGCATATAGGGGCTTCCCTCAGGAACCAGGGCCTCACCTTGCTGCGAGTTATATTCATAGGGATATATATACAGACCGACCACTTCCAAGGATCGGAGGGCAAGGATAGGGTGGTGCGTGCCTGGTGGTACTGCCACCGTGACACTGGGGCAATGTAATCTGACTGCGTAAATCTTCAGATGATGGGATGCTGTCACATTCTGAGGAAGGACCTGGTACATCCATTACTGTAGCATCATCCCTGTCAGTGGAGGTTGTAGGCAATGACATGGCAGGACATATAGTGGGGGTAGAGACAGATGAGGAGGAGGAGGACCTATGCAAAGTGTTGTGCCAACGGGATGCGTGGCAGGTGGTCATATGTCGCCTCAAGCATGTGGTACCCAAGCGTGGGATGTCTTTCCCACGCTTGATCCTCATTTGACATAGATTACAAATAGCAATGGTGCGGTCTGCTGCACATTTCTTAAAGAACTCCCAGACAGCAGACTTCCTGTACATGTGCTTTGAGACAACAGCGCTCTGCCCCTGAGCAGCTGTGACTTCTGATGCCTTGGACAGGCTACAGCTGCTGATAGAGGACGTTGTGCCTCGTGTTTGTTGCGCCTCCTCCTCACTTGACTCCTCTGTTCGATCAGGCACCCAGGTGGAGTCAGTGACCTCATCATCGTCATCACCCCTATCTCCTCGTCACTGGAGTCAATTTGGCAGTATGCTGCAGCTGCTGGGCAAACATGAGTGCCAGTTCTTTGTCTGTCACTGGCACCCCCTTCCTCTAGGTTACATAGTTACATAGTTATATAGGCTGAAAAAAGACATGCGTCCATCGGGTTCAGCCTCTCCCACATAACCTACTGCTGTTGATCCAAAAGAAGGCAAAAAACCCAGTCTAAATGCTTGCCAATATGCAACATACTGGGAAAAAATTCCTTCTTGACCCCAGAATGGCAGTCAGATTTCTCCTTGGATCAAGAAGCTTTTACCCACATATTAAATATTATAACCCTTAATATTCTGTGTCTGCAGGAAGTCATCCAGTCGTTTTTTTAAAGTCTGTACAGACTCTGACCCAACCACCTCAACAGGCAGAGAATTCCACAGCTTTATTGTTCTCACCGTAAAATAACCCTTCCTATGCTTTAAGCTAAATTTTCTTTCTTCCAGTCTAAATGGATGACCCCTTGTCCTATGTATAGTCCTGTTAATGAATAGGTTATCAGACAATGGTTGATAATGGCCCCGTATATATTTATATAAGGTTATCAGATCCCCTCTAAGGCGCCTTTTCTCTAAACTAAACAGGTTTAAGCTTGTTAGTCTTTCCTCATAACTTAACCCTTCCATCCCCCTTATTAATTTAGTTGCCCGTCTCTGCACTTTTTCTAGCGATATAATATCTTTTTTTAAGACAGGTGCCCAAAATTGCACGGCATATTCAAGGTGCGGCCTGACCATTGATTTATACAGAGGCAAAATTATGTTTTCATCCCGTGAGTGAACTCCCCTTTTAATGCATGCCAGTACTTTGCTGGCCTTGGCGGCTGCTGTTTGACATTGCACATTGTTACTTAGTTTGAAGTCTATGATTATTCCCAAATCCTTCTCCTGCTTGGATTTCCCTAACTCCGTACCATTTAGGGTATAAATTGCTTGTGTGTTCTTCACTCCAAAGTGCATAACTTTACATTTATCTAGATTAAATTTCATCTGCCATTTAAGTGCCCAGTCCCCCAATCTATCTAAATCCCTCTGCAGCGAAGTAACATCCTGCTCACATTGTATTACTTTTCCTAGCTTTGTGTCATCTGCAAACACTGATACATGACTTTCAATGCCTATCTCAAGGTCATTTATAAATAAATTGAATAGTATTGGTCCTATAACAGACCCCTGAGGGACACCACTTACCACTGGTGTCCATCTTGAAAATGTACCATTTATGACCACTCTCTGTACCCTATCTTTTAGCCAGTTTTCTATCCAAGAACAAGTATTTTCATCTAGACCATTTTTTCTTAATTTAAATAGTAACCTTTTGTGTGGAACTGTGTCGAAAGCTTTGGCAAAATCTAAGTAAATCACATCCACTGCGACCCCCTGATCTATACTTCTACTTACTTCCTCATAGAACGTAATTAGGTTAGTCTGACATGATCTGTGTTTCATGAAACCATGCTGATTTTTGCCAATTACATTATACCTCCCAATAAATTCCTGAATACTATCCCTTAGTAACCCCTCAAATACTTTCCCAGCCACAGATGTTAAGCTCACAGGTCTATAATTCCCAGGCACAAATTTTAAACCTTTCTTAAATATAGGGACCACGTCAGCTTTTCTCCAATCCTCTGGTACTATTCCTGAAAGAAAAGAATCTTGAAAGATTAAGAACAGAGGTTTACATATTTCAACACATAGCTCTCTTAGTACTCGCGGGTGAATTCCATCTGGCCCTGGGGCTTTATTAACATTCACATTGTTTAATTTGTGTAAAACCTTGTCCTGAGTCAACCAGTCACTTTGTATTAGTAAGTTTTTATTAATGAATTTCATGTCTCCTGTTATAGGTTTCTCTTTGATAAATACTGAAGAAAAATAATCATTTAAAATTTCTGCTTTATCCTGATCTTCAGTTAACAATAACCCTGACTCAGATTTTAGTGAACCTACATTTTCACTCTTGGGTTTTTTAGAATTGATGTACCTAAAGAATCTTTTAGGGTGGGTCTTGCTCTCTTTGGCTATTTCTTTTTCATTTTCTAGTTTAGCCCATCTAATCACATTTTTACATGCTTTATTGGCTGCCCTATATGCTTTATAGGATGCCTCAGATTTATCAAATTTAAAAGCTTTAAATGCCTTCTTTTTATTTTTCATTTCCTTAGTTACCTTCCTACTAAGCCACATTGGTTTCAGTCTGTTTCTTTTATATTTATTAACCAGTGGAATATATTGTGACGTGTACTTTTCTAGTGTTAGTTTAAAGATATTCCACTTATCCTCAGTGTTTTTCCCGTGAAAGAGTTTCTGCCAGTCAATGACATTGAGAGCTTCCTTTATTTTAATAAAGTTGGCCTTTTTAAAATTATATATTTTAGCATGCCCCTTATGAATGTGTTTTTTTGAGTTTATTTCAAAAGTCACCATATTATGGTCACTGTTTCCCAACTGTTCTTTTACATTAATATTTGAGAAAAGATCCACATTATTTGTTATAACCAGGTCCAGACAGTTATCCTCTCTAGTTGGTGTTTCTACCAGTTGTGACATGAAGGTATCATTTAAAATGTTCAGGAACCGGATTCCCTTTGCTGAATTACTAGTCCCACTATCCCAATTAATGTCCGGGTAATTAAAATCTCCAATAATTAAAGTGCTACCATGATGTGCAGCCTTCCTAATTTGCTCTAACAGTTGTTCTTCCTCATCATTATCTATATTAGGTGGTTTATAGCATATGCCAACCAATAATTGACTTCCCTGTTTATTCCCCAACGAAATATTTACCCATAAGGATTCCACATTTCCCTCATCACTTTCCAGTTGTGTAATATTAGGCTTTAAATCCTGATTTACATATAAACACACTCCACCCCCTTTCTTATGTTTCCTATCCTTTCTAAACAATGTATAGCCATTTAAGTTTACAGCCCAGTCATGCGTTTCATCCCACCATGTTTCTGTTATTCCTATAATGTCGTATTGCTTAGTGTATGCTATTACCTCTAGTTCCCCCATCTTGTTATTAAGGCTCCTTGCATTAGCAAGCATACATTTAATGTTATCTCTACCCACACATGCTGAATGCGACTTTACATTACATGCCTCCACTGTTCTTACATTACCCATCCCCCCGACTCCACCCCCCTTAGTCTGAACTGAAACCCTTCCGCTATCTGCTCTGTCTCCATTTTGTAAGCTTCTGTATCCCTCCCCCCCTTCCACTAGTTTAAAGTCTCCTCCAACCTTTTAACCATTATCTCCCCTAGCACAGCAGACCCTCTTCCATTCAGGTGCAATCTATCACAACTATACAGATTGTACCCCAGTGCAAAATGAGCCCAGTGCTCTAAAAACCCAAAGCCCTCCTTCCTGCACCAAGCTTTAATGCAAACTCTGAGGTTGATTATACTCCCTTCCTCAACCTCAGAGTTTGAATCAGAGCACTGTAGTTGCTGCGCTTCATCAAGCAGCATGTCACTGTCATTGTAGTCAAACAATTCAGCTGACTCCTCCGTGTGTGATAGCGAGGCTACGGCAGGAGTAGCTGTGGACATGGAGGATGCATTAGATGCTTTGGCAGCTGAGGTGGACTGTAAACCACTACAAGCCTGGCTGGTAGAGGACTCGGAGGATGAGGATGGCCTGGTTAGCCAATCCACCAAATCCTATGTATGTTGCTGCTGCTTAAGACGGCCAGCACCAGTTAGAAAGGACAAGCGTTCCCCTGCAGAGGATGCACCACTTCCATGACGACCAAAAGCACAGCCTCCCGACACAGAGGCTGCTTGCCCTCTTATCTGTGTCTGGGAGCGTCTGCCTGTCCTTTTTGGTCTTTCTGACATGGTGAGTGATATATAGATTAAAGATATACAGAACTCTGATTCAACTCTGTTATAAAAAGTGGAGATATGCAGAACTCTGATTCAACTGTGTTATCCAGATTAAAGATTTCCAGAACTCTGGTATAACTCAGTGAGACACCCTGATAGCTGGCAGCCAGTGACAAGACACAGATTAAAATTCGCAGAAATCTGCTTCAAATCTGTGAGACCCCCTGATAGGACCCCCTGATAGCTGGCAACAGTGACAAGACACAGATTACAATTCCCAGAAACCACCTATAAATCAATGAGACCCCCTGATGGATGGCAGTGACTAGACACAGATTAAAATTCCCAGAAAACTCCTATAAATCAGTGAGACCCCCTGATGGGTGGCAGTGACAAGACACAGATTACAATTCCCAGATATCTGCTACAAGTCTGTGAGACCCCCTGATGGGTGGCAGTGATGACACAAATTACAATTCCCAGGAACCTCCTATAAATCAGTGAGACGCCCTGATGGGTGGCAGTGACAAGACACAGATTAAAATTCGCAGAAATCTGATAGAGATATGTGGGACCCCTGATAGCTGGCAGTGAGAAGACACAGATTACAATACCCAGATATCTGCTAGAAGTGATAGCTGGCAGTGAGAAGACACAGATTACAATTCCCAGATATCTGCTACCAGTATGGGAGACCCCCTGATGGGTGGCAGTGACGACACAAATTAAAATTCCCAGGAACCTCCTATAAATCAGTGAGACCCCCTGATGGGTGGCAGTGATAAGATACAAATTACAATTCCCAGGAACCTCCTATAAATCAGTGAGACCCCCTGATGGGTGGCAGTGACAAGACACAAATTAAAATTCCCAGATATCTGCTACAAATCTGTGAGACCCCCTGATGGATGGCAGTGACAAGACATAAATTAAAATTCCCAGATATCTGCTACAAGTCTGTGAGACCCCCTGATGGGTGGCAGTGACAAGACACAAATTACAATTCCCAGAAAACTCCTATAAATCAGTGAGACCCCCTAATGGATGGCAGTGACAAGACACAGATTATAATTCCCAGATATCTGATACAAGTCTGTGAGATCCACTGATGGGTGGCAGTGACAAGACACAAATTACAATTCCCAGAAACCTCCTATAAATCAGTGAGACCCCCTGATGGGTGGCAGTGACAAGACACAAATTACAATTCCCAGATATCTGCTACAAGTCTGTGAGACCCCCTGATGGGTGGCAGTGATGACACAAATTACAATTCCCAGGAACCGCCTATAAATCAGTGAGACGCCCTGATGGGTGGCAGTGACAAGACACAGATTAAAATTCGCAGAAATCTGATAGAGATATGTGGGACCCCTGATAGCTGGCAGTGAGAAGACACAGATTACAATACCCAGATATCTGCTAGATGTGATAGCTGGCAGTGAGAAGACACAGATTACAATTCCCAGATATCTGCTACAAGTATGGGAGACCCCCTGATGGGTGGCAGTGACGACACAAATTACAATTCCCAGGAACCTCCTATAAATCAGTGAGACCCCCTGATGGGTGGCAGTGACAAGATACAAATTACAATTCCCAGGAACCTCCTATAAATCAGTGAGACCCCCTGATGGGTGGCAGTGACAAGACACAGATTAAAATTCCCAGATATCTGATAGAAGTCTGTGAGACCCCCTGATGGGTGGCAGTGTGAAGACACAAATTACAATTCCCAGGAACCTCCTATAAATCAGTGAGATCCCCTGATGGGTGGCAGTGACAAAACACAGATTAAAATTAACAGATATCTGCTACAAGTCTGTGAGACCCCCTGATGGGTGGCAGTGACAAGACACAGATTATAAATCCCAGATATCTGCTACAAGTCTGTGAGACCCCCTGATAGGACCCCATGGTAGCTGGCAACAGTGACAAGACACAGATTACAATTCCCAGATATCTGCTAGAAGTGAGACCCCCCCAATAGCTGCTGGCACTGACAAGACACAGATTACAACAATTCCCAGATATCTGCTAGAAGTGAGACCCCCCAATAGCTGCTGGCACTGACAAGACACACTAACAGAACAATCTCCTCTTAAAAAAAAGTGCTGGGGCTGCGAGGGATGCCTTATTAGTGTGCTGCGGATCTTAGCTTGCACCTGCGGTCAGGTGCAAGGCTGTAGCCAATTTCTAGCTTCAGGCCAGTGGAAAAGTGCATTGTGGTCCAATGTGGTGCATTGTGGGCGAACATGCGGCAAACATGTGGAAATGTTTGGAGTTCGACGAACCGCCGAACGGGCGATGTTTGAATCGAACACCGAACAGATTGAACCGAACAGCTCATCCTTAATGTCCTGGGGGCTGTTGATTGCACGCACATAGCGATTCGTGCACCTTGGGTGGAACCTGCTGTCTACGTAAATAGAAATCAGTACCACTCTATAAATGTGCAGATGGTGTGCGATGCCAACCTGCCCATCATGTATTTATATGCCGTGAATAAATCGATGGAAAACCCACCGTTAAAGGGCTAAATAGAATAGGATAGTGATTAAACACAACAATAGGATATACTATCAAATCCCCAAGCGAGGAAAATTCCTATTAATTAAAATGATTAATTTTATTAAATGCAATTAAATTAGATACAGTTGTCAAAAAATTGACCAAATTGGTTATTTATTTTATTTAAATTAGACATTAAGACCCACATCAATGAAAGTGATGTCAGGTGACAACAAGATAGATAATGATTAGCAAAATTGTTGTTGTAAATCAAGAGACTGGTGCGTCCACCAGTTTGACTAATAGTGCGTGTAGGGTTAAATGTATATATAGCATATATAACTTCAGGTATTAGATGATAATAATTAAACACAAAAATACTTCTGACAATATGCTAATAACACTCAATGATTATAATTGGCCTACATACAACCAAGTGACGAGGTACTCACAATAATAGTAAATGTGTGAGCCCCACTAGAAGGATAATGGCTCAATTAGCATAAAAGGATAGGGTCACCAATTAATAAAAAATCAAAAATGGGATACACATAGACAAATTGGATGCCTATTCAGGCATAATGAATTATATCAAGAGTAGCGTTTTGGATATATGCACACAATGAACGCAATTAGTGGCCGTTAGACATAAGTAATTAATAGATTAGTATTAACACTAGGGATGCACCGATACCGATACTAGTATCGGTATCGGGGCCGATATTGCCGTTTGCACGAGTACTTGTTACTCGTGGAAACGGCCCGATACATCCCGCCGATACCGGAAGCCAGCGCTGGGCCGGCTTGCCGGTATCCGCGGGGCTGGGGAAGCTGGCCGCGTGCATGAAAAGCACGCGGCCAGCGTTCCCCTCCGGCGCGCCAAATACTCACCCTTCCTGAAGTTCCGGTCTCTGGGCAGTGATGCGGTCACGTTGCCGCTGGCGCATCTGTGACGCTGCCTCCAGCCGAGAGGCCGCGTCACAGGAGCGCCCGGCGGCCACGTGACCGCATCACTGCCCAGAGACCGGAACTTCAGGAAGGGTGAGTATTTGGCGCGCCGGAGGGGAACGCTGGCGCGTGCTTTACATGCACACGGCCAGCTTCCCCAGCGTTCGAGCTGGGGGTAAATCCATGAGAGCTGCGGGCAAATCCATGAGACCTGGGGGCCAATCCATGAGACCTGGGGGCCAATCCATGAGACCTGGGGGCCAATCCATGAGACCTGTGGGCCAATCCATAAGACCTGTGGGCCAATCCATGAGACCTGGGGCAAATCCATGAGACCTGGGGGCCAATCCATGAGACCTGGGGGCCAATCCATGAGACCTGGGGGCCAATCCATGAGACCTGGGAGCCAATCCATGAGACCTGGGGGCCAATCCATGAGACCTGGGGGCCAATCCATGAGACCTGGGGCAAATCCATGAGACCTGGGGGCCAATCCATGAGACCTGGGGCAAATCCATGAGACCTGGGGGCCAATCCATGAGACCTGGGGGCCAATCCATGAGACCTGGGGGCCAATCCATGAGACCTGGGGGACATATCCATCAGAGCTGGGGCAAATCCATGTGAGCTGGGGGCAAATCCATGAGACCTGGGGCAAATCCATGAGACCTGGGGCAAATCCATGAGACCTGCCGCAAACCCATGTGAGCTGGGGGCAAACCCATGTGAGCTGGGGGCAAATCCATGAGACCTGGGGGCAAATACATGTGAGCTGCGGTCAATCTCATTTTTATATGAGATCTGTTCCTATTGGAAAGCGTCACATGACATTAAATAAAAGTATCGGTACTCGGTATCGGTGAGTACTTTTAAAAAGTATCAGTACTCGTACTCGGTCTTAAAAAAGTGGTATCGGTGCATCCCTAATTAACACCAAATCAACCTCGAATACATTTGTGAGCAGTAAATGGAAATGCTGAAATAACCTTGGTGTGGCCACACCTTAAGTATTAACTATAAGCATTTGTTTACACGAGGGGTTCTGTTCGTTAACCCTCAATCAAAAAATGGTCAAGAAAATTAGATGATGCTTAATACTTGTTGCACAGGTGATCACCGCTACTGCGTATGATGGTACACTCAATTACGATTGAAACTGTGCATGCAATAATTAGTGCAAGTGAAAAAGACCACGACACAGGCACTGCTTTAACGAAGCTAGTACCCTTGGAATTGGGATCGCAGTGGAAATTGTGTAGCCAATCAACGCTCGATTAGCACATATATATCGCTTCCAGATCAGGAGAGAATCAACAAGGTAGATAAATATTGGCAAAGTTATTATTATAAATAGGCTTCCAAGGTTGTTCAGTGCGAAGCCTTTAGCTGACAATTAAACCGAATAAATGCAATGTTCACAGTGTTTAATGTCGCCGATAATTACAGAAGCCAGACCTCGTAGATCATAAATTGGTCATAGTACCATAAGTGATTGCCATATTGTAGGTAGATGAATTCAATATACTAATGGTACTGGAATGTGCTCAATATAGCAAGAGCATATATATATATCTCAACCTCTCAATTGGTCCAGGAAAAGATGGTGGTATTGAGCTATAGCCGGCACTTTTAAAAATAAATTATTAGAAATTGCTAAATCTCCCAGCCATTCAGCTCACATTTGAAGATAAGCGCTGAATTTAACAAAATATCGACCACACACAATGAGGTTGGTGTAGCAACACTACATATACTTCACAATCAACCAACAATGCGACCAGTGTGCACACACTTAGCACGCTGCATTAACAGCCATAAGGCTCAGTGTAAATTATTTGATGACAAAAATATACAATTTGACGGTTGAATTAACCTCAGTACATCAAGGCTAGATTAGCCTAATGCTCAACGCGCGTTTCCCTGCTGACACCGCAGCAATTTCATCAGGAGTTTATGTGAGATTTACTGATTTCCTCACTATATATGAATGGTTAATTACTCAATTTGAGTGTCAATTATCCGCTGAAGGTGGTGATTAGTATGGATCCCTACTAGGGACAAAAAGAAAAGAAAAAAACTAACCAGCCAGGTTTGTTAGCTTCTGCAAATAGCCTGTTGGTTGTACTAATCAGTTAGATTAAATATGAATGTCCCAAACAGCGATTTGAATACTGATGTTAGTAAACACTCAAAGCACAGATACCAATAAATTAATTAGAGTCATATATATAATTAGTGAATAGCTCAGTGCCCACTATTGCCATATAATTAACATGCTCCATAGTAACTAATACCTGCACCAAATGGTACTTAGTATGTAAGACAACAAAAATTAATACTAGGTCAAAAATTTAGGTACCAATATATGGTGTGAAACTAAACCCTTCATTAAGACCATCTGGACTCAATGTTTTCAACTGATAAATCCATACACATTCTCGCCTTCTCAGTGCAAGATCGTAATCTCCTTGACGCTGGACTCTGTTAACTTTTTCAACCCCAAAAAATCGTAATACGTTTGGGTCATTGTTATGATGCTGACGTACATGGATAGCTACAGATGTATCTAATTGATTTCTAACCGAACGAACATGTTCTTGGATCCTCAATTTGAATAATCTAAACGTTTTCCCAACGTAAAGTTTTCCACATATACACTGTATAGCATATACAAGACCCTTTGAATTACAATTAAAAAAAGACGTTATTTTGAATTCTTGTTTGCCTTTCGAATCTTTAATTGTGGTCATAGCCTGTTGTTACCGGACAGAATCATGGAGACTACTTATTTATAACAAAAATAATATTTATTGAGAAACATTTGTACAGTTGGATACCTTGAAGTTTGTCAATGTGACACCAAAAGTAGGATAATGTAAATATCATTTTGACATAGATATATATTCCACCGGGTATAGGCACCATCAGTCACAAACCTAAAATATGATGACAGTTGCCTGTGAGCGGATGGATCGAACGCATCATCTTAACCTCAATGAACACCCTTTTGTATTGCAGGTGGGGACACCACAGAAGAAGTCATCATCACTTTGCAAATATCACTATGTTAAAATCCCTAATGATACATTACTCAAAATATAGAAAATATAATTTCATGGACAATAATTTCTGAAATTTATTCTTATAAAGAACAAACACCTGTTGTATAGTTGTGACACAATCATTTGTAAACATTCATGAGGACACAGGTGTCAAAAATAGGAGCTGCAAGGTAAACCTCAGGTGCAATATCCTAAAACCAGGATACGTTAAAATAAGAGGCCTCAGAGGTAGAGGTGGAAAAGCAACATACATAGGTTTGTATAGAGAGCTGCATAACTGAAAACGCCATTAACTGGTCACAACGATTAATGTAAACCTGAAACAAACTACATGGAACTATATGGACAGAAAAAAGGATTTCTCACTTCCTCATAGCCTTCTTTGATCCACGCTGTGACTGCCCTCTAGAGGAAGATGCTGATGAGGCACTGGGCTGGCTGGATGCATTACGGGCAGGGGCGGACTGACCCCTCTGGCACTCGGGCACTGCCCGAGGGCCCGCGGGTCAGTAGAGGCCCGGTTTGGGGCGTCATAGTGGGCCCCCTCCGGTTTCCCTGTGATGATTAGTGCACTTAACAGGCAGCCAGCGGCGCACTCTGTAAACGCTGCAGTGGCGCCATTGAGGGTCACGTGAGGGGCAGCACCAGTGCAACGTGCCTGCTCCAGTTTTAGACTGGGATGCAGGCACGCTGCAGGCGCCAACGCGACATTTACAGATAGCGCCGGTGGCTGCCTGTTAAGTGCACTGATCATCAGAGGGGGGCCCTCAGAGCTGGTGAGCAACGGGGGAGGGGGGCAATATATATCCATGTTTGAGGTGCTGGGGCAAATATATTCATGTTTGAGCTACTGGGGGGGAATATTCATGTTTGAGCTACTGGGGGCAGTATATATCCATGTTTGAGCTACTGTGGGCAATATATATCCATGTTTGAGCTACTGGGACAAATCTATTCATGTTTGAGCTACTGGGCAAATATATTCATGTTTGAGCTACTGGGGCAAATATATTCATGTTTGAGCTACTGGGGCATATATATTAATGTTTGAGCTACTGGGGCAAATATATTCATGTTCGAGCCACTGGGGCAAATATATTCATGTTTGAGCTACTGGGGGCAAATGTATTCATGTTTGAGCTAATGGGGCAAGTATATTCATGTATGAGCTACTGGGGGGGCAAATATATTCATGTTTGAGCTACGGGGGCAAAAATATTCATGTTTGAGCTACTGGGAGCAATATATAGATCCAGCGGAAGAGGCCTTGTATTAGGCGAAACGCGTCCTGGATTACCCCCTATTTTTTAACTGTATTGTATATCTTAAATAAATCCCTTTAAACCCCCTTATCCTGCTGTATTTGTGGTTCTTACCCGCGGAGAAAGGAAGGAACGCCAGCGGTAGCCACACATCTGCCCTTGGACGACCAGTCCAGAGAACCGGGAGACCACGAGGAACCAGTTGCAGCACAGGAGGGATTCAAAGAAGGGACCCAGTCACCTTTATGGACTGGCGCGGCACTAAAGTCTGAGCCTGACATCCCCAAATAGGCTCTAGACCACGTGAGTTCAATCCACCTTTACCTGAACAAATAAGCTTGACTATACAGTGTTGCACTATGTATGCCTCTTTTCTGTCTTACATATTTTAAGAACAGAAGAAGAGGAAAAACTGAAGACACATCTGTTTGTTTGCACTGCACTCAGAGACTGCGTTACCTAGTCTAACCACTAGAGGACAGTAAACTACTAGAGGACTTCTGTTATTACCCAGACCAAAAAGGTGTCTCATACAGCACATCTTTTCAACCACCAGATGGTGACTCTATTTGACTGTCAATGCTCCCCCAAACTTGGTAGTCTCACGAAAATACACTAATGTATCAGGTGTATCAAAATCCCATTTATCTCTCTTTTTTCAATCACGGAGAACGCAGAGTATAACCGGTCATAAACCATCTCTACTTTAAGTATCCCCTTAAGACTCTTTTTAAAAAACCAGGGTCTCCTAAACCTTTCCCATTCTGCAAGGTATATTAATAAACCTGAGGACATCACATTTCACCATATGTGAATATACCTCCATATAGAAGGTGCACTTCACAAAGCGCAACATATACATCTACAGGTAGCGCTCAACACAGATATACCACCCATCTTCTCTGCAATATATATCCATGTTTGAGCTACTGGGGGCAGTATATATCCATGGTTGACCTACTGGGGCAAATATATTCATGTTTGAGCTACTGGGGCAAATATATTCATGTTTGAGCTACTGGGGGCAAATATATTCATGTTTGAGCTACTGGGGGCAAATATATTCATGTTTGAGCTACTGGGGCAAATATATTCATGTTTGAGGTGCTGGGGGCAGTATTTATCCATGTTTGAGCTACTGGTGGCAGTATTTATCCATGTTTGAGCTACTGGGGGCAATATATATCCATGTTTGAGCTTCTGGGGGCAATATATATCTATGTTTGAGCAGGTGGGGGCAATATATATTCATGTTTGAGCTGCTGGGGGCAATATATATCCATGTGTGAGCTGCACATTACTGTGGGTTTTATTGCTGTGCAGCTCTGTGATACGCTCATACACTCTGCACAATACTGGGAGTTTTATTTCTGTGGAGCTCTGTGGTGTGCAGTGTGTCAGGATTGTACAGTAGCTTTTAAACTGATCAGCAGTTTCCCACATTTTCCACAGGGATTTTCTGTGCCGTGGCACAGCCTTAGCTGCAATGAGTGGGTGATGGCTGCTGCAGCAGTGCGGTGGCCATCTGTAAGTATGGAGGGGGCACAATTCGCTGCTGGGTCCAAGCGGATTTTCAAAAAGGTTATTTTTAGGAGTTCAGAAATGAATGCTTTAGCACAATAATGTACATGTGGGTGTTGCGTTGTAGGGGGTGTTTTTTATGGGTGTGGCCTCCTGTGGGTGCAGAACAAGGGGGGCCCCATGACCTCCTATTGCCCGGGGGCCCCATTAGTTGTCAGTCCACCCCTGATGACAGGTACTACGTCTGGGGCCTGCTGGTGACTGGGGTACTGGTGGCTGTTGCTGGGGTGCTGGTGGCTGGACAGGTGGCTGGACAGGAGATGGTGGTCGTGTAGGCAACAGTGAGATGGGTGGACTTGAGCGGTGCTGCTCCACCAGAGCCTCCAGGATGTTCCCCAGATGGTTGAGACCTGCTGAAATGTCCCCCCTAATGAGGCGCATGTGAGTGCACATCTCCACGATGCCCCTCTGTGTCTCCCAGCGCATGGCATGCATCTCCCTCTGCAGGGCATACATCCTCTCCCCCAGGATCACATTTGCCTGGTCCCCAGCCTCCTGTCTCTGCAACAGATGCGCCACGTTGCCGAGTAACTGCTGGAGAGCCTCGTCATGCACAGTCACTGCGGCTGGAGGCTGTGGTCCAGGCTGTTGCTAAGGCAGCTGCTGGGGTTGAGGTTGAGCCGCAGAATGCGGGACACGGTGGCTTCGGGGCCATGTTCTGCGCTGATGCAGAGGTGATGGGGGTTTGGTGAGGGGGGTTCTGGTGTGGGCTCAGCTTCTGGTGGTACCTGTGATGATGCTGGAGGGGACATTTGCTTTGCAGTACCCTGAACATGTCCTCCTCTTCCAGGAAGTTGGACAGTGAATGTTCACTCAGGTACCGATGGTGAACGGGGGGGGGGGCAGGTGATGAGGTTCATGGGGGGGACTGGTCATCAGGTGTTGTATCTGTGAAGAGAGGACAGGATGACATGAGTGCAATGCTCAATGCACTGTTGGATGTATGTCCCATCAACAGCAAAACATTAAAGTGTCAGACACAGGTGCCAGCATGATTTCAGATGCAAATAAATTTGAATCCGTGTCTACTTGCAGGCCTTTCCTTTTACACATGTCAAGGAGAGGTATATGAGATTGGTAGATTTACAGATTCACACCTGCATGTGTTGTTACTATATCGGCCATGTTGCACTTGGACATATATTATTGAATAACGCAGATGTGACGTGCAACGTACATGACAACCTGCAGCATATCACACCAATGCACTGCAGTTTAGTATACACAAGGGTGTGCTCATGTGATGCAGCCTAATGTTACTGGTGATGTACAATAAGGGCAGGTCCCCGCTATTTGCTTTTGGATTTTGCACCAGCTGTGTTTGGATTATACATGTTGCAGGCAGCACTCTACGTGACCTGCGCATCGGCATGAATGAATAAATGTTGTCCCTCTGGAAATTGGCACATATTCCACCTAATAATGCCCCCCCTACAAATTAAAGCCATAATCTGTGCTGTATACAATATTGATTGTGCACTGTGCTATTCTTGTTGAAACCCACATGCAATTACGTTCAACACACATGACAATGAATTCAAAACACAACCTTATGAATTCAAATTTCTTTTCTCTTTTTTTTCGCTATCTACATGCTGTTTGTAATAATTTCCACTGATGAGGAACCTGACTCGGTTTCATATTTCAATACATTGTATGCATCACTAGTGTTGACCTGTTAGATGTGAAGTCATTGAGACGTCTCACTGACTTTGACACTTTGACCATCAAGGAGATGTGTGCTATTGGCACAGATATGGTGCACAGTCACGGACAGGCCATGCCATCAACTCAATCAAGGCTCAACAACAATGAGTGGGCCGTGCACAGCTGGCCATTAGACCAGGGGTCAGCACACTTGACTCCCTAATGTTTTGGGAACTACAATTCCCATGTGTCTCTGTCAGTCTAACGGGCTGCATCATGGGATATGTAGTTCCCAGAACATCAGGGAGCCAGGTTTTCTGACCCCTGCATTAGACCATTGCATAGGGCCCTACTGATATCTACACAGAATGAGACACATCCCCCCACTAGCCAAATACACATTTAACCATGTCTTGCCTCAACATCTTTGACCTTGTTTTAAATCACAGTCATATCCACTCTGTTCTTGCATTTCCCCCATATCAACTAGAAACAGGACTACATCTTCACATTATCGAATTTGAAATGAACTATCAAATTGATATCAACTATGGAATTTGAAATGAACTATCAAATTGATGTCAACTATCCAGTGGTGTATTTTGGCCTAGGCCAACAAGGCCTAGGCCTAGGGCGGCACTTTCCAGGGGGTGGCGGCCCGCACCGGGTGGCCCCACCCCTAAAAAAAATAAAAATCTTTTTTTCTTTGTTTTACTTTTGCAAATTATTTTACCAGGAAGGATAAATTGAGATTTCACTAATTTTCAAGTATGTCCTGGGTAGGCAAGGCCTAGGCTTTCACGTTTCGGGGGGGCAGCAAAAAACCTCACCACTAAATGGGTTACTCACAGAGCACCGAAATGACGCCAACATTTTGGTGTTCTGTAGTTCCCTGCACTTCGGGGAATAAAATTTCCCCACCCTGCAGGGAATTCACCATTCACCACAGGGTCCCCACCGCTGAATACTGCCACCGCAAACCCGTGGCCTGCTGTTTTCAAAAGAGCTACTGAACGAAAATGTCTGGAATTTACATATAAGATCCTATGATTGATAGTAAAAAGGTCTGTTACAGAAAAAAAGAAAAAACGCTATTAAAAAAAGGGGGGGAAATTTTGCAAAAAATTCTGAAAAATGACTAAAAGGTACTAAAAAAAAATCAATAAAGACTTTTTACTGCAGATTAAAATAATAAATGGTTTATTAGATATTGCATAAAAACGTGAATATTTTTAACATTGAAACCTATGGAGTTCGCCTGAATAAACCTGCTGATTGAAACCACCGAACATCAGGGCATTTCACTGCCATTTCTCTGCTGTTTGTTGTTCTCCGAATAGATTAACCATTACGTCTCTATGGGGATTTGCACTGCCTTCAAACAGCACCGTACTTGCTGGCAGTTTGCCAAACTTGTGTGTGAGCGGAGGGCGGGCTGCCCCAGGTACCAGTGATTATTGGGGTGTCATTAGGGGGTACTAGGAGGTGCCACTGTCACTGTGTGTCAGCTTTGAGCTGTGTTCTCAAACAACGAGCAGCGGAGCAGGGCGTTTGCATACGGAATAAAATCGAATAGAATAAAAATCCCCCTCTCCTCCCTCCGTAGCTCCGCCCCTCCCCCGCAGCAGCTCTAGGAGAGGGGAGGGGGATGTGATTTGTGTGCAGAGAGAGAAGATGACAGTAAACGGCAGGTAAAGGGGGGGGTAACAGCAGAATATGAAGCCCTGTCTGCTTACTGCTTTTTAAAGTGGACCTTTCCTTAACCAGCACTGCAGTGATAGAAATTTGTCATTGAGCTGTCTGGCTCCTGGTGAGGCTGCGTGCGTGCAGGTCACACGGTCCGGCCAGTCAGGTGGTACTGAGTCTCAGTACCACCTGACTGGCTGAACCACGTGACACACACGCACGCAGCTGCCCGCCCTTTCGTTAACACGGACTCTCACTCTATTCTGGACTGAACACCCACTGGGAAGGGAATCAAAGCCACGGTGCACCCTCTGGCAGTGGCACCCCACTGCTGACAAGATGGCTCCATGCACAGCTGCGATCCTAATGTGGCCTGGAGGGACCTCCTGCTGAGTCCGTACACAGTCCCTGCTGACTCTGCACACAGCCCTACCGCGGACGGAGGCCGGTAAATATAGAATAAATAATTGCTGTGTGCTCATATACACTCGGTTTGCTGGGAGTTTTATTGCAGTGGTTTCTGATGCACTCATACACACCGCACATTGCATTGCTGGGAGTTTTATTGCTGTGGATTCTGATACACACTGCACATTGCATTGCTGGAATTTTTATTGCTGTGGATTCTGATACGCTGACACACACCAAACATTGTATTGCTGGGAGTTTTATTGCTGTGGATTCTGTGATACACACTGCATATTACTGTGAGTTTTATTGCCCTGGAGCTCTGAGATACGCTCATACACATTGCACATTGCTGTGAGAGTTATTGCTGTGCAGTTCTGTGATATGCTCATACACAGTGCACATTTCTGTGGGTTTTATTGCTGTGCAGCTCTGATATGCTCATACACAGTGCCCATTTCTGTGGGTTTTATTGCTGTGCAGCTCTGTGATATGCTCATATTCAGTGCACGTTTCTGTGGATTTTATTGTTCAACCAATTAGAGCGGCTGTGATGCCGTTTACTTGACATGCGTGGCTGTTCTTTGTAAAAATACTTGAATTTAAACATTTCATAATTTTCTGTATCTCAATAGATACATTTGAAATGGTATACAAAATATACAAGTAGGCACTTGGTATCCACTTTTAATATAAAGAGAGGAAAAGGCAGAGCTCTAAGAGGAAAAGGTGGAGTTTAAAGAGGAAGGGTGGGGATTAACCAGGAAGAGGTGTGCCCTTGACAGGAAGGGGTGCATCAAATTTAAATTAGGGGGTGCACGAGTTTAGTCAGGCCTAGGGCAGCACAAAACCTAAATACACCACTGCAACTATCAAATTGATTTCAACTATCGAATTGATCTGAACTTACAATATAAGTAATAGTCAGCAGAGGACTTTATGAAACAAATTAATTTTCAAATACTAAATCTGTGACACAACTTAAATTTTTTTTTTTGTATTCAAAGCTTTTATTTAGGTTTGTAACAGATAACAGTTCAGTGTGCAAGAATAACAGCTTTCAACAGATATAGTAAGAAAAAGCATACAGTAGTTGCAATAACAAGTGACACGGTTCAATACATGTCATAATGTGTAAGTCTAATGAGCGGCGAATAACGTTAGTTTCATTATGAATATGCTCTATAAAAGGTGGTTGTGTCAAGTAGTTCTCCGCATAGGTTCGGTAAGAGTACTTCCGTTAGAAGGGGGGGGGGAGTGAATGCGTAGAGCATCGGAGAAAAGGAGGTCAAGAAAAGGTGGGAAGTAGGAGAGAACTGAGGTTAGAAGAGGGAGAAGACAGGAGAGAGCAAGAAGAGAGAAAGTGCAAGGAGAAGAAAGAGGGGGAAGAGGGGTGGGGGGGGAAGAGTGGGAGAAAAAAAAAAAAAAAGGGGGGGGAAATGGTTCTAGGTACCTTAAGTACCCACGAGGGGAGGCGGTGTCACGCCACCAGTCCTTCCTAATCATGTGGCGAGTGTGCAGGGCTCAACAGATTCGGGAGTGTTGTACCCCGGGGGGTGGTCTCCGCACGGGGACTGAGGGAAGAGGTCCGGTCCGCGTTGTCTCTAGGTAAGAGCCGTTGGCGGAACGTAGAAGAAGTGCGGAACCTATCCCAATAGTACCATTTCGTTAGGTGTTCTGGGTTCTGGTTCTCAGACTGTCGTGCCGCTAGGTCATCGACTGTCCGCAAATGCTCAACTGCCTCCGCCCAGTCCCTAATGGAGGGAATCGCTGAAGATCGCCAGCGAGCTGGGATGAGGCGTCTCGCGGCTAAAATAAGGTGGAGCGCCACCGAATTACGTAGGGCATTTTGCGTGCCAGGTAGATGTAAAAGAAGATACACCTCTGGTGTAAAGGGTAGAATGAGATCCGTGACCTCCGCTACCACCTCCCCTATCATACGCCAGTACGGCGTGATTTTTGTGCAGGACCACCATATATGTAAGTAAGTTCCAGTTTGCAACCCGCAGCGCCAGCAAATGGAGTCACATGAGAGCGAGAAATGAGCAGTTTGATGGGGAGTGTAGTACCAAAACGTCAATAGTTTATATGAAGTCTCAGTCACCTTAAACGCTAGGGAACCGTACAGTGTAAGGTACAGGGTCTTGTACCAAGTTTCAGGGGTAAACTCAAGTCCCAAAATCGTTTCCCAACGCCCACATAGAGGCGGTAGTGAAGCGTCGGTTTTTTGGAGTAGGGCATAGATGGTGGAAATGCTCCTTGATAGTGGCAAGGCCAATCTACAGAAATTTTCAAAGGGTGTAAGTTGGCGCAGAGGGCGAAAGCCCCTCGGGAGCGAGTTCACGAAATGGCGCAGTCTGTGGAGAGCAAAGTGTTCTCCGAAGGATAGTTCGGTCGTGTCGTCACCACGTCCCGGCAAGCTCACTACATCGTCTTGGAGTACTTGGAATAGGAATAGTCTGGATCCGTCTGTAAATCTTCTTATTAGTTTAGTCTCCAGTCCCGGAGAGAAGTCCGGGTGGTGCTGAAGAGGCATGAGTGGCGATAAGGAGGGAGAGAGGCCAAAAAGGCCCCTGATCCTCCACCATACCGAAAGGGTGTCCCCATACAGGCTAGAGGGAGGCAACTCATGTCTCAGAAGTTGCATGGGTAGCCACGGCGCCGTCCAGAGTGGTCTGCGTGCCTGTTGCTCCTCCAGGTCTAGCCACAGTTTGTCCGATGTCTCGGTCATCCAATCCAGCATGCGTGTCAGTTGTGCTGCGTAAAAATAGAGTTTTGCATCTGGGAGTGCCAGTCCGCCCTCCAGTCGAGGGCGACGAAGAAGGTGTATTTTGACCCTCGGGCGACCCTTAGGCCATATAAATGTGAGGAAGATTGAGTCAAGTTCCTTAAAAAACGAACGCGGTAGTAATATGGGAAGTGCTTGTAGTGTGTATAGAAGACGGGGCATCACGTTCATCTTAAGTACGCTGACTCTGCCTAACCACGAAATGGGGAGGTGAGTCCACGAGGACAGGTTTAGGTGGAAGTCTTGTAATAATTGTCCATAATTGTGTTTATATGTACCTTCCTGAGTGTGTGATAACCAGATACCTAAGTATTTCAGCCGGGATGTGCACCACTGGAAGGGAAAGTGAGAGCGGACAAAAGAAACGTCCGTTGTAGACATATCAAGGCTCAGCATGTTGGATTTGTCGTTATTGATTTTATAGCCGGACAATTCCCCAAAGATCTTAAAGTGTTCTAAAAGATGCGGCATGGAAGTTCGCGGGTGTGGGAGAAGGAACAGCAGATCATCTGCGTATGCCGATACTTTGTGTGTGTGTTTCGCGCCCTGTATGCCTTGAATTCTATCATCTCGTCGAATGGCTTCTAAGAAGGGCTCCAGGAATAGGGCAAATAGGAGAGGAGACAGGGGGCAGCCCTGTCTAGTCCCATTAGAAATAGGGAAGGATACCGACAAGGCTCCATTGACCCTAACTCGTGCCGTGGGAGAATCATATAGGGAACGTATCCAGTGCAGAAAGTGTGCGGGGAGACCGAAAGCTTCCAATGTCTGGAAAAGGAAAGGCCAACCAACCCTATCGAAAGCCTTCTCTGCGTCCGTAGACAGCAGGAGAAGGCCATGCCCCCTTCCTGAGGATAGCGCAATAGCATTCAGGACTCTCGACGTCGCGTCTCTCGCCTCTCTGCCCGGGACAAAACCCACCTGGTCAGCCCCAATCAGAGTCGGCAAGAGGTTTTTAAGTCTGTCAGCAAGGATCCTGGCCAAGATCTTAACATCCCCGTTTAAGAGTGAGATGGGTCTAAAATGTTTGCACTCCGTTAAGTCTTTGTCCAGCTTAGGGATCACTGCAATGGTGGCCGCCAGCGCGTGGTGGGAAAATTTTGAGCCTTCTCGTGTCGCGTTGAACATTGTAAGCATAGGGAAGGAAAGAGTTTTAGCAAAAGTTTTATAATATTCGGCCGGAAAGCCATCCGGCCCAGGGCATTTATTATTCTTAATGCGTTTAAGTGTCGACGCAAGTTCCTCCTGGAGGATGGGATCCTCCAAGGACGCAGCCTGGGCCTCCGTGAGGCGACGAGCCACATTGTCCTTTAAATAATCAGCGATGCGAGGAAGGAGATCTTGGGTTGGCGTCTCATCTCTACCGTTATACAGGTCTGTGTAGTAGCGGACAAATTCCTGTAGTATTTCATCAGGTCTGGTAGTCAGGGTGTTATTTCTAAGTCTGACATGTGGTACATAGGATTGTTCTTGGCGTTTGCGCAGGAGTCTCGCCAGCAACCTGCCTGGCTTATTCTCCTGGAGAGCAAAAAAGGCACGTGTTTTGACTGCCTTAAATCGGATGTCTGCCTGTAGCAAGTCATTAAGTAGTTTTCTGCTGCCAAGAAGTTGTTGATATAGTAGTGCTGACTGATCAGTCTTGTGAGAGGTTTCCAGGATTTGTATCTCGTCCAGCAGAGAAGTGATTTCAGTCTTTCTGTCTCGCTTTCGAGCAGTCGCTTTCGCAATGAGCAGTCCCCGTATTGTGGCTTTGTGGGCTTCCCAGATCGTGTGGGGTGAGACCTCAGGGGTGGTGTTGATCTCAAAATACTGTTTGATTGCCTCGTCTATTTCAGCTCTGAGCATTGGGTCCGTGAGGAGAGATGTGTTAAGGCGCCATGTGTGTTTTCGCGGTCTGTAAAGAGGGGAGGTCAGGGTCATGACCACTGGTGCGTGGTCAGACCACGTTTGTGTACCGATATATGTGTTGGACACCATGTGCAATTGATGTTGAGGGAGAAAGAAAAGATCGAGTCTGGAATAGCTTTGGTGGACCTCCGAGAAATACGTATAATCTCTCTCGTTGGCGTGGTACGCTCGCCAAACATCCACCAATCTATATGAGTGAAGGGACCTTTTGATATGTCGAAGAATGTTAGGAGGGATCGAAGAGGATCCCCTTGATGTGTCTAGTTTAGGGTCCAAGGACACATTAAAGTCACCAGCAAGGATCAGAACCCCCTCCTGAAAAACGTCGAGCTGGCGCAGGACAGAGGCTATACATTTATGTTGGCGCGTATTCGATATGTAGGCAGATGCAAAGGTGTATGTTGTGCCCGCTATGGTGCCCTTCAGGAAAAGGAAGCGGCCGTGGGGGTCGGTAATTAGACCTGTTTGTGTAAACGGGACGTCTCGCGCTATGAGGATGGCGGCTCCTCTGGATTTTGAGTCCGTGTAATTACTAAAATATCCCATTGGGAATTGTTTGTCTCGGAGGGTTGGTCCGTCTCGATCACGGAAGTGCGTTTCCTGAATAAATGCGATAGAAGCTCGGTGGGCATAGAGCTCTCGAAGTAATCTGGAGCGTTTTTCAGGGGTGTTAAGGCCCCTGGCATTGTAAGAGACTATGCGGAGCTGTTTATTGGCAAACATCGCAACGTACCCTCGTGGGATGCCCAATAAGAAGGGGAGGGGGAGGGAGGTAAGAGGAGAAAAAAAAAAAAAAGGGGGGGTGTATGTGTAGAAGGAGGAACAGGGAAAAACAAAGTAAGCGTATTCTAAGATATGAGACCAAAAGACGTCAGAGGGAGGAGGGTAAGCACCTCTTCCTCCCGCTCAGGAACTGTGACGTCAGAATCTCAGGGGGGTGAAGAAGAAATAATAGTTGGGAGATAAGTAGAAATATATGAACCAGAGTGAGTCCCCAACCAGTACCACCAGTCAGGGACATCGCAGAATATATTGAACCATGAGGAAGTATTATACATGGGAGATAAACATTCTCATCAAGGGAGAGGAGGGGAAGATAACCGGGTTAACATATTATTATTAGAAAAACGATATCGTAACAAGGTCGAAGACCAGTACTATCCCACAATCCACCTGAAATATCCAACTTTGTCCAGAACCATTCATTCGGTCTCGTCGATAACCATAAATACAAATGTGAGTCAGTATGAGAGAAGCCAAGTAAGTGAAGCAGGGTCATTACCCTGGGCCATTGTCCGTCCTTCGTCTACCCCCTCGTGTTTTTTTTTTTTTTTGTATGTATAATCCTCTTCCTTTCCCCCCACTCCCCTCCCCCTCCCCCCTCCCTACATCGTCAACCCTCCCCACCTTCATCTCCTGTCCCATTCCTCACCGTCCCCTCCCTCCCACCCCCTCCGAGTTCTCCCCCCCGCCATACCGTCCCGCCCTCCCTCCCTCCCCAAACCTGTGGAGTAGCCGCTCTGTGCTACGTGTAGTGAGTTCCGTCCTTGAGCGGTGGTGGGATGAGAACACCACATCTTCCGTGTGGATGCTTGCGTCGGAAGAAGCGCATAGGACCAGAGTTAAAATAAGGTGTTGCAATGTTCCGACGCTAGTGTTGTATTCGTCCAGAGAGGTCACGGTATGAGGCGAGAAAAAGTCGTAGTCCCAAAGAAGAAGGGGGGCCACAACAATGGCTCTCTCACTGCATCGAAAATAATTTGTGGTTATGGTAGTAGGTATTTGATCTGGCAATAGGTCCCTTCAGTCAGGTAGGACCACCAAAGGCCAAGAGATAGTATTGAAAAGTGTGTCGTAGGGTAGTGTTAGGACAGCATCTCATAAAATAAAGGACGAGGTGAAATTTCGTGACAGGTGGTGGATTCCGGGAAGCCCAGCTCCAAAGACCAAGTCATGTGCGGTGCATTACTGGTCGGGTGCGGCGTTGGGTTCCATCTCTTCCCGGAGGCGTCGTCTATTGCCCTGTCGCTGTAGGAGTGGTGCGGAGTCGCCATCCGGAAAGCCCCAGGATTGGAGCAGCATGGGCTCCCAGTTGTCTAAGTGGAGTGTGGGGAGGCCCACTGCCTCCAGGAACCCAGGGAGGTCACCATAACCACGCAGAGTAACGGGCCGGTTTTGAATGGACACAATGAGAGCCATTGGGAAGCCCCATCGATAGGGGATCTGCACATCTCGGAGAGCTGTGGTGATAGGTTTAAGAGCGCGTCTGGATTGTAGAGTGAAGCGGGATAGGTCCTGGTATAAAGAGATCTCAGACCCCTCAAAAAGCCAAACACGGGAGGAGCGCGCCGAAAATAAAAGTTCTTCTTTCAATGTAAAGTCAGTAAGATGGCATAGTACGTCTCTCGGGGGGTCGTTTGGCTTTCTAGGAAATCGGCCACGGTCCCTGTGTGCTCTGTCCACGTGTTGGAGAGTGATTCGGGGGCCTCGGAGAATGTGATTAAAGAGTCGCACAAGAAAGCCACGGAGGTCTAGGGCAGAGTCTGCTACCCCTCGTATGCGGACATTTTGTCTCCTCGATCTATTCTCAAGATCATCAATCTTGCTCGCCACTGCGTATAGCTGGTCCGGGGTTCCTGCCTGAGTTGTGCAAGCTGCGGCGGCTGGTCTCGTTGCGGCCTCTTCCAGCTGCGCCACGCGGTCCGACATTACCGCCATTTCCGCACGTACCTCCGTAATGTCCTTGCGGAGGTCTTCCCGGACTGCTCCGATGAGGTGCTGTATGTCCTCTCGCGTTGGGAAGGCAGCCACCATCTCCTCGATCCGGCGTGTTCTGGCATCACTATCCAGCCAGGATTCTTCCGAGTCAGCCTGGGAAGGTGGGGCCGCCATGTCTGGCTCTGCGGCTCTCTCTCATGGGGCGCGTAAATAGCGATCCATAGTCCCCGACGAAGGTTGTCTCGGGGTGTCGGGAAGAGCCGGGCCCTCCGTCCTTCTTCTCATCTTCCCCATGGTTCAAAGGGCTGTTTAATAAAGCGTGTTTCGGGCGGTCTGGTCGGGAGCTACAGGGTTATGCAGCCATCTTCTTCCAGCGCTAGACCACACCCCACAACTTAAAATTTAACCCTAACTTTTCTTTTAACAGCAAATTAGATTAATTAAGGTTTTATCTAGTGATCAAAAATTTCAATTGATATCAACTATCGAATTGATATATGAAATCCGAAACAAATTAGTTACGATATTCCGAAAGTGAAATGATTTAATAACGTAACGAAACTAAACAAAACATAACAAATTTTTCAGCCATGCACATCCCTACCGCTTACAGTCCTGGTACCAGTGCTTTATAAATTCCATGGAGCGGTTCCTCCCCAGCGCACACACAGCTTCTCGTTCTCCCTCCACAGCCTTTGATGGTGGTGTCCAGTTATTGCCTTGTCATCCAGCCGCTGTGCCCTTGCCATGTATTCCCCTATCAGGACATTTTTCTCCTTGAGTGTGTAGCGCTCCTCGCGGATACGCTGCGATGAGGCCCCTTTTGAAACCTGTGTCCTGGAGTGTGTCTGCTTTCTGACTCCCTGTCCTGTCCCTTGCGCAACACCTGTCCCTTGGCTAGATGAGCCTGGCCTAGCATCTTCACTCCCCTTGCTCTCAGTGCTACGTCTCTCCCCCTCTCCACAGGTGACCCTCTCAGGACTCATGGCCCTGGCACCATTGCTACGCTCTCCACTCCTACCATGGCTATGATCTCCACTCCTGACACTGCTACATTCTCCACTCCTACCACTGCCACGCTTTCCACTCCTACCACTGCTGCGCTCTCCACTCCTACCACTGCTACGCTCTGCAGGCCTTCTGCTTCCTCCACGTGTGCCATCTTCATCTCTACGCCTACTGACACTCTGCACACATGTCCTGTCGCTCTGAATACCACGCCCTGACACCTCTCTACCTCTCCTCACCTCGTGCTGCTCCTCAACACCCCTCCTCCCTCCATATCCTGCACTAATATCTCCTCTCTCTCTCTATACTCACCAAAATCACTAACCACCCGGAACGTTGTAACTGCCTAAAAATAGAACAGGCGCAATTCATTAATGTGAGATAGGAGTGGTTCTTAATTCTGATTGGCTGAATCGGGAAAACAACAGCGCGTGCAAATATTTTTGCGTGAGACGGTACTGCGCGTGCTGTTGGGCGCGTCCTGTTTGCGCCCAAACAGACAAAAGACAGTAACAAACAACTCGCTACTCACAGCAACTACACTCCACACCCTCTCGTACTCACATATCTCTCCAAGCGCCTGTGACCCTGTCAGGAGACACGCGGCCGCCTTCGCAAGACAGCCCAAAAATGTGACCTTTCCAGCCTGACAGCCCTTGCAGCCCTTTTCATGAATGCCTGCAACTCCCCGTGCAACCACTGCAGCAGTCACAGGTGCTCCAATCAATGCCTTTTGCTTCATCTCTACTTAAGGGTCAACCTCACATGAAGCAGTGCTACTGCATTACCAGGCATTCCCAAGCACTGCTCTTCACTGATATGCCCTTGCTGGAAGTTCCTCCAGTAACCTGCTGCAAGCCGTTGTCTGTGTCAAGACCCTTCAAGCCATGCCCTGTGTGCCCCCAGTATCCTGTTCCAAGCCGTGTCCTGTGTCAAGTCCATTCTGCTGTATACTTCAAAACCTTTGCTAAAGACTCCTACATTACTAGAGACTCCATACCTTTTGTATATGTCAGCCCTCTTCCTGTGTCTGCTTCCTGTGCCCCAGTACAGCCTTTGCCTTCCCTATCCACTACCCATGTCCAGCCTCATTCCTTCCCCATCCTGCCTGTTCTATTAATAAACACCATTATACACGTGGAACCTGCCTGTTTGTTTTTATATCACTGCATAGTGGGCTCATCTCCTCACCCACTGGTTCAGATTCCTGACAGGCCATGTGTCTAACTGGGTAAAAAGTCACAATCATCATGTTGCACGCACAGCTGGTAGTTTATAGCACCTGGATGGGAGGGGTCAAGCAAGGACACGCCCATTGAATGGGGAAAAAAAGCAAAAAGTTGCTCACGCAATTAATTGAGCCTGGCAGCGCTAAATGTAGATTCCACCTTGCGTCGAGACGCTAACTGGTGGAATGCCAAAACCTGCACAAGGTTAGTAATATGAGTGATAATTGGCAAACGGTAATTTTTTGCATTAGCCTCTGCCTTTTTCCATCAACTATTTAATAGTGCCCTTAACATTTGGAATGAATAGAATTGCCAAACCTCAAAAGGTTGAACAAATGTTTGGGAATTTCAGTTATACTTCGTATACATTATTATTTTACTTTTTTCCAGCTGCAGAAACTTAAGAAATCACTGTCGTTCAAGACAAAGAGCATAAGAAGTAAGAGTGCAGAAAACTTTTTTCAGAGGACTTCTAGTGATATGAAAATCGATTTGTGTTCAGAAGAAAGTTTAATAAGCTCTGGCAAGATTCACACCTCTGAGAGTCAGCCATCTACTCCTAGCAAAGCAGCTCAGCAATTGGACAATAAGACTCACATTTTTCAGGAGCACATGTTTAAGAAGCCAACATTCTGTGATGTATGCAACCACATGATAGTAGGTAAGATTTTACTAATAAACAAATGTTGCTGTACTACCCACGAAATAGCCAACAAATGCTTCTTCCCTGCAAAACTAAGCAAAGGGAGTGAACCATAGAGACTCTGGTCTAAATCATTCTAAATGTAAAAGGTACATTATGCAGGGGACTATTTTCTAGTAATTAAACCTTTCACTACTGAACCATTTCACCGTCATGTGCTGAGTTCATTTTGACCATTTTGTTATCATGATGTGTAAACGCTATTTGTAGTCATGCTTTATAGCAGAGACCAAACACATTATATATTGCTTTTTGAGTGGACAGAATGCTACATAAAAACAGTAAAGATTTTTATTCAAATTTCAATCATTTACAGCATGTAAATTTATTTTTCCACATTTTATCATCCAAACCTTTGTAGTTATCCGCTGCTGCTAGCTCCGCCCCCCTTTACTGAATTTTTCTAACCATTATTGGGCAATATTACAATCTCTCGCGCAAAGCGAATTTTTTTGCGCCAAGCGTTAGACTTTTGTGCGTGCAAATCACCGCTGGAATTACAGTCCTCGTGGCTTTTTTCTTCTGCCGATCAATTGCGCCCGCAAACAGTACGAGCACAAATGCAGATTCAGTTCCGTCTCGCGCAAAAATCTATGCTCGCACAGTTTTTTGCACCCATTCAACCAATCAAAATGAAGAAACACACCTGTCAAACGAAACTGAATTGCGCCTGCCAGAGGCATCGGAGATGGGTTCTGTGTCTATTTATTTTATATATTTATTTATTTAGAAAGGATTTTACCAGGAAGGATACAATGAGATCTCTCTAGTTTTCAAGTATGTCCTGGGTTCAAGAGATGCAAAATGAGCACATATGCTACAATAATAATATACACACACCTGCCATCATCCATTATATTGTTGCTGCATTCCTTTTTATGTGCTGTTTTTTTCAGGTTAGCCAGGTTGTTCAGATATGCCGTTAGCACCAGCTTTTTGCAGTTGCTAAAATTATGCACGTAAAGGCTATGTGGTAATTATAGCAAATAGATTGTAATACCATCCTCGTACCAGCGCACATTCGCATTTGCGCTCACAATGTTAAGTATAGGACGTGCAAAGTACAGTAAGCTCGCGCGGGGTTCGCGCAGGTTCACCCGCGGTAGGCGATTGCGCGGTTGTTGCGCTGACTATGTAATACGGGATTAGGCGCAATTAGTTTTACCCCTCGCGTTATTTTTTTTTGCGCCGGCGCAAACGTTTGTGTGAAGATTGTAATTTAGCCCATTGTATTTTACCAATAATTGAATAAACTAATTTTTTCTCTTGTATATTGGCACATTGTGGTTTATGATTTAAATGACTATATAATTTTAACCATTGCAACCAAAGAGGACCTAAAGGGCTAAATTACATAGTGAACGCTAACTGTAGCGTTCGGATGAATTGGTGTTAACAGTGTACACATGCCCCCCCATTTAACATTCCTGGCGCTAAACCAGTTAAAAATCTGTTACTGCATCAGTCAATACCCTAGCTTCTGCGAGTTTACAGTACTTTCGCATATCATATACCTAACATGGGGATGATTACAATCAGTAATTAGCATTAGGAATATGATAAGTAAGGTATTACAAAGCTCTAGCACTAATTACCGCAACAATGAGCTAAACAAAATTTTTCTGACACCAAAAAGCTGGAGCTAATTGATCCCACATTTTCAAAATCATGTAGCAAACCCCTAACCCCCAATAAATTCGATACTCCTCTGTAATGAATCCAGAGCACGAGCAATACAGTCAAGTATACAAGTCAATACTATATGTACCTGAATACCAGCAATACAAAATGTGGACTTTTCAGACTGGTTTACCTATTTATCTGTTCCCTCATTGCATGCTAGCTATATTTCCTAACCGGGTGTTCTGCACCTCACTGAGAAATCAGATGCACCTCATCCAAGCATATTACCTGTGCACAAAAGGAAGTTACACCCAATGCTAGATGCTTCTGCATTGTATGGTTATCCACCAAATGAAGTACACCGGGTATCCTGCATCTCCAGCCTCCTTTGCAACCCTGGCTTCCACCCTCTGCGGCAACCACAGATTCCAGCCTCTACAGCAACCCCGGTTTTGAGCCTCTACTGCAACCCCCAGTATTTAGCCTCTACTGCAACCCATGGTATATTGAGCCTCTACTGCATCCCGGGTAACGAGCCTCTACTGCAACCATGGTATCAAACCTCTACTGCACCCTGGTATCTACAGATTCTACTGCAATCCCTAATATCTCCAGTTTCTACTGCAACCTTGGTATCTCTAGCCTCTACTGCAGCCACGGTGTCTCCAGCCTCTACTGCAACCCCGGTATCTCCAGCCGATACTGCAACCATGGTATCTTTAGCCAATACTGCAACCCCATTATCTCCAGCCAATACTGCAACCCTGCTATCTCCAGCCTCTACTAGTTTTCAATTAAGGTCTACTGCTGAAATGTATAGAAGCAGTGCAGAGCACTCACAAAATGGTCAGAGGGAAGGAAAATAGGAAAACAGTCACCGTCACTGGAAAGCACCCAGATGTATTCCCTAACACATCTATTATGCAAAGCAAATAGAAAAATAGGTGCCCAGCGCTCAAGTGCCATAGAATAACGAAAATCCTTACATACACTGGATATTGGAGAATGTTCACAATACACATGGAATATGTGCAAGGTTATACGTCCATTGTTTTCTAAAGGACAAAAAATGGGTGGACACAATAGTGAAGTCCAGTTAATTCACGTGAAAAGTAAGGTCTAACTGGTAACACTCACACGTTTCAGAGCCTGTCTAGGCTTGATGGTTGCACCTGTGGGTGTCTTAGACGGCTCGCCCACTAGCCCGAAATGATCCAGCAACCCTTTGGGACCAGGATGATGTTTCTTAGTCAGAAAGGTATTTCTTGGTCAGGATACATGGAAGATGGTAAATCCAGTGGCTATGTGGAAATTCAGTCTTCCTACCTGGCACTCGCAGAGAGCAGCTTATTAGCCTCAGCCAGCTGGACTTTGCTTAAATCCTTAATAACCTACTTGCACAAAACCAAAAATGTGAACTGCTGGTCCTCGGCGATTTTAATACAGATTGGCTAAATCCTAAAAACAATAAACACTGCTCGCTGTTTAAAACTTTGCAGCTAACTCAATTAATCTCCTCCCCCACTCGCATTAATATGAAAAGCCCTAACCATACCTTGCTGGACTGGATTCTCTTCTCATATCCTGATAGAATACAGGAGGCAGGCGTTCTCGCTAATAGCTTTAGTGACCATTGTCTAGTGTACTGCGTGCGCAAAATAAAGGCCATGAAATCTCCCCCAAAGGTAATAACCACCAGGTCTTATAAGAAATTTATTCTTGAATCCTTCCTAAGTGATCTAAAACAGCTCCCCTGGTACAGACTAAACCTAATCCCAGACCTAGACTGTGCAATTGAATACTTTCAGTCTGAGCTCCTGCAATTCTGGAATTCCCATGCCCCGCTGCGTAAAGTGCGAGTAAAAGGGACCCATCTCCCCTGGGTTACAGCTGATCTTACACTAATGTACCAGCTTAGAGATTCACTGTGGTCAAATTTCAAGACTACTGGTTCCATGAACGATCACTATGAATACCGACAATGCATGCAAAACAAACAAAAATCGCTAAAGCCCGTTACTTCAATGAAAATCTAAACAATAACATATCAAACCTTAGAAACTTTTGGAAAACCATAAGTAACATACAAGCACCCCCGTCCACTCTCAGCCAGCTGCTGTCAATGTAAACAACCGAACCCTGCAACACCCCTAGATGTAGCAAATGCCTTTAATGATTATTTTGTTGGATGTGCCACCACTTTGATTGCCAAGCTAGGAAATGACATGTAATCAGAAACGCCCCTCCAACTGTGCAAAGTCCCTGTATCAGACAGGAATTCAGTTTTAGACCAGTGCCTGCCAGTGTCATTACTAAACTCCTCCGTAAACAAAAAATGAAATACCAGTCTGGACCTGATCAAATACCAGCAATGCTGCTGAAAATCAGTGCGCCGGCAATTGCAAATCCTGTCGAAACCCTAATCAATGACTCACTGGCAACTGGATACATACCCAAACTCTGGAAGACTGCGAGAGTGGTACCTATCCATAAAAGTGGTAACAATACTTTGGTATCCAACTACCGTCCAATATCATTGCTCCCTGTAATGTCAAAAATTTTGGAAAAATGCGTCTACACACAATTACGTGATTATTGTCAATATTGGAACTACTTAACCCCAGATCAATCAGGCTTTCGTCCAAATCATTCAACTACAACCGCCCTTTTAAAAGTCTGCAATGATATCCAAGCTGGGATGGAACAAGGAAGCCTAACTGGAGCCATCTTGCTTGATTTTGCCAAGGCCTTTGACACAGTAGACCATGGCATCTTGTTAAAAAAACTTAAAAACTCTGGTATTGGTGATCACACACTAACCTGGTTTCGATCATATGTATCTGACCGATTGCAATATGTGTCCATTTCTGGCAGCTCCTCCCTCCCCCTCCCAGTTACTTGTGGTGTACCCCAAGGCTCAATACTCGGCCCGCTGCTATTTACAATATTCATAAATGATCTGCCTAACATCTGCAAAGCCTCAACTGTACACATGTACGCAGACGATACCGTAATCTATACCAGCATACCAAATCTCCCAGAGCTGGAGGCCGTGCTGCAAGAACAATTCACAGATGTAGAAAAGTGGATCAAACACAACAAACTTTTTTTAAATACTGACAAAACTGTAACAATGCTCTTTGGAACAGCACCTAAACTACATAAATTGCAAAATCCCCATCTATGTGTGGGGACAAAATCAAATGGCATGCTGACCACAGTCACTTCTCTCATATATCTAGATATGTGGTTGGACCCAAATCTATCCTTTGGCCCCCACATCGAAAAACTTTCCTCTAAACTTTACCCCAAACTAGGTGCCCTGTACAGAAACAAATCCTGCCTGAGCCCCACGGTAAGAAAGCAAATTGTACAACAAATGCTTATGCCAGCTATTGATTATGGAGATGTAGTGTATGCAGTAGCCCCGAAAACACACCTTCAGAAACTTACTACCGTATATACTCGGGTATAAGCCGACCCGTGTATAAGCCGACCCCCCTACTTTTTCCCAAAAAACCTGTGAAAACTTATTGACTCGCCTATAAGCCTAAGTGGGAAATGCAGCAGCCACTGGTAAATTTCAAAAATAAAAATAGATACCAAAAAAAAAATACCAATGAGGCATCAGTAGGTTAAATGTTTTTCAATATTTATTTCAAATAAAAACAGTAGACATGTGCACAGCACAAAATTTCGTTTTGAACTAATGGATTAGTCCTAAAATGCAATTTATTTAGTTGCTAAAGAAATTCGTTTTCAGTTCTTTAGTATGAAAACTAAATTCATTCACCCGAAAACCAGTGGATACAATTACTATTGTAGTGGCTCCTCAGAGGGCTGAGATCGCTGCTTGTTACAGTATCTCTCACTCTCAGCACAATGTGGGCCATATTATATAGTTGGTGCTAACTTAACCAGAGCTGTTGTAAACTTCCCAGAGCCATTATAGCCTATGGAGGTTTTCAGTTTACAACAGCTCTGGTTAAGTTAGCACCAACATTGTAATACTGTCCCGTATCAGGCAAAGCTGTTACAGTAACTGACTGCTGCTCATCACAGCACTCAGAGTTTCAGTAAAACTAGTAAATAATATTTTTATATATATATAAGCGGTTAGAACAATATTATTTCCTTGTTTTACGAATCTCTGAGCGCTGTTAGTCAGTTACTGTAACAGCTGAGCCTGATACATTGTACTGAGAGATAAGGTAACAAGCAGCGATCTCCGCGCTCACAGCCACTGGATTTAAAGGGCTGAGAAAAAAAGGATCCTCTCTGTATAATGTTTAGAACATCCTCCTGCATTAATTAATACCCCTCTCAGTATATTATATAGAACATCCTCCTGAATTAATTAATGTCCCTCTCTGTATAGAACATCCTCCTCAATTTATACCTTCCTCTGTAAAAATGTAAATAACATCCTCCGCATGAATACCCTCTGTATAATGTATAAACATCCTCCTGCATTAATTAATGCCCCTCTCTGTATAGAAAATCCTACTGCATTGGCATGTGGAGGTGCAGAACTTCAGATGTTGCGCTCTTCATTGCTGGTCTCTTCACTTATCAATGTAATATCACAAAAAGGACTGACACTAAAATGTAGTGCATTTTATTTTAGTTTCTTTCGTTTTTTGTACTGAGCAGTTTCGTTTCTCTTGAGTCATACGAAAACTAAATTATCCCAAAATTCGGACTAAATCGTTTTAGTACTAAAACGAATGCACATGTCTAAAAAACAGTAAACTGTAAAAAACTGGATATTGCCCTTGCTCTCACATGGATATTGCCCCAGCTCACACATGGATATTGCCCCAGCTCATGGATATTGCCCCAGCTCACACATGGATATTGCCCCAGCTTATGGATATTGCCCCAGCTCACACATGGATATGCCCCAGCTCACACATGGATTTGCCCTAGCTCACACATGGATTGGCCCCAGCTCATGGATTTGCCTCAGCTCATGGATATGCCCCACCTCATGGATATGCCCCAGCTCACACATGGATATGCCCCAGCTCACACATGGATTTGCCCCAGCTCACACATGGATTTGCCCCAGCTCATGGATTTGCCCCAGCTCATGGATTTGCCCCAGCTCTCACCTGGATATTGTCCCAGCGGCAGCCAGCTCTCACATGGATACTTCCCCCAGCTCCGGATCCAGCAGGGGTTGAGGGGGCCCAGATGCCGGGCAGCGGGAGTGCCTGCCCGGTCCTGAACAGCGTGAGTCCGTCCGTGTTGAAGTGGATGCGGCTGCGTGCGTGCGCAGGTCACGCGGTCCGGCCAGTCAGGTGGTACAGAGACTCAGTACCACCTGATTAGCCGGACCACGTGATCGGCTGTGCCTGCGCGCAGCCGCATCCCCTTCAACACGGACGGACTCACGCTGTTGACTCGCGTATAAGCCGAATCGCGTTTTTTTGACACAAAATCTGAGTCTTGCCAACCTGGTGTTTAAGAGCTTTTCTGGGAAGCTGCCACCCTATCTGAATAGACTGCTTCCCCCAGCAGCTCCCTCATCCTATAGCCTCCGATCCAGGACCAGCACCTTACTTGCAATACCACAATACAAAAAGACAGTGGCTCAATCCTCATTGACGCCAGTCCTCAGGGGGAGTTCACGGAGGCTTGGTCGACTTCCAAGATGTCAGCCAGCTCCGGGAGAGGACCACGATCTGGCGCTTTTCGGTGCCGAATCGTAATCCGGCTCCTCAGGGGTTAATGTCAGCCACCATTTGGAAGGGCAGGCTGTGCCCTTCCAAACGGTGCCTGCCTTAACCCTGTGGCCCCTGGCGATCGGGAGGGAGAGAGGTCCTTCCGAAGGACTTCACCCTCCCTTTCAGGCGCCTCCTCCGCACACGCGGGGGGGCGCCTGAATTAGATGCCATCGGGCCGCCGCAATGACATCTAATGTCCCCGCCGGGGTCCCGGAGTGCTGGGCTGACATCCAAGATGTCCCAGCTGATTGCTGCCTCCTGTGCTAGGACGCACTCAGCGCGTCTGTAGCACAGGAGGTGCACTTGGCAGGACGCGCTGAGCGCGTCCTTAGCAGCCAAGTGGTTAATCTGTATATTTGTGTTGGTTTTTTTTTAAGATCTTGCATTGTATTACTTTGTATTTCTGTAACAACTGTAACATTTTAATGTTCTTGAACCCAGGACATACTTGAAAACGAGAGAAATCTCAATGTATCCTTCCTGGTAAAATCCTTTATAAATAAATAAAATAAATAAAGTACCACGAATATATTGTAATACCATCCGCGTACCAGTGCACATTTGCATTTGCACTCACAATGTTAAGTATAGAACTCGCACAGTACAGTAAGCTCGCGCAGGTTCACACGCGGAAGATGATTGCGTGCGGATGTTGCGCTGACTATGTAATACAGAATTCGTCGCAAAGGGTTTTACCCCTCGCGTTAGCTTTTTTTGCGCCGGCGCAAACGTTTGCGTGAAGATTGTAATTTAGTCCACAGTGGTCAATATTGGTTAATTCAATGAATGGATACAATAAATATTCTTCATTTATGGTACCCCATAAAAAAAATCTGTCTAAAAAGTGGAAAACCAAATAAAAAAAGGTTTACATACACTCAAAAAGCAGGAGACCCAATAATCTATATAGGGATCTCAGAGGCATATAAAAATGGGATAATCTTACTGGTAACAAAGGAAACCAGTAAAAACCTATTCCAATGGATATAAACGAGTGAAAAATTATAAAAAAAACAAAAACATAGGGCATAAAAATCTTCCGTGATGTATATTTCTAATCAATCGACCAAAAAGTGAGTCAAACAACCACAAGATAGATAAATCCCTATGGCTAATACCAAAATAAACACATCTTATTAAAAATACAAGAACCTCAATAAATAGCAAATCAAAGAGTTATAAAAAAATGACACAATTCAAAATCCTGGTTTAACCCTTTAGGAACCAGTGTATCTAATAGAAAATTATATCACATTTCTATTTGACTAATTCTTTTAATAAAGTCCTCTCCCTCCAATTGGGGGTGACCTCTTGTAAAACTAAAAATTGAAGATTCAAAGGAGAACATCCATGCGTATCTTTAAAATGAGCAGAAACTGTTTGTTTATCAAACCCTTTTCGGATATTCCGTATGTGTTCCATAACACAAATCCTAAAGGGTCTAGTGGTTCTCCCTTCATAGTAGAGACCACAAGGGAAAATTAATATATAGATGACATTCTTAGAGTTGCTTGTGATGATCCCTTTAAATTTATAATTTTTCTTCATTTTATGATCAGGGAACTGATTGATGAAAGTCTTATCAGCCCCTGTGCACTTACAGGCTAAACAAGTCCCACACTTGTAGAAACCTTCCATTATCCTAAAATAATTATTATTCTTAATTTTATTAGTGCAACTATGGACATTGTTTTCATAATATTTGGGGCACCCCTATTTATAATTTTGGGTTTCTCTTCTATGATATCTTTCAGATATGGGTCACCCAAAAGAATCGGCCAACATCTTCTAATAGTCTTATTGATATCTTTAGCTTGACTATAGTCATATATAAATAGTGCTTTATTTGTGTCAATTCCAATTTATTCATTTTTTATACTGGATGGATGTATCTCTAGATATCTGTCTTGTAGTTTCAATTGTTTTTTCAAGTTCTAATTTTTTGTTACCCTTGGCTTCTAAGGCTAGGGTCAAATGAAAGCATTTTTACACGCGAACGTAAAAAAGTGCGTCCGAACGCATTGACGTATTTTTTCACGCAATACGCGAAAACGGTCATACGATGCGCATTTTTTGGCGTGATTTTCTACGGATCTGCAATTAAACGCGTAATCTAATTAACCAAATCAATAGGTGAATCAAAAAATAAGTTGAAGGGGTATAAAAAGCCATTTCGTGGATGGTGGGGTTTCACCAAGATGGATGCACTGCAAGTGTTTGTGTTTGCTGCAACGGGCTACCTGTACCTCCAGCACAAAAGACAACGGCGATCATGGGTTCATCCCATCAACGCTGCCAGACACACGCATGGCCACTTTGTGATGCTGTACAGGCCACTGCAAGAGAGGGACCCCGTGAAGTCTTTCAACTACATGCGGATGTCCATCCCCTCATTCGATGAACTGTTGTCACAGTTACGGGAGCCGCTGACCAAGAGGGACACCAACATGAGGGATGCCATACCACCGGAGGAGATGCTGGTCATCACTTTGCGGTAAGTACTTCCAAACAACAGCATGCATGACTTCGCTGCCAGTCAGCAGACATGTGCTCGGTGTGCAGAGCCCCTATTGTCCGTCTGTAGTGACATGTACGCAAACACATTCATACCCACCCACACGCAGGCATCACATTCCAAGACACGTCCAAAAAAACCTCTGACACTGACAAGAATGTATGTAAATAGAAATATATTGTAATAAACAAGAAAATAAATGAATAACATATTTGTAACATATATACAAAAGAAAATAACATGAAGGACAAAACATAACAGTGACAACAGGAACAGCATGTCAACCAAAAACATAAAACAGACAAGACACCTCACAAATACTGGTACAGAGGAGCATCTGGCTCATGAGGACCATGTGTGGATCCGCGGCGGTACCCAGACTCTGGGGGAGGCCCAGCAACATGGGACATGGTGGGTGGGTGGGTGGCGCCTGGCTGTGGCTGGCATAACCAGTGGCATGGTGGCACCGCACCATAGTAGACCGCAGCCTGTTCTGGATGGGACAGGATCTCATGGATGAGGTCCAGGGATTTGCGGCGGTACTCCACCTTCTGCGCCGGGGTCATCTGGTCCAGCAGGGATTGACAGGAGTGGACAAAGGACATGTCCTCACTGTCAGTGATGGTGCAGCGTGGAGGTTGTGGATTGTGCGACCCCATGAAGCTGACCATGGCCTGCTCGAAGTCGCTAGGCAGTCCCCTCCTCCTGCTGTGAGCCGGTCTGGTGCTGTCTCTCGGTGCTGCAGCTGGCACCGGTCCGGTCTCCCCCTCCACCTGCGAGTCCGTGCCACCCTGGTCAACCTCCTCCTGCCAGCTGCCAGAACCCCCTGCCGGCAGGTGTTGCTCCTGTGACCCAGAGGTGGATGGCTGGTCAATGCTGCTCGCAGTTGGCCTTGGCTCCTGGGTCCTCCTGAGGAACGACAATTGTTCGGCATAAAGATAGCTGTGCACCTTCCTCCTTGCCCCAGCTCCAGAGCGCGCAGCTGCCGCTTCCTTTTTCAGGACCCGGGTGTAGTTGTCCCTGATAGTGCGCCACTTGTTGCTAATTTCATGTGCTGCAAAACATAATGAGAGTGACATTAGGGTCGGTTCATATGATGTGATCATAACACAGATTTAATTCATATTTCCCAGGTATCTTGCTAGTGGATGCAGTTTGAAGGATCTGCATTACAACTTCTGCGTTGGCAGATCAACAGCTGGTGAGATCGTCCGCAAGGTGTGCCAAACAATATGGGAAACTATGAAGAAGCAATGTTTACCAACACCCACGGACGAGGCATGGGTAGCAATTGCAGCAGGATTTTGGGGGAGAGCCAACTTCCCCAATTGCCTTGGAGCCGTGGATGGCAAACATGTCCGCATAGTGAAGCCACTGCACAGTGGCTCACTGTATCAAAATTATAAACATTTCTTTTCCATTGGCCTACTGGCGGTGTCAGATGCAAACTATGATTTTGTGTATGTGGATGTCGGATCATACAGCAAAGACTCTGACTCCACATTTTTCAGGAACTCTACACTGTGGGATGAGCTCGAGAGTGGGACCCTGCACATACCCAGACCTGCACCATTGCCTGGCAGTGACGTGGCAGTCCCCTATACCTTCGTGGGTGACGAAGCATTCGGCCTATCCACACATCTCCTACGGCCCCTACTCAGGGACACACCTGTGAGGAAGCGGGTGTTTAATTACAGGCTGTCGCGGGCGAGACGGTATGTGGAGTGTAGCTTTGGCATACTGACCAACAAGTGGAGGATTTTTCATAGACCGCTTGATGTAAATGTGGAGTTCTGTGTGGATATAGTGAAATGCTGTTGCATCCTACATAATTATGTTCGTGCGAGGGATGGTTTTAATTTCGCTGATACCCTCACAGTTACGGGTCTGGATGAATATGCAAACCAAGACCTAATAGCTGTGAATAGACACAGCAACAGGTTTCGCGATGCTCTGTCTAATTATTTTACTAGCGATGCAGGGCAGGTGCCCTGGCACCTGGGGAGCATTTAACATGTGACGGCACCTATTATGTTTGCCTTTACTTTTATCGTACATGCAATTTACATGTGATTATGAATTAAATAATAATGTACTCACTCTGTAGCTTCTGCTCTCTGTCAGACCACGTATCATACTCCAGGTACACCACCCTCGAGACTGCAACCCATGCACTGGCCTTTCTCGGTTTGTCCTTGTACAGGTCACAAGCCGTGTCCCAAATCTCGGGATGCTCCACCACTGCCGCTATCAGAAGCTCCACATCAATATCCAGACCAGCCATCTTCTGCAATTGCCAGGTACCACAACAGCCACCACAGGACACTTTTTTCATCTGGACGTTATATAGGCCGCACATGTGCAGCGTCTGACGTCTCCGAATCACGCAAACACGCCACTATGCCGCAGCTGCGCACTCAGTACGTCAGTACTAGCGGTTCAGCGTTCTCAAAAAAATGCGTTCAAATTCCACTTGCCTTTCACGGCTGGACTTTTGTGCGGCCGTACATCGTATATTGGCCGTCATTGCCCGTCATCTGCTGCTAGTGCGGCCGTAATTATGTGCGCCAGAACGCACGTTAAAAGTGCGCTGGTCTGACCCCAGCCTAAGTCGCTCTGTAATTTAGATGCCTGTTCCAAAAAATACTTTTTCATCTGTACAGTCTAAGTCTCATGAATTGACTCTTAGGAACACTCTGGAGCCAAGGTCTAGAATGACAACTATTAAATTCAATGAAACTATTGATAAACAGATTTTAAAAAAGTTCTAGACTTAGAAACATAGAAACATAGAAAATGTCGGCAGATAAGAACCTTCGGCCCATCTAGTCTGCCCAATAAGAAGGTTGTGTTCAACATAAGTAATGAGATCTAAAAAACGACTTATTAATTAATACATTGTCAATGTAGCGTTTGTATAAAAATCAAATGATCGGTCCAATTATATGTAGCCTGTATATCTAAAAGTTCCCATTACGCCATAAATAAATAAGCGATACTAGGGGTAAACCTAGCCCCATATTGTACCCGTTTCTTGGCAGTAAAATTGGCCCTTCTATAATAAAAGCAATCCAAGTTAGAGGATATAATCCAGCTTTATCTAAAAAGTATTGTGTTGCTTGGCACCCAAATCATGAGGTATAATACTATTTAAAAAGATATCACAAGTGGTCAGAATATAATCCGATTCCCACTTTGTCAATGATCTGGAGAACATTCATACTATGCTTAAGGTAAGAGGGGGTTACTTTGGTCAAAGGTTGAAGAGGAATGTCGATATACCGGGATATACTGGTAATTCAGTCGACCCCAGATATAATGGATCATTTTGGGGGAACTATAGGATTTTTATGAATCTTAGGTAATCGATATGAAACTGGTGTCGTAGGATGGGTGATATTTAAAAATCTAAATTCAGCATGATCAATAATCCCAGAATCTTTCCCTTTATGGAGGAGCTCTCTAAAGGCTTCTTGAAGTTGATTTATCTGGTCTCTAATGGCTTTGGAATAGGTATTCGTATCACTACGTTGTTTAAGAGCTTCTTTATTATACAGCTCCCGGGGAGGATGACAGCATCCCCCCCCCCCTTATCGGTTGGTTTAATGATAATTTCCTGACCATCATATTGATTTCTTACAGCTGAGGACTCTTTTAAAGTAAGATTGAATTTACAATCTTTTAAATTAATGGTGCAAACCTCTCTCCTTACTGATATTTCAAATGCCTTCAGTTCAAGAGATCAGATGATTTGGAAAAAAAGATTTATCTTTAAGATGGGTATGGGTAAATCCATCATTAACAGCTATGCATTCTATAGCATTTTTCATGAAATATTTTTTAAAGACAAAGTTTCCTCTGGAATTTTTGAAGATCAAAATAAACTTTAAACGGGTCCACTATTCTACTGGGGGAAAATTTAAGTCCCTTATTGAAGACTGAGACCTCTTCTTTGGTTAAAGCTCTAGAACTTCAGGTGGCATTGGATGGGTATTTTTCACTTAATGACACTTTAGATATCTCTATACACTCAATATGGAAGACTCATAAGGCAGTGATCAGGGGGGTCCTCCCGAGTCAAGCCTCTCATTATAAAAAGGTAAAACTGGCTTCTATGGCCACCTTGCAGGCTACTTTACGTTGGTTACAACTTAATCATAAGCGAGCACCCACGGAATCCACATATGCTGAATTGGCACAGAACTTAATCGTATGTTTTTGGACGACGTGGGTCTCTCGGTGTTATGGTCAAGACAGCAATTTTATGAGAGGGCTAATAAAGCAGATATTCGGCTAGCTAGAATTTTACGTCCACGATGTTCGGTGGTATTGAATCCATCTAACTGATAAACAGGGGAGGGTATATAACACTCCAGAGACAATACGGTATGCGTTTACCACTTATTTTTCACACCTCTACTGTCATTCTCCTTCACATACTATAGATAACAAATCCCCTGTAATACATATTATATAGGGGCACAGCATCAGCATTAATTATAAAGTGACCTGTAATACATATTATATAGGGGCACCGCATCATCTATACTATAAAAGAGTAAGGCTTGGCGTGTCCATCGCCAAGCCTTACTCTGCGCATGCGCGCGCAACCAGCGGCGGTTGGTTGCGCGCGCATGCAACCGCCGCGGCACGAGCCGGCTGCCGGCTCGCCGCGGCGGTTACAAGATGCACACAGCAGCCGGGTAGAGGCTGCGCTCGCAGCCTCTACCCGGCTGCCGCGCGCATCCAACCCCCGAGCGGCGAAGGAAAGGTCCCTCCGCCGCTCGGGGCTTGGATGCGCGCGGCAGCCGGGTAGAGGCTGCGCTCGCAGCCTCTACCCGGCTGCCGAGCGCATCCGAGCAGCGCCGGGGAAGTGAAAGTTTCCCCACTTCCGCTCTTTGAAGGACCCAAGCCCCGGTCACGTGACCGCGGCTTGGGTCCTTCAAAGACCGGAAGTGGGGAAACTTTCACTTCCCCGGCGGCGCTCGGAAAGGTAAGTATGGCGCCGAGCTCATGGGGCGGCTGTCCGAATGCCGATAGAGTATTCGAACAGCCGCCCCATGTCTGGTCTGGGGTCTGAGCTGGGGCATATCCATGAGCGCTGGGGGGCCAATATCCATGAGCTGGGGGCAATATCCATGAGAGCTTGGGGGGCAATATCCATGAGCTGGGGGGCAATATCCATGAGAGCTTGGGGGGCAATATCCATGAGAGCTTGGGGGGCAATATCCATGAGCTGGGGGCAATATCCATGAGTGCTGGGGGCAATATCCAGGAGCTGGGGGGCAATATCCATGAGCTGGGGGCAATATCCATGAGAGCTTGGGGGGCAATATCCATGAGCTGGGGCAGTATCCATGAGAGCTTGGGGGGCAATATCCATGAGCTGTGGGGCAATATCCATGAGAGCTTGGGGGGGCAATATCCATGAGAGCTTGGGGGGCAATATCCATGAGCTGGGGGGCAATATCCATGAGTGCTGGGGGCAATATCCAGGAGCTGGGGGGCAATATCCATGAGCTGGGGGGCAGTATCCATGAGCTGGGGGGCAATATCCACAAGCTGGGGGGCAATATCCACGAGCTGGGGGCAGTATCCATGAGCTGGGGGCAGTATCCACGAGCTGGGGGACAGTATCCACGTGCTGGGGCATATATCCACGTGCTGGGGCATATATCCACGTGCTGGGGGCAATATCCACGAGCTGGGGCAGTATCCACGAGCTGGGGCAATATATCCACGAGCTGGGGCAATATCCACGAGCTGGGGCAGTATATCCACGTGCTGGGGCATATATCCACGTGCTGGGGCATATATCCACGTGCTGGAGCAGTATCCAGGAGCTGGGGGGCAATATCCAGGAGCTGGGACAGTATCCACGTGCTGGGGCATATATCCACGAGCTGGGGCAGTATCCACGAGCTGGGGCAGTATCCACGAGCTGGGGCAATATCCACGAGCTGGGGCAGTATATCCACGTGCTGGTGCAGTATCCACGAGCTGGGGCAGTATCCACGAGCTGGGGCAGTATCCACGAGCTGGGGCAATATATCCACGAGCTGGGGCAATATATCCACGAGCTGGGGCAGTATATCCATGAGCTGGGGCAGTATCCACGAGCTGGGGCATATATCCATGAGCTGGGGCAGTATATCCACAATAGACTGCCCTCTGGGCAGGCTTTCCACCTTGTATACTATAAAAGAGTAAGGCTTGGCGTCTCTGTCGCCAAGCCTCCTCTGCGCATGCGCGCGCAACCAGCGGCGGTTGGCTGCGCGCGCATGCAACCGCCGCGGCACGAGCCGGCTGTGCGCTCGCAGCGGCGGTTACAAGATGCACACGCAGCAGCCAGGTAGAGGCTGCGCGCGCATCCTGTAGAGCTGGATGCGCTCGCAGCCTCTACCCGGCTGCCGGGCGCATCCAACCCCTGAGCGGCGAAGGGAAAGTTTCCTCGCTTCCGCTCTTTGAAGGACCCAAGCCGCGGTCACGTGGGAGTCCCACGTGACCACGGCTTGGGTCCTTCAACGAGCGGAAGCGGGGAAACTTTCCCTTTGCCGTTCAGGCAGGTAAGTATGCCGGAGCTCCAGGGGCGGCTGTCCAAATGCCGATAGAGCATTCGAACAGCCGCCCCATGTCTGGTCTTGGGTCTGAGCTGTCTGAGCTTGGGGGGCAGTATATCCATGAGCTGGGGCAGTATATCCACGAGCTGGGGCAGTATATCCACGAGCTGGGGCAATATCCATGAGCTGGGGCAGTATATCCACGTGCTGGGGCAGTATCCACGTGCTGGGGCAGTATCCATGAGCTGGGGCAGTATATCCATGAGCTGGGGCATATATCCATGAGCTGGGGCAGTATATCCATGAGCTGGGGCAGTATATCCATGAGCTGGGGCAGTATCCATGAGCTGGGGCAGTATATCCATGAGCTGGGGCATATATCCATGAGCTGGGGCAGTATATCCATGAGCTGGGGCAATATCCATGAGCTGGGGCAGTATATCCATGTGCTGGGGCAGTATATTCATGAGCTGCTGGGGCAGTATATCCATTTGTGAGCTGGGGCAAATCCATGTGTGAGCTGGGGCAAATCCATGTGTGAGCTGGGGCATATCCATGTGTGAGCTGGGGCATATCCATGTGTGAACTGGGGCAATATCCATGTGTGAGCTGGGGCAATATCCATGTGTGAGCTGGGGCAATATCCATGAGCTGGGGCATATCCATGAGCTGGGGCATATCGGTGAGCTGGGGCATATCCATGTGTGAGCTGGGGCATATCCATGTGTGAGCTGGGGCAATATCCATGTGTGAGCTGGGGCATATCCATGTGTGAGCTGGGGCATATCCATGTGCGAGCTGGGGCAATATCCATGTGTGAGCTGGGGCAATATCCATGTGTGAGCTGGGGCATATCCATGAGCTGGGGCATATCCATGAGCTGGGGCATATGTGTGAGCTGGGGCATATCCATGTGTGAGCTGGGGCATATCCATGTTTGAGCTGGGGCATATCCATGTGTGAGCTGGGGCAATATCCATGTGTGAGCTGGGGCAATATCCATGTGTGAGCTGGGGCATATCCATGAGCTGGGGCATATCCGTGAGCTGGGGCATATGTGTGAGCTGGGGCATATCCATGTGTGAGCTGGGGCATATCCATGTGTGAGCTTGGGCAATATCCATGTGTGAGCTGGGGCATATCCATGAGCTGGGGCATATCCGTGAGCTGGGGCATATGTGTGAGCTGGGGCATATCCATGTGTGAGCTGGGGCATATCCATGTGTGAGCTTGGGCAATATCCATGTGTGAGCTGGGGCATATCCATGAGCTGGGGCATATCCATGAGCTGGGGCATATGTGTGAGCTGGGGCATATCCATGTGTGAGCTGGGGCATATCCATGTGTGAGCTGGGGCATATCCATGTGTGAGCTGGGGCAATATCCATGTGTGAGCTGGGGCAATATCCATGTGTGAGCTGGGGCATATCCATGAGCTGGGGCATATCCGTGAGCTGGGGCATATGTGTGAGCTGGGGCATATCCATGTGTGAGCTGGGGCATATCCATGTGTGAGCTTGGGCAATATCCATGTGTGAGCTGGGGCATATCCATGAGCTGGGGCATATGTGTGAGCTGGGGCATATTCATGCGTGAGCTGGGACATATCCATGTGTGAGCTGGGGCAATATCCATGTGTGAGCTGGGGCATATCCATGTGTGAGCTGGGGCAATATCCATGTGTGAGCTGGGGCAATATCCATGTGTGAGCTGGGGCAGTATCCATGTGTGAGCTGGCTGGGGCAATATCGATAACGTGTCCACAGGTTGGGGGGGCGCACAATTATTGGCTGGCCCCGGGCGCTGACAACCCACTCTACGCCACTGCCTATCGCCGTCTGCTCTGAGCGCATCCGGCTCTACAGGATGCGCGCGCAGCCACGCGCAGCGGCTTCGCTTAACAATAGACTGCCCTCTGGCAAACCGTAGAGCAGGCCAATTGTGCTGTTGCTCATTCTCAGGACCCTCACAAACTCCTCCCCTTGTTTCCCATTGTAATTGTAAAGGGTCATCCAGACGCGGACCCCTTGCTTGATGTGCCTAGAGGAGTGTCAGCTATACCCTACTGACGAGGCCCAAACGATCGTCGGGGGTTGCTGCACCTCTCGTGCAGGGATGACGTCCTTGGCAGTCAGCACTGGCCACCCTTTCTGGGTGAGAGCAGGCTGATTTGCATATGGAAAATTCATCCCTGTAATGGCACAATCAAGCTAAAACCTTGTTTGTGAGACCTGAGCGGGCACCCACCGTAGAGCAGGCCAATTGTGCTGTTGCTCATTCTCAGGACCCTCACAAACTCCCCCCTTGTTTACCTAGTCTATTATAAAGTGACCAGTAATACATAGTATATAGGGGCACAGCATCTGCATTAATTAATAATTTGAAATTGACCTGTAGGTAATACATATTATATAGGCAGGCCGGCGCTAACGTAAGGCGGCACAGGCGGTCGCCTTACTGTGCTGGCCTGGTGCCAAACTTGGGGGCGCCACATTCCAGCTCCCCGGTCACTGCTGGCCGGGGATTTCATTGTAGTGCCGCCCATTATTTAAATTATCCTCCCCTTCTGGTTGGATCAGCTCCTTCACTTCTGGCTGGTGAGGGGGAGGGCGATCCGGAAGATGCAGGAGAGCCGGGGGCCAAGTGCTGCCTCGTGCTGCTCCTCTTCCAGCAGACAAGTGAGGAGGTGTGACCAGCCCTGAGCCAGAGATCCCACCAGGGCAGGAGGTGAGTGATCCCACTTTCTGCCCTCCTCTGCCCCGAGATTTTGACACCCCCCTCCTCTGCGCACACACACACACATCTCTCCTGCTGTGAAGGAGAAGCTTGTGTTTTTAACTCCTGCTGGACCAGGTATCTGAGCACCACGCTACAATATGTGCTTCAGCTGTGCTTTTTAATGTGGTGCTCAGATACCTGGTCCAGCAGGAGTTAAAAACACAAGCTTCTCCTTCACAGCAGGAGAGATCTCTCACTATTAAGGCACTGTTACTGCCCCCACTGGTAGGATATTCCATGAATCTACTACCCTTTCTATATCACTGTTACTGCCCCCACTGGGAGACTATTCCCTGTATCTACTACCCCTTCTATATTACTGTTACTGCCCCCACTGGGAGGTTATTCCATGTATCTACTACCCTTTCTATATCACTGTTACTGCCCCCACTGGGAGACTAATCCCTGTATCTACTACCATTTCTATATCACTGTTACTGCCCCCACTGGGAGACTATTCCCTGTATCTACTACCCCTTCTATATCACGGTTACTGCCCCCACTGGGAGGTTATTCCCTGTATCTACTACCCTTTCTATATCACTGTTACATGGAATATACTCCCAGTGGGGGCAGTAACAGTGATATAGAAAGGGTAGTGGATACATGGAATAGCCTCCCAGTGGGGGCAGTAACAGTGATATAGAAAGGGTAGTAGATACTGCTCCCACTGGGAGGTTATTTCATGTATCTACTACCCTTTCTATATTACTGTTACTGCTCCCACTGGGAGGATATTCCATGTATCTACTACCCTTTCTATATCACTGTTACTGCCCCCACTGGGAGGATATTCCATGAATCTACTACCCTTTCTATATCACTGTTACTGCCCCCACTGGGAGACTAATCCCTGTATCTACTACCCCTTCTATATCACTGTTACTGCCCCCATCGGAGGTTATTCCATGCATCTACTACCCTTTCTAGATCACTGTATGGAATATACTCCCAGTGGGGGCAGTAACATTGATATAGAAAGGGTAGTGGATACATGGAATAGCCTCCCAGTGGGGGCAGTAACAGTGATATAGAAAGGGTAGTAGATACATGAAATAACCTCCCAGTGGGAGCAGTATCTACTACCCTTTCTATATCACTGTTACATGGAATAGCCTCCCAGTGGGGGCAGTAACAGTGATATAGAAAGGGTAGTAGATACAGCTCCCACTGGGAGGTTATTTCATGTATCTACTACCCTTTCTATATTACTGTTACTGCTCCCACTGGGAAGATATTCCATGTATCTACTACCCTTTCTATATCACTGTTACTGCCCCCACTGGGAGGATATTCCATGAATCTACTACCCTTTCTATATCACTGTTACTGCCCCCACTGGGAGACTAATCCCTGTATCTAATACCCTTTCTATATCACTGTTACTGCCCCCACTGGAAGACTAATCCCTGTATCTACTACCCTTTCTATATCACTGTTACTGCCCCCACTGGGAGACTATTCCCTGTGTAGCGCTGTGTTTAAATCCTTACTGTGGCAGTACCTATTTTTGGCCACCGGATGGAGACAAGCGCGATAAGAGACACTGAACTTTGGGACTACATTTCCCGGCATGCTCTGGGAACGGATACAGGAAGTGGGTGGGACTCGCCGAGGTACGTCCTGAGCCTCGTGGAGATAGCTGGCAGAGCGCGCCAGGGAGTGCATGAGAGGACACAGTACTGCAGAGCGGAACAGTGACTAGGCCGGAGCGCAGGTGCGGCCTACCGGGATTCCAGATTGGGTTATCCAGCCTCTCAAGAAGGAGACCCAGTGATCCACAGGCATTACCCAAGCTGCTGTCAAGGAAGCGGAGGACCCCGGAGTTAGGAGTACCACAGGTCCATTGGATGGGAGAGCAGGCGGTAGCTGGACGAGTCACTGTCGGAGCAAAGAAAGCCAGACAACGGATCCAGTAGCCAGTATCCCAGCAAGGCATAGAGCGGAGGGACGTCCTGGGTCAGAGGAACCTTGGTGATCGAGCGGATGGGTGAGAGGCCTCCAAGGCCGGTTTATAAAGTCAAGAAAGCACGCTGCTGTTTGTTTCTAAAACCCACAGGGCCCCAACTTGACTAGTCGAAGACATCGTTTAAGAGATTCACTGGCCAGTTGAATAGTACCCGGGTACCATAACACACACATACACTTACAGTCTGGGACTTAACCTGTGTGGGACTCACTCCCTAATATCCCAAAAAGGGGTAAAGATTTGCATATTGTTTGTTTTCCGCTGCGCGTTTCTCGAATTACGAAATATTATATTCTTTTTCCGCTACGCGTTTCTCGAAATTACGAAGCATTGTACTTTTCTGTTCGGCTGCGCATTTTCCTGAAATATGAAGCCTCGTATTTCTTTTCCGCTGCGCGTTTTACCGCGATACGAAATACTGTAAATATATCTACGAATACCGTGTCTCATTATATGCCTTTTACTCTAGTAAACTATATAATTTATAAAATCCACGACGGTGCTGAAGTATATTTATTCCCTAGTGCGGGGAGACTGACCCGTGGTTCATTTTCAGCGGCTCCTCCGGGAGTGAGCGCTACACGTGGGGCTCGTCCGGGATCCAGTCTCTGGAAAAACCGCATCTAAAGGGTTAAATATGGATCCAGACACTGTTGCCGAATGGTGTGAGGAGCACAGTAGTCAGTTAGAATGTTGTATAGTCATGGATATTCCCACAGACACTTGGGCCGAAGATCAGATTCGCCAGGCCGTGGCCGCGCTGACACCAGATCATCGGGGGTTAATCCTGGACATTAAAAAGAACACAGATACCTCTCACACATATGTTCTTTTTGAATGGAGAAAGGGTGTTCCAGTGTGTTTTCAGGGCGCGAGCATGAAGCTGACCGATGAGGTGGAAGTCCAACTGATTCAGCCAAGTGCGCCACGTTGCGAATCCGCAAGTGTTCCCGCGCCCAGTCCGTTGGCCATGATCGGGCCTGAATTCATAGTGGCTATTGGAGATTTGCTGGCTAAGTGTCAGAGAACAAGCCCTCCGCACACTAACTTCGGTTATCGACGGTTGAGAAATTTTACAGGAAACGTACCAACTCCGGCGGGAGAAGAAACCTTTGAGGAATGGGTGGAACAGGCGATGCAGGCTCTGGATGAGTGGGACGTCCCTGAAGCTCAGAAAAAGCAAAGGATCACCGAGAGTTTAAAGGGACCTGCGTCAGAAGCGGTGAGAAACCTAAAACTGAGTAGAAAAGACTGTACTGCTTTAGATTATTTAAACGTTTTGAAGGAAGTTTTTGGGCGAACAGAAAAGGCCGCAGAGCTTGTATATCAGTATGAACACACCTACCAGCGGAAAGGTGAGAGAATGACCGAATACATGAGGCGCCTAGATAAGATTCTGCACCAGATACTCCTCAAGAAAGGGGCCGAGCAGGCCGAAGTGGATAAGATCCGAATAAAACAGATCCTGAGGGGCTCTCAACCTCTAGATCCAGTGATGCTGCAGCTGAGAAGCAGAGCAGGTAATCAAGAACTGAAGTACCTGGAACTGATCCGAGCTGTCAGAGAGGAGGAGGCTTTGCTGGAGGAAAAATCCTTCAGGCGAGGGGAAAGAGCTTACGCACAACCTGTAAGGCATAACGACGGTCTGCAGCCTGAAAGCGACTCGCTGGATACTTACGGATCCGACGTGGACGAGCAAGAGCACCTGATCGCTTTTAAATCCACAGAGAGGGCTGCCCAAGAATTACACCTCTCTGAACGTGGTGAGTTGTACAAAACTGTTAAGAAAGTACAGGAAGCTCATGCTGAATTGCAACAGGCGCATGCGGAACTGTGCCGAGTGTTGATGAAGGTGACAGAGATGCAGGCAGAGATGCACAAGTTCCTTACAGGCATGCAGACAACCGGAGATGCTGTGGCGTCTAGCCAAGGTCCTTTAACTGAATCACAACAGGCGACTGCGTCTCCACTTTCTAAGAAGAGATGTTTCGGTTGTGGAGAAATGGGCCACTTCCGCGCACAATGCAAAGACCGAAAGCCTGAGAGGAATAGAGTTGAGGAGCTGTTAAAAGCCTTAGAAGGACTGTTATCTACCTCACCGGCGGGAAACGCCAGAGGGCACAAGTGAAGGAGCAACCTAGGTGCCCGAAGGTTGAACCCCGCTCCAAAAATTAAGCCAGGACTAAGTGGGCGAGAGGGCCCAAAGTCGGGCCAACTGCTGAACCTGCCAGGACTGAAAGAGTCACTCCCTTAGCATCCGGACCTACGTCATGGGGAAGCAATGCACACCCAAAACCTACACGGGCCAAGAAAAAGGCCAGGGTACAGCAAACTGGGTCTAAGTGTCCTGATACCGCCACCAAGTTTCCTGACCAACTGATTGGTCCTTCTCCTATTGTGCCAATCCAAGTGGAGGGAGTCTACACTAAAGCCCTGTTGGATTCAGGGGCTCAAGTGACATTGATCTACCGAGACTTCTACGAGAAACATTTGAAGCACATTCCTCTACAGAAATTGAAGGATCTGGAAATCTGGGGTATCGGAACTGAGAAACTCCCTTATGACGGGTATCTACAGGTGAAATTGGAGATCGGATCCGAAGTCATCGGACAGTCCGGAGGTTGTGATGCATTGGCCATTGTGTGTCCTCGACCCTCAGGTGCAAACAGAAGTTCCATGATAGTGGGGACGAATACTGATTTGGTGCGGCGTCTCCTGACACCTATCGTATTGGAAGAAGGTTCTACTCAAGGAGTACACCCAATGTTACGCCCAGTCTATCAGAGGATGGTCGAAGAACAGAAGGCACCTGCCGAAGTGGGGCGCCTATGGAGATTAGAAGGAACAGAGAAGGTTCTGCAAGCAGGAGAAGTAGCGAGTTTCCGGGCTTCAGTCAAGTTGAACGGGTCGCCACCAGGTCCCTATGTGGTGCTGGAAACCGATTTTAATCATGGGAGTGAAGCCGGAGTCGAAGTAATCCCTGAAATAATCTCCACTAAAGCTCTGAAAAGAACACGAGGAAGAGTCTCAGTCAGCGTGTGCAATGTGTCTGATTCTCCAGTAGTCCTTAAAGCACGAATGCCTATCGGGCAAGTAGAGTCCGCTACGCCCCTCTCCACCGATTTAGGAGGGGGAGTAGATAAAGAGATTCCAGATGAAAGATTCTACCCCAAGGACGCTCCCATTTCATCCGAGTGGAAGAAACGTCTTCAGTCTCAAGTTCTAAAGTGGAGAGAATTGTTCTCGAAAGATGAGTTCGACGTAGGCCTAGCTAAAAGTACTGAACACCGCATTCGATTACAAGAAGACAAGCCGTTTCGTGAAAGGTCAAGGCGAGTTCCGCTGGGAGACTTGGATGATCTGCGAGAACAGCTGAATGAATTGCAAAGAACCAAGGTGATTCAAGAGTCCAGGAGTCCATACGCATCTCCAATAGTGATGGTCTGGAAGAAGAATGGTTCTGTCCGCCTATGCATAGACTACCGCACGTTGAACCGGAGAACCATCCCAGACCAATATGCTACTCCTCGGATAGAAGATGCCTTACAGTGTTTGTCTGGAGCAAAATGGTTTAGTGTACTAGACCTGCGAAGCGGGTATCACCAGATACCAATGCATCCCGAAGACAAAGAGAAAACTGCGTTCATCTGTCCACTGGGGTTCTTTGAATTCAACAGAATGCCTCAAGGCCTTACGGGGGCTCCGGCCACGTTCCAACGGTTCATGGAGAAGACAGTCGGGGACATGAATCTGATCGAAGTATTAGTGTACCTGGATGACATAATTGTGTTTGGGAAGACTCTGGAAGAACATGAGCAACGTTTGGAGAAGGTCTTGAAGAGGCTCCATGAAGAGGGATTGAAACTGTCTCTGGAGAAATGCCAATTCTGTCTACCATCTGTTACGTATCTGGGACATGTGGTCTCAGCAGAAGGTGTTTCCACAGATCCTCGGAAATTGGAGGCCGTAGCTTCTTGGCCTAGACCCAGAAACGTCACTGAACTTAGATCTTTCTTGGGGTTCTGTTCATATTATCGAAGATTTGTAGGAGGATTCGCAAAAATAGCTCAACCACTGAACAAACTCCTACAGAAGGAAAACACCGGAGAAGGCTGCAAGGCCTCTGACCAAAACCCGTCAGCTCCAGGACCAAGGAAAGCTCGAGAGTCCAAACAGGGCGAATGGACTAGTCAATGTGAAGGTGAAAATGATCCCAAGCATACCGCCAAGTCCACTAGAGCATGGTTGCAGATTAAAGGCTGGAACATTTTGGAGTGGCCATCGCAGTCACCTGACTTAAATCCAATTGAGAACCTCTGGTGGGACTTAAAGAAAGCAGTTGCAGTGCGCAAGCCTAAGAATGTGACTGAACTGGAGGCTTTTGCCCATGATGAATGGGCGAAGATACCCGTAGATCGCTGCAAGACACTTGTGTCAAGCTATGCTTCACGTTTAAAAGCTGTTATAACTGTAAAAGGATGTTGTACTAAGTACTAAGATTGAATGTCACTTGGGGGTTGAATAAACCTGATAATGATGTGAGCACAGAAAAGACATTTGTGATTATTTCATTATAAATGTTATGTTATATTTGTCTGACCTACACGTGCCTCTTTGATTTAATTGTAAGCAAGATGACTGAATGATCAAAATCAATGTCAAACTGGCCAAAACACTCAATTTCAGTGGGGGTTGAATAATTTTGAACACAACTGTATAGGCTACTGATAATTGGACTGATAATTAGATTTTAAACAAACGCTACATTGACAATGTGTTAATTATTTGGAAAGGTGATAGTTCCTCTCTAGTTACTTTCTTTAATTTTTTTAAATAAGAATAATTGGGGAATTAAGTTAGAATATATTTTCAGTCCTTTTGAAATCAATTTTTTAGATCTCATTATTTATGTTGAACACAACTATCTTAAGTCTAGAACTTTTTTTAAATCTGTTGATATCAATAGTTTCATTGAATTTAATAGTTGTCATGCAAGACCTTGGCTCTAGAGTGTTCCTAAGTAGGGACGAGCTGTTCAGTTCAATCAGTTCGGAGTTCGATTCGAACTTTGGCCGATCACAAGTTTGCGAACTTCGAACTTTTTGGCGTGTTCGGTTCGAGTTCGAAAAACAAATAATAATTGAAAAAAGTATAAAAAATGCTTAAAAAATCTAGAAATAAAGAGACTCTTTACTGCAGAATATTTTAAGCAACGGTTTATTAGATATTGAATTAAAAAATAATGTCTACGTGCAAAGATTCTCACCTCTAAATGACCTGTGTTCTCAAACGCCGTAAACAACAGGTGTTAATTAGTGTTTGGAAATAACATGTGCTTTTAATTAGTCTGGTCTAATGAATTTGATACATTGTCTGTAGACTGAGGGTGTCTGGAGGTGTCTCCTGAACATGTATCAAACAACACCTGTAGGTTCTGAGAAGTGTTCATTTCTCTACTAAATGCTCCTCTGATATGCTGTTTAACCCCTTAACCCTGCATTTCACTGCTGTGTGCTCAGCTCATTTTTACCGCTTTCGCTCATCATGTTTAGCGATTTGAAGCCACATTTTATTAAATGACCCAAACATATTAGATATCGTTCTTTCCGGCAGACTCAGATTCAAAATATATCATTTTTATATGTATACGTCATGTCCTGCCCGTATATTATGACAAAAAATGTAATAAAAATTGAATTTTTAATCATCTGCAGTGTGTAAAGTGTTTTTTTTTTCACATTTTAGCACATGAGCGTTTGCGGTTATGTTTTCTATGGGGTGCGCTTGTACAAAAATTTGAAATGGGGACTTGTTACATTTTGTGGGGGGAATTACGTGATTTATAGCAAACGCACCCCATAGAAAAAAATCATTAGTGCAGCATCATTGTTCACATTATAATTGAAATGTGAACAATATTGCTGCATTAATAAAAATAACACACAAAAAAAAATACATGTTTTTTTTTACATTATGCATGGTCATGTTGGGTATCATTCAAAATGCCATGCTCAGGCCTTTCGCTTGACCCCCTAGCTGCCACGGTTCTGGAGAAATCGGGGTTCAAATGAACCTCCTGTCTCCACCATGGGATTCCGGGCAGCGAGGGGTCCCCGGCTATCTGACTTCATCACGCTATGCGTGAGGAAGTCAAGCAGTGAGGGGGGACCCGGGGGTGGAGCCGCCATCCAAGATGGTGGCCCCCACCGGAGCTAGGCCGCACTTCGGCGCCGCAAGGCATCTCTATACACAGCATCTCTATACACAACCCCATCAGCATCTCTATACACAAACAGCATCTCTATACACAACCTCACAGCATCTCTATACACAACCCCATCAGCATCTCTACACACAACCCCATCAGCATCTCTATACACAAACAGCATCTCTTCGGCGCCGCAAGGCATCTCTATACAAAGCATCTCTATACACAGCCACACAGCATCTCTATACACAACCTCACAGCATCTCTATACACAGCCTCACAGCATCTCTATACACAACCTCACAGCATCTCTATACACAACCCATCAGCATCTCTATACACAACCCCATCAGCATCTCTATACATGGCATCTTTATACACAACCCCATCAGCATCTCTAAACACAACCTCACAGCATCTCTATACACAACCCCATCAGCATCTCTATACACAACCTCACAGCATCTCTATACACAACCCCATCAGCATCTCTATACACAGTATCGCTATACACAACCCCATCAGCATCTCTAAACACAACCTCACAGCATCTCCATAAGCAACCCCATCAGCATCTCTATACACAACATCTCTATACACAACCCCATCAGCATCTCTAAACACAACCTCACAGCATCTCTATACACAACCCCATCAGCATCTCTATACACAACCCCATCAGCATCTCTATACACAACCCCATCAGCATCTCTATACACAGCATCTCTATACACAACCTCACAGCATCTCTATACACAACCTCACAGCATCTCTATATACAACCTCACAGCATCTCTATATACAGCCCCAAAACATCTCTATACACAGCCTCACAGCATCTCTATACACAACCTCCAGCATTTCTATAACACACCCCATCAGCATCTCTATGCACAACCTCACATCATCTCTATACACAACCCCATCAGCATTCTCTATAACACAACATCTCTATACACAGCCTCACAGCATCTATTATACACAACCCCATCTGGCATCTCTATAACACAGCATCTCTATACACAACCCATCAGCATCTCTATACACAGCATCTCTATACACAACCCCATCACCATCTCTAAACACAACCTCACAGCATCTCTATACACAACCCCATCAGTATCTCTATACACAGGATCTCTATACATAACCCCATCAGCATCTCTAAACACAACTTCACAGCATATCTATACACAGCCTCACAGCATCTCTATACACAACCTCACAGCATCTCTATATACAACCTCACAGCATCTCTATATACAGCCCCATCAGCATCTCTATACACAGCCTCACAGCATCTCTATACACAACCTCACAGCATCTCTAAACACAACCCCATCAGCATCTCTATACACAACCCCATCAGCATCTCTATACACAGCATCTCTATACACAACCCCATCACCATCTCTAAACACAACCTCACAGCATCTCTATACACAACCTCACAGCATCTCTATACACAACCCATCAGCATCTCTATACACAACCCCATCAGCATCTCTATACATGGCATCTTTATACACAACCCCATCAGCATCTCTAAACACAACCTCACAGCATCTCTATACACAACCCCATCAGCATCTCTATACACAACCCCATCAGCATCTCTAAACACAACCTCACAGCATCTCTATACACAACCCCATCAGCATCTCTATACACAACCTCACAGCATCTCTATACACAACCCCATCAGCATCTCTATACACAGTATCGCTATACACAACCCCATCAGCATCTCTAAACACAACCTCACAGCATCTCCATAAGCAACCCCATCAGCATCCTCATATACACAACATCTCTATACACAACCCCATCAGCATCTCTAAACACAACCTCACAGCATCTCTATACACAACCCCATCAGCATCTCTATACACAACCCCATCAGCATCTCTATACACAACCCCATCAGCATCTCTATACACAGCATCTCTATACACAACCTCACAGCATCTCTATACACAACCTCACAGCATCTCTATATACAACCTCACAGCATCTCTATATACAGCCCCATCAACATCTCTATACACAGCCTCACAGCATCTCTATACACAACCTCACAGCATTTCTATACACAACCCCATCAGCATCTCTATGCACAACCTCACATCATCTCTATACACAACCCCATCAGCATCTCTATACACAACATCTCTATACACAGCCTCACAGCATCTATATACACAACCCCATCTGCATCTCTATACACAGCATCTCTATACACAACCCCATCAGCATCTCTATACACAGCATCTCTATACACAACCCCATCACCATCTCTAAACACAACCTCACAGCATCTCTATACACAACCCCATCAGTATCTCTATACACAGGATCTCTATACATAACCCCATCAGCATCTCTAAACACAACTTCACAGCATATCTATACACAGCCTCACAGCATCTCTACACACAACCTCACAGCATCTCTATATACAACCTCACAGCATCTCTATATACAGCCCCATCAGCATCTCTATACACAGCCTCACAGCATCTCTATACACAACCTCACAGCATCTCTATACACAACCCCATCAGCATCTCTATACACAACCCCATCAGCATCTCTATACACAGCATCTCTATACACAACCCCATCACCATCTCTAAACACAACCTCACAGCATCTCTATACACAACCCCATCAGTATCTCTATACACAGGATCTCTATACATAACCCCATCAGCATCTCTATACACAACCTCACAGCATCTCTATATACAACCTCACAGCATCTCTATATACAGCCCCATCAGCATCTCTATACACAGCCTCACAGCATCTCTATACACAACCTCACAGCATCTCTATACACAACCCCATCAGCATCTCTATACACAACCCCATCAGCATCTCTATACACAGCATCTCTATACACAACCTCACAGCATTTCTATACACAACCCCATCAGCATCTCTAAACACAACCTCACAGCATCTCTATACACAACCTCACAGCATCTCTATACACAGCCTCACAGCATCTCTATACACAACCTCACAGCATCTCTATACACAACCCCATCAGCATCTCTATACACAGCATCTCTATACACAACCTCACAGCATCTCTATACACAACCCCATCAGCATCTCTATACACAACCTCACAACATCTCTATACACAGCCCCATCTGCATCTCTATACACAGCCTCACAGCATCTCTATACACAACCATCAGCATCTCTATACACAACCCCATCAGCATCTCTAAACACAACCTCACAGCATCTCTATACACAACCCCATCAGCATCTCTATTCACAACCCCATCAGCATCTCTAAACACAGCCTCACAGCATCTCTATACACAACCCCATCAGCATCTCTATACACAACCTCACAGCATCTCTATACACAACCCCATCAGCATCTCTATACACAACCCCATCAGCATCTCTATACACAGCATCTCTATACACAACCTCACAGCATCTCTATATACAGCCCCATCAGCATCTCTATACACAGCCTCACAGCATCTCTATACACAACCTCACAGCATTTCTATACACAACCCCATCAGCATCTCTATGCACAACCTCACAGCATCTCTATACACAACCCCATCAGCATCTCTATACACAGCATCTCTATACACAAACAGCATCTCTATGCACAACCCCATCAGCATCTCTATACACAACATCTCTATACACAGCCTCACAGCATCTATATACACAACCCCATCTGCATCTCTATACACAGCATCTCTATACACAACCCCATCAGCATCTCTATGATCTTGTTCGTCCGTCGAATCGACGAGGACCATCTAGTCATCCATTTAGGGCAGTGGTCCCCAACCCAGGCCCTCAGGGCCCACTAACAGGCCAGGTTTGCCAGATATCTGAAGCACAGCACAGGTGTTATGATTTGCTGCTAAGTGATTGCAGGATTCAGTCTGCATTTCCCCAAGGTGATCTGCAAAATCTGGCCTGTTAGTGGGCCCTGAGGGCCTGGGTTGGGGACCACTGATTTAGGGAATAGGGTGGGTCACGGTGAGTGCGTAGATGGCTTTCCAAACCAATTCGCGCTCGAAATAGTCTCTGACAATGTGGACAGTGAATAGCCGCAGAAGATAGTAGTATATCACTACCTTTCCTGGCCAACCTTTTTTGCTCAGCTGCCGCTGCCCTGCTGGTTTCATAGGATTGAGCTCCGTTCTTAATAGCTGATCTCCACTTGGTTTTGTCCTGAGCAGCAAGCTCCCAGTTAATGGGGTTAATATTGAAGGCTTTAGAGCTGCTTTCAGTGTGTCTTTGTAAGCGCTTTTTTTGACCTCCTTGGAGCGCTTGCCTTGTGTAAATTTGCCAATAACAACATCTTTGGAAGTCGATTGTCTTTCATACGAGCTACGTGTCCTGCCATCGTAATTGAGACTGCGCCAGGATGGTGAAGATGCTGGGTAGGTCCGCTCTAACAAGGACCTCGGTATCAAGGCACTTTGTCTTGCCACTTAATACCAAGAAGTTTTCTAAGAGATGTTGTGTGAAAATGGTTTAATTTCTTGGCGTGACGCTGGTAGATTGTCCACGTTTCACATCCATGGAGCAATGTCGAAAGGACTGCTGCGCGATACACCTTGATCTTGTTTTTTTGTCTGATACCTCTCCTGTTCCACACATTTTTGCGGAGTCTTCCAAATGCTGCGTTTGCTTTTGCGAGTCTAGCAATCAACTCGTCGTCCATGACGACAGATCTAGAAAGGATGCTGCCCAAGTACGTGAATTTGTCCACCGCGTTTAGACGCTGCCCACTGATGGTGTTCTTGGAGGTGAAATACAGCAGATTGCGTCCACTGTGTCATTCTCTGAAGTTTTGCCTGTGCATAACATTCAAGATAGGCAGATGCGCAATAGGGAATTCAATTTGTGGCTTCGGGAATGGTGTCGGGAGCAAGGATTTGGCTTTGTGTCCCATGATAGCTCTAATTGGAGCAGAAAGGAACTGTATAAAAAAGATGGTTTGCATCTTACTCATAGGGGAACATATGTTCTCAGTGAGAAGTTCAAAGTTCAAAGAAATATTTAAACTAGGAGGGGGGGACAAAAGGGTAAAAAACAATCTGCCCGATTGTCCCCCAAAACTAAATCGGAGGGTGCAAGCAACATGCGAGGTAAAAATGACAAGCTCAGAGTCGTGTCTACAAATGCTCGCAGTTTAGTTAATAAAATCAATGAACTAGAGGCAATGATGGCAGCTGAAAAAGTAGATTTAGTGGCGGTTACTGAGACATGGTTCAGTGAGAAAAATAACTGGGACATAACAATACCGGGGTACTCTTTATATAGAAAAGACAGAGAAGGTAGGAAAGGAGGAGGAGTGGCCCTGTATGTGAAAAACAACATAAAAACGAACCAAATAAAAGTGAGCGAGGTGAACATAGAGTCAGTTTGGGTTACGCTAACATTTGGCAATCATACAGTAGCTCGTGTAGGTGTGATCTATAGACCCCCTGGAAAAGCAGAAGAACTAGATAATCTGCTGGTTGAGGAAATAGCCAAAATGGCAATGAAGGGGGAGGTTATTATCATGGGGGACTTTAATCTTCCTGATGTGAACTGGAAAACAAAAACAGCTGGGTGCACCAGGAGTACAAATATTCTAAACTCCCTACTGGGATTATCTCTAACACAAGTAGTTGAGGAGCCGACCCGTAAAGAGGCCATATTGGATTTAATACTCACAGATGGAGGTTTGGTATCGGACGTTGTTGTAGGTGAAAATTTGGGATCTAGTGATCACCAGTCAGTATGGTTTAACCCCTTAGTGACCGGGCGGTTTTACACAAATCCGTCCGTTCGTGACCGCAGCTGTTTTTATGTTTCTGCGCTCTTAGTGTTTACGTCAAATTTTCCTCTTACTCGTTTATGTAACCCACACATATTTTACACTGTTTTTCTCGTCACTAAATGGACTTTATAAAGATACCATTTTTTTCATCATTTCATATAATTTACTATAAAAAATATTGTGAAATATGACACAAAAATTGAAAAACACCACTTTTTCGAACTTTGACCCCCAAAATTTCTTATGTATCAACAACCGTCAAAAAAAATTTTATCCTTAGTAGTTTCTAAATTTAGTACTGAGTTTAGCAATACCCAATGTTTACATATTCCTCGCTTTTTTCCTTATTTTATGCAACAATAAGTGCAAGTAGCACTTTGCCATTTCCAAAGAGTTTATATTTCAAAACTAGTGATAGTGACATTGTAACACTGATATCTGTCACTAATTCCTGAATAACCCTCCACATATACATATTTTTTTAAAGTACACAAATCAAGGTATTAAACTTGGGGTATTTTGACTCTTTCCATGCACAAACCATTTTACCACAAATCTATGCCAAAGTTTGAAAAAAAAAAAAAATTTTGGTGATTTTTTTTTTTGAACGCAATTTAAGAATACATGTACTGTGAACTTTAAGGTTTACTGCCAAAAAGCACCCCAAAATATGTTCAGCAACATCTTCTGAGTAAATTGATACCACCCATGTATAGGTATGTCGGGTCATTTGGGGGCTAATAGGCTTATTTGGGGGGTGCGCATTTCAGTTTTCCAACTTGGAATTTTCACATTTCGTCATCATGCACCATGTCCTATTTGGGACATTTTTGAAGCCGGCCAAAGTAATTTACCCCCATCAAACCATATATTTTTAGAAAGGGCACACCCTAGGGTGCTTCAAAGAGTTGTATTTTAACACTTTCCATGCACTAGCTCTTTGTCAATCTTTCAGGTAGTCACTTTTTGTGTTATTTTTTCACCACATTGTACTTTAGGCATGAATTGTCAAATCCAGTTATGGGTTACTGCCAAAAAACACCCCAAAATATGTTCAGCAACATCTTCTGAGTAAATTGATACCACCCATGTATAGGTATGTCGGGTCATTTGGGGGCTAAAAGGCCTTATTTGGGGGGTGCGCATTTCAGTTTTCCAACTTGGAATTTTCACATTTCGTCATCATGCACCCATGTCCTATTTGGGACATTTTTGAAGCCGGCCAAAGTAATTTACCCCCATCAAACCATATATTTTTAAAAGGGCACACCTAGGGTGCTTCAAAGAGTTGTATTTTAACACTTTCCATGCACTAGCTCTTTGTCAATCTTTCAGGTAGTCACTTTTTGTGTTATTTTTTCACACATTGTACTTTAGGCATGAATTGTCAAATCCAGTTATGGGTTACTGCCAAAAAACACCCCAAAATATGTTCAGCAACATCTTCTGAGTAAATTGATACCACCCATGTATAGGTATGTCGGGTCATTTGGGGGCTAAAAGGCCTTATTTGGGGGGTGCGCATTTCAGTTTTCCAACTTGGAATTTTCACATTTCGTCATCATGCACCCATGTCCTATTTGGGACATTTTTGAAGCCGGCCAAAGTAATTTACCCCCATCAAACCATATTATTTTAGAAAGGGCACACCCTAGGGTGCTTCAAAGAGTTGTATTTTAACACTTTCCATGCACTAGCTCTTTGTCAATCTTTCAGGTAGTCACTTTTTGTGTTATTTTTTCACACACATTGTACTTTAGGCATGAATTGTCAAATCCAGTTATGGGTTACTGCCAAAAAACACCCCAAAATATGTTCAGCAACATCTTCTGAGTAAATTGATACCACCATGTATAGGTATGTCGGGTCATTTGGGGGCTAAAAGGCCTTATTTGGGGGGTGCGCATTTCAGTTTTCCAACTTGGAATTTTCACATTTCGTCATCATGCACCCATGTCCTATTTGGGACATTTTTGAAGCCGGCCAAAGTAATTTACCCCCATCAAACCATATATTTTTAGAAAGGGCACACCCTAGGGTGCTTCAAAGAGTTGTATTTTAACACTTTCCATGCACTAGCTCTTTGTCAATCTTTCAGGTAGTCACTTTTTGTGTTATTTTTTCACACACATTGTACTTTAGGCATGAATTGTCAAATCCAGTTATGGGTTACTGCCAAAAAACACCCCAAAATATGTTCAGCAACATCTTCTGAGTAAATTGATACCACCCATGTATAGGTATGTCGGGTCATTTGGGGGCTAAAAGGCCTTATTTGGGGGGTGCGCATTTCAGTTTTCCAACTTGGAATTTTCACATTTCGTCATCATGCACCCATGTCCTATTTGGGACATTTTTGAAGCCGGCCAAAGTAATTTACCCCCATCAAACCATATATTTTTAGAAAGGGCACACCCTAGGGTGCTTCAAAGAGTTGTATTTTAACACTTTCCATGCACTAGCTCTTTGTCAATCTTTCAGGTAGTCACTTTTTGTGTTATTTTTTCACACACATTGTACTTTAGGCATGAATTGTCAAATCCAGTTATGGGTTACTGCCAAAAAACACCCCAAAATATGTTCAGCAACATCTTCTGAGTAAATTGATACCACCCATGTATAGGTATGTCGGGTCATTTGGGGGCTAAAAGGCCTTATTTGGGGGGTGCGCATTTCAGTTTTCCAACTTGGAATTTTCACATTTCGTCATCATGCACCCATGTCCTATTTGGGACATTTTTGAAGCCGGCCAAAGTAATTTACCCCCATCAAACCATATATTTTTAGAAGGGCACACCCTAGGGTGCTTCAAAGAGTTGTATTTTAACACTTTCCATGCACTAGCTCTTTGTCAATCTTTCAGGTAGTCACTTTTTGTGTTATTTTTTTCACACATTGTACTTTAGGCATGAATTGTCAAATCCAGTTATGGGTTACTGCCAAAAAACACCCCAAAATATGTTCAGCAACATCTTCTGAGTAAATTGATACCACCCATATATAGATTGTTCTGTTGTTTTGGGGTGCTACGCCAATCTTTGACATGTGCTTGTCAATTTTCTAATTTGACATACAGTATCTTCTTTGCTTATCTTCTTTTTAGGGGCCTTTTTACATACCCCAGTTTTATGAACGTGCATATATTTGGTAAGCTAACACCCAAAGTATTGTAAATGGAGTGTTTTTATGCTATGGATGCATCCGTTTGCTCCAAACAAATTAGATACTGTTTGGTGGTCATTTTTCATTTTCACACCCACATCAGTTTTGGACTGTGATTTAGGAGACACTGTTGTTTTTTACTGCATGAAAACTCTCCAGGTTGTTTTCTGCAAGGTCTCCTGAGTACACCCATGCCCCCCATGCATAGGTTTGCCAGGATTTTGGGAAGGTTCAAATACAATTTTTATGACTTTGTCATTGGAGTTGAAATTGAGATTATTTCTTCAGCTAGGCCTAGCTTTGGTTTTGGGTCTACCGCATACCCCAGTTTGAATTATTGCCAGAAAATTGTTTATATTTGTTATGTTGACACCCCAAGGTATTGCATATGGAGTGCTTTGATGCCATGGATGCAACGGTTTTAGCCCAAAACATTTGAGAAGGTGTGTGGCGGTAATTTTTCAATTTTCAGATTTTTACGCCCACAGTAGTTTTGGACTGTGATTTAGCAGACACTGTTGTTTGTTACTGCATGAAAACTCTCCAGGTTGTTTTCTGCAAGATCTCCTGAGTACACCCATGCCCCCATGCCTAGGTTTGCCAGGATTTTGGGAAGGTTCAAATACAATTTTTATGACTTTGTCATTAGAGTTGAAATTGAGATTATTTCTTCAGCTAGGCCTATCTTTGGTTTTGGGTCTACCGCATACCCCAGTTTGAATTATTGCCAGAAAATTGTTTATATTTGTTATGTTGACACCCCAAGGTATTGCATATGGAGTGCTTTGATGCCATGGATGCAACGGTTTTAGCCCAAAACATTTGGCAACAAGGTGTGTGGCGGTAATTTTTCAAATTTCAGATTTTTACGCCCACAGTAGTTTTGGACTGTGATTTAGGCTAGGGTCAGACGAGCGTAGTGTTCACGTCCGTGATCGCGCCTAAAAAGTACGTCCGTGATAGCATGACATAAAGTCCAATGGAGCCCGACACACGAAGTACGTCCGCACTGAACTGCGGACGCACAACGGCCGCGGCCCACGGACGCAAGGCAGGCAAGAACGTAGAACCGCTAGAACGGCCGCACAAAGTGCGCTGCGTCCGCAACGTCTGCATAGCTTTGTGTGTGAGTGATGGAACGTGGTCAGACGGACTGCATTTATACGTCCTGCATTTTTCACGGACAAAATGGTTTTGCAATTGAATTTATTGTCCCTCCTACATCTGTCAAAAAATAAATGTCAGTGAAAAACGGACTGTGTGACCACTACTGCGTCTTCCGTACTGACGATGTCCGTACTGCACGGACGTACAGTCCGTAGAAATCACGCTCGTCTGACCCTAGCCTTAGCAGACACTGTTGTTTGTTACTGCATGAAAACTCTCCAGGTTGTTTTCTGCAAGATCTCCTGAGTACACCCATGCCCCCCATGCATAGGTGTGCAAAGATTTTGGCAAAATACAGCACCAATTGTAGAACATAAAAATGTACGAATAAAATGTAAAAGTCTGGTGCCTGTCAAACTGGGGATGCTCTCTAGGGGAGCACAGGCTGTTGTCACTGAAGTGCATGAAACGCAAAATGTTTTCATACCTTCTACGTGACATTGATTGGAGGTAAATGGGGGTAGAGCAGATGGGGCTACTGCTCCAGCAGGAGCGAATTGAGGGCTTCTTTATGATGCCCTCAGCATAGTAAGTGCCCAGAATTTCAGAAATTCTGGCACATCTAGCGGGGTCCATTGCTGCTTGCCAAGTAGGAGTCTGGCTTCGCAGCACAATGCTGATGGGCATACAGATTTGATTGGGCCACGATGTGGCCCAACAAATCATCCCCCATAAACACACCTGCAAAAACTGTGTGGCGGTAAATCCTGCAACATCAATATTGATGCCAGGATTTGCCGTGAAAGGAGGGATATCTGGCCTCTGGCGATGAGGCACTACCCACTCCTCAGCTGGAGCTGTGCGTCTCCTGCTGGCAGGTGGTGACCCAGGATCTGCATCAGAAACATCACTAGATACATCAGCCAGCATAGATAATGTATCTAGCGACGCCTCTGAGCAGTTAGCGGGGTCGAAATGAGGGTCTGAGTCTGACGCAGATGCCTCAGATTCTGACGCCAGGATGGCATATGCCTCCTCGGCGCTGTACACCCTCTCAGACATTATATATAATAGATTATAAAATTTTATAATTATTATATATATATAAGCGGATTGTTGGTTCTTAGAAGAACCGTTGGGTTTCACAAGAAAATACAAATAAACACCTAAATCTCTCTAAATCCCTCTAAACCTGCCTCAATTCTTCTAAATCTCCCTAAAATCTCTCTAAATCTGCCTCAATTTTTCTAATCTCACTAAATCTCACTAAAATCTCTAACCTGTCAAATCTGATCTCTCTCTCTCGCTCACCAAAACACAAGTGAGGAGAGGGAGGGAGAATCACAGAGGTCAGAGCCAATATTTACAAAATATTGGCCTGACCTGACAAATTAGAAATTTTATTTTGATTTTTTCTAACTTCTGATTGGATGTTGCTAGCCTGCCTCTCTGATGAGGCAGGCTAGGAACATCCCACTCAGCCCCAAGATGACCCTGCCCTTAGAACCTAACCCTACCCTACTGACCTGCCCTTAGAACCCTAACCCTAACCCTACCCCTAACCCTACCCCTACCCTAACCCTACCCCTAACCCTACCCCTACCCTAACCCTACCCCTACCCCTAACCCTACCCCAACCCTACCCCAACCCTACCCCTACCCCTACCCCTACCCCTACCCCTAACCCTAACCTACCAACCCTAACCTACCCCTAACCCTACCCCTAACCCTACCCCTACCCTAACCCTACCCCTACCTAACCCTACCCCTAACCCTAACCCTAACCCTACCCCTAACCCTACCCCTACCCTAACCCTACCCCTACCCCTAACCCTACCCCTAACCCTACCCCTAACCCTACCCCTAACCCTACCCCTACCCCTAACCTACCCCTACCCCTAACCCTACCCCTAACCCTACCCCTAACCCTAACCCTAACCCTACCCCTAACTGTCAGTTTATTTTATTTATTTTTCTTTTTTTACACTTTTTTTACACACTTTTTTTAACTTTTTTTTACTTTTTTTTACACTTTTTTTTTCTCTGCTGGGTGCCTTGATCCCTCGAGGCACCCAGCAGAGCACCTGATCACTGAAGTGATCGATTTTGTACTGAGTGCCACGATACCTCGTGGCACTCAGTACTTCCTGCCGCTACCGGAAGTGATCGCTCGGGGGAGCGATCACGGACGGACCGGCGGCAGGTAAGTATATTACAAGGATGCCTCGATGTCGAGGCATCCTTGTAATATGCTCAGAGCAGCTGGAAGCGATCCGATCGCTTCCAGCGCTCTGTAGAAGTGCCGGGCACCTCTCCGGTGCAACCGGATGTAGATCGCTCCCGGGGAGCGATCACATGGTGCCCCGGCACTTCTAACGGCCATTGCACGGATGCCTGGACTCCCAGGCATCCTGCAATGGCGTTTGAGCTGCTGGAAGCGATCCGATCGCTTCCAGCAGCTCAAAAACGGCAGGACGTACCATGTACGTCAGCGGGTCTAAGAGAGACCCGCTGCAATGACGTACATGGTACGTCCGCGGTCGGGAAGGGGTTAATATAACAACAGGGATGGAGCCGCACCACACAAGAACGAAAGTTTTAGACTTTAAAAAAACAGATTTTTCTAAAATGGGATTTTGTGTGAAGGAGTCATTATCAGACTGGAGGAGTTTAAAGGGAGTCCAGGAGAAATGGGATTATTTAAAGGAAGCATTATTGAAGGCCACAGGAAATTGCATTCAGCTTGTTAGCAAAAACAAAAAAGGGAAGAAACCACTGTGGTACTCTGCAGAAGTGGCCAAAATAGTGAAGAACAAAAAGATAGCATTCAATAATTATAAAAAAACTCAGAGTGAAGAAGATAGGCAAACCTATAAAATTAGGCAGAAAGAGGCAAAGCAATTTATAAGAGCTTCCAAAGCACACGCAGAAGAGAAAATAGCTCAGTCAGTAAAAAAGGGGGACAAAACATTTTTTAGATACATAAACGAGAAAAGAAAAGTAGTTAAATTATAAACAAAGGAAGGAAGGTATGTAGAAGAGGATAAAAGTCTCGCTGACTGCCTCAATGAATATTTTTGTTCAGTCTTTGCAGAAGAAAAGGAAGGAAAGGGACCTCAGTTAGGAGAGAACACTAAAGAGACATTTACATATCAGTTTACAGAGGAGGAGGTTCTACAGCAGCTGTCTTAAGTAAAGACAAATAAGTCAATGGGGCCTGATGGGATCCACCCTAAATTATTAAAAGAGCTCAGTGATGTAATAGCAAAACCATTAACAGATTTATTTAACCAATCCTTGTTAACGGGAGTCATCCCAGAAGACTGGAAATTAGCAAATGTTGTGCCCATTTACAAGGGTAGTAGGGAGGAATCGGGGAACTATAGGCCAGTTAGTCTTACGTCAGTAGTGGGGAAATTAATGGAAACCATGTTAAAGGAAAGGATTGTTGAACATCTAAAAACACATAGATTACAGGATCAGAAACAACATGGGTTTACCTCAGGGAGATCATGCCAAACTAATCTTATTGATTTTTTTGATTGGGTAACAAAAATAATAGACACAGGTGGTGCAGTAGACATTGCTTATTTAGATTTCAGTAAGGCTTTTGATACTGTTCCGCATAGAAGGCTTATCAATAAATTGCAATCTTTGAGCTTGGATTCCAATATTGTTGACTGGATTAGGCAGTGGCTGAGTGACAAACAACAGAGGGTTGTGGTAAATGGAGTTTATTCGGCGCAAGGTCTTGTTACCAGTGGGGTACCTCAGGGGTCAGTACTTGGACCCATTCTCTTTAATATTTTTATTAGTGATATTGCAGAAGGTATTAATGGAAAAGTATGTCTTTTTGCTGATGACACAAAGATTTGCAACAGGGTTGACGTTCCTGGAGGGATCAGCCAAATGACAAATGATTTAGGTAAACTAAAAAAATGGTCGGAGTTGTGGCAATTGAGTTTTAATGTGGATAAGTGCAAGATAATGCACCTGGGACGTAAAAACCCAAGGGCTGAATATAGAATATTTGATACAGTCCTAACCTCAACATCTGAGGAAAGGGATTTAGGGGTCATTATTTCAGAGGATCTAAGGGTAAGTAGTCAATGTAATAGAGCAGCTGGAAATGCTAGCAGAATGCTTGGTTGTGTAGGGAGAGGTATTAGCAGTAGGAAAAGGGAAGTGCTCATGCCACTGTACAGAGCACTGGTGAGACCTCACTTGGAGTACTGTGTGCAGTACTGGAGACCGTATCTCCAAAAGGATATAGACATCTTAGAGAGAGTTCAGAGAAGGGCTACTAAAATGGTGTATGGCTTGAAGGAGAAAAGTTACCAGGAAAGGCTTAATGATCTTAACATGTACAGCTTGGAAAAAGACGAGACAGAGGAGATATGATAGAAACATTTAAATACGTAAAGGGAATCCACAAGGTAGAGGAAGGGAGTATATTTAAAAGGAAACAAAATAGCAAAACAAGAGGACATAGTCTTAGATTAGAGGGGCAAAGGTTTAAAAGTTACATCAGGAAGCATTATTTTACTGAGAGGGTGATGGATACATGGAACAGTCTTCCAGTAGAAGTGGTAGAGGCCAAAACAGTATTTGAATTTAAGCAAGCATGGGATAGGCATAAGGCTATCCTAAACAAAAGATAAATCCAGGTAAAGTATCCATGTAATTGGGCAGACTAGATGGGCCGAAAGGTTCTTATCTGCCGACATTTTTCTATGTTTCTATGGTGATGCTGGGTTCAGCGTAAGGCTTCCTGGGAGCTGGCTGATACATCACTTCAGTTTTCTTTCTATTGATAGTGAGACCAAAGTTATTGCAGGCATCAGCAAAAATGTCAACGCTGTGTTGCATATCACCTTCCGAAGCAGCATTGAGGGCACAGTCGTCTGCGAACAGAAACTCATTTATGATGTTATGTTTGACCTTGGTTTTCGCTTGAAGCCTTCTGAGATTAAAGACTGATCCATCAGTACGAAATCGAATTGGAAAGCCCGTGGTGGATTCCTTGAACGCATCAGACAGCATTGCAGAATACATGATGCTGAAGAGTGTGGGAGCCAGGACACAGCCCTGCTTCACTCCATTTGTAACAGGAAATGCTTGAGATGATTGACCGTTTTCCTGGACACGAGCCAACATGCCCTCATGTAGCTGCCGGATGATAGCGGTAAACTTGTCTGGGCATCCATACTTCTTCATGATTTTCCACAGGCCATCTCTGCTGACCGTGTCAAAAGCCTTGTTTAGGTCAATGAATATGGAATATAGGTCCGAGTTTTGTTCCTGACATTTCTCTTGAAGCTGTCTAGCAGCAAACACCATGTCAATAGTCCCACGTGCTTTATGGAAGCCACATTGACTCTCGGGAAGGAGACCTTGCTCTAGATTTACATTCAGGCGGTTCAGCAGGGCTCGGGCCAAGATCTTGCCTGCAATGGATAGCAGTGAGATTCCGCGGTGGCTGTCACAGGCCTGGCGATTTCCTTTTCGTTTGTACAGATGGATAATGGAAGCACCTTTAAGGTCCTGTGGTAGAGTTTCTGTCTGCCAGATGATCTGGATTTGACAGAGCAACTAATCCGTCAGCGCTGGTCCACCCTCTTTATAGATTTCAGCAGGAATCATGTCGGAACCAGGTGCTTTGCCACTGGATGGGCTGGCGGATGGCTGTTTGTATCTCGTCCAGAGTTGGAACAGCGTCCAGTGACTTATTCGCTGGGACCTGGGGTAGTCTTTCGATGGCTTCATCATTTATGACAGAAGGCGTATTCAACACACTAGCAAAGTGTTCCGCCCATCTTTCCAAGATTTGCTCCTTTTCTGTGATGAGTGTAGTACCATCAGCACTGAGGAGAGGAGAAGACCCTGAGGCGGTGGGGCCATAGAATTCTCTGAGGCCGCTGTAAAAGTTCTTCATATCTTTCCTGTCTGCAAAGCCCTGAAGCTCTTCAGCTTTCGCACTCAGCCAGGAGTCTTGCATCTGGCGCAGTTGCAACTGGATGTTGCTGCGGATGTTTCGCAGTGCAACTTTCTTTGCCATTGACATTGGGTCATCATAGAGTGCCTTGTACGCCCGACAATTTTGCTCGAGTAGCAGTTGAATCGTTATGTTATTTTCATCAAACCAGTCCTTGTGCTTTCTGGTAGAGGGTCCGAGGTGCTCAATGGCTGTGCTATACACCGTCTCGCGAAGTGTGGTCCACGCTGCTCCCGCATCCAGATTATCCAGTGTGATTGAAGCAAGGCGTTCATCCAGGGTGTCAACAAAAGTCTGTTTGACATCAGGACGCTTCAACTTGCTGATGTTGAGGCGTTTCAGAGCTATGGCGGCATGAGGTCTTCTCTTAGGTTGAATGTGGATTTTCATCATTGAAACGATGAGACGGTGATCCATCCAGCAATCTGCACCGCACATGGCCTTAGTCACCTTCACATCCTGCCGGTCCCGATTTCTGACGATGACATAGTCTATTAAATGCCAGTGTTTTGAACGGGGCTGCATCCATGATGTCTTGTTGCGTGCGGGAAGGCTAAAGATGGTATTTGTCACCAGGAGGCCATGCTCAACACAGGTCTGAAGGAGCAGCAGGCCGTTGCTGTTACACTTTCCAACCCCATGCTTCCCCATCACTCCGTCCCAGGAAGTGTGATCACTCCTGACACGAGCATTAAAATCTCCAAGGACAATGAGTTTATCAGCAATAGGAGTGGAGGAGATGACGGTGTTCAGATCATCATAGAACTTATCTATGGTCTCTTCTGGATTTGTCATGGTGGGTGCATAGGCGCTGACTATGGTGGCAAACTTCTTTCCATGGCAGAGAGGGAGTTTCAGCGTCATAAGACGATCATTTATTCCTTTCGGGGAGCCGGAGAGTTTACTCACAAGAGAAGTTTTAATAGCAAAACCAACTCCCGCTTCTCGCTTTGCATGAGAGTCGCGTCCACTCCAGAAGAAGGAGTAGCCAGCAAGCCTTTCTGTGAGTTCTCCTTCACCGGAGAGTCTGGTCTCACTTAGGGCGGGGATGTCTATATTGTATCTGGCAAGTTCATGGGCAATGAGCGCCGTGCGTCGTTGGGGCCTATTTGCGGTATCCCTGTCAAGAAGAGTGCGGATGTTCCATGTAGCAAATTTTATTGTGATTGAATTTGTTTTTGATTTTCGACCGCATAATTGCTTCCCCGCCGACCGCGGTTAGCAGGCCAGGGTGTAAGGAGCAGGTAATGTTTAGGGAACCTTTTCTAGCCCCTTCCTCATGCATGGAGGTGAGCAGTGCTACCCTGAATAGGACTGCTCAGACACTCAGGTGGCTGCCGAACTTCACTTCTGCTTCGGTCAGTGAAGAGCGACCCTATAGCCTGAGTCGCCTGTGTTCAGGCTTGCGGCTACGACTCCCAGTGCACCACACCTGCCGCTTCGTCGCTTACCCATCGCCACAGGACTTGAATTGTGGATGACTGATGACTTGCGCAGAAAACTTTGTTTAAAGTGAAGAAGAGTTGCGCTGCGTCGACCTCACTCTCTCGTCCGGGCCCACCAGTATCCAGTGGCAAGAAGAAATCAAGACAACCAGAGATGGGCACGGATGCAGTGGATGACCAAGAAGATACGGGCCTCGTCTTGCTCCATACACTCCACAGTGCATTGCTGTAGTCGCCGTCACCTCCGTTGGACCTAGATGGTCTCCTCCACAGAATCAGCCGATGTTCAGACTTCGCATGCATAGGTAGGCAGAAACCTAATTCACCGAGGGTTTTGAGACCCTTCGGCTACCCCCACCTGGTTTAGCCGGCCAGTGGAAGCCGTTGCCCAGGGTATGGCCGCTGTTGCATGCTAACAGCTACGAGGAGCCACAGGTGAGAGCTGAGTGACAGGTGAGGACCAAGGTGGACGAACTGCTCCGAGGAGCACCACATGTTCCCCATCAGAGGTACTACCTCTACCTGAACACCCCAAATACCCCAGCATCTCTATACACAGCATCTCTATACACAACCCCATCAGCATCTCTATACACAACCTCACAGCATCTCTATACACAACCCCATCAGCATCTCTATACACAGCATCTCTATACACAACCTCACAGCATCTCTATACACAACCCCATCAGTATCTCTATACACAGGATCTCTATACATAACCCCATCAGCATCTCTAAACACAACCTCACAGCATCTCTATACACAACCCCATCAGCATCTCTAAACACAACCTCACAGCATCTCTATACACAACCCCATCAGCATCTCTATACACAACCTCACAGCATCTCTATACACAACCCCATCAGCATCTCTATACACAGTATCTCTATACACAACCCCATCAGCATCTCTAAACACAACCTCACAGCATCTCTATTCACAACCTCACAGCATCTCTATACACAGCCTCACAGCATCTCTATACACAACCTCACAGCATCTCTATACACAACCCCATCAGCATCTCTATACACAACCTCACAGCATCTCTATACACAACCCTATCAGCATCTCTATACACAACATCTCTATACACAGCCCCATCTGCATCTCTATACACAGCCTCACAGCATCTCTATACACAACCTCACAGCATTTCTATACACAACCTCACAGCATCTCTATACACAGCCTCACAGCATCTCTATACACAACCCCCATCAGCATCTCTATACACAGCCTCACAGCATCTCTATACACAACCTCACAGCATCTCTATACACAGCCCCATCAGCATCTCTATACACAACCTCACAGCATCTCTACACACAGCCTCACAGCATCTCTATACACAACCCCATCAGCATCTCTATACACAACCCCATCAGCATCTCTATACACAGCATCTCTACACACAGCCTGACAGCATCTCTATACACAACCTCACAGCATCTCTAAACACAACCCATCAGCATCTCTATACACAACCTCACAGCATCTCTATACACAACCTCACAGCATCTCTATACACAGCCTCACAGCATCTCTATACACAACCATACACCTTTTATGACCAATATCTTGCATATATGCCCTCTTGGAGGGCACCTTAATTTTCGAACGTTCGAGCCCCATTGACTTGCATTGCGTTCGAATCGTGTTCGCGTTCGATTTCGAACTTTTTCAAATGTTCGAGTTCGAATGCGAACCGAACACGGGGGTGTTCGGCCCATCCCTACTCGTATCCCCTAATTGTAGAGGAGGAATACTGCAAAAGATTTTATTAAGTGGATTTATAAAGTTGGTACCTGGAAACCAGCTGGACTTAATGTGAACCTGGGCATTAATCATTGTTTATGATTTTTTTTAATTAGCAATTTTTATATTTTTGTATTGATTTTAGTAGTATTTTTTTGTATTTTGTATATTACAGGCCAAATTACATTCTTCACGCAAACGTTTGCACCGGCGCAAAAAAACATTAAAAAGAGGGGTGAAACCCTTTGCGCTGAATGTCTTATTACATTGTCAGCGCAACAAACGCACGTAATCGTCTATCGCGGTTGAACCTGCGCGAGCGTACTGTACTGCACGCGCCTATACTTGACATTGTGAGCGCAAACATGAATGAACGCTGGTACGCGGATGGTATTACAATCTATGCGCAGGATTTAACGCATAGCCTTTGCACGCATAGTTTTAGCAACTCCTAAAAGCTGGTCGAACCCAAATAGACCAGCCCAAAAATAAAAAATGCAGTAAAGTATAGTTACACATTCTACTCATACCAAAGCAATAAAATTGAGAATTTGTGCGTGCATTTTTTATTGCTGCAGCACACAGGTATATGCTCAGATTGACTTTGACAGGAGCAAAAACTTAACGTGAGATAATTGTGGTTCATAATTCTGATTGGCTGAACCGTGTGAAAAAAACAGTCTGCACACTGATTTCTGCGCGCAACGTTACTGCGCTAGCATTTGTGCGTGTCCGCTTTACTTGTGCTAATGCTCGACGGATAAAAAAATGCGCTAGGATTGTAATTCCAGCGGTGATTTACGCACGTTAACGTTTAACACTTGGCGCACAAATTCACGCGTTGCACGTGCATTTTTGCGTGAAGAATGTAATTTGGCCCTACATATTTTATAGTTTTCACACACTTTCTAATATCATCTGGTATTTACATTTTCTATTTTTGCCATATATATATTTTTTATATTTGAATATATATTAGTATTTTCCGAGATATTGTTCCATTCCCACTAGGTCGACTTGGTTACAAGTCTTAGGCTAGGGTCAGACTAACGCATTTTTCACGTTGTCCGTGAAAAAGTGCGTTCGAACGAATGGACGTATTTTTTCACGGAATACGCAATAGCGGTCATACGATGCGCAGTTGATTTTGTACGGATCATCAATAAAACACTTTTTGTGTCTGGACGTTATGTTGGCCGGACATTAGCAGCGTCTGACGTCTCCTAATCACGCACACACGCCTCTAGCGGACGCAGCGCACTCTGTACGTCAGTACTAGTGGTTTCACGTTCTCGAAAAAATGCGTTTGTTTGCCGCTTGCGTTGCACGGCCGCACTTTTGTGCGACCGTACTTCGTATATTGGCCGTCATTGCCCGGCATCTGCTGCTAGCACGGCCGTGATTAAGTGCGGCTGCACGCGCGTTCGCACTGCCTCAGTCTGACCCTAGCCTTACCGTTTTTATTCAAATGGTGATTTACTGAGTGGCAATTGGATGAATTACTTTTACTTTGCATTCAAGTGCCCCCTCGTACAGAAGAAAAGATCAGCATATAGAAATAGGGACTTTATGAAAATGACGGTGGTGTAAGTGAGAAGAACTGTTACAGCCAAGATGGTGTTGAGTGAACATAGATTAGCTAGGAAGCCCGGTAGATATGACGAGCAACTTGCTGTATCTTGAACTGTACTAAGATGGCACTGATTGAAGGGTTGATTCTTCCACTACCAAGATGGCGTCTGGAAGAAGTTGATTGGTCGGGGTGTTTATAATGGGCACCAACCTCGGACACCGGAAGGATGTTTATTAGTGAATTCTGGTGTGACAATTTATTATGTTTGAGCGAGAGTCATCTAGTTTTGTGTGTAAGCATATGCACTTACGACTGGATTTCTGCCATACTTTCCACTGTGGAACGCATGGCGAACTGGTAGTGGTAGACACATGGACTATTTAAAGAACTGTGGGATTTTACTGATGCATTATATTCTCTCATGAAGTCTAAATAAGGAGAAATGTGTTGGATATTATATGTAACCTATAAACACTGGGAAAAACTCAGTAGTGTGACCCAGTGGAGTGAGACTATAGACAGAGGTGGTGCATATCAAGTGTACTAGTAGTCATAGCTCACTGTGGGGTAAACGGAATCAGAGAACCAACCTTGTACCTGGAATTGAAAACAACAGAGCTAACAGCTCCAGTCCCCACCAGGTGGCGATAAAACGTAACTTTTATTGAAGTTATATACAAGTATGATACTTTGTATCTAACAAATGTGGCAACAATAACAAAACAGACAAATAATACAGATATGATAAAACCAATGCTCAAAAACCACCTAAGGAAGAACATACCATGAAAATATATTTGATAAATCACTGCCTTAGTAGGAGGAAAATTAAATGTATATATTTTCCAGTAAAAATAAATGGTTAAATTCAACCTAGTCAGTAGTGCAGTACAAGGGGCGATATTCAGAATGCCTCATTAAATAACCTCCCGGCAGGGCATATTTTTTGATGGGGAGTGTAATAAATTAATATGGGGGGGCTTTTATTTGAATAATTTGATGGGGTTGAAGTTTAAATTTGCTTATTTTCTCAGAAAAATGCAGTAACAGGTTCCCTGTGCAATATTAAACCACAAGATCTGGATGATAGAATGTGGGAAAATATTTTTTCACACTGCAAATGACTGAATAGAAATGTACGTTAATTGTTTTTGCTAAAGCACTCTGACGGTACATATCCACACACGCAGTCATACACACATCCACGGTCCCACACAGGCAGTCACACACATATGGGCACACATCCACAGAGAACCTCGGGAAGTTAATCTGGCTGGCTTAAATGCAATCCTTGGTTAGTCTGGACGGCCCCTGAATAAGTCTTTCAGAAATTACATTTTTATTGACATAAATGATTGGGTTTGGCAACATATAAGAAGTTTGTGAATATACAGGTCTGTGGCTTATGAAGCCACAGGCCTTCTTTCAGGTAAATTACATCCTGTATGCAGATTTCTCTAGAACACAAGCATTGTGGTTTCTCCTCTCTCCCCGTCTGGAGGGAGAACTGAAGCAGCCTGGGTCACGTGATGCCAAGTGCAGGCTAAAACCTGCTACTGGAAACACATACGGGGCCCTATTACATTCTTCGTGCATACGTTTGCGCCGGCGCAAAAACGCATTAACGCGAGGGGCAAAACCCTTTGCACTGAACATTGTATTACAATGTCAGTGCAACAAACGCGCGTATACGTCTACCGCGGGTGAACCTGCGCAAGCTTATTGTACTTTGAGCATCCTATACTTAACATTGTGAGCGCAAATGCGTTTGTGCACTGGTATGCGGATGGTATTACAATCTATGCGCAGTTTGTAACGCACAGCCTTTGTGCGCATAATTTTAGCAACTCCTAAAAGCTGGTGTTAATGGCAAATTCTATCAACCTGGCCGAAACCAAATACACCAGCCCAAAAAAAATACACCGCAAAGTATAGTTACACATTCTAAACATACCAAATCAATAAATTTGAGAAGTTGTGTGTGCATTTTTTGTTGATGCAGCATGTATACTCAGATTGACTTTGACAGGCAAATAAACTTAACGGGTGACGATCATGGTTCTTAATTCTTATTGGCTGAATCGTGGGAAAAAAACAGTCCGCACACTGATTTCTGCACGGAACGTTGCTGCGCGCGCGTTTGTGCGCGTCCGTTTAATGCGCATTATTGCTTGAGGGATGAAAAAATGCGCAAGGATTGTAATTCCAGCAGTGATTTAGGTGTGTTAACGTTTAACGCTTGGCGCACAAATTCACGCGTTGCGCGTGCGTTTTTGCGTTTAGAATTTAATTGGGCCCACAGAGTATTAGTTTTGGTTATAACACATGCATGACACATGGCTGCCCAGCCTACCCAGAAACACAAAGGGGTGATGCCTTGTGCCGTGCATGTGTTATAATCCACACCAGTACAATGTGAGCTCTATTACACTCTTCGCGCACAAATTTGCGCGTACGCAAAAACGCATTAACGTGAGGGGCAAAACCCTTAGCTCTGAAAGTCGTATTACGACGTTCGCGCATACGATGCGCGTTAACGTCTAACGCGAGTGACCCTGCGCGAACCCTGCATGCATCCCATACTTAACATTGTGAGTGCAAATGCGTTCGTGCGCTGGTATGCGGATGGTATTACAATCGATGCACAACTTTTTACGAACGACGTTTGCGCGCATAATTTTAACGTCTTTTAATAGTTTGTGGTAACTGCAAATCTGAACGTTCTGGCCGAAACGAAATACACCGGGCCGAAAAAAAAAATACAGCACAATATAGTTACACATTCTACACATACCCAAACAATAAAATAGAGAGGTTGCGCGTGTTTTTATCATTGCTGCAGCATATATACACAGATTGATTTTGACAGGCGCTAAAACTGAACGGGTGACAATTGTGGTTCTTAATTCTGATTGGCTGAATCGCGTGGCAAAACAGTCCGCCCACCGATTTCTGCGCGCAACGTTAATGCGCTTGTGTTTTTGCGCATCTTTTTTACGCGCAATATTTTTTGACGGATGAAAAAATGCGCTCGGATCGTAATACCTGCGTTAATTTACGTGCATTAACGTTTAACTCTGCGCGCAAAAAAATTGCGGTGCACGGACTAATTTGCGTGGAGAATGTAATAGAGCCCTGTGTGTGCTTCCAGTAGCAGGTTAAGGCTGGGGTCAGACGAACGCAGTGTTAACGTCCATGTAGCCTCACTTTAGTACGTCCGTGGTAGCAGATAATCATGACCAATGAAGGCCCACACACGAAGTACGTCCTCATGGAAGTGCGGACGCACTACGGACGCAGCAAACGGACGCTAGGGATGTGCGTTGCGGGTTTCGGAATTTCGGAATTTTCACGAAATTTCCCGATTCGTGCATTCGACCGATTTTCCGAAAATTTTCGGATCTGAAAACGACCGATCCGAACAAATTTTTGTGCCGAAACGAAAACTTTTCGGAATTTTCGAGTGAACTAGAAATGTGTAAAATCGAGATTCATTTTCGTTCCATTCGTGATTTCGGCTGCATTCCTGATTTCGGTTCCATTTCAGTATTTTCAGACATCGTATTTATATCGCTGATTCTGTAATTAAATTTTGTATCATTCCCATCTCAATGTATCCTTCTTGGAAATTGTAAAACCAGAGAAATCTCAATGTATCCTTATTGTAAAACCAGAGAAATCTCAATGTATCCTTCTTGTAAAACATGAGAAATCTCAATGTATCCTTTTTGTAAAACATGAGAAATCTCAATGTATCCTTCCCGGTAAACCAGAGAAATCTCAATGTATCCTTCTTGTAAAACAGGAGAAATCTCAATGGCAGAATTATCATATCGGCAGAATTATCGTATTGTATAATTACCGTATCCGAAAAACCATTAGTTTACGTCAAAACGAATAGACACTTTGAAACGAGGAGGACAGACGTTCCGAAAAACACAAAAATTTCCGAAATCACGAAAAAAAAGTCGATACGAAAAACAAAACGAGACGAACTGAAACAAAAATCGGCCGAAACGAGTCAAAACGAAAATTTACAAAATCCGAAGGAACCGAATCGAACCGAAAAAAAAAAAATCGTTGCACAAGCCTAGTTTAGATCATTGAGGTGTTAATTATAATTGAGCCTGCTTCAGACAAATAAGCCATTGATAGGAACTAAAAATAAAAGTTGTAAACTGTAGTCACAGTTGTAGATATGTGAAAACACATCAATCTACATGGATATCAAGATGTGCCCCCCAATAGTTACAAATTGTACTCAGTGATATGATAGAATTCATAATAGATTTGACAGGCACAAACCTTGACTACAGGAGCAGTGAATATTGTAAAAAGTGACAAGAATTCCAATTTATCTATTTCTTAAAAAGAAAAAAATTAGAATGCCAGCTTTTAAATTTCCTTTTTTTTTAACCTTTTTGGCCAGCCTCACACTCAAGATAGAAAATGTGCAGGAGGAATAATGGGGAGGAGCAGCCAGTAGGTGTCACTCATTAGCTGCTGAGTGAGACATCTACCAGCTGCTCCTGCATGTCTTCTGTTTCCAAGTCATGTGGAAGGGAGATGTGAAGAAGAGAGAGACAGCAGACAGGAGAGCAGGGCCAGCTGTGCAGCAGCCAGAGTATACCTCTTAGGTAAGATTCCCCTAGCTGATTACCCTGGGCAGTGTTTTCCTCCCCTGCATGCCCCCCCTGGCAGTTCTCCCTCTGAACTCGGCACAGGAAGGAGGGGGACATGCAAGGGAGGAAAACAGGACTGAGGCCTGTTCAGTTCCTCAGCAGCTGCTGAATTGCTACATTGCAGCAGTTCAGTTTGCTGCAGCAGTCTCACTAAACGCTTTGACTGTGAATATTGAAGCAAAAGGGCAGAGGATATGTGGCATGGTAGCTTTAAACGCACATGTAAAGTCATGGTAGGGTACTGAGCGGTGAGTATCCCCTCCAGCCAGCAGATGGCGTGAGCCTGGTTGGGAGTGGAGGATCATGTACCAGGAAGTGTTAGGCTCTATGGTTAATCTCACTGGTGCATGAAGGAGACTGTAAGCAACTCATGCTAATGCAAGAGATTAAAACACAGTTTTTACTTCACACAGGCACACAGGTTAATAAAAGGTCTGTAACTGTAACTATTTTGGCAGTTACATTTTTCTTAAGCTTGCGCTGCCTTTCCAACTCCAGACTTGCAGCTTCAGTCACTCTTTCAATGAGCACCTCATCAGAAATAGTAGGTAGGGTTTTATTTGAATTTTAATGTGGTCACTTAGCAGTCCTGTGCCCACTGACCTCAGAAACTTCCTTTGCACCAGATCTGGATTGTACTGGTCTTCTGACCCCTTTTCTTTTCTTTTTATGCAAATAGCAGTCTGTCCTTCAATTCAATAGCACGAAACAAGAAGTTCTGAGCAGATTCTCTTTCTCCCTGGAAAATGTTCATCAATTTCTGATAGAGATCAGATGAATCCTCTTCTTTGTAGTGTCCTTTTAAAATGGTTAACATCGTCATTTTTCCCACTCGTTGTTGCTCAAACATTTCCCATGGCTTCAAATTGCGTTTAAACGTGAGCAAAAGTGGTAAAAATGAGCTCAGCGCACAGCGGTGAAATGGCTCAGCACTCAGCAGTGAAATGGTTAAAAACATTTTTTTTTAAATTTGTTTTTCATTGTTTCCTGTCCCCCAGGGCAGTACCCGGACCCCCATACACCTTTTATGACCAATATCTTGCATATATGCCCTCTATAGGGGACCTTAAGTTTTGAACTTTTGAGACCCATTGACTTGTATTGTGTTCGAATCATGTTCGCGTTCGAATTCAAACTTTTTCAAATGTTCGAGTTCGAATGCCAACCGAACACGGGGGTGTCCGGCCCATCACTAGTCGCGACCCACCACTTGAGAAACACTGCTCTAAGGGCTGATCCCGTCGACAGTCTCCAACGCTATCAGAAGCTGTGTCTCAGGGATTCCCAGTGGTAAGATTTCCTTTTTTAATGTGCCCATTGACTCTCCATATAAGGCATTTTTGGGAATATAGTGCTATAGAATCATCTATTACAAGATTAGTGTGAAAACTGTGGCATCATTTTCACAATTACTGCCATGTGAATATAATTTCCCTCGATATGGATTGTGTTTATCTACTTTTTCAAACATTCTTTTAAAAATGAAGCCCAAGCAGTTCAAGAACCGAATATGGGAAAAAAAAGGTTTCCAAAAACAAGATCTGACACTTAATACATGACAGTCAATAGTTATCATAATGGATATTTAAATCATTTAAGTACATGGAAAAACTGTTACTTTGTTATATATGAAGCTTCTTTTATATGTCTGACACTTTTTATTACTTCTTTCATGGAAATTGCCTCAAAGACATTGTCTTTGACTTTTCTACATAAAGCTTTTAAGACGTCAGCATACTCTAAAATAGAACTTAAACCTGTGCGCAAAAATAATTGAAAGGAATATTATGATATTATAGGTAATTATATCTGCTTATGCTTATCACCTGACAGTGTGTACTGTCTCAGAGTAAGCTTGCTATGCCTTCTTTTTTTTTTCTCAACAGTAAGCCATGGAAATATATATTGTCAGGGGGCACCGTTGTGAGCCGAGGTGAGACCCATTTACGGGGTCAAAGGCCCAAAGAGCAGGACACACCACTGGCTGAATGTCGGCAAACAGTATAGAGGCAAGCAGGGATACTCTATAGATATAACTGGAAGAAATTACACTGTACGGCCCTGTGGTTACTCTCCTGGCAGTGAGTCACAACCATAAAGCACAAGCTGTGTAGCAGATCTGGGGAATGTGGTATCAACCAGGCTATTCCATAATTTAGGACACCAAGGGGGTGCTTTGCTGTATGCAAGGAACTGATATTAGATGTCAAGACTGGTGCCACCTCCATTGGCGCATAGCAGATTGTGATTGCATGGGTACAGCAGGTTCTGTCTGCATGGGAAAACAGGTTCAGATGTCATAGGCTCTGTTGAGGAATCCTGATCAGACCAGTTCTCCGTTGACATGATGGTTTTAGAGGTGCATTCTTCCTGCATCTAGGAAAGACTAACGCAGCTTGTCTAGACTTGGTTTTGGCTGACACTGACCCCATAGATTTGGCTGGCAAAGCCTCTGCAGACTTTGACTTGACTGGCAAGACTTGAACTTGGCTGACCAAACCACACGGGGCCTTGAAGGAGCAGCCGCTCAAGGCTTGGTGGGCAATACCTCCCTGGGCTTCGCAGGCAGGATATACTGGGTAACATACCTCTGTACAGGTGATACTAAGCCAGGCTTAGTCACAGGAGAAGGAGTTGGTCTCTATGCTGACGACACCCAAATCTAACTTTCCTCTACCTATGTCACGGTGCAGGTGTATATGTAGTAGGTGTGAGTCCAGGTTGCAGTGACAATATGGAGTCAGACAGGTTGCAGGGCACAGCAGATTTATTAATAAAAGTGACAAAGCAAGAAGCAGACTGAATATATATTGAGAAAGAGAGGCTTGTGAGGGTCCTGAGAACGAGCAATGGAACTAGTGGTCTGCTCTACGGTGGGTGCCCTCTCAGGTCTCACAAGGTTTTAGCTCGATCGTGCCATTACAGTGACAACTGCTCCATATGCAAATCAGAGTGCTACACCCAGAAAGGGTGGCCAGTACTGAATTGCCTAGGTCATCCCTGCAACAGAGGTGCAGCAACGATCGTTTCGGGCTTGTTAGGCCTCGTCAGGAGGTTATAGCTGACACCCTCTAGGCACATCAAGCAAGGGGTCCACGTCTGGATTACCCTGTAAACTTAAAGTGAGAAGCAGAGAGGTTTGTGAGGGTCCTGAGAATGAGCAACGGCACTATTGGCCTGCTCTATGGTGGGTGCCCGCTCAGGTCTCACAAGGTTTTAGCCTGGCTTAGCCACAGGAGAAGGAGTTGGTCTCTATGCTAACAACACCCAAATCTACCTTTCCTTTTCCTAGATCATGGTGCAGGTGTGAGTCCAGGTTGCAGTGACAATATCGAGTCAGGCAGGTTGCAAGGCACAGCAGGTTTATTAATAAAAGTGACAAAGCAAGAAGCAGACTGAATATATATTGAGAAGCTAGGGGCGAAAGACACAGCACAGAAGATTAACAGAAAACGAGAAAGGAGATGCAGGAAAAGTGCTAAACTGAGGTAACTGGAGGGCTGGGAGTAGTGAGAGTTGCAATAGGGAAAATTGAGGACTATGGATATAGAGAAGCTAGGAACACACAAGGAGAACCAAGAATACTAGTGGGATGAGCCAGAAGAAATGAGACACTGGGAGAACTGAATAGTTGATGAAAAGAGATGACAGAGAGGGAAGGAACAGAACACCAAAAATAACAGAAGTTAATACGTGGCAGGGTATCAGGCAGGAAACAGGTGATAAGCGTAGTCAGGTTTCCACGCAGAGGTCATACACAAGGCAATCAAGGAAGATATAGTTGAGGCTTGGCACAGTGTTCTTGATAGGTAGACAGATTTGCTTGATAGATGGTTTGTTTAAACTTGACTCCGGGTTCTTGATAGGTACACAGGTTTACTTGATAGAGGGTTTGCTTAAGTTTGACACAGGGTTCTCGATAGGTAGAAGGGTTTACTGAGGATAGACTTAGCTGGATAAACAAGGATTTGGCTTGACAGGATCACAGGAGGTTATGGCTTCAGGAACAGGGACTTTCAGGTAGACATGATTGGTTTCTTGCACTTCCAGAACTCTAATGTTGAAGCACTGACTTGTGGGTAGAGTAAGTCTTTATTGGAGCAAGTCAGTGCTAACTAAGTGCATGACAGAGAGGAGAAAACCAGGATTGGTTCACAAGACTGGAAAAGGAGCATCAGGCAACTCCAAGAATCTGGGGTGGATTGAGCAATACCAGAAGGACACTGCCACTTGTGCGAGCACAGGTCTGTGTGAGATCAGGGTTGTGATAACGGATCTTTCTCCTCCTGTGCTGGAACATGTTACTGCCTGCCCATCGGCTGTCTCGAACTGGATGACTTCCTCTTTCCTAACGCTGAACCCCTCTGAAACTGAAATTCTCATCTTCCCTCCCTGTAAAACCAACAATCCTGCACCCATTTCCCTTCAGGTGAATGGTGTCACTATTTCTTCTACCTCACAGGCCCTTTGCCTCGATGTTCTCTTAGACTCTGATCTCTCCTTCACTCCTTACATTCAATCGCTAACCAAATACTGCTACGCCCACCTAAATGACACTGCGCTCGTCCGTCCCTGTCTTAATCAGGACTCTGCTAAAACGCTCATCCAAGCTCTAATTATCTCCCATTTTGACTACTGTAACCTCCCTCTCTCTGGCCTTAAGAGATTCTCCCTCTGCAGACTGTTAAGAATGCCTGTGCCAGGCTCATCCACCTCACCTCCCGCACCTTGCCCCTTTTGTCAATCTCTACACTGACTCTCTGTTTCCTTTAGAATCCAATTCAAAATATTGGTGCTCACGTACAAACTCTTTATAAACGTGTCCCTGCCTACATCTCCTCCCTTATTAACAGATAAATCTGAACCACTTCACTCTGCCAATGATCTGACGTTTTCGTCTCCTCGGACCCGCACCCCCAACTCTCACCTTCAGGACTTCTCCCGAGCTGCTCCCTTTCTATGGAACACCTTCCCTACACCAATAGACTCTCCCTGTCTCTCCACTCCTTCAAGAAGTCTATGAAAAACACCTTACTTTTGAGAAGCCTATCATCTCACCCCCTAATCCCCCTCTGTTCATCTCTCACTCCATCTTCCCACCCAGCCCACATGCGCCCCAATACTTCATGTTCTCGCTTTATACTCAGATTGTAAACTCTTGAGCAGGGTCCGCTTTTCTACTGTTCTGTGTGTTTAACTTGTATATATGCTGGTTATTCTGCCTCCCATTGTACAACGCAATGGAACTTCTTAGTGGTTTATAAAAGACTTTTAACTGTAACTGCTTAGAGGGTCTGTCGCGCCTTACCGCCGGCCGCGTCCGTCCTCGTCCTTTGCCGGCTCTCCCCCCGGTGCTGGCGGGTCATCAGGGTCCTCCGCGCCGTCGGGGCCTCTGGTCCTCCGACCCTCGCATCCTGGGTGGCCGACCCTCCCGGCGACATGTGGTCTCCTGCCTGGTGTGGCGACCAGTGGCTGGCGCCACGGCCTGCCGCCGTGCGGGACGCCCACGTGGGGATCTGGACAAGATGGCGCCATGGGGCTGGACGGACTTTTGATAGGTCTAATGGACGGGAGCAGGCCAGACCCAAACCCAGCATGGCCCAGAGCGGAGTTACCGAACTCCTACCCAATGGAGGAAGGAGGCGTGGCTGCTGAGCTGGATGCATGTCCACCTCCTATAAAAGACCAGAGACTGCTCTCTGGCATTGCTTCAGTATTGTTCTGTTAGTTGTGTTGTTCAGCCCAGACCATATGGAAGACGCTTGAAACAGTGCCTCCCAAAGGGTGTATTAAAAGTACAAATGCGCCGACTCCTTTTCTCCAGTGGTACCTGCCAAAATCCATTAGAGGCATCAAGAACTGTAAACAGCTGAGCACCAGCCATCTCCCCTACAATTTAATTTTGTGTTGGTATTTGGTAGTGTTCCCTTTTAATACTGGCATTTAACTCTTTAGGGTCCAGACACAACCTTAGGGAACCGTCCTTTTTAGCCACAATAACCAAAGAATGAACCCATTCAGTTGGTTCATGTACCTGCTCGAGTACATACATCTTTATCAAGTGCTGTAACTCTTTTTTCAGTGGGTCACGTAGGGCTACTGGTACTTTACGAGGACCATGAATCACAGGCAGTGCTTCTGGCTTTAAGGCATTTTTATATTTAATGGGAAGTTTACCAAGTCCACTGGAAACATCCTTATACTTTTCAAGTAAGGTATTGCGACTCTCATACTTCAATTCTGTAATCTCAAAGAGCTTGATGACCAGCCCTAGTTGTTGTATAGATTGTAATCCAATTAAAGGAACCTTTTCTACAGGAACCACAATAAACAGGTGTTTTTTACTGTGGAGTTATGCTTTAGGGTGAGTATGCATTGACCCACAGTTGGAATGTCAAGTCCATTATATGCTTTCAGTACTTTAGTTTGTTTCTGAAGTTTAGGTCTAGGTTGCAGTTGTTTCCATAGAGCCTCTGGAATAACATTGGGTTCTGCTCCAGTATCTACTTTAAATGGTATCAGTACACCATGAGCTTCTACCTCTACAATCCATTCCCTATCTGTTGTAGGTACTTGATTGACCACATCCACAAAAAGATTATCATCACTGGAGCTAGAGGCATATGTTTTAACAGCATGTAGTTGTGTAGCTTGCTTACACTGTTTGGCAAAGTGATTATATTTTTTCCAGATAATACATTTCTGTCCATAGGCTGGACATTTGTGGAACTCATGAATTTTTCCACATTTCCCACATGAAGCATCTCTGTACTTTGCATCTTGTATATTCACTTTATTCTTTGGTCTCCTCTCTGACATTTGTGGAAAGGACTGTCTTCTGGAACCTGCAGATCTGTGTTTTCTGACTTCATTAACCAGTTCCTGACAATCTTGCTTACATCTAGTTGTTTTTTGGTCTGCTCTGCAGACTGACATATGGACACAGCTTTCTGCAGGGTCAAATCACAATCTCTTAGTAGTCTCTCCCGTATTTTATTACTGTTGCAGCCTATCTCTGATTAAAGATTCTTGCAGAGGGCCAAAGTTACAAGACCTGCTTTTTAATCTTAGGTCAGTGAAAAACTCCTCCACTGTCTCATGTGGCAGTTGCACCTTTGAGTTAAATACAAAACGCTCATATGTTTCATTTTTCTTTGGTGTACAATATGCAGCAAATCTTTCCATAACCATCTCATAATTCTCACCATCAGACTCAGATAATTTAAAACGTTTCTAATTGTCCAAGGCTTCTGCTCCAGCAATAGTTAAGAGCAATGCTACTTTCTGATCACTTGGCAAAGTGCAGGTGTTTGTTGCTTTCATATACAGGATAAATCTCTGCTTGAATGATCTCCACACTTCATCCAGATTACCCACAAACCTGATTTCAGGAGGTGGCTTCAGGCTATCAGTTCTCACAGGTAAACTCTGTGAGGTTTGCTGGCCATGCGATGCACCTTGTTGCAGATCCATATTGCTTTATTTGCTGGTAACTGGTAGAACTTGAAGAAACATCCACTTCTGATACCATGTGTTGTTCATCTTTTTAATGTACTGATATGATCCACGAGGTTCTGTTTACAGCAACTTCTTTATTATAGGATACATGAGATGAGTCTGGCTTTCTCTCTGAGCTGGCTCTCCTCCACACTAACTCTTCCTGGGGCACAGCTCACTTCCTGTTCCCTGACCCTTATGAATATTCATTACTTACTCAGTTCAGCGCATTAGTCTAGTAACCAAGTGCTTATTTCCTATCCTCCCTCATCTGTGTTTTGACCTTTTGCTCTTCACCACGTTATTGAAGTATGCTGCCAGCCCCAACCTTGCTTCCATTGACCACTGCTTACGGATTATCCTCTTGTACTGCATTATGGTGACCGAGCCAAGTTTGATACTTTCCTTTTGGACTGTCATTTGTTGTTCACTCTGAAACCCCGTACCTATGCATCAGATTATGTTAAGGTACGCACAGTGATTACTCTTCTAGGAGGTGAACCAAAGAAATGGGCCCACACCCTTCTTCGTATACAAGACCCGGTGTTGGATTCATGGGCAACATTTGCAGAAGCCCTGGAAACGATGTATAAAGACCCGAATCGGCAAGCCACAGCTCAACATGCCATCCATGCCTTGAGACAGGGTCGCTGACCGGTGTAAGAATATATAACGGACTTTCGCCATCATGCACATGACACCTGCTGGAATGAAACCAGTATTGATCAATTCCGTCTCAGCCTATCAGAACCTCTGAAGGATGAATTAGCCCGAGTAGGCATTCCTCCTACTCTGGAAGGGCTTACAAGGTTTTGTGTGGAGGTGGATTGTCGTCTATGAGAAAGACGCCTTGAGCGAGCTAATACCGTATTTCCTCATGTCCCCCCCACGTTCTTCAACTTCCACAGCACTGGTACCTGTCTTCCAGAGCCTTGGTCCCTGTAACCTATCCGGCTATACCAGCTGAACCTATGTAGAGAGGCCTCATTGACGGACGTCTACCCCCAACCGAATTGGATCGTCGTCGCAGACTGCGCCTCTGTACCTATTGTGGAGAACCAAATCACCAGTCCCGTAATTGCCCAGCCAAAGCATCAAGAGGTAATCTCCTTCGTCTTATTTCTCCTCTCACACCCAGAACACTGCTCACTCCGCTATTAATCGTGTCTGTCTTATTACAGTGGCGGCAGAAAGAGATTCCGCTACAGGCCATGGTGGATTCCGGGGCTAGTGGGTGTTTCCTGGACACTGAAATAGCCTCATGTATAGGAATACCATTAGTAAATAAAAGTACCCCTTTTGCAATTCAAATGGTGGATGGCTCGTCATTGAAATCTGGTCTTATCAAAGATGAAACCATCTCGGTACAAATGTCCATAGGAACAGGCCATCGACAACCTCTTGTGTTCGATATAGTCAGCTCACCCACTTTTCCTGTTATTCTTGGGTTGCCATGATTACGAACCCATGATCCTCATATTCAGTGGTCGACAGGACAGCTGACTTTGTCCTCTCCTCTTTGCAAAACCTTCTGCTGCCAAAAAATGCATGTCATTAATTCTGTACTGGATACCTACATGGTACATCTTAACGTACCATTGACCTATTGCCTGGTGCAACGATTCCGTATGGTCGTCTTTATCCTCTATCGGACCCGAACTGAAGGTGCTCAAGGAGTACGTCGAAGAAAACCTCCAGAAAGGATTTCTACGTTCCTCTACCTCTCCGGCCGGAGCCGGAATATTCTTCGTCAGTAAGAAGGATGGAGGACTACGTCCATGTATAGATTACAGAGACCTCAACAAAATCACCTTAAAGAAACGATATCCTCTACCACTCATCCCAGAATTACTAGAGAGACTAAAGACCGCCCAGATCTACTCCAAGCTTGATCTTCGTGGAGCATACAATCTGATATGAATACGTGAGGGCGATGAATGGAAGACAGCATTCAGATCTAGATACGGACATTATGAATATACCATTATGCCCTACGGGCTCTGCAATGCCCCTGCTACATTTCAGCATTTCGTGAACGATGTCTTCAGAGACCTGTTTGATTAGTTCGTAGTCGTATATCTGGATGACATTCTCGTCTTTTCCCCCTCTCTAGCCGAACACCGCAAACACATGGCTTTGGTTTTACAACGTCTCCAGGACAATTACCTTTATTCTAAACTGGACAAAGTCTTTGAGGTCACTACAGTCTCGTTCTTGGGATTCATACTGTCCCCAGGACAGGTAGAAATGGACCCGCAGCAAATAGAGGCTATTGCTGCTTGGCCCATTCCAAAACCAAAAAAAGACGTCCAGAGATTTATTGGCTTTGCCAATTTCTACCGGCGATTCATCAATCATTTTTCCAATATTATACAACCCTTGACATGCCTCACAAAACAAATGACCCGATTTGTATGGACTCCTGCGGCTCAGAAAGCTTTTGATACATTGCGTACCTGCTTCTCCACGGCTCCCCTTCTCCGATTACCGGAACCTCAAGCACCGTACTTCATCGAAGTGGAAGCTTCCGAATTCGCCACAGCAGCAATATTGTCACAACGCTCCAAAGAAGGCCTATTGCATCCCGTGGCCTTTCATTCCAAGAAATTAGGCCCCTCTGAGCAGAACTACGATATAGGAGACAGAGAACTCCTAGCTATAAAAAGGACTTTCGAGGAGTGGCGTCACTTGTTGGAAGGAGCAGCGTACCCTATAACGGTCTTTACGGACCACTGAAACCTTAAGTATTTGCAAACGATTAAGACCACGTCAGGCACGTTGGGCCCTTTTCTTTGACCGCTTTTCTTTTCATATCACCTATAGACCAGGTTCCCTTAATGGCAAAGCAGATGCCCTCTCCAGAATCGGTGAAGGGTTTCCCATCTTCTGCATACCATATGGAAAAAAGAAAATTTTATCGGTGCAAGCATACCGCTCCAGGAACAGATCAAACGTCTCACAGCCGCTTTACCCCTGTCAGTGACCTCTGAAGGTGTCCATAAGGTACGAGGTCGTATCTTCGTCCCAGAAGGCGCCAGAACAGAGGCGACTGCCATGATTCTTTGGTATCCGGACACCCAGGAGTGAAGAAAACCTTAAACAGAGTCAGACGTCAGTTCTGGTGGCCATCATTGCCACGTACGGTGGAACAATATGTCACTTCATGTACCGTCTGTCAACTATCTACGATGTTTCACGACCCATTTACAGGATGACTGGGTGGACCTTCTTCCTACAGCTGAATTTGCCTATAATTCACAACAACATGAAACAACGAAAGAATCCCGCTTCTTTATCTCCTACGGTTTCCATCCTACCTGTATTCCGAATCTACCAGAACCTTCATCTGTTCCTGATGTCTCCCTCCATGTAACCAGTCTACAGAGAGGTTTTGATCTTGCCAAAACGAACTTACAACAAGCACAATCAAGATACAAAAAGGCAGCCGATCTACAGAGGCATCCTGCTCCCGATTATCATATCGGGGATCCCGTCCTTTTATCAACCAAACACCTTCACCTTTCCTGCCCATCCAAGAAACTCGCTCCACGTTACCTGGGCCCCTTCCATTATCAATCCGGTTGCGGTTAAGTTGGTGCTACCACCTTAACTTCAGATTCACCCAGTGTTCCATGTATCCCTCCTGAAACCCTGGACTCCTGATCCTTTTTACACCAGGACTCCCTCTCCCCCGTCAACCTATTGTTGTTAATGATGCACTGGAGTACGAAGTAGAGAAGATTCTCGATTCCTGAATCCATAGAGGCAGACTGTACTATCTTATTCACTGGAAGGGGTATGGCCCGGAGGAACGATTGTGGGAACCAGCCTCTCAGGTCCATGCCCCCGTCTGTCTTCGTGCCTTCCATCGGGCCCACCCTGAGAGGTCCGGCCCTGTTTGCACCCAGAGGTTGCTCCTTTGGGGGGTTTTGTCGCACCTTACTGCCGGCCGCGTTCGTCCTCGTCCTTTGCCGGCTCTCCCCCTGGTGCTGGCAGGTCGTCAGGCTCCTCCTGCTCCGCACCGTCAGAGCCTCCGGTCCTCTGAACCTCGCGTCCTGGGTGGCCAACCCTCCCGGCGACATGTGGTCTCCTGCCTGGTGCGGCGACCAGCGGCTGGTGCCGCGGCCTGCCGCCGTGCGGGATTCCGCACGTGGGGATCTGGCCAAGATGGCGCCCAGGGGCTGGACAGACTTTTGATAGGTCTGATGGACAGGAGCAGGGCAGACCCAAACCCAGCATGGCCCAGGGCGGAGTTATCGAACTCCTACCCAATGGAGGAAGGATGGGTGGATGCTGAGCTGGAGGCATGTCTACCTCCTATAAAAGACCAGAGACCGCTCTCTGGCATTTGTTTTGGAAATTAATCTACTATCAATTCCCTAATGTAGTTTGATCCGCTGCACTTACAAGCAGCTCTGCCATCCCTGATATACGTACCTGCACGCGCGCAGTAAAGAGACACAGACACCATCACGTTGTTTCTACCTGGAGTCCATCTGACCACCTCAGCCAAGAGCCAAGTCCAAAATCCAAGTCCCAAATCAGCTCCTGGCCTCTGGTCAGATTAATTTATTACACAAATAGAACAACGCCCAGTGGCTGGCTGTATAACAGAAAAACAAGTTTGTCCAGTAAATACATTTACATATCAAAAGGACAGAGGTGTGGACTAGAATGTCGGACCGGCCCCCTGAGGTGTGGCTTGGTTTTAAAACCACATTCAAATCCAACACAGGGAGACAGATGACAACTTATAAAAACACACAAATGTCCACATAATAAAATTTCCACAACAGTCCCTCCTCTTTGTCATTTGCTCCCCAGTGTCCCTCGATGAATCTCGATCTTCCTTGGAAAGAAACAGTTCCTCTTGTAAAGTTCTGAATGCAAAAAGCCAAACACATGATAGAAAACAACAGACAGTCCATCTTGACACGCCAAATCTTAAAGCAAGTGTTAAAACAAATCTTGACACGTGGATCATAAAGCAAAAACAAATCTTGACACGTGGATAGCAAATCTAAAACCAAATCTTGACACGCCGATTTTGACACGTAGAACTTGACACGTAGAATCTCCTTTAGGGGAGGTGACTCAGAGGGAGGACATGAGGTGGTGGGTTGCGTCGATCGTTGGTCGGTCTGAAATCCTCTGTATCCGGTCCATGGGTTGGTCCTCTGGGCATCTCATCTGTTCAGGCTCTGGTAACTCGGTTGGTCTGAAATCCTCTGTATCCGGTCCATGGGTTGATCTTCTGGGCGTCTCATCTGTTCGGGCTTCGGTAACTCGCTCGATTAGACATCAGGAACATCTCACTCCGGCATATAGAAGGAATAGAGACAGAAACACCATAAGTATTTATACTCCCATTACCTTTAGCCAGGATCCAATGGAAAACAAGAAATCCCCCGAAGCTTCCCAAAGCTTTAAAAAATATTCCAACCCTCTTCTGCCCTGCTCCCATCAGTATGGACCTGACCCTTGTAAATCCCCCCCCTTTGGACGCTCTACTGTCGTTGTTTCTTGGTGATCTCCCTCACTACAACACCGCACAAGAATTTAAACAAGCGAACGACAGGAGCCAGAGTTACTATTACAAATGTCTCCTTGTGGCCCTTGCTAGTCTTAGGTACATTTCCCTCGCTAAAACCTAAACTAAACAAATAAAGAAAATGATACTCTTCACTCTTTGACGTATTTGAGAAACTTCTTGCAGTGACCGGCGTGGATCCAGTTGTCTCGTCCCTCGAACTTCAGGGAGGTTGGCGTCGTCTGCAGCACCTGGAATGGCCCACGATATCTCGCCTCTAGTCCCGTCCTCGGATGTTTCTTTAGCATGATCCAATCACCTGGTTGACTAGAATGAACACTGGTTATTGAGTTTGGGTCTGGGAGAGACTCCCGGACCTGGTAGACTTTTTGGAGCTCATCAAGGAAAAGCAATCATGATGGTCCTCAAAGTGTTTCCCTACTAGGTTGGAAAATTGAGAGGTTGAGAGGTTAGAATGGTTAGTAAAAGTTGGAAAATTTACTTTTTTCACACCATTATCTCCCCCCTTCTCCTCCTCCTTCATAACAGGAAGAAGAGACGCTGTGTTCAAAAATGGTGCATCGTCTTAGAGTCAGTTTAGTGGGTGTTAGAGCCACTTAATGTCTTTACTCTCTGGGTGATTAATGTCGGGTACCCTGAGAGATACAATGTCCTAAAAAGATAACCTTTTCCTTGCAAAACTGTACTTTCTCCATGTTAGCCTTATTACCTGTGGGCACCAGATGGTTAAGAAATGATACAGTATGCCGATAACAAACCTTCCGTGTGGGACATCAAAGTACCAAGTCATCCACATACCACCCCTGGATCGATTGGGGCCCACTAATCTAACACGATCTTCAGCTTGCAACTGTATTCCGAGGGACTAGTCACCGACCCCTGATGAAGACGTGTCCATGTTAGGTGTTAACCTTGGAATGTAAAAACACAAAAAAAAACTGGAGAGAGCAGAGAGCAGAGTTAGTTACATTGGTGACAACAGAAACATCAGAGGAAACTACAACAGATCCAGTGTTAGTGGATCCAGCCTGCCTTAGCAGAGTTAGCCCAGAAAGAGCCTCTTCCGCTTCCATCATTGGATTACCAATCGCGGCTATCCCCTCTGGCCAGGTGTACATAATGCGGTTCTTCCGGATTGAAACCGCCTTCTGTATACCCTGTCAGTTTACCTTAAAAGACTTCTGAAGCTACATCTGAGCTACATCTAAGGTCTTTGTCGTCCAGAGTCTGGGTTTAAACTCCGTTATGAATTTCTCCCATCTCCAGGCGTCAAATGTCCCCTCCAGAGGGATACCCCAAGCGGTACCCTTGGACCATCTATGCCATTCTTTAAATGGGGTATCATGGCCTTCGCCCCAAACCTAGGATTTTCGTGTGCTGCGCAGCCGTCTGACTGTGGGAAGCCTCGCTTTCCTTCCCTTGCATGGACGGCACATTGCCCATGGCGATTCGAATCGGCTTATCGTCTTACCCCCTGCGTCCAGGGAAACCCTGCACCAATTTAGGAGAGTACCGTCTGCTGTCCTCTTTCATGGTAGATTGTCAGACTATATCCACTATAGTCTCCCAACTAGAGACCCTAACCGAGGCGACATGTAACTATGGCTTGTTGTCCCAACAGGTTGGGTACAGAACTATGCCCCAAACGATTAGTCAACAACCACAGATTACCCCCCTTCTCGAATTATGTCTCTACCCCTCACAGTGTATGCCTACACAAGCGTATACGCTGTTCGCCCGTACACTGCGTCGCCAGACTAAACCGCACAGCACAATGACTATCCTTTCTCTACAGAACAATGTGGCTTCTCTCAATACAGAAGTTAAATGGGGATAGCCTTCTTCTGTCTATTTGCTAGTTGTACGATGTCTCAGTACAGTACATGAATCACTGTCACCAAATGAAAAAACTTCTCAAAAAAACCTAACAGTCTGAACTTAAAACCAAAATGACCTACTTGCTGCGCAAAGCAACTCTAAACCAATAAAAGCGTGTTATTCTCGCTTGCACAATCCGCTTTGACGTAGTAAATATAAAAAGAAAGTTTTAAAACCAAATCCTTTCTTTTTCTACCGCAAAACCAACCGTAATGCGATAATATGCAAAACGCAGCAAAGTTCTAAAACACAAAACAGTAACATGAAAAAAACACAACTGAAGTACATTCTCTATAAAAACTTAAGGTACAGGACGTCTTGCTATATACATTGAGATTCAGTAAAAAGTAACTTTTAACTTAAAACCAAAACTCAATGCAAACACCAAGAACAAAACAAAAAAACCCTTAGAACAAACAATTGTATAGGACTAAATTAACACATCAATGCCTGAAACAGTCCAGTCCCCGGCCACCTTTATATTACCATAGAAACAGGATTTAACATTACAATAAGGTCCCTAAACAGGTTTCCAGCGAAAGGAAAAAGTCAATTTGAATTAAGTTTTAAAAGTTCCATTTTTTTCCTTTTTTTTTTTCCTGCAAAAATACAAACAGTAAAATTAGTTTAGAAAGACCTCAATAACATTTCTTCATTTCCCCTTTTCTGGAACCCAAAATTAGGAACTCTGCTGAATTCCCAGAAACGATCTCTTTCCTCTCTAAGCTTCACATTTTCACATTTCAGCCGTTCATATTGGGATTTTAAATCTTTTTCCGGGATCCATGACCTTGGCTGTCCCTGGCTTCTATGCCTTTGCAAAGATCCATGTCTGGGACCATTACCCCACCTTGCTGAATAAACCGCTTTACTTCTAGCCGTGGTTCTGGGATACTTAGAATCTCTCTGTCTGTTGCCATTAGTTACCACACAATTCCTGGCAATATGTGAAAATCCCCCGCACGCAAAGCAATGAATAGCTTGTCTCCCTGCACAAAACCTTCTCTGGGCACATGGTGATCGGCCTTGCTGCACAACACTAGGCATCATAGCATGACTAGATCCCACACCACTATCTGAATGGAGTACCTTTACCACAGACTCACCTGAGGTATCCTCCACCATTGCACCAACATTCCCAAATCCAGGGTCAGACAAATTGTCCATCTCCATCCCTGAGTCGGTTTCAGTATCTGACCCAAAGTCCTCAGACTTCTCCATACTTACAGCACAATGTTCAGCTTCTGTCCTGCTGCAGGGACCAGACAATTCCCTTACAGCCTCCTGTGCATGCGTCGAGCTTTGAGACAAACATTCATTCTCCTTGCATAGCTCAGTATTAGACCTCACAGTACATTCATAATCTGTGCTGGCTTCAGCTGCCTGATGGACAACAAGAGCTCTCAATTTATCCATTTCTACTTTTAAATCTTCCATCTCTCCTTCCAAACTCAGCTTCAGCCTACAAGACTCCTGAAATTTATCAGCTATCCAACCAGCAGCAAAAATCAGAGCATACTTTCCTTTCCGTTTGTGGAACTTTCCGTTACCTATCAGGTTTGCGACACAGTTCTTGGCCTCCCACCAAGGATCAATAGATCCCTGCATAGCTTGAACAATGGCCGCCGTGTAATTTCTTAGCCACTTCCTTAAAAATGCTTTCCATTGTACAGAAAATACAAACACTACAATGCTTACTATGAAAAAGACACTGCTATCAATCTCTATGAGTTGTCCCAATACTTTTGGCACAGAACTACAAAGCACCACCCTCCTACACTGTAGTACCCGTATTCACTATACCAATCAATTACCCTGAGAGATACAATTCAGTGTAACAGCCACAGATATACAAACATTAAGCATAATCATTAACCATCTCACAATGATTCCCCTATCAGGCTGGTCACTGGGCTATAACATAACCGAACACTCAAAACAAAATCAAGCCGTACATAGAAAAATTACAAAAGAGACAAAAATAACTTCAGGACAGAAACTAACATTTGAGGCAAAAACAAACTAATCGCTTTCCATAGACACCAAAACTAAAAGTGAATCAGCTCCATCTAAAACTGAATTCCTTGTTAAAAAAAACTGCAGCACCAAACTAACCAAGATGGCTGCCAAAGCACATTGTATCCTTTTCACACAAAGGAAATCAAAGATGGCTGCCAAGCCGCATGGGTTTTTTCACACAAAGGAAATCAAAGATGGCTGCCAAGCCGCATGGGTTTTTTCACACAAAGGAAATCAAAGATGGTGTCTCCAAAATCCAGCAATAGAGAAACCAAATTAAACAAAACAGTTTCTCTATTCCTTGTGCCCCACCCCCGAAACCAGAGTAAAAACCTCCTCTGATTTAAAGGCTAACAGTATAAAAAATCCTCTAAATGCCGTTTCTCCTGTACAAACATTAAAACAAAATTCTGCCTCTACAAACCAAAATCACCTCTTACAAACATAAAAGTTACACAAATAGAAGTTACAACAAAAACGATAGCCTGTACTGGTCAGCACACACGTCACAATCTCACCATACAGTCTCTGTACAATCAGCTCAGATCCACCAAAAACTACACCAGAAAATTACTTCTCGTTCTTTTATCAAGCAGACATTTCCTCAACGCAAAAGACAAAATTACACCTTACTTTCTCTCCTTTTTTCTTCTGTGCAGAGGAAAAATCTGTTGATTCCTTGTTTAGCTGACTCGCCATATGTTTTGGAAATTAATCTACTATCAATTCCCTAATGTAGTTTGATCCGCTGCACTTACAAGCAGCTCTGCCATCCCTGATATACGTACCTGCACGCGTGCAGTAAAGAGACACAGACACCATCACGTTGTTTCTACCTGGAGTCCATCTGACCACCTCAGCCAAGAGCCAAGTCCAAAGTGCAAGTCCCAAATCAGCTCCTGGCCTCTGGTCAGATTAATTTATTACACAAATAGAACAACGCCCAGTGGCTGGCTGTATAACAGAAAAACAAGTTTGTCCAGTAAATACATTTACATATCAAAAGGACAGAGGTGTGGACTAGAATGTCGGACCGGCCCCCTGAGGTGTGGCTTGGTTTTAAAACCACATTCAAATCCAACACAGGGAGACAGATGACAACTTATAAAAACACACAAATGTCCACATAATAAAATTTCCACAACACATTGCTTCAGTATTGTTTTGTTAGTCTAGTAACCAAGTGCTTATTGCCTATCCTCCCTCATCTGTGTTTTGACCTTTTGCTCTCCACCACATTATCGAAGTCTGCTGCCAGCCCCGACCTTGCTTCCATTGACCACTGCTTACGGATTATCCTCTTGTACTGCGTTATATCGACTCCTGTGACCAATTGCATATTGGGTTCCAGCCACCCTTTGAATGAGCGTGACAGGGTCTCACCAGACAAGAGGAGATCCTGTGATCAGAAGCCCTGCAGTAAAACATAGGTTGTCGATACTCCATCTGTTTATTTCCTCAGGTGTGAGTGGTTCAAAGAACTATGTTTCCCAAGTAAGCATGGTTATCTGAGGTCTTAATAGGAGCTCGCATTAACCAGTTCATTAACCTCTTCAGATTTGCCTCCATTTTTAAAAGTAGGTGTTGCATGGATTCCATCACAGTAATTTTCCCCGTGGGCTTCATGGCTGGCTCTGTCCTCCTGTAATGGTGGCACCGGGCATGGTATAAGGTGGGTCCCATATACAGGGTTAAAAGCCCAAAGAACAGAAGACACCACTGACTGAATATAGAGGCAGGCAGGAGGTTCAGACACTACTATGCTGGTCAGGGATACTCTATAGCTGGAAGAAATTACACTGCACAGCCCTGTCGTAATGTCAACGGTGGAGAGGGAACCCAACACACAGACACCCAGCAGCACACTAAATGACCCTAAACTGACAGGCCAGCCCTTAGAATGGCCATATCTATTGTAAGGATAGGAAAGAACTGCTGGATGGTAGAAAATATTGGAGCCAGACAAATACAGACAAGGCAAAACAGCAGGTTTAGTATTACAAATACAAGGTAATGGGGCGCTGGGGTGGCAGTAGGTGGAGGGGAAGAAAAAACACAATAATGAAGCAATACAGCAGTTATGTTCTCGGAGGGTCGTTCCCAAGAAACCCAAAAACAGTACACATAGAGAAGAAAGGGAAGAACAGCGCTAGTACAATGCCCCACTATTGTGGGAGGTGAATGATACACCACAAACAGGGGATGTGCACCCCAAAAGTATTGTGGATACAAGGTAGTACAGTAATGACCTGTGAGATGCTTCAATCCAGTGGGAGCAGATGAAGGTCAATGTACATAAAAGAGAAAAATAGAAAAAACACGTATATGGCGCAGTAGGTCTGTACACGGATATCAGGTGGATACGTGAAAAGATAGAACTCACATATGATGGAGCCTGTACAATATAGGCTCAATATGATCGCAGTGGGTCTCTTCAGGGATGACCCCGTCCCGTCTTCATAAAATTCCAGAAGTTATTCGCATGGACCGTACATGAAACGAAGTAGACACATACCATAGTACAGCATTGTAAACCACAGAATAGTATAGGCCAGGTGGTCGCAACACTTACGTGGTAAAGAGCCTGTGTAAATTCACTGGCTCTGTATATACGCCTGGGTGTAGATAGGGATACACCAAACCCCCTTCGCTAGGTGAGAAATAACTGGTAAACTCACCACCATGAAGTAAAAAAACGATTTAATAAATAAATAAAATAAACGGATACATCCAAAACGCGTTTCGCCGCTAACGCAGCTTCATCAGTTGGTATCAGAAAAAAATATATAATTAAACAAGTCTGACAGGCATACATTTATAGTAACAGTCATTAAGTGTACAGATTTACAAGTGTGTTAACAAGACGCCCCTTCCGGTCCTCTCTGCGTCCCAGCTTGGTTCGTGGCACTTCCAGGATTCCCTTTCGGAAGTAAAATAACGCAGTTCCCTATGTGAGGGTGGGCGCATGCGTCGTGGTATTCGGCCATCAATCCTCCTCCTCTCGCACGTAGGATGCTTTATTCGCGTTTTCCTTAATTCCACAGACGCCACCTTTAGGAGGAGGTCCTTTATCCTTACATTATGTCCACCGGGCTACGCATATACTCCGCAGATCAGGTCCTTATTAAGGATGTACATTCCATAAGGACATATATATCTCCGTCAGGTACAAGTTCCATATGTGGGAGAGACATGTAGAAGAGAGACGTGTAAAGACACATGATGATTTATATGAGTCAATGATGCAGATGTAAAGAGAAATATGAAACATATAACGAATATATATAATATGGAGAAAACCATAATACAAAAGAACAATGTAAATAACTTGAATAAAGTAAAATGGGGTAAAATAGTACAAATAGTACATAATAAAAATATAAATAATACCAATCCAAAATACAATAATACCACATGGGGCAGTAAAACAGAGAAGAGTGATCTAGCTCCATCGGGCACCAGGGAATGGACCAATGGGAATCGCAACAAGGGCAGAAAATCAAAGTGAGGAAAAGGGAAATAATAATAATAAGAATAAAAAACAATTGCAGAAAAATAAATTACAAAAAACGACGAATTTCAAAGTCACTGTTCAGGCCAGCAGGAATCAGAGTACCGCATTCAAAGATGAACCTCATTTCTTCCTTAGCCAAAATAAGGTCCAGATCGCCCCCCCTCCAACTTCTCTTAACTTTCTTAAGGATGCAGAACTCTAATCCCGCTGGATCCTGTGCATGTATTTCCTTAAAATGCAAAGATAAACTATGTAGCTCATGCCCTTTTCTTATGTTGCGAAGATGTTCCCCTATTCTGACAGATAGAGATCTTGACGTCCTCCCAATGTAATTTAATCCACATGGACATGTGAGACAATATATGACATATTTGGAGGCACAATTAAGTATACCCCTAATGCGTATGATCTTACCACCTATAGTCACATCATGAAATCTTTTAATCTTGCAGAAGTTCTTACAACCTAAACATTTCCCGCATTTATAAAATCCATCCTGGACCTCCAGTATACGAGCTCCTCTATCTCTTCTACTTACATAAGCACTATTTACTACAATGTCCTTAATGTTTTTAGCCCCCCTACAAATGAAGCAGGGTTTATCGGGGATGATATCCCGTAGAATAGGGTCCTGCCTAAGGATCTCCCAATATTGGCAGACTATATTTCTAATACCCCTATTACCTACACTATAGTCAAAAATAAAAGGAACTACAGAGGAATCTTGGGATACGGGGTCTTTATGTGCTCAATATTCAATGAGGGTATACCTATCGATGGTCTTAACTTCTTCCACAATGTTTTTAACGGTGTCCCTATCATAACCCGTTTCAACGAAGGCACCGGTCAACCTATCCGCCTGCTGTTGATATTCTCTTAAATCTGTGCAGTTACGTTTCATTCTGAGTATTTGCCCTCGTGGGATACATTTTAGCCGTATGGGCAGTAATTTAACGAGATTGGAAAAGGAGGCATTGAAAGACCTACGGGAAGATGAACAAATTATTGTAAAGCCAGCGGACAAAGGGGGGGTTGTTATCTTATCCAAGCAACAGTATGTGGCTGAAGCTGATAGAATCTTGAGTGATCAGGATACTTATGAACTGTTGAAGGGTGACCCTACGGAAAAAATTGTTAACATAGTTGAGAGATTCCTAATAAAGGGGAGGGACGAAGGTATCCTCAATGAACGGGAATTCGAATATCTTAGGGTTCCCCATCCACGTATCCCAGTTTTCTACTGGCTCCCCAAGTTTCATAAAAGTGTCACCTGCCCTCCGGGCAGACCGATCATAGCAGGTATTGATGGGGTTTCCAGCAGAATATCTGAGTACCTTGATCGGCTGCTGCAACCCATTGTGGCTTTGGGACCTTCCCACCTTAGGGACAGCATTGGTGTCCTTCAGGAATCGGAGTGGCTAGAATGGCAATCGGGATACTGGCTTGTAACAGGAGATGTGGAGTCCTTGTATACCATAATTCCTCATAATAAGGGATGTGAGGCGGTAACCCATTTCCTTGAGGGGTCAGGGAACTTTTCCCAGAAACAAATTGACTATACAGTGGAGGGCATTCTGATGGTCCTTGAGAATAATTTTTTTTCGTTTGATGGTAAATTTTTCTTACAGAAGAGGGGCATGGCTATGGGGGCGAGGTTTGCGCCCAGCTATGCGAACCTGTTTATGGCCCACTGGGAATCCCAGTGGGTCTACGGTTCGCATGGCTGGGCGCCTGACCTCGTCCTCTATAGGAGGTACATTGACGATGTCCTTCTCATATGGAGGGGCACGGAGGATGGCCTTAAATTGTTCATGGACCATTTGAATGCCAATGACTGGGGCATCAAGCTGTCATTTAATTGGAGCACTACTATTGTTAATTTCCTAGATTTGGAGATATATGTCAGGGAAGGGCAATTACATACACGCACTTTTTTTAAACCCACTGATGTCAATAGCTTTATTGATCTTAATAGTGGGCATCTGTCATGCTGGCTTGAGGGAGTCCCACGAGGGCAAATACTCAGAATGAAACGTAACTGCACAGATTTAAGAGAATACAACAGCAGGCGGATAGGTTGACCGGTGCCTTCGTTGAAAAGGGTTATGATAGGGACACCGTTAAAAACATTGTGGAAGAAGTTAAGACCATCGATAGGTGTACCCTCATTGAATATCGAGCACATAAAGACCCCGTATCCCAAGATTCCTCTGTAGTTCCTTTTATTTTTGACTATAGTGTAGGTAATAGGGGTATTAGAAATATAGTCTGCCAATATTGGGAGATCCTTAGGCAGGACCCTATTCTACGGGATATCATCCCCGATAAACCCTGCTTCATTTGTAGGGTGGCTAAAAACATTAAGGACATTGTAGTAAATAGTGCTTATGTAAGTAGAAGAGATAGAGGAGCTCGTATACTGGAGGTCCAGGATGGATTTTATAAATGCGGGAAATGTTTAGGTTGTAAGAACTTCTGCAAGATTAAAAGATTTCATGATGTGACTATAGGTGGTAAGATCATACGCATTAGGGGTATACTTAATTGTGCCTCCAAATATGTCATATATTGTCTCACATGTCCATGTGGATTAAATTACATTGGGAGGACGTCAAGATCTCTGTCTGTCAGAATAGGGGAACATCTTCGCAACATAAGAAAAGGGCATGAGCTACATAGTTTATCTTTGCATTTTAAGGAAATACATGCACAGGATCCAGCGGGATTAGAGTTCTGCATCCTTAAGAAAGTTAAGAGAAGTTGGAGGGGGGGGGGGCGATCTGGACCTTATTTTGGCTAAGGAAGAAATGAGGTTCATCTTTGAATGCGGTACTCTGATTCCTGCTGGCCTGAACAGTGACTTTGAAATTCGTCGTTTTTTGTAATTTATTTTTCTGCAATTGTTTTTTATTCTTATTATTATTATTTCCCTTTTCCTCACTTTGATTTTCTGCCCTTGTTGCGATTCCCATTGGTCCATTCCCTGGTGCCCGATGGAGCTAGATCACTCTTCTCTGTTTTACTGCCCCATGTGGTATTATTGTATTTTGTATTGGTATTATTTATATTTTCATTATGTACTATTTGTACTATTTTACCCCATTTTACTTTATTCAAGTTATTTACATTGTTCTTTTGTATTATGGTTTTCTCCATATTATATATATTCGTTATATGTTTCATATTTCTCTTTACATCTGCATCATTGACTCATATAAATCATCATGTGTCTTTACACGTCTCTCTTCTACATGTCTCTCCCACATATGGAACTTGTACCTGACGGAGATATATATGTCCTTATGGAATGTACATCCTTAATAAGGACCTGATCTGCGGAGTATATGCGTAGCCCGGTGGACATAATGTAAGGATAAAGGACCTCCTCCTAAAGGTGGCGTCTGTGGAATTAAGGAAAATGCGAATAAAGCATCCTACGTGCGAGAGGAGGAGGATTGATGGCCGAATACCACGACGCATGCGCCCACCCTCACATAGGGAACTGCGATATTTTACTTCCGAAAGGGAATCCCGGAAGTGCCACGAACCAAGCTGGGACGCAGAGAGGACCGGAAGGGGCGTCTTGTTAACACACTTGTAAATCTGTACACTTAATGACTGTTACTATAAATGTATGCCTGTCAGACTTGTTTAATTATATATTTTTTTCTGATACCAACTGATGAAGCTGCGTTAGCGACGAAACGCGTTTTGGATGTATCCGTTTATTTTATTTATTTATTAAATCGTTTTTTACTTCATGGTGGTGAGTTTACCAGTTATTTCTCACCTAGCGAAGGGGTTTGGTGTATCCCTATCTACACCCAGGCGTATATACAGAGCCAGTGAATTTACACAGGCTCTTTACCACGTAAGTGTTGCGACCACCTGGCCTATACTATTCTGTGGTTTACAATGCTGTACTATGGTATGTGTCTACTTCGTTTCATGTACGGTCCATGCGAATAACTTCTGGAATTTTATGAAGACGGGACGGGGTCATCCCTGAAGAGACCCACTGCGATCATATTGAGCCTATATTGTACAGGCTCCATCATATGTGAGTTCTATCTTTTCACGTATCCACCTGATATCCGTGTACAGACCTACTGCGCCATATACGTGTTTTTTCTATTTTTCTCTTTTATGTACATTGACCTTCATCTGCTCCCACTGGATTGAAGCGTCTCACAGGTCATTACTGTACTACCTTGTATCCACAATACTTTTGGGGTGCACATCCCCTGTTTGTGGTGTATCATTCACCTCCCACAATAGTGGGGCATTGTACTAGCGCTGTTCTTCCCTTAGTATTACAAAGCTGGTGCTAACTGGGTTGGCTGCCGGCTGGGTGGAGTAGAGGTAACATCACTGCTCTGCGTGGAGAGAGCCTGTGGAGACATGGGTTTGATCCAGGCAAGAGCACCTTTCCAGTAAGTGTCCTTGGGCAAGACACCTAACGGTGCATACTCGCCACCCAGGACATACTTGAAAACGAGAGAAATCTCAGTGTATCCTTCCTGGTAAAATCCTTTCTCAAAAAAAAAAAAAACTTAACCAGAGCTGTTGTAAACTTACCAGCGCCATTATAGTCTATGGACCTGTTAAGTTTACAACAGCTCTGGCTAAGTTAGCACCAGATTTGCAATACTGTCCCAGGGAGGGACAAGGCAATAAGCATGGTCAATAAACTGAACGGTGCAAGATACAATGAGGGTTAGTGCAGAGGCAAGGTCAGTAAACAGGAACCAGATTTGGTACAAAATATCCTCACAGAGGCAGGAAGGGTTAACCCCTTCTCTGCTGAGCCATTTCACGCCTGTGGGCTGAGCTACTTTTTACCGCTTTTGGTCATCATGTTTAAACGAGATTTGAAGCCACCTTTTATTATATGACCCAGACATATTATATATCGTTCTTTCTGGCAGACTCCGCAGATTCATAATATATGATTATTATATGTATACGTCATGTCCTGCCTGTATTTTATAACAAAAAAATGCAATAAAATTAGAATTTTCAATCATCTACAGCAGGGATCTCAAACTCACGGCCCCCCAGATGTTTTTGCCTACAAGTCCCAGAATGCTTTGAATGCAATAGATGGCCGTGGAATCATGGGAGTTGTAGTTCAGAAACATCAGGGGGGCCAGAGTTTGAGAACCCTGATCTACAGTGTGTGTGTTTTTTCCCACATTTTTATCATGTGAGCCTTTGGGCTATTTTCTATGGGGTGCGCTTGTTAAAAAAAATAGAAATTGGGACTCGTTAAAATTTTGGGGGAATTATGTGATTTTTAGCAAACGCACCCCATAGAAAAAAATCATTAGTGCAGCATCATTGTTCACATTATAATTGAAATGTGAACAATATTGCTGCATTAATATAAAACACACCAAGAAAAAGAAAAAAAAGGATTTTTTTTTAATATTATTAATTTAAATATTTTCTCTACTTTAAACATGGTCGTGTTTGGTATTATTCAAAAAGGCCATGCTCAGGCCTTTCGAATGATACCAAACAAGAGCCCCCTAGCTGCCACCATTTGAACCCCCTATCTCCACCAGGGGATTTTCTTGGGAAATCCCTGGGCAGCTAAGGGTTCCCCGGCTAACTGATGTCATTGCACTATGTGCGATGACGTCCGGCAGCGAGGGGGACCCGGAGGTGGAGCCGCCATCCAAGATGGTGGCCCCCACTGGATCTAGACGCCGAATGGCGCCAGATCGCGGTCCGACATTTAAAGGGTTAAAGCAGGGCTCAAATTTCCACTCGCATTTGGCAAGTGGAAATTGAGAGCAAGGGGAAATGCACACACAGGCAGCACAATAAATTATTTTGTGCTGCATATTCCAGTGGTGCCACCATGCACCCCCCTCCCTTCCCCAAGCTGCATGGTGGCAGGGATCAGCTGCCTAACCTGACCCAGCTCGTCTCTGTCATTGTCAGGGGTTGGAGAGGAGCTTCCCTGCCTCCTCGCACTGCTCATACTGGGCTCTGATGACTGGGTATACATGTATCTGGGGTCTGATGTCTGGGTACATTATTTTTTTAACTTTATTCTAAATAAAACCTTTAACAGTGTAATTTCATAAGATCATTTAAGTGGGTGTGTTTAGGGGAAGAGTTAAGGGCTGGGTAGGGGTTAGGTGGAGCAACTGGTGGCAAGTAACTCTTATGCCCTGGTTAGTAGCTTGGAACTTGAAATTTTGAGCCCTGGGTTAAAGCCAGGCACCGCTTTGAAGGGCAGACACTGCCCTTCAAAGCGGTGCCTGTCTTTTTTTTGTAGACCCTCCCGATCGGGAGGGAGGGAGAGGGATCCGAAAGGATCTCCCCCCCTCCCTTTCAGGCTATCTCCTGGGGGGTCACCTGAAAATTACATCATCGTGTCTGACGCAATGATGTCATTACGGCGGGGTGGTCTATAAAATCGGTGTCTGGCTTTGAGGAAGTCAGAACGCCACGGGACCCCAGACCAGAGAGGTGAGTATCTCTCTGGCCCCCTGCCGAGCGGAAGACGTGTGGGGAACGACATCCTCCACATACAGCTGGAGGCAATGAGGACGTTCCCCACGTTTTCCGCAGTGAAAGGGTTAAGGCAGAAAGGCAAGGTCACAGATCTAGCTGGGTCAGTACACAAAATAAACACAGAGGCAGAAAGAGTTAAAGCACAAGGAAATACAAGGTAAGGACACCGGGAGAAATAAAAAATAAACCAAAGGACTGTTATGTCTCGACCCTGCCCCCTGGTGGTGAAGGGCCTCCATGTCTGTATTCCCCTGTGGTTGTGTTTGGCTGTGCTGTATGGGGCTGTTCTGGGGTTCCAATGTGATCTCCTGGTCTGGGGTCACAAGGCCCAATCACACAGACCCACTCCCTATAAGTATCCCAGCAGCACAGAGCCTCATTGACGGTTTGTGGAGTTTAATGGTGGTTGTGGCCTGTTTGTTCTCAGTGTTGCTGCAAAGCATTCTTGTCCTAGTGATTTCTGGTTTTGACCTCGGCTGTGTTTCCTGACGATCCTTTTCTGCTCACTCCTGGTACTCTGTATGCTGATCTGTTGCAACCTCTGCCTGTATGACCATTCTTGAATGTATCATGCTTCATGTACCTTGTCTGTCTTAGTTTAGTATATATTCAGAGGCCGCTTATAAGGACCTATTTAGTATAGTCTGTCTGTTTGCCTTAATACTCTTGTCCCTTTGTCTCTATGTTTCCTATATAGTCTGTTATGAGTGTTATGTTTTGTTTATATGCAACTCTATGATTTATCTCTATGGCACTTGCTTCCTGTGATGCGTTTCCTGTTCTGTTCTGTGTGTCTCTTAGTGATGGGAAGTTCGGATCATTTTTGTGAATCGGATCGATTCGGATCATTCATAAAAATGATCCGGATCATGATCCGAATCACCGGATCACTAAGTTAAACAGGGGGGGGGGGTGTGACTCACCAGTAACCGTTTCTCTCTCTCAGTCACGCCCCGTGCTGCCGATTGGCTCCGCCCCCTTACAGTCTCTCTCTCTGAAGCTTCTTCCTGCCTTCTTTGTTGATGTCACTGAAGGCAGGCAGAAGGAAAGTAGCTCCTCCTCTCTGCATTCATTCACACTCAGTACTAGTATGAAGTACCGATTGGACCTGTCCCTTTGCTTATAGCATTAGCAATAGCTTTTTATAAAGCAAGGCAAGGAAGAATGATTGTAATTATCCCCTGGGTCTCCCTGCACTCTCCGGCTTATATTACTATACAGATAATATCAAAACTCCTCCTCTTGCACCCTACACCAGTGATGGCGAACCTTGGCACCCCAAGGTTTCTGAACTACATGTCCCATGATGCTCAGTCAGCCTTTCAGTGTGGGTAAGCATCATGGGACATGTAGTTCTGAAACATCTGGGTGTCAAGGTTCGCCATCACTGCACTATATTATCAAACCTCCTGCCTGCTTTGGTGATGTCAGTGAAGGCAGACAGAAGGTTTGCAGCTCCTCTCTAATGTTATAATTAAAAAAAAACCAATTGAATTATTTTAATTTATTTTATGTGGAAGTTAGTGATACAGATGTAAAGGAATCCAGATCTTTGGGGCAGTGAGGGTTAATCCTTTATTTAGTTATTGAAGGATCATTGAGCCTGTGTAATGTTTTTAAGATGCAGAATCAGATCCTTCTCACTGACTGAATGGTTACAATGTAATACATTAGAGCTGGGAGGCGGAGCTGACTCACACACTCTAGGATCACATTACAGCTGCTGGGAGAGCTTCACTGACTGAATGAAAAAAAACAAAAAAAAACGGATCGTTCAGCTTGGTGATTCGAATCACTCAGTTCAGTGAAAAGATCCGGATCAAAAGAACGATTCGTTCATGATCCGGCCATCACTAGTGTCTCTAAGAACATGACTTCTGTTCACTAATGGCTTGCACTATCATTATTATCCACATAAAACATGGTGTCAGAAGCACTTGAATCTGCGCTGCTTCTACTCATGGGACACTGAAAGCTGCCTGTCTTGCAGTGAGAGACCTTAGAGCTGACTGTGCCTCCTGTAGTGATTGCAGTCCTGTACTGAAAGCTGAGCACTGGAAGCAAGAAAAGCAGCATCATGGCAGCTGCACACAGCATTCCACTACCTGAGACAATGAGGGTGAGTGGGGATTGCAGCAGTAACTGAGATAACTTCAGAGCTGAGTTTGAGGATTACTCCCTAGCAACAGGATTACATGAGAAGCCTGCAGCAGTGCAAGCAGCTACACTGAGGAGAGTGATGGGCAGTGAATGCCTTCATGTTTACAAGCATAATCTGAACCTCACAGAGGAGCAGAAGAGTGACACTAAAGCCATCCTGGATGCCTTAGAAGTTTTTTTCAGACCCTCTAAAAATGTCATATATGAAAGATATATATTTGGCTGCTGCAAGCAAGAAGAAGGTGAAACAATAGATAACTTTGTCACACGGCTAAGAGAAAAAGCTGCAAGCTGTGAGTATGGGTCTCTGAGAGATGAATTTATTCGTGACAAAATAGTTCTAGGTATCACTAGCGAAAGCACATGCCGACGCTTATTAAGAGAAAATGATTTAAATCTACAAGCAGCAATTGTGATATGTCGTACTGCAGAGCTTACTGACAAACATATGAGAGCTATGGAGCAGGATAAACAGACTGACAGTATTAATGCAGCCTCCAAGCAACAGCCAAGCTTGAAGAACCACCAGCTTCAGCACAAAAATCACCTCCGCAACTCACCTGGGAGCGCGCTTACATCATGCAAGTACTGTGGCAATGTACAGAGAAAAAGGACAGTGTCCTGCATATGGGAAAAGCTGTAGAGCATGTGGTAGATTAAATCATTTTGCTGGAGTGTGTTTGTCCAGTAAAAGAGAAGCGAGGAACCTGCACACACTTGAGCACAGGTCAGATCTTGAGGATGCACACTTGCTTAGCACTGATGTGGTTTACACAAAGGAATGCATTGGTGCTGTACAATCTAAAGGACAAAAATGGTTTGTAAATCTCATACTAAATAATATATGCCAACCCTGCCCTGTGTAATGTTATGGGTTTAAAAGATAAAATGAAACTGGCACCTAGGGCACCTCTTCAGCCTAGTGGCACCAAATTGAAATTATATTCAGGGGAGTTAATGTAATCATTAGGGCGTTTCCAAACAGAATGCTGCATACGTGGACATATGCACAAACTTGAATTTGAGATTGTGGAGGCCGATCAGAAACCGCTACTGTCTGGTTCAACATGTGAGCACCTGGGTCTGATGCAGTTCACCATTCCTGCTGAGCTCCACAATGTCGATAATCTGTCTGCGAAATCCTTGACTAGGCCACTGACAAAACAGCAAATCCTCAAAGTCTATAGTGATGTGTTTGATGGCCCCATAATATCTGTTCCAGGAGAGGTTCACTTTGAACTTGACCCTACCATTCCACCAGTACAATGTGCACCACGCAATGTGCCAGTAGCCATTAAGCCGCAGGTCATAGCGCAACTGGTTAAGTATGAAGCTGAAGGGCATCTTATTTCAGTATCAGAGCCTACGGATTGGATAAGCAACATGGTAGTTATTAGGATGCCTGAGAAGATCAGAATTTGCATCGATCCCAAGTTTTTGAATATGGCCCTGAGACGGTCACACTACTTAATGCCAACACTTGACAATGTTTTGCACAAACTACCCAAAGCACGGATTTTTACCCTTGTTGATGCTATAGATGCCTTTTTGCAGTGCAAACTAGATCAAAAGAGTAGCTACATGACCACATTCTGGACTCCTTGGGGCAGAAAAAGATGGCTCAAACTGCCATTTGGAGTCTCTGTAGCACCGGAGGTATATCAGCGAAAGCAGCATGAACTATTATGTGGGCTCGATGGAATTGAGCCAATAGCCGATGACATTCTCATAGTTGGCTGCGGTGATACAGATGAAGAAGCTGCACATGACCATGATGAGAAGCTACTAGCACTACTGGATCGTTGCAGGGAGGCAAGGCTGAGACTCAGCGTAAAGAAATTGCAGTTCAAGGTGCAAGAAGTCCATTTCCATGGACATATCCTGTCCTCACAAGGCTTAAAAGCAGACCCTGATAAGATTGGAGCCATTGTGGACATGCCACAGCCTTCCGATGCCAAAGCATTACAGCGTTTTATTGGCTTTGTCACATATCTAGCTAAATTCATGCCACACCTGTCTGAGGTGTGTGAGCCATTAAGAAGACTTCTGGATAAGGATGCAGTTTGGCACTGGCTTCCCAAACATGACCAGGCAGTGGAGAAGATAAAACAATTGGTCACTGCCGCTCCGGTGTTGAAATATTATGATGTCACAAAGCCTGTTACAATACAAAGTGATTCAAGCAAAAATGGCCTAGGATGTTGTCTACTGCAAGAGGAGCAGCCAGTTGCATATGCGTCCAGAGTTCTTTCATCAGCTGAGCAAAATTATGCTCAAATTGAAAAAGAATGTTTAAGTATTGTGTTTGCCTGTCAGCGCTTCCATCACTATCTTTATGGCCGGGATACAATCACAGCTGAAACAGATCACAAACCACTAATAGCCATATTTAAGAAGCCTCTTTTGTGTGCTCCCAAGCGTTTGCAGAGCATGATGCTTACATTGCAGCATTACAACCTCGATGTGGTCTACAAGCCAGGAAGTCAAATGTACATCAGTGATACCCTGAGCAGAGCTACTACGACTCATGTGACACCCAGAAATGAGCATGAGCACCATACAGTTTGTTTGCTGCAGCAGGAACAACTTTTCTTTGCTGAAGTCAATCAAGCAGATTATCTTAACGTCACAGATCAGTGTCTACATCAGCTTCAACAGCACACAGACCGAGATGAAACTTTACAAGCGCTAAAGTCAATTGTTCTAAACGGGTGGCCTGATGACAAGGATACAGCACCTGCAATTGTGAAGGAGTATTGGTCTTTCAGAGATGAGATCAGCGTACAAAATGGCATTTTGTACAAAAGCCCAAGAGTTATAGTGCCAAGGTCACTGAGAGCAGAAATGTTATTACGCATTCACTCAAGCCACATTGGGGGTGAGGCGTGCTACAGACAAGCTCGCGATACGCTTTACTGGCCTAATATGCAAGGTGAAAGCAAAGATTTTGTCAGTAATTGTCCCACTTGCAATGAATTTGCACACTTGCAACAAAAAGAGACCATGATGTCGCATGAGATACCTACACGTCCTTGGCAGATTGTCAGTATGCAGTTATTCAACTATGCGGGAAAAGAGTACCTGATATTAGTTGATCATTACTCAGACTTCTGGGAAATTGAACTGCTTCCTGACTTATCCACTGAAACTACAGTTAAGAGGTGCAAGGCACAGTTTGCACGTCATGGCCAACCTGATAAAGTGATTTCTGATAATGGCCCTCAGTTCTCAAGCTTACAATTCAGAAAATTTAGCTTTGAATGGGAATTTGAGCATGTAACTTCTTCACCACGTCATCCTCAGGCTAACGGCAAAGCTGAATCTGCAGTGAAGATTGTAAAATATTTATGCAAGAAAGCACAAAGTGATGGTAAAGACCAGTGGAAGGCAATCTTACACTGGAGGAACACTCCAACTGTGGGCATGGATAGTAGCCCAGCACAGAGACTGCTGTCACGAAGATTAAAGACTTCCTTACCTGTGGCCAACAAACTACTTGAACCCTCTGTGATACAAGGGGTACCAGAAAAGTTAGGGCTTAAGAGGCAAGTGTTCAAGGCACAATATGACACATCTGCAAGAGATTTGCCTGGAGATAGAACAAGTCGTTGGAGAATGGGTACTTGTCTGCAAAAGGTTGCACCACGCTCCTATCTTGTGGACATTGATGGAACTCTCTATCGGCGCAATCGTGTGGATCTGCGTGTGGCTGAAAAGCCTGATTCACATTATCCAATTGTCAGGCCAGACTCGCCTGGTACTGCAAAGGCAAATTCACCAATTGGCAGTAAGGAATGTGCAGAGATGATGCCACAGACTAATACTACGGACAGTCCGGAGCAAGCGGATTTATCGGACGGGAGTGAATGGCAGAGCATGCCAGTAAGTGGTGAGAAGAGCCCAGTAACCTCTGAGAGGGCTGAGAAACTCTCTATACAACGAGGGCCAGTCTTCACCCGCAGTGGTAGACATTCACAACCGCCCAAAAGACTTAACCTGTAAATATGTTATTACAAGGATTCATCTAAATTTCACAATGATCATTTATTAATATTAAGAGGGAGATGTTATGAGTGTTATGTTTTGTTTATATGCAACTCTATGATTTATCTCTATGGCACTTGTTTCCTGTGATGCGTTTCCTGTTCTGTTCTGTGTGTCTCTTCTAAGAACATGACTTCTGTTCACTAATGGCTTGCACTGTCATTATTATCCACATAAAACATAGTCCTGAAGTGCAGTTCAGTTCCTGTTTCGGCTGAGTCTGTCAGTTTGTTGACTGCCCTGCAGCCTGCACAATTCATTTACTGTCATACATTGTTTGTGTTTCTGTGCATGTCCTGGGTTATCTGTCGGTCTTGAAACCTTCGGAGCTTAGTGGCAATTCAGTCCTGCTTTTGTGCTCCTTGGATTTGGAGAAACAAGTCTGTTTTATTGATCTGTCCAGTCAGTAGCTCACTTGCCTTAAGGGCGAAACTCCATGTTCCAAGCCAGTGGGCCAACCGTTACAAGGGCAGGGTCAATAAAAGAAATATAAAAGGTGAGGGAAACAGGGAACCAAATTAACAAAGAACCAGAGGCAAGGGTAGAGAGCATGCTGAATTATGGTCCAGACAGAATAACATCCAGGCTGGAGACAGAGCACTGCACCATGGGAGTCATGCACTTAAATAGCTGCTGGACAGGAGGATTCTGGGCTGATGGCAGCAAGAAACTCCTACACCTGATGCAGGAAGGCAAGGCAACACTAAGAGCTGACTTGGATTGACTCAACTACTGGATTAGCTGGCCCTCCTGTGAGCTCCAGGGTTGGAAGCATGACCTATATACCGTCCAGCCACTTTATTAGGTACACCATAGCTGTACACACAAAGGGCAGTATTACAAAGTTGGTGCTAACTTAACCAGAGCTGTTGTTAACTTAACAGCTCCATAGTCTATAATGGCTCTGGTAAATTTACAACAGCTCTGGTTAAGTTAGCACCAACTTTGTAATATGGCCCAAATAGTTTGTTCCTTTGTTGCGGGTCACGTGGCCATTTTTGGGTTAAAAAACACCAGCAGATCAACCTCCCCGTTATCAGTTTTGACTTCAATCCACTGCGATAAGGGGAAATGGCAAAGATCTAATGGACTTTGAATGTGGCGTTATCGTAGGTGCAAGACGTGCTGGATGAAGCGTCTCTGAGATGGCAATTCTCCTTCTTATACAATAATCTCAAGGTGTATGGAGAATGGTGCATCGAACAAAAAACGTTGAGTCAGCAGCAGTCATGTAACTATGTAAATCACTCTTTGATGAGAGAGGTTGGAGGAGGATGGTTAGACTTGTGCAAACCAACAGACAGGCCACTGTTGCCGAACTGATACCAGAATTCAATGGTGGTACTCAAAAAACCATCTCGCAAAGCACCACTAGACTCAACCTGTTGCAGATGGGGTACAACAGCCACATCGGGTACCATTGTTATCAGAGAAGAGTAGGAAAGCATGGCTTCTGTGGGCAGAGCAACACCAGCACTGGATCATCAAAAACTGGAAAAAGGTCGCTTGGCCTGATGAGTCGAAGTTCCTGATGAATCATGTTGATGACAGACATAGAATTTGGTGCAAACACCATGAATCCATGGTGAAAAAGAAAATTCATTTAGAGCGCTCTTAATAAATCAATAAACTGTGCAGCCAAAATGTGAAGGTAAAACACAGCAGAACACTGCTACTGTTGTAAGATATAAGCAGGGTTATTCAGAGAAAGGTGAAAACCAGGAGAATTGCCAGGAGAATGAACAATTCTAGACCGTATAGCCGATTTGGAAAGTGAGATAAATGGGAGAATTTTTCTGGTTTGGCTATTTTGACTTAGAATTTTCACTTCTCCAGGCATTCTCCTGGTTTTCACCGCTCTCTGAATAACCCTGATAGTCCCACATGGTGCTATATTACATATTCAGCAGGGGTCAAGACCTGGGAAAAAAAGTGAGGGAACTCACCCAAGAATTCCACAACCCCCATAAAAAAAAAGATAGATAGATATGTCTTAGTCCAAGTAGCCCCGCACTCCACATACAAGATTATTTTGCTCCGGTGCTAAAATTTTGACTGCATCCAAACATCCTCCAAATTTCAGATGCACACGGAGACTATCAGGGTAATTCAAAGAGATCCGAATTGCTTGAGAAAGGTAACCGAAAGCTGAAAATCAGCGTTCGGTTACCTTTCTTGGCCATTCGGCTATCCAGAGAGCAGGCAATTCGCGCTCAGTGCCTGTTCGAGGGCAGTGAAATCCCCATAAAAAAGCACTGCTTCGGATATTCAGAGAACAAAACCAGCAGTGAAAGGTTCCTGAAATGCCCTACCATTCGGTGGTTTAATTCGGCAGGTTTATTCAGGCGAATCCCATAGGCTTCAATGTTAAAAATATTCCCGTTTTAATTCAATATCTAATAAACCGTTCGTTATAAAATTCTGCAGTAAAGAGTCTCTTTATTTATAGATTTTCCTGGATTTTTTTTTTTTTAAAAAGTCAGATTTTTTTAAATTTATTTTTTAACTTAATTTCTTTTTTCTGTAACAGCCCTTTTTATTATCATTCCTTGGACCTCATGTAAATTTAAGACATTTTCGCTCAGTAGTTTCTTTGCAAACAGCGTTTCACTTTTCACACATTCAAGCAAACTGTTTTGCTAATTTATTCACTGCCTTCGTCTGCGGTGTCGGCTTTTTCCGGCGGCTTCGCTGCATGTGATCGGCTCCTGCTCGGGTTTTTCCGTGGTTTTCGGCAGGTCAATCCAGATGTTTTTGCGGGTTTTCTGCATGCATTCGCCGGGTTTTGCGGTTAGTTTTCGTCAGGTTTGCGGCAGCCTTTCCCTGCAATTCGGGGACCCTGTGGTGCTTGCTGAGTACACCGCAGGGTCACCGAAATGGGATCGGCAAAACAAACCGAATTGAAGAGAACGAAAAGTCACCGAACGTGCGGTGACTTTTCGATTCTCTTTGAATAACCCTGTATGTAAAATTTAATAAAAAATTTTTAATGTTGCATAATACGCATAAATCGTTTCAGTTCCCAAAGGAAAGGATCCTGAGGAACATATATATACTGTATATATCTCCTCCAAATTTTAGATGCACACGGAAACTATAAGGGTTATGTAGAAAGAGGTTAAAACCAGGAGAATGGCTGGAGAAGTGAAAATTCTAGCCGTTTTGGAAAGTGAGATAAATGGGAGAATTTTTCTGGTTTGGCTATTTTGACCTAGAATTTACACTTCTCCAGTCATTCCTCTGAGTTTCACCTCTCTGAATAACCCTGTATGTAAAAAAAAATGTAAAAAAATTAATGTTGCATAATACACATAGATCGACGTTCCAGTTCCCAATGGAACTTTCCTCAGGATCCTTTCCTTTGAGAGCACTGAAACGTCGACCTATGCGTATTATGCTACATTATGTAAAAAATTTTAAAAAAATTATTTAGTCTCCGTGTGCATCAAAAATTTGGAGGAGATATATATCTCAAGGCCGAAACGATCATCAAGGGTTGCTGCACCTCTCGTGCAGGGATGACGTCCTTGGCAAACAGTACTGGCCACCCTCATTGGGTGAGAGCAGACTGATTTGCATATGGAGCATTCATCCCTGTAATGGCACAAGCAAGCTAAAACCTTGTGAGACCTGAGCGGGCACCCACCGTAGAGCAGGCCACTAGTGCTGTTGCTCGTCCTCAGGATCCTCACACCCCCCCTTTCTCTCACAATATATATAAACTAGTTGTAAAGCCTGCCCGGAGGGCAGTCTATTGTTGTCACCAGCTCAGAATTCGTATCCACATATTTGCTTTTCAATGTCCTATCTCTATACATAATTGTGTTTGTAACGCGTCCGTCGCCGTCCCGTCCGCGACGGCCGAATGATCAGCTCTGATGGGTGCGCGTGCAGCTGACAGCGCATTACAAAGGCATTTATATATTAGAGCAGGCTCCTCTTCCCTCTTAGTTTGTAAGCTCACGGGAACAGGACCCCTCTTAGGCCAGCGTCAGACGAACGCAGTGATTACGTCCGTGTTGCCGCACATTTTAAAATCCGTCGTAGCATAGAATCATGATCAATAGAGACCCACACACGAAGTGCGTCCGCACCGAACTGCGCACGCACAATGCACGTGGCAAACGGACGCAAGGTAGGCAAGAACGTAAAAACGCTAGACGGAGGTGCAGAGAGCGCCACGTCAGCATAGCGTTCTGTGTGCGTGTTGGCACAAAGTCAGACGCAGCGCATTTGTGATGTCCAGCACCTTGACGCACACAATGGCTTTTCATATCATTTTCCGATTTATTTATTTTTTTAATCATTTTTCATATAAATTTTATTTCCCATAGTTCCCTTTTTTCTACGTCCGTCAAACAGACTGTGTGGTGTCTACAGTATCTTCTGTCAGTATGTCTGTCCGTTATGCACGCACACAGAGTGTGCTGACTGTATTCATCTGACATTAGCCTTAGATTGTAAGCTCCTGGGAACAGGATCCATTACTCCGTGGACAGGGCAAGATTGGATTTGGGAGAGCCGGTGGTGGAAGTGACAGGCAGGGGGGCAGAGTTACCTCGGGGGGGGCCCACGGGAAGGCAGGCTGTCAGCGTGGACCATACAGCGCAGCACAGCGCTCACCTCGTCCCAGTGCGCACATCCAACTGTGCTGGATGCTTGCACAGCCGAAGGGTAGGGCTGTGTGCGCATCCGTGCTGTTAGATGTGTGCGCATCCTTGATGGCGATGGAGGAAACAGTTTTATATACAGAAATGAATAATAGCTGTCCCGGTGGCCGGTAGCTGCATGATGTGCAGGGCACAGGGCTCTCTGGAATTGCAATGGGAAGGCTGAGGTGAAAGAAAAAAATGAATAAAAACTTTAACTTTTATTTATACTGGCAAAAAAAATAGAAATGGGTTATAATGTATCATAGCTGTCAAGTGCCCTGGAGCTCAGAGAAAGTCCTGATAAAAGGCATAAGTATTAGTATCTCTGGATATTAGGCTGCTGGAAACATAATATTATATATAATTATAAAATCAGGAGCTGAGTGCATATAATATTGGGTTTCCAGCAGCCTAATATCCAGAGATACTAATACTTATGCCTTTTATCAGGACTTTCTCTGAGCTCCAGGGCACTTGGCAGCTATAATACATTTATTATAACCCATTTGTATTTGTTTTGCCAGTATAAATAAAAGTTAAGTTTTCACTCATTCCCCCTTCACCTTAGCCTTCCCTCTGCTATTCCATATATACCCCCCCCCCAGTTAATAAGGCCCCATGGTGCACTGGGGTACTTTTCTCTGTGCTCCTCCTCCTATGAGGACCCAGCACTCAGAGCAGCTGCCCGGGGAAATGCCAGATTCTCACCCTGGGTCAGAAAGCATTTTAGCCAGGGTCTGTCTGACAGAGGGGCAGCACAACTGGTGGCAAACCCTCTGCCTGCTCACTGTCACCTGTGCCTGTGCCTGGGGGCAGGACGGAGTGGCAGAGGCAGCTCCCGGAAGAGGCAGGAGTCAGATCGGGCAGCTGGCCCTGCACAGGAGCAAAGGGGAAACTTCATCCCATATGCTCTGTTCCTCTCTCTGCTGTCGGATCATGGTAATCAGTCTCCCCAGCAGCCTGTCACTGGCCATCAGCAGGACACAGCATGCCGAGGGAGAGGCTCTTCCTGCGAGGGCGTGCACGCTGGCTAATCCCAAATGTCACTGTCAGTCGGCTGCGATTGGCTGATCCGAGACAGCTCGGCGAGGAGGCTGTGCGAGAGAAGGGGGGACGTGTTTCAGTTAGATGCGCACGCATGCGCAGTCCGTTTTTTGGCGACGGACACGCAGGAGCTTATTGCTTTATGTTATAGATATATATACAGTATATATATACTGCCAATGGTAGGAGCACTCACGGACTTATTAAAAATTCAAATCTTTATTTAGTTAAGCATAAAAAATCTGACATTTCAGCTCATGCAAGAGCCCCAAGGATAAAAACAATTATGCATAACAGTACATTTATACTTTACAAGTCAATGATTCAATAAACTCACCGCCCATGTAGCGCGCGGCTTTCGAAAACGGCAACCCGGAAACTGGAAATGGCGTATTGGGATCGGCTCAACAGCAGTGACGCGTAGAGCCGATCCCGTTATGTCATTTTCGTTTTTTCATTTTAATTTTTTCATAGTCTGTTTGTTTAAAACACCATTTAATAAAATTATGTACATTAAATTATAAATTTTAGATATATACACTAAAACAATTAATTCATACACACACATTAGAAAATTTCAAGTTTGCTATTACTCAAAGTAGTTCACATTTTTCTTTTTTTATATTTTCTTTACGTCTCTTTGATTTTTTAACGTATCTGTCCAAGTAACACAGTTGTGGTTTATTTACCACAGATTTATAATTGATTTTATTTTTTAGCATGCAACACTAGATCACATAGTCCACACCATATGGAGATCTCACACCACACTACACTTAAGTCTTTGTTATTAGTTTAATAACTTTTTAGTAGTTTCACAACACGTTTTATCAGTTTCACAATAATTTTTATCACCTTTTCATCACTTTCATCACTTTGTGGTCAGCTTTAGGTAGCGTCAAGGCACATGTACAGTACACAGGTATTTATGAATACACATAAGGATATCACACAGACATCATTTTGCACACACACTAGAGCACCATAGGATTAATTGACACAACACACTTTTGATATTGTATATTTGATATTCCATATTTTGTATTTAATATATCATTTATATATTCCAATTTATTTGCCCAGGTCTTAGCCATTACACGCGAGTAAGAAGGGAGAGATCGGGGGGCGTGTCCAGACCTTGAGGAGAGCAGCAGCCATTCTGTGGAGCTCCATACCTGTCATGTATATTTTACATCGTTTGGTTTTAATGTAAATTAGTTTAGTGTAAATTCGCTTAGCTTTAGTTTTAAATATACTTATATTTCTTTAGGTAAAAATGTGTTTTTTTTAAAGATACTACCTGTAGCGAGTTCAAATGCTTTCTTTCGTATAGATTGTAAAATAGGTTTGAGTAATTTGTGATTAGGCAAAAGGGTTTTCTCTTTGTTCATCTGCTATCTGTTTACATGTCTCAGAGGTTGGGAGTCACCATTGTCTCAGCCAAAACCTAACTGATATCCTTTACAATAGATTATGTAAATGAGGTGTGATTTGAAGAAAGAGGAATGTTTATTGTAAATATCTGACATAATGTAATTCGCATTTTAGTAGGTCAATGTGGGTCATTTATGCAAATTAGGGCTGTTGGATCTCAGCATAAATTGTGGCGTTTTTGTTCATTAAAGAGCTCAGACAGAGAGAGAATCCTGTTGGAACATACAGCCGCGTCTGGTGTCTCCTTCAGCTACGCAACACTACACACTCAACCTCAGAAGGCACAGAGCGGCCTTCTGGAAATTCCTAACGGCTCCAGGGCAGAGAAACAGAAGCAGGCGGGTCAAGCTGCTCGAGGCGCTGAGGACAGCACTCCCAGTAGCCGGGCTGACCGCAACGAAGGGGTGTTTGGAGAGTCAGGACAGGCGGAAGAGAACGGTTCCGTCACAGTACCGTGCTGCCTGTAATCAGGTGAAAACGGATGTTTTACTGCCTAAATCTCGGCGTGCTCTCCTCCGGCTGATTGCTTTGGTGGCAGGGAAAGGGCAAAAGTGTGGTGATCTCTACAACCCTCTCCGACCAGACTATTGCTGAGTCGTGGTCATCTTGCGGCCTATACCTGGGAACCGGCAAATTGCCCCTTATGCTGCCGAGGCCTCTCAGCCTATGACTTCATAGGTAAGAAGACCATGAAGAGCTGGGTTCCGCAATATCACGGACGATACCTCCGGTGAACACTGACTATTCAATCCCTCCCCCCCAGCACACCCGGGACGGAGCTGGACAGCACAGTTCCGCGATATCGAGCGGCTGATTGGCCCCAGACCGGAGCGTGTGCCACAGTACCTGGTGCCTGCTGGCTGCTAGAGGAGAGGTGGAGGTGTTCCGCTCACCTCCGTGGCTGCCTGGGCTTCGTCTGGTGCTCCCGAGTTACTCCTGTGGAAGATGCGGCCTGCGCGTGGACGAAGCGCGGCGGCCACGTAAGTGGGCTTAAGGCCTAGCCATCTTTAATTTGGGGCCCTCTGATTCTCAGCTCCGACCTGCGGACATCCCAACAACTGGCCGAATTCATCCTCGGAGTGCCTGAGCTACGGACTGGGGATCAGTGCATTACCCGCCGTGCCAACCCCCATTTTTCCCCCCTCTCTGAATCACAGATGCCCTACTGCAGGCAAAGATCGGGGTCCTCGTTAAGGCCGCAGCTCCTTCTGTTTTGCCTACAATCTACTGCAGCAGACCCTGTCTCAACTGGAGTATACATATTGCTTGAATTTTTCTGGTGGTCATTTGCAAGCCCACTGCCTCTCTAATTTTTTTTTTATGACAGATTAGACGCTCAACTTTTATTGGCTGCAGTCTAATTCTTATTAGCTACAACAATTTTTCTGGTGATCCCTCGTGGGTCCACTATCTCCCCTTTTCTCTCATCAATTTTTCTAAAAAAAATGTTTTTGCCTCTTTTAGGAATTCAAATTTTACGGACTGCCCTTGGCGCTCTACTTTTTCCTAATTTTTATAATCAAATTTTTCAAGTGGTCCCTCACGGGACTACTGCTTCCTCCTTTTATTTTTTATATTAGTTTTTTTTCCCATACTTTTTTCTCCACATACATTGCAAAAGGTGTAATCACATTCCCCTGCGTGAAAAGCCCTCCAGACATCTACCAGTTGTAGGGTGTCTAGCGTATGGCGGATGTGCCGATGAACACAAGTTGGGATGGAAGAGTGGCCTGTGGAGGTATCTATGCGCGGATCCAGCGGAACATTAAGATCACCTGCCACAACTAAGGTCCCGGACGCAAAAGAAGGCGACAGAAAATCAAGGTCAGGCAATGGTGTTGATTAGTGTTCGGGAGGTAAACTGACGCAAAAGTGTATTTCATGTCTGCTATTGTACAGTTCACAAACAAAAAGTGACCCCCCCCCTCATCGGAAAGCACATCAATCACCACAGGGGTGTCTCTAGAAAAAAGGATTGCCACCCCTCGGCTTTTACCACCAGAGTAATTGCTAAAGTAGCTCGTCGGGAAAGCCGGATCACTCAAGGACGGGGATGCATCCCGCCTAAAGTGTTTCCTGAAGAAAGACCACTGATACCTTCAGCACCCGGATCTCCCGGAAGAGTCAACGGCGTTTTTCTGGGATATTAAGGCCTTTCACGTTATACGTGAGAAAGCGGAGGGACTTTGGGGAAAAACCCGGTGTCGCAGACATATCTCCAGTGGACGGACAAACAGAGATAAAAAAAAAATAAAAAAGGGGGAGGGAGAGAAGAGAGGAAAGAAGATGAGGAGAAGAAATAAGGTACAGGTTACTGGAGAAAGTCAATGAGGAATGGTACGCCTCCGGGAGAGGCTAGTCGGTACTCAAAAGGAGTTTGACTACCTTCCCGTGTGAAGAACGGCGTCCGGTCCTCGTGGGCGCAAGGATCAAAGATCACCAACCTCCAAACGACCAATAAAATGTATCATAAGTAGTTGACAAATAAAAGGTAGCAAAAGTTAAATAACAAAAATTAAGATAAATACGAAACAATGAGCATTAAGAAGTCCCCTCTGACTTCAAAAATTAAATGTGTGGGGGGAAAAAGACGGCAATAACAATAAGTAACATTATATTAACAGTAGTTAGCATGAGTCTCTCACTAAAAGAGACTCTTCGTCATCTCAATACAAATCTCCCTGTGGGTCCCTAAATCCAGTTAACTCCCTCAGCAACAAGCTGTAAAGAAGGTATACACTCGTCATCCTTAGAGTCAATAACGTGGTCAGGGGTAGTCGTATACCAATAGCTGAAGGACTGAGTAAAAACAAAAAAGGGAGATTTCCTGTCTCCTTCTTTATTCCTCTCTCCGTTCCTCCCTAGTTTCCTCTTTGTTAAGAACTAAAATTGTCTCACCTATAGGAGAGGCAGAGAAAATTGAAGGGCTTGGCCGTGAGTCCAGTCGTATTCCCCCTTTCTGGAAAGTCGCAAAAATTAGAGCAACATCTTAATCTACATACTAATAATAACAATAAATGCCAAACTTAAACAGATGTCAGAAAACAGAACTGGAGCCTCGCAAAAAGGAGAGGCGAAAAAATTAAGTGCCAAAAAATTAGAAAAACAGTCTCTCGCCATGAGGAACCAGAAAAAATTTAAATAAGTGCAACCTCAACATAAAGTGTCGCACAGTAGGGAGAAGTGCTTGATAAAGAGAGGGAAAGAAAAAAAAACGAAACGCCAAAAACAGTCTTCTAGTAACATCTCCCGCTGTCGAACTTATAGAACCCCGCCCTTGAGATGGGAAGCGTACGAAGCATTGGTCGAATCGTCTGTGCGAGCTGAAACAGGATAAACATTTCCCACCTAAACCCCCCAGATTCCTCCACAACACCCCAAGGATCCATCAGCACAGGGCAAACTCTTACTCCTCCGTAATGCGATGATGGTGTCTCTAGCACAGAAGACCCATCCCTCCTGCAAGAGTCATTAACCATAGTGCACAATACTTTGCAACGTGAAGAATAATGGGAGAGCAAGGTGGGGAGAAAAAGAACACAAAAAAAACAACCCCATCTTCCCATACACAAGCCCAATTCTTCCCTCTTCCAATTGCGGAACATCACCTGGGAGTGGAAATAAGTGCGCAACGTAGGTATGTGCCCCACACAGAAATGTTGTCTTGCAAGAAGGACTCCGCCAGTGTCTGACCCAGTTATATTCAGGCGGCCCAGCTCAAGGAACGGGTGTGATCCTGGTCAATGCTGTGATGCATAGGAGAGGGTCTACAAGTGCGGTGTAAACATATGAGGCCCACATAGTAGCAAATAGTGTGATATAGGCTCTGGACTGTAGCGGGTATCATCGAGCAAAAGTGACAGTCACATATATCAGGGACCGTCACCTAAAGTTTCCTCCAAGACCCCCAGGAGATCACCTCAAACATCAGCTTCAGGGTCAGGTCTTGCCCTGTCCCCATCGCGGGGTCGACGTTGACAGCCTCGTGACTGCTGTCTGCGGGGTCCAGATAGAAGGACACCGACTGACTCAGATGGCCCTAACTGCCAATTCTGGGTACTGGGCACTGCCAGACCCATCGTTTCTGCAAACAAGGGAACGTCTGAAGGAAAACAGAGTGGCGCTCACCATCTTTTGAGGCCGTTAAAGCGAAGGGAAATCCCCATCTATATGAAATTACGGCCTGGCGTAATGCTTGAGTAACAGGCTGTAAACAGCGCCTAGCTGCTAGGGTGAAAGGGGTGAGGTCCTGATAAAATTCCAGGGAGCTGTCGTGAAAGTTCCATGAGCGGGACGTTCGAGACACCATCATAATTTTCTCCTTTAAGGCATAATCCGACAGCCAACATATAACATCTCGAGGTGGCGCGGTCGGTGGCGGTTTCGGACATAGGGCCCTGTGTACACGGTCCATTAAGATCGGGGCATCCGGTTCCTGGCCTAGCACCATGACAAAGGCCTCAGTGAGAGTGGTGCGTAAGTCCTCGGGGCCCTCTGACTCCACTAAACCGCAAATGCGGATGTTATGTCTTCGGCATCGATTATCGAGGTCGTCGACGCGGCACTGTAGTTCACCAAAGGACGCCGGGGGAGGTGCTTGAGTCGGGGGATGATTTCCCCGGTCTTCCAGGCGGCTTACTTGGGACGTTAAGGCCTCCACATCCAACCTTACCTCCCTCATGTCTCTGGCAAAGCTCTCCCGTAGGTCTGCTACCAAGTCGGCCAGGTCCGTTTTGGTGGGGAGAGCAGAGATGAGACGCTCCAGCTGACAAATAGCCTTTGAGGGATCAGCCATCGGGTGCGGAGCAGAAGGCCCGTCCGCTATTTTACCACGTGGCATGGACAGGTTCGAAGTAGGGGTCGCGGAAATGAAGGCGTCCAGTGGGTCAGTGGCGCGGGCTTGTCGGTGCGCTGGGGTCCTAGGGGTGGTTAGGCATGTTTTGCCACAGACCATGACCCGAAATGCCGGTGTGCTGTAGGTTATTGTCGGAGGGGACTCAGGAGCTCAGCGTTCAAGAGGCCATCTCGGTCTCAGGTCAGGACACCCTGTTTTATATCTTAACTATTCATATAAGTGTTTATTTGTTATTTGCTGAAAACATAGTTGTACTATTTCTGTGGACAGATTACTGTAAATCTTAGAAGGTCCCCCTGACCCACGTTGCTATTTTCCACGTATTGTTTGAAATAGTTTAGTATCTATTAATTAATGTTCCTTACATTATGACCAAATTACGGTTTATTTCATTGAATGTACGTGGCTTAAATTTTCCCCAGAAACGACGCAAAGTTCTCACTGATCTCCATAGACAGGGTGGGGATATAGTCTTCTTGCAGGAGACATACTTCAGGGCAGATGCTGCTCCTTTACTGCTCTCCCGTTTTTACTCACAAAGCTTTTACAGTAATTACGATACATCTAAAGCAAACGGAGTAGCGATACTGCTTGCTCGTCACATACACTTTACTGTAATGCATCAACAACAAGACGCCAATGGCAGATTTTTGTTCGTTAAAGGCACATTAGGTAACCAGAAGATCACTCTAGCTAATATATATCTATCAAATAGAGGCCAATGTGCTGCACTTCAATCTATTCTGTCTAAACTGGATAACTTCAGGGAAGGGCTTTTAATTTGTGGAGGAGACTTTAACGTCTTTCTTGACTCCTCCAGAGAGGGGGTCCACCCGACCCCTTCTGTGAACGACTCGTTGCGCGGCAGATTTTTACACCTTCTCCATCAGCACCAATTAGTGGACGGTTGGAGAGCCCTAAATCCTACCGTAAGAGACTACACTTTTTATTCAGCAGTGGCCCACTCATACTCCAGGCTGGACACATTTCTAATCCCACATCACCAATTACACTACCTGAAAAAAGTTAAAATAGCCCCAATCACCTGGTCGGACCATGCCCCAGTGCTGATGTGGGTGGATATTCAATCCATCCCACCTCCACACCACACGTGGCGCTTGAATGAATCGCTACTTCAGGATGTGGTGATTCGACAAACCCTTCAGGACTCAATCACACAGTATTTTGAAGAAAATTCCACTCCAGGAATTCTCTTACCGACCTTGTGGGAGGCGCATAAATGTGTCATAAGAGGACATCTTATTCAGATTGGTGCCCAACGCAAAAAGGAACATAGGGAGACCCTAGACACCGTCCTTTAACATATACATGACTTGGAGACTGCACACAAATCAGTCCAATCCCTCGACATTTTTAAGGACCTAACAGAACAAAGAGCACACCTAAACTCCCTACTGTCCCAACAAGCCTTTAAATCACTGCTGCTTACTAAACAAACGTATACACTCAAGGCAACAAATGTGGCCGACTTTTAGCAAACGCCCTAAAGCAACGTCGCCAAGCTACTTACATCCCTAAAATATGAGAAAGGGACGGCAGGGAACTTTACCTCACTAAAGACATCTCTGAGGCGTTTCATAAATACTTTTCATCACTTTACCGGTTAAGTAATTTTCCCCACCCTTGGAAAGTGATGTCTGCTCCTACCTAAAAGATTCCCTCCACTCTGTTTTACCTCCTGACTCGGCGTCGGCACTGGACGCACCGTTCATGATGGAGGAGTTCTCGACAGCACTGAGCGCAATGAAAGCGGGCAAATGCCCGGGTCCGGATGGGTTTTCAGTGGCATATTATAAGACCTTTCGCTCCCTACTGGGCCCTAAATTTCTTGCAATGCTCAATTCTCTAGATGGATCTACCTCCCTGGAACAAGCTGCCCTCCGTGCTCACATAGCGTTAATTCCCAAACCAGACAGGGATCACACCTCAGTAGCTAACTATATGCCCATCTCGCTATTAAAATCATGACTAAAATGATGGCGACAAGATTGAACCCCTTTATCCCTGGCTTGATCCACCCTGATCAAACTGGATTCGTCCCTACTCGTGAGGCACGGGATAACACGATAAGGGCTAACAATCTTGTACACCTTGCAATCTCCTCCCACATACCAACGGTCTTCCTATCAATAGATGCCGAAAAGGCTTTTGATAGAGTGGACTGGTCTTTTCTCTTGGAAACATTATCATTCCTGGGTTTCGGACCAAAATGGTTGACCAGGACAAGGAATATAGTACACCGAAGGCCTCCTTAAGGATTAATGGCACCTATTCCCCTGACATAGATATAAGAAATGGTACCCGACAAGGATGCCCGTTGTCACCCTTGTTATTCATCCTTATATCAGAGCCACTCCTGCAGCGAATCAGGGACCATCCCTCCATTGATTGGCCATTCTTTACCCCTACACCATTACAAAGCAGCAGCATTTGCCGACGATATTCTTCTCTCCCTAACTAAACCTTTAGTTTCTCTGGAGCACCTTATGACAGAACTGGATACATATGGGAAACTGTCTAACTGTAAGATCAACCTCTCTAAATGTGAGGTTCTGGAGGTAGAAGTTACTACACGCCAAAAGAAGGCCATAGAAAAACCCTATCCCTTTAAATGGGCTCGTGGCTCGATTCGCTACTTGGGAGTTTCACTACCTAGTAATTTAACCCAACTTTATGCTAATAATTATGAACCGTTGTTACGGAAAATATCACAAGACCTGCGAGGTTGGAAACTTCATGTTTCCTGGCTCGGTAGAATAAATAGTCTGAAAATGAATGTTCTTCCCAGACTTTTATACATATTTCAGACAGTACCGATTGGAGTGCCCCCCCAGTTCTTCGCCCTGCTACGAACCTTCTCCCTTGAATTTATTTGGCATAACACCCAACCTCGAGTATCATACGCAGACATGGCACGACACCGAAACAGAGGAGGTCTAGGTTTGCCCCACATAGAATTAGATCACACGGCTGTACTTTTTCTTAACTTAAGTGACTGGTCCATGTCCCCTCCCCACAAATTATGGGTTCCATTAGAACAGAGATCCCTGACAGTCCCCATATCCACACTTCCCTGGCAGACCGTACCAATCGCAAAATTACTAACCTCGTCTCACCCTATAGTGACTCCGATACTTCGTAAGTGGAGGAAACTGAAGACGTCACTTTCCCTCCCCACACATGCCTCTCCACTCTCACCGGTAACATTTAATCCGATATTTCCAGAAGGAATGTCACATCACTTTCTGCCCTTGGATCTTGACGGACCTGATCTCCCTTTAGCAGCGTGTCTAGTAAAGAATGAACCGCGCCCAATAACGAATCTGCTGAGACTTGACACGATAACACCTTTGACCCATTACCGCTCCTGCCAACTCACACATTTCATACAGTCGCTAGGGACCCCGCAGACAATACGGAAGGATGAATCATCATTTGAAACGCTTTGTGTAACGAATCCGCAACTACCACACATGTTATCTACTATGTATGGCTCCTTGCTGGATGCTTCCACCCCTGGTCTTCCCTTATATGCAGGGAGATGGGACAGAGACATCGGTAACATAATTTCCGAGGAGGATTGGGTTTTTATTTTCCAGACTGCTGCACATGCTTCTAGGAGCTTACACATCCAACAGACACACTACAAGTTTCTTATGCGTTGGTACCTGACACCTACACGTCTGCATAAAATTCATCCCACAGCTGACAAGACCTGTTGGCGCTGTCTAGCGTCACCGGGCACATTTATGCACATTTGGTGGGAATGCCTATTGATATGTTCATACTGGGAATCTGTACTCTCGATCATTAATGAAATCACAGGATTGAACTTATGCCCTTCCCTTCAAGTCGCACTTTTTCACTTGGTCCCTATCTCGACACTCACATATAGGAATTCTTTAGCTATACAATTGTTTAATGTTGCTAAATCTCTGATCCCTAGAAAGTGGCGCTCGACTACCCCCAACGGTTTGGCAATAGATACAAGCAGTCGAGGGAGTCCGCGAAATGGAGATGTTCCTCTCCATGGACAAAAAATACCACAAATATTTTGTCACATGGTATTGGTGTTTAGATTTTCATGCCACGAGATCGCAAGGTTACACTCCGGTGGCAATACCTTCTGCTGGGAAGTCAGGCAGAATAGTGGGCAAAATAGGAAGTATGTTAACCGAGAAAATATGAGACCTTGAGGCTTGAAATTGCAGATAGCCCAAGTGATGAGCCATTCTCCTGATACCATGACACTCATGTAAGCGTTATATGTCGACACCTGAGAATCCACAGACTGCCTTACTCATTTCTATTGTATGCAATGTTGGTTATTTGATGACCCCCTTTTTTCTATTCGCTCCCCTTCCCCCCTCTCTCTCCCTCCCCCCACCCCCCTGTTAAGCACATTCTTTAAATATATTTGTAACGAAAAAAGGACATCCTAATTCTATGTGCTACCATGATATTGAATGTTACTGCCTCACTATGTATGTTTGATAAAAACCAATAAAACTTTATTACACAAAGAAGGGAGAGATCAGGGGATATCTTATATTTAGATTTTCATTAATTGCTCTGTCTCCTATATTTGCTGATCTTCGTAATAGAAGTGCCCAAGGACTGCTATAGTTGTCATTATGTTCCTTACATTTTTTCCTCCTGCAATGCTTTTAATTGAGATTTTAGTTGCTACAGCAACAGGGAAGCGCCAGACATGTGGTTTCGTCACATGTTGTGACACAACCCGGACCAGCCCCCAGTTTCTCAATGCGTCCACGTGGAATGCTTAATTGAGACTGGTGACGCGATAGGTAAGTTGTGTTTTTCTTATTGTATTTAAACATGCTGCTAGTACAAGTTGTAAGCTTGATAATGGCTCCAGAGAGAGCCGAAATGTCGGTCTTCATTTTTAATATGCTATAAATAAACTTTAATATTTTATTTTTCGAGTGCACCCACTTTCTCTTTGTATATACCTATTCACCATTTTTTGGCTTTGCACCGCATGGATATACGCATTACTTTTTGAACGTGTAGCAGGATCATAGGTTCACTATTATATATATATATATATATATATGTAATCACATTGAGGTAACAATATAGACTCACCCACTTTTGAGCCTTTACTGCACAGGCTCAAGCGAATCTGCATTCACGCTGCTTATGGGTGGCGATTGAAATCCTTTTTCCTCCAGGAGTTTGACACCAGAATCAGCGTTTTCCAAATTGTTTCCTTTTCCAAAGAACAGGACTGATACCCAATATAATAAAGGGAATTAAATTTATCCGCAAGACTTAAAACAAATAATAACAAATAGCAGCATAATTATGAAAATCATAAATAAAAAAATTTAATAAAAAATCTCTATAAGAATTCACAACACATTTTGCTAGCTTCCTCAGTCGGATATCTGAGCACTGTGTTTTATGGATAAAATAATTATGTATAAAACTGGCCTTGCTCACGGCATCAGAAATGTATTTATTTATTTACTTATTTATTTATAAAGTATTTTACCAGGAAGGATACATTGCATTTCTCTCGTTTTCAAGCATGTCCTGGGTACAAAAACACTGTATTTCTGTATCTACCGTGACAATTCAAAGAAATAAAATGCAAGATATTAAAAAACAAAACAAATATACTCCGGGTTATTCAAAGAGCTCCGAATTGAGGCCGAAAGGTAACCGAACGCTGAAATTCAGCGTACGGTTACCTTTCCTGGCCATTCGGCTATTCAGAGAGCAGGCAGTTCGCCAAATGTTAGCGAATTGCCTGCACATACGGTGCCTGGTCGGTGCCTGTTCGAGGGCAGTGAAATCCCCATAGAGAAGCACTATCTAGGCTATTCAGAGAACACAAAACAGCTGAGAAAAGTTGCCGAAATGCCCTGCCATTCGGTGATTTCATTCGACAGGTTTATTCAGGAGAATCCCATAGGCTTCAATGTAAAAAATATTCCCGTTTTAATCCAGTATTTAATAAACTGTTGATTATAATATTTTGCAGTAAAATGTTTTTCCGGCGGCTGCTCTGCGTTCTGATCAGCTCCTGCTCGGGTTTCTCTGGCGTGTTCGGCGGGGTTAATCTAAATGTTTTTGCGGGTTTCGGTGTGCGTTCATCGGGTTTTGCGGTGAGTTTTCGGCGGGTTTTGCGGTGAGTTTTCGGCGGGATTGCCGCGGCTTTTCACTGCACTGTGGTGCTTGCTGGATACACCGCAGGGTCGCCGAAATGGGATCGCCAAATCACACCGAATTGAAGAGAATGGAAAGTCACTGAACATGCGGTGACTTTTCGATTCTCTTTGAATAGCCCTGACAGATTAACAGAAAATAAAGATGTAGGAAATCTATTCACTATGGTACATGTTTAGAGGTGCATTCTGTATCAAGGTACAGTTGTGTTCAAAATTATTCAACCCCCAATGCTGTAAAGGGTTTTAGGGAATTTAGTGTACATTTGTAATTGTATTCAAAATGAAATCCTACAAGGACTTTTTAAAGAACCATATGCAACTAAAATGACATCAATTGGTTTTGTAATACAGTAGTAAATGTTTCTTTTGTGAATTCTTCATTGACACAATTATTCAACCCCTTAAAGACTACCACTCTGAAGAACAGAGGTTCATTCAAGTGTTTTCAATCAGGTATTGAAAACACCTGTGGATGTCACGGAGCAGCAATAAAGCATAATAAGCACCAATTAGGCAGCTTTAAAATGACTGTGATACTCAGCTCCTTCTAGACATTTACTGGTGTGGTTACAAACATGGTGAAGTCAAGAGAATGGTCCAGGAAGACAAGAAAAGAGGTGATTACTCTTCACAGGAAGGGCAATGGCTATAAGAAGATTGCAAAGATGTTAAACATACCAAGAGTGGAGTGGCCATCGCAGTCACCTGACTTAAATCCGATTGAGAACCTCTGGTGGGACTTAAAGAAAGCAGTTGCAGTGCGCAAGCCTAAGAATGTGACTGAACTGAAGGCTTTTGCCCATGACGAATGGGCGAAGATACCCGTAGATCACTGCAAGACACTTGTGTCAAGCTATGCTTCACGTTTAAAAGCTGTTATAACTGTAAAAGGATGTTGTACTAAGTACTAAGATTGAATGTCACTTGGGGGTTGAATAAAACTGATAATGATGTGAGCATTGAAAAGACATTTGTGCTTATTTCATTATAAATGTTATGTTATATTTGTCTGACCTACACGTGCCTCTTTGATTTAATTGTAAGCAAGATGACTGAATGATCAAAATCAATGTCAAACTGGCCAAAACACTTAATTTCAGTGGGGGTTGAATAATTTTGAACACAACTGTATATTAATAGAGATCTCTTATGTGACTTTAGGCTGGGGGGAAGAGTTTATGGCGTCTGGGAGGTTATTCCATAGTTGTGGTGCTCTATAGGAAAATGAGGATCAAGCCACTATCTTTTTGTATTGTGGTACTGCAAGTAAGGTGCAGGTCCTGGATTGGAAGTTATGGGATGAGGGAACTGCTTGGGGAAGCAGTCTATTCAGGTAGGGTGGTAGCTTCCCAGAAAAGCTCTTACTAGGGGCATCATTACATTGATCACGTTAAAACGGGAACGCAAAGGAGAAAAACCTGCGCCTGCAGGTTTCTCCTTTGCGTCCCCGTTTTAGCACGAAATTACGATGCAGGTGCTAAAAAAGCCTGCATCGTTATCGGGCACTAAGCCCCGGGATGATCGTGGCAGCGCCAAGCGTCGCCACTCAATGGAGTCCATAGGACCCCATTGAGGCAGATGCGCCGGTCACATGACCTGCCAGATCTCACCTTGCCTATGGTACCCTAGGTTGGAAAGGTGAAGGATGCATCTAGATTCCATCGACAGCCAGTTTAGGTCTTTCAACATGTCACAATGGTGGGTCATGTGGTTACATAGTAGCACAAAGCAGCAGAATGAGTTATACAATGTAGTAAGTTTATAAAGGTGCATTTGCGGGGCAGCTGCAAACACTACATCGCTGTATTCATTAGCCGGCATAAGCATTTGTTGTACAATCTGCTTTCGATGTGGGGGGCCAAAGGATAGGTTTAACTCAGACCACATATCTAGATATTTGAGAGAACTGACTATGGTCAGGATGCCATTTGATTTTGTCCTGTCCCATAGATGGGTAGTTTGCAATTTTTGTACTTTAGGTACTGTTCCAAATAGCATCATAACAGTTTTGTCAGTATTTAGAAAAAAATTGTTATGTGCAATCCACTTTTCTACCTCAGAATTGTTCTTGCAGCACTGCCTCCAGCTGCGGGAGATTTAGTGGTATCTGCGTACATGTGTACAGTAGAGGCTTTGCAGAAGTTGCGCAGATTATGAATATCGTGAATAGCAGGGGGCTGAGTATCAAGCCTTGGGGTACACCACACTTGACTGGGAGGGGGAGGGAAGCACCGTCAGAATTGGACACATATTGTGATCGATCGGCTACATACAATTAAAACCAAGTTAACTTGCGATCACCAATACCTGAGTTTTTAAGTTTTTGTAATAGGATGCCATGGTCTACTGTGTCAAAGGCCTTGGCAAAATAAAGGAAGATGGCTCCAGTTAGGTTTCCTTGTTCCATGCCAGCTTGGATATCATTACAAACTTTTAAAAGGGCAGTTGTAGTTGAATGATTTGGACAAAAGCCAGATTAATCTGGGGTTAAATAGTTTGAATATTGATAATAATCACATAATTGAGTGTAGACACATTTTTCCAAAATTTTTGACATTACAAGGAGCAATGATATCGGACGGTAGTTGGATACCAAAGTATTGTTGCCACTTTTATGGATAGGTACCACCCTTGCAGTCTTCCAGAGTTTGGGTATGTATCCAGTCGCCATTAATTCATTGATTAGGGTTGCGACAGGATTTGCAATTGCCGGCGCACTAATTTTTAACAGCATTGCTGGGATTTGATCAAGTCCAGACTGGTATTTCATTTTTTGATTACAGAGAAGTTGAGTAATGACACTGACAGGCACTGGTCAAAAGCTGAATTTCTCTGTGATACAGGGTCTTTAAACAGTTGGTGGGGCCTGACCTGAGTGCGGCCTTTCTGAAACTGTCATTTGTTAGCTTAGCAATCAGGGTATTGGCACATCCAACAAAATAATTATTAAAGGCATTTGCTACATCTAGGAGGTGTTGCAGGGTTTAGTTGTTTACTTTTACAGCAGTCGGTTTGGGAGTGGACGGGCGGGGGGTGATTCTATGTTACTTATGATTTTCCAAAAATTTCTAGGGTTTGATATGTTATTGTTTAGATTTTCACTGAAGTATTGGGCTTTAGCCATTTTTGTTTGTTTTCTATGGAACTCCCTCCCCTGCAACATCAGACTCTCCCCGTCTCTCCAGCCCTTCAAGAAGTATCTGAAAACACATTACTTTAGAGAAGCCTATCATCTCAATCCCTAATCCCCCTCTGTCCATTTCCTGCTGCATCTTCCCGCATAGCCCACATGCACTCCGCTAATTCACATTCTCTATTAACCCTCACCAAGTGTGTCACCCCTATCCTCTTAGATTATAAACTCTTGGGCAGAGTCCTCTCACCTACTGTACTGTGTGTTTAACCTGTATGTTTATTTGTTGTTCTGCCTCCCACTGTACAGCACCACGGAACTTGTTAGCACTTTATAAAAACTTGCAACTGTAACTGTAACATGCATTCCGCTATTTTCGGTAAGCACTGTGATCGTTCATGGAACCAGTACTCTTGAAATTTGAACACAGTGACTCTCTAAACAGGTACATTTGCGTAAGGTCAGTTGTAACCCAAGGGTTACCCCTTTTACTCACACTTTACACAGCGGGGCATGGGAATTCCAAGAGCTCGGACTGAAAGTATTCAATTGCAGGTGAGTAACGGCAGTGGTACTGCTCATGTTATATTTATCAAATAGACCATGCCATGGCTTTGGAACAACAAAAAAGAAAAAAAATGCAAAAAAATCTTCTATGTTTGTGCGTTTTTATTTCTTTTAACTTTTTACATGGTAATGATTGGTATCATTAAAAAGGCCAGACTCTGATCTGTCCAATGACACCTAACATGACTTTGTGGGGTGTAAAGAATGGAAATACAGGGGTCCAAAAACCTTCGATCTCTTCGTAGTGGTGCAGCAGCTTGTGTTTTAGATGGACCAATGCATAATAACGTTTGCTCCATCTCCTCCACATTTGATCTTGACATGGGATATGAGAAGGTGAGTTAGAGCAGTAGCATTATTTGCTTTACAAGTAAAAGAACCTTAGAAATAAAAAATGAACAAAAATGTACGATTTTGCATTAAATTTCTTTTCCTTTTTTTCTATTTTTACACATTACATGGTCATATTTGGTATCGTTGGAAAGGCCAGTCTCTGACCTTTCCAATGATACCTAACTTTACCTTGTGCGGTGTAAAAGTCAGAGACGCAGAGATCTAAAGTACCCCCTGTGCTGCTTACAGCAATGCGGCAAGTTTAGGTTTTCGATGAACCTATGCATAGTAACGCATTGTGCTATCGCCTTCAATCTTGCTGGCATCATGGGAAATGAGAATATGAGTTAGTGCAGCATTATTGTTCACTTTATAATTGAATAATAGTGCTGCATTATAAAAAAATATTTTTATTTATTTTAATTTTGTTTTTAAACATGGTCATGTTTGATATCATTGGAAACATTTTTCATGGCCTCTCAAACAACACCAATCATGGCCCTCTAGATGCCATGGAGTGGGAGATAGGGGTGTCCTTTGGACCAACGTATGTCCACCATAGGGAACTCACAGGGCAGCTAGGGAAGAATCCCCTTTCTAACATCTTTGCGCTTATGAGCATTGACATCAGGGGGCGGGGGAGGCCCCGGAGGCTGGGCTCACATCCAAGATGTCAGCTACCTCCTGCTGAAGTCAGATTGAGGTACTAGCACCTACAGGGTTTAGTGAGGCATCGCTGGAAGGGTCAGGTTGTGACCTTTTCAGTGATGCATCTCTCATTTTTGTAACGTTTACTGATAGGGAGAGAGAGGGGTCCAAAAGAACCCCCTCCCTTGAGACACTCTTCTGATTCTGCTGGGGTGGCGCCTGAAAATGATGTCATCGCACCCCGGCTCTGAGCGACTGGGGTCTCCCCCCTTCCCTGCTGTGCTTCAATCTATTCAAATTAATTATTAAACAATATGTCAATAAACATCTGTCAAAAATAGTCAATATTTGTTACAAAATACTAGCCAAATTAGAGCAATCTAAACTGAATACTTAATCCACTAAAATCATGTAGGTTTCATCATGGGCATAAAAAACTCTTGGTGAGGTGAAGAAGGTGGTCAATGTAATCCACTTAGTGAAAAAAAAGCAGAGCTGCGACCCTTCTTTTGTTGTATGCAAAGAAAGTCTTTGGTCATGTGGAATTAGAGGACATACATTGCTGTTCTGCAATCTTTTCATATGGGGGTGTGCGATATCTTACTAAAAGTGCATAGATCACAGGGGGACTTATAGAGCACAGGCATTTTATGAGATTTTAGTGATGAGTGTGGATACTGGCCTTGCAATTTCAGACCCCTTCCTGGGATGAAATCGACAGGCATGTCCCTTCTAGTGACTTATTTTGTTTTCTTGCATAGTATCCTGACAAAATACATGAACACAAAAGATTGCAATGCCTACAACATGAGGCAATTCTTTTGATATATAATTTGCTGCAATGTAGCCCTTGACACTTTCTGAGAAGGAACTGATTATATTCCCTCCTTTATGATGACAGATAATTTAACCAAGAGAAATACAATACATTTTAATAAGAACAAACTGGTGGACAGATATTTATCAGTGATAAGTAGTCTGTCCACCAGTTTCTACTTAGGCTGAAAAAAGACATGCAGGATGCAAAAACCGGTGTCGGGCGCTCGCACTTCTCCAATTCGGCTCCTAATCAGGGCTGACCCGCCCGTTTTTTCATTCTCCAAGGGTCAAAGTAGGCGAAGGGATATAAAAAATAAATAGAAAAAATTTATTGTGTAGACTGTCTTAATCCAATGCGAATAAAACACAGTAGGAGATGTACTCACACTCTGAGGTGCCGATTTAACCAAAAAGGCACTAAAACACACGCAGATCGGTGGATTTTACGTCAGGGGCACCGATTCCCCTATCAGCAGTCCAAGGAGCAGGAATCACGAACTTTAGAGAAGTCTTTCCAGGATACCGAATGGATTAAATCACCAAGAGTCACTCGAGATGAAGCAATCCATAAAAGGTTTAATATTTAAAATATAAAACACACCTCAAACGCGTTTCGCTCTATTGAGCTTCATCAGTGGGTGTCTATATATTTCTATATATTTCACCTTGTTTTGTTTCACAGTATTATATAGTATTAATTTACACTACTGTTGGGTACTTTAAACGAGTCCAGTTTGTTTGAAGTCTGTGATTAGCTTAATTTTTTAGCACTTTAACTACCAATCGTCAGCACGGTAATTGTGATTTTCAGCACTTTAATACTCATCTCCAGCACTTTATGTGTTAATTGTCCATCTTTTGCTAGCACTTTATATTTATTTTGGAGCTGATTATTAGTCGTGCCCTCATTTATAACCATTCACTGCTTCACCCGCAGTGTGTGTTTGTTTAATTTTCTCTCTCTGCAGAGATTTAGAGTATATTTTATACACTTTTAATTCATGGTTTGTTTATTTATTATTTCTTTATTTGCATATATTATTTTGTGACCCAGTTACTTTATTAGATTAGAGTTATTTTATTAGATTAGGGCATTAGAGAAATATACAGTCTATTTCCTTTGTGAATCCCACCGTTCCCTATTTGGCAATAGAGCCATCTAGTGGCGCCACACAGAAAAAAGACTTTGAAAAAAGACTTGCGTCCATCGGGTTCAGCCTCTCACACATCACCTACTGCTGTTGATCCAAAAGAAGGCAAAAAACTCAGTCTGAAATGCTTGCCAAAATGCAACATACTGTGAAAAAATTCCTTCTTGACCCCAGAATGGCAGTCAGATTTCTCCTTGGATCAAGAAGCTTACCCACATATTAAATATTATAACCCTTAATATTCTGTGTCTGCAGGAAGTCATCCAGTCGCTTTTTAAAAGTCTGTACAGTCTCTGACCCAACCAACTCAACAGGCTGAGAATTCCACAGATTTATTGTTCTCACCGTAAAATAAGCCTTCCTATGCTTTCGGCTGAATTTTCTTTCTTCCAGTCTAAATGGGTGACCACGTGTCCTGTGTATAGTCCTGTTAATGGCCCCGTATATATTTATATAAGGTTATCAGATCCCCTCTAAGGCACTGTTTCTCTAAACTAAATAGACATGTGCATTCGTTTTAGTACTAAAACGATTTAGTCCGAATTTTGGGATAATTTAGTTTTCATTTGACTCAAGAGAAACGAAACTGCTCAGTACAAAAAATGAAAGAAACTAAAAAAAAATGCACTACATTTTAGTTTCAGTCCTTTTTGTGATATTACATTGATGAGTGAAGGAGACCAGCAATGAAGAACGCAACATCGCAAAGCTACAGAAAAGGTTTGTATGCGTAATCCTTCCCGACCCCTACCCGAAAATCTGACAGTGATAGAACTCCAGAATACTCACTCGCAGCACAGACAGCCAGCACAGGAGAGGAAACCTTTACTTAACCCTTTCATGTCTATGAGGCAGACAAGATTATAAAAGCAGCTGGAGAAGGAAAACATTCAAATAAATCACACTGAAAGCTAATGACAGAAGAGGGCTGGATAGTAAAAACCCCTTTATAACAAGCAGCGCTGGGAGAAGAGAGGGACTTTATAAACCGTGTGTTATCTCCCCTCCCGCTCTGCATAATAGGGACATAGGTCTGATACATTTTATAGTCGACTACAGAAAAATAAAAACCCAGGGTCAGGCGTCTATAGCACCCAAAAAAATAATAAAATTATACTTATCAGCTGCTGCTAGAGTGATATAGTCCCATATGTTCATTCCAATCCACAGGGAAGCAAATATCCAAAGGAGCAAAGAAAAAAAAAATCAACCAGCGCTGCTTAACAAAGGTGCACTAGTGCCACCTCATTTATTTTGAGAGAGACCACACATACAGACGTTTCAGGGATACAACCCTTTCCTCAGTGCAAAGTGCCCCAATACACATAATACAGACTATCCCCTTATATACACATTACATACACAGGGTAGGCGGTACAGAAATTCCATACACACATGGAGAGAATAAAACAATCAAAGAACGCTCATTTACAACTTCATACCGTTTATAAGTAACAAATACTTTGCGTTGGTCCATGCTGCAATCGAGTACGCCAGCCGGCGTTACAAAAATGGCGGACAGTGGGTACAGGGAGCATGCGCCGGCCAAGGACCGCCCCGTAAGGCCGGCGAGACCGGAACCGTGCAGGCGCTGGATCCCATGATGGTCACATGCAGCTTAGGGCCAATCAACATCCAAATAGCCTCAGATGGTGCCTATACTCGGCGAACAATAGCTCAATAATGTGGTTTAACCTCTCAGGATGATCTCCACATCTCCATGGTATCTGGAAGGACTAGAAAACAAACAAGTCCAATCTGTAAAGAATGAAATAAATCAACCACCTTGCCTAACCATACAGTGATAAAGCCAGAGGGACTTAATAAAGTAAAACATAAAATCAACCACAGAATGTGAAAGTCACGCTAGTGACCTAGTTAAAACCAAAGGAACAATATATGTCCCAAAAAAAGCAGATTTAAAATTGCAGCAAATGACATAAACTGGCACAGTTAGAAAGAGGAATATGGCTTAAGGGGGAGAAGGAAGAAACAGCTCACCTAAACTGCAGATGCCTCATAGACGTAACTATAGGAAACGGTGCCACTCAAGCTTCTCATTGAGACCGTGAGGGGACACTGTATCCAACAGGTACGTCCATTTTGCCTCCCTTTGTAACAATAACCTATCCCGATCGCCACCTCGTGACAAGGGAGGAATCTTATCTAAAATTTGGTAACGTAATTGTGAGCCATTATGTCTTGATTCTCGAAAATGTCTAGCAACAGGAAGTTCAGATGTAGGACTGCGAATGGAGGTCTTATGTTCTGAAATACGATCCTTGAAAGGTCTCGTGGTCTTACCAACGTACCCTAGACCACAGGGACACTTCAAGAGATAGACCACAAAGTCAGATTGACACGTGAAAAAAACTTTTAGTTTAATGCCCTCACCCGTACGAGGGGGAGTACATGTATCGCCTTTAATAATACCATTACAGTGATTACATTGTAAGCATGGATATGTACCATGAACTGGAGTTGAAAGAAATGTTTGTTTAGCTCTAGGAGAAGAGTCAGCGCTAACCACCTGATCACGTATATTCCTAATTCTTCGCATAGCGAACACAGGGAAAGTAGAGAACAGATGACCCACATCTCTATCGCTCTGCAAAATGTGCCAATTTGATCTAATGATCTTTTTAATATCTTTAGAGAGAGGTTAATATGTACTCACAAATGGAACCCGGTCCATTTTCCTCCTGGGAACGTCTCGTAGAAGTTCTTCTCTGGTAACGCCGGAAGCTTTAAGCTGGGCTCGTTTTAAGACCTTTCTGGTATAACCTTTGTCTCGAAATTTTGTACTCAACGTATGAAGCCTGTGTCAGGAATGGCACCGGGGTGGCACCACGGGTTCATGGAGTCTAAGCCCAGGATGCAGGGATGCTCTGAAGGTACCTTGGTTAGGCTGATGTTATGTGATCCGAGGCGTGGTACAATGGGGGTTATCCAGGAGAATTGTCAGCAGGCGATCCTAGGTCGTGGGACTGGTACAGCGGGATAGTCTTGAAGCAAGCAGGGGTCTGATACACAGTAAGTCTTTAGCAATAGTTCAGCTATGTTTGCAGGATAGACTTGCAATGCGAAGCCATGGTAGAAAGGTGGGAGTGACTCTTTATTTGCAAGCAGGAGGGTGTGGTGTGTGGTGCTTGTGCTTTTACTGTTTAACCCCTCTCCTTGCTGGATTGGAACGGGGGCAGCACTTTACATGTGCTGCCTGAGCAAGGAATGTGATCCTGGGGTGGTCAGCAATGGGGATCCTGACAGCCTGGTATCAAGTCTCGTATCATCACTGACAATATGTTTGACGCGTAGCATCTGGCTATAGGGGATGGACTTCTTCTGTCCCACTGGGTGGTAACTGGAAAAATCAAGGAAGCTATTAGGTATCTGTAGGTTTAACATATAAATCAGTAGCTAGTTTATCACCATCCCTGTAAGCCAGTACATCTAAAAAGTTACATAGTTACATAGTTATATAGGCTGAAAAAAGACATGCGTCCATCGGGTTCAGCCTCTCCCACATAACCTACTGCTGTTGATCCAAAAGAAGGCAAAAAACCCAGTCTGAATGCTTGCCAATATGCAACATACTGGGAAAAAATTCCTTCTTGACCCCAGAATGGCAGTCAGATTTCTCCTTGGATCAAGAAGCTTTTACCCACATATTAAATATTATAACCCTTAATATTCTGTGTCTGCAGGAAGTCATCCAGTCGTTTTTTAAAAGTCTGTACAGACTCTGACCCAACCACCTCAACAGGCAGAGAATTCCACAGCTTTATTGTTCTCACCGTAAAATAACCCTTCCTATGCTTTAAGCTAAATTTTCTTTCTTCCAGTCTAAATGGATGACCCCTTGTCCTATGTATAGTCCTGTTAATGAATAGGTTATCAGACAATGGTTGATAATGGCCCCGTATATATTTATATAAGGTTATCAGATCCCCTCTAAGGCGCCTTTTCTCTAAACTAAACAGGTTTAAGCTTGTTAGTCTTTCCTCATAACTTAACCCTTCCATCCCCCTTATTAATTTAGTTGCCCGTCTCTGCACTTTTTCTAACGATATAATATCTTTTTTTAAGACAGGTGCCCAAAATTGCACGGCATATTCAAGGTGCGGCCTGACCATTGATTTATACAGAGGCAAAATTATGTTTTCATCCCGTGAGTGAACTCCCCTTTTAATGCATGCCAGTACTTTGCTGGCCTTGGCGGCTGCTGTTTGACATTGCACATTGTTACTTAGTTTGAAGTCTATGATTATTCCCAAATCCTTCTCCTGCTTGGATTTCCCTAACTCCGTACCATTTAGGGTATAAATTGCTTGTGTGTTCTTCACTCCAAAGTGCATAACTTTACATTTATCTAGATTAAATCTCATCTGCCATTTAAGTGCCCAGTCCCCCAATCTATCTAAATCCCTCTGCAGCGAAGTAACATCCTGCTCACATTGTATTACTTTTCCTAGCTTTGTGTCATCTGCAAACACTGATACATGACTTTCAATGCCTATCTCAAGGTCATTTATAAATAAATTGAATAGTATTGGTCCTATAACAGACCCCTGAGGGACACCACTTACCACTGGTGTCCATCTTGAAAATGTACCATTTATGACCACTCTCTGTACCCTATCTTTTAGCCAGTTTTCTATCCAAGAACAAGTATTTTCATCTAGACCATTTTTTCTTAATTTAAGTAGTAACCTTTTGTGTGGAACTGTGTCGAAAGCTTTGGCAAAATCTAAGTGTATACTTTCATGATCATATGCCATAGTGAATGTAATATTAGGGTTCCTAGAGTTAAGGAACTCACAGAACTGCTGTAACTCCTGTTCATTACCATTCCAAATGAGGAAACAGTCGTCAATGTATCTGAACCAGGTAAATACCTTATCCAGAAATGGATTATTGGACCAAATGTGAGCATTCTCAAATGAAGAAATAGAAAGGTTGGCGTATGCTGGTGCCATATTGGCACCCATGGTAGTCCCCTTGCTCTGTTCATAAAATATGGCACCATATCTGAAGTAATTTTTCTTCAGAACTATCTCTAGTAAATTCAGCACAAAGTTTAACATTTTGCCAGAGATGGCTGATTCAGCAAGATGTTGTCTTATGGCCCTAAGGCCTTCATTATGAGGAATTGACGTGTATAGACTATTAACGTCTAACGTGACCAGGATGGAACCTAATGGTAACACCAAATCACGTAGCTTCAATAGAAAGTCTTTAGTATCTTTCAAAAATGATTTCGTTTTTGGTACCAAAGATTATAGATACTGATCCACGAAAATGGCTAAAGGCTGAAAGACGGAGTCAGTGCCTGCCACAATGGGGCGCCCCGGTGGTGGAAGTACCCCCTTATGCACTTTAGGCAAAATGTAAAAAACGGGAATAGTAGGAAATTTCGTACACAAAAATTGACCGGTTCTATCAGAGATAGTTCCCTCATCAAGGGCTGCCTGTACAACATTCCTAATTAGAATGATAATTTGAGCAGTAGGATTAGATTTAAGAACCTTGTAATTTGTTCTATCAAAGAGTTGTCTTGTGACTTCTGCATGATAGTCCTCAGTATTTTTTTTATTTTATTTAATTCTTTATTTAGAGAATTATAAAGCAAGTCTCATGAAATCAAACAAGGTACGACCACGCAGGGCCAGCAAACGTATATCAAAGAAAGTAACCATACAGTATATAATAATATGCATAGAAAATATGGAATTGGCGTAGGTAAGGTCATATTCAATTAGCAAAAAGTCCTCCGGCGAGAGAAAAAAAAAAATAGAAGGGAGGGGGGATTAAGAGGAAGGCTTAAGTCCTCTGCATTTAGGAAGGCGTAATCGCCTATGTAGCTTAAGAAAACGGTCTGCGAAACTAAACAGGGCGGGCGGGGGGGGTTGAACTAGAAAATAGGGAAAAAAGTCTCAGAAACCTCAAAATAAAACATAGCAAAAACTCAACAATGAGGTCGGGAGAGGGGAAAAGGGTACTCAAAGCAGAGATACTCATCAATGGGGAAGGGAGAGGGGAAACTCCACGTGGGAGGCTGCTGCAGCAGGAAAGTTCCCAAGTCAGGGCAGGAAAAACAGTCAGTCCTCTTCAGCCCGCATCTAGGAAAAGGGCCGGGAGTACACCCTCATCAAGCCATGGCAAAAGCAGGAGGGTGGACTATAACGAAATGTCTCACAGAAGCAACAACGTTCAGATAGCAAACAGGGTCCCAAAGTAAAATCTCAGCATGGTGGGGAGGGGATAAAAAAAATTAAAAAAAAAAATTAAGAAATTGGGGAAAAATGAAAAATAATAGGGGTTCATCTGCAAATTGATGTGTCTCAGCCAGTGTCTCTGAATGGTGAAGGTTGTTAGACAGGCATGGTGACATACAGAAACACATCTCAGGGTAATATAGAGGTGCAGAAGGGGATCTGAGAGAAATCTACAAGGGAGAGGGGGGCATTCAAAATCCAAAGGGGGGGCCTGGTACCGGAAAGGAGGAAAACAAAAGAAAAAGTCGATCTCCTCAGCCTGTGTCTAACCAAATGAACAGGCAGGTGTCATCGCAGAGAGTATCCATCTCGCAGAAGGTCCACCGGGTCCTCCAGCTCCACATCGCACCGGTCGAAGGACAGGCTTCCACGTGAGGCCGAGTGTCCATCCGTGGCATTCCAGGGGGCAGTTCACCTCCTGCTGGTGACTCCACCGCCGTGGATGTCTCAAGAGGACATATGCCGGTTTGCTCCATCACAGCCGCAACGGTGCTCCTCTCGATGACCAGAGCCTCCCCGACACCCGGATCAGATATCACCACTGCCCACAGGGGGACCAGCATCCGTTTTTCTCCCAGGCTTCCCGATTCTCCGCCTCTGACCACCACCGCGTCCTCCAAATCCACCACATACTCGGTGAGTATGTCCACCCCAGTCTCGTTCTCCAGGGTAGGCTCCACTTCACCTTCTCGTTGCGGGAACACAGCCTCCGACCCGGAGACTTCCTCTTCCGCGCAAGCCGAGGGTTCAGCCACCGGCGGCGCCGCGTCCTCCACCGCTGACGTCCATTCGGTCCCCAGTACCTCCATGAGCATACGCCACATGCCACGCGTGATTGGGCTCTCATTGTCCCCAGGCATCAGCGCCAGGCAGGCCTCCAGGTCCTCCAGCATCACCCCCAAAGATCTGGTGGGGGGCGGGCAGATCAGCCGCCGCCGGTCCGCTTTCACCCCCGGTAACTCTGCTGCAGGTCCAACAGCAGCAGCCGGAGGACAGGGGCCCTCCATCCTTGCAGCTCGCCGCAATCTGGACCTCTGTAAAGGGGGCCGGAGGAAGGCCTGAAGGTGCAGGCGCCGAAGCCTAGGTCCCAAGATGGCCGTCGGCAGAACGTGTTCTGCAGGCACTTAAGGCCTGAAACGGGGTGTCTCTGGTCCGGAGGGGGGGGTCCAAGCGGCCTCCGGTCTGCACTACTCCGGTGGCCAGCCACCCCGGTATCGTCAGAGAAAGAAGAAAGCCCAGATTAGTCTTCTAAAGGTCCTTAATAGCACAGATATGTGGAGCTCCTACAATGCACGTCCATCTCTGCTGGTAGCCGGCCACGCCCCCCTCGTCCTCAGTATTTTGAACCACCACCTTTATCAGCTGGCTTGATGGTGATTTTTTTTTATTTTTACTTAATTCTTTGAGGGCACGTCTCTCCCCAATAGATAAGTTATTTTTATTCTGGAATTTTTTCCAAGGTAATCCATCTACAGCTTGTTTAACAATGTTTATAAATGTGATGGATGAAGGATTAAATACCATAGGAAAAAAACGACTCCTAGGTCTACAAACCTCATAGGGCTGATTATCTGGTTCTGATACTGAGGCATCTGCAGTAGGGTCATCGTCTGCTCTTTGCTGTCGATTTGACTGCTGGTGTTGTTTGTCTGAAAAAAAGATTTTAAGGTTAATCACAAAAAATTTGTAAGTCAACCTGAGTTGAAAATCTATCAGCTCCACATGTAGCTGAAAAATTTAATCCTTTACTCAGAACCAGAGACCATCCCCTATAGCCAGATGCTACGCGTCAAACGTAAAGTCAGTGATGATACGAGACTCGATACCAGGCTTCATACGTTGAGTACAAAATTTCGAGACAAAGGTTATACCAGAAAGGTCTTAAAACGAGCCCAGCTTAAAGCTTCCGGCGTTACCAGAGAGGAACTTCTACGAGACGTTCCCAGGAGGAAAATGGACCGGGTTCCATTTGTGAGTACATATTCACCTCTCTCTAAAGATATTAAAAAGATCATTAGATCAAATTGGCACATTTTGCAGAGCGATAGAGATATGGGTCATCTGTTCTCTACTTTCCCTGTGTTCGCTATGCGAAGAATTAGGAATATACGTGATCAGGTGGTTAGAGCTGACTCTTCTCCTAGAGCTAAGCAAACATTTCTTTCAACTCCAGTTCATGGTACATATCCATGCTTACAATGTAATCACTGTAATGGTATTATTAAAGGCGATACATGTACTCACCCTCGTACGGGGTGAGGGCATTAAACTAAAAGGTTTTTTCACGTGTCAATCTGACTTTGTGGTCTATCTCTTGAAGTGTTCCTGTGGTCTAGGGTACGTTGGTAAGACCACGAGACCTTTCAAGGATCGTATTTCAGAACATAAGACCTCCATTCGCAGTCCTACATCTGAACTTCCTGTTGCTAGACATTTTCGAGAATCAAGACATAATGGCTCACAATTACGTTACCAAATTTTAGATAAGATTCCTCCCTTGTCACGAGGTGGCGATCGGGATAGGTTATTGTTACAAAAGGGAGGCAAAATGGACATACCTGTTGGATACAGTGTCCCCTCACGGTCTCAATGAGAAGCTTGAGTGGCACTGTTTCCTATAGTTACGTCTATGAGGCATCTGCAGTTTAGGTGAGCTGTTTTTTCCTTCTCTCCCTTAAGCCATATTCCTCTTTCTAACTGTGCCAGTTTATGTCGTTTGCTGCAATTTTAAATCTGCTTTTTTTGGGACATATATTGTTCCTTTGGTTTTAACTAGGTCACTAGCGTGACTTTCACTTTCTGTGGTTGATTTTATGTTTTACTTTATTAAGTCACTCTGGCTTTATCACTGTATGGTTAGGCAAGGTGGTTGATTTATTTCATTCTTTACAGATTGGACTTGTTTGTTTTCTAGTCCTTCCAGATACCATGGAGATGTGGAGATCATCCTGAGAGGTTAAACCACATTATTGAGCTATTGTTCGCCGAGTATAGGCACCATCTGAGGCTATTTGGATGTTGATTGGCCCTAAGCTGCATGTGACCATCATGGGATCGTGCGCGGTTCCGATCTCGCCGGCCTTACGGGGCGGTCCTTGGCCGGCGCATGCTCCCTGTACCCACTGTCCGCCATTATTGTAACGCCGACTGGCGTACTCGATTGACCAACTCAAAGTATTTGTTACTTATAAACAGTATGAAGTTGTAAATGAGCGTTCTTTGATTGTTTTATTCTCTCCATGTGTGTATGGAATTTCTGTACCGCCTACCCTGTGTATGTAATGTATATAAGGGGATAGTCTGTATTATGTGTATTGGGGCACTTTGCACTGAGGAAAGGGTTGTATCCCTGAAACGTCTGTATGTGTGGTCTCTCTCAAAATAAATGAGGTGGCACTAGTGCACCTTTGTTAAGCAGCGCTGGTTGATGATACATTTTATATTATCCAGGAGCACTTTCCACTTTTCTCAACTATAATACACGTTTTATAAAAAGTCCCTCTCCTCTTCCAGTGCTGCTTGTGATAAAGGTTTTTTTACATCTGATAAATTTAGTATCCAGCTCTCACAGTTACTCTGTTATTATGAGCCTTCAGTGTGATTTATTTGAATGTTTTCCCTGGATTTAAAGTGCTTTATTTTATTATAAAAATAAATTTGCACCAGTCATCTCTTCTCTGAGCTTTCAGACCGATTTACGTTAATATTTTCCCTCTCCCCTGCTTTTATAATCCTGTCTGTCTCCCCCACAGAGATACAAAGTTTAAGTAAAAGTTCCCTCTCCTGTGCTGGATAAGCATTGCATTCCGAAGTTCTGCACCCTCCACATGCCAATGCAGTAGGATGTTCTATACAGATGGGGCATTAATTAATGCAGGAGGATGTACTATACATTATAGAGAGAGGGGTATTAATGCAGGAGGATGTTATATACATTATACAGAGAAAGGTATAAATTGAGGAGGATGTTCTATACAGAGAGGGACATTAATTAATTCAGGAGGATGTTCTATACATTATACAGAAAGGGGGAGAGCTGAGATCGGCTGCTTGTTATATTATCTCTCAGTACAATGTATACAGTTACAGTACTGACTGCTGCTCATGACAGCGCTCAGAGTTTCAGTAGAACAAGGAAATAATATTGTTATAACCTCTTACATATAAAAATATTATTTACTAGTTTTACTGAAACTCTGAGCGCTGTGATGAGCAGCAGTCAGTTATTGTAACAGCTTTGCTTGACACATTGTGCTGAGAGTGAGAGATACTGTAACAAGCAGCAATCTCAGCCCTCTGAGGAGCCACTACAATAGTAATTGTATCCGCTAGTTTTCGGATGAATGAAATTAGTTTTCATACTAAAGAACTGAAAACGAATTTCTTTAGCAACTAAATAAATTGCGTTTTAGGACTAATCCATTAGTTCCAAACGAAATTGTGTGCTGTGCACATGTGTAAAACTAAACAGGTTTAAGCTGGTTAGTCTTTCCTCATAACTTAACCCTTCCATTCCCCTTATTAATTTACCTGCCCGTCTCTGCACTTTTTCTAGACCTATAATATCCTTTTTTAAGACAGGTGCCCAAAATTGCACGGCATATTCAAGGTGCGATCTGACCATTGATTTATACAGAGGCAAAATTATGTTTTCATCCCGAGAGTGAACTCCCCTTTTAATGCATGCCAATACTTTGCTGGCCTTGGTGGCTTCTGTTTGACATTGCACATTGTTACTTAGTTTGAAGTCTATGATTATTCCCAAATCCTTCTCCTGCTTGGATTTCCCTAACTCCGTACCATTTAGGGTATAAGTTGCTTGTGTGTTCTTCACTCCAAAGTGCATAACTTTGCATTTAACTACATTAAATTTCATCTGCCATTTAAGTGCCCAGTCCCCCAATCTATCTAAATCCCTCTGCAGCGAAGTAACATCCTGCTCACATTGTATTACTATACATATAAAATATGTATAGTATAAATTGAATATACTATAAATTGAATAGTATTGGTCCTATAACAGACCCCTGAGGGACACCGCTTACCACTGATGTCCATCTTGAAAATGTACCATTTATGACCACTCTCTGTACCCTATCTTTTAGCCAGTTTTCTATCCAAGAACAAGTATTTTCATCTAGAACAATTTTTCTTAATTTAAATAGTAACCTTTTGTGTGGAACTGTGTCGAAAGCTTTGGCAAGATCAAAGTAAATCACATCCACTGCGACCCCCTGATCTATACTTCTACTTACTTCCTCAGAGAACGTAATTAGGTTAGTCTGACATGATCTGTGTTTCATGAAACCATGCTGATTTTTGCCAATTACATTATACCTCCCAATAAATTCCTGAATATTATCCCTTAGTAACCCCTCAAATACTTTCCCAGCCACAGATGTTAAGCTCACAGGTCTATAATTCCCAAGCACAAATTTTAAACCTTTCTTAAATATAGGGACCACGTCAGCTTTTCTCCAATCCTCTGGTACGATTCCTGAAAGAAAAGAATCTTGAAAGATTAAGAACAGAGGTTTACATGTTTCAACACATAGCTCCCTCAGTACTCGCGGATGAATTCCATCTGGCCCTGGGGCTTTATTCACATTCACATTGTTTAATTGCTGCAAAACCTTGTCCTGAGTCAACCAGTCACTTTGTATTAGTAAGTTTTTATTAATGAATTTCATGTCTCCTGTTATAGGTTTCTCTTTGATAAATACTGAAGAAAAATAATCATTCAAAATTTCTGCCTTATCTCGATCTTCAGTTAACAATAACCCTGACTCAGATTTTAGTGAACCTACATTTTCACTCTTGGGTTTTTTAGAATTTATGTACCTAAAGAATCTTTTAGGGTTGGTCTTGCTCTCTTTGGCTTTTTATTTTTAATTTTCTAGTTTAGCCCATCTAATCGCTTTTTTAAATACCTCATTGGCTGCCCTATATGCTTTATAGTATGCCTCAGATTTATCAAATTTAAAAGCTTTAAATGCCTTCTTTTTATTTTTTATTTCCTTAGTTACCTTCCTACTAAGCCACATTGGTTTCAGTCTGTTTCTTTTATATTTATTAACCAGTGGAATATATTGTGACGTGTACTTTTCTAGTGTTAGTTTAAAGATCCTTGTCCTCAGTGTTTTTCCTATGAAAGAGTTTCTGCTAGTCAATTACATTGAGAGCTTCCTTTATTTTAGTAAAGTTGGACTTTTTAAAATTATATGTTTTAGCATGCCCCTTATGAATGTGGTTTTTAGAGTTTATTTCAAAAGACACCATATTATGGTCACTGTTTCCCAACTGTTCCCTTACATTAATATTTGAGAAAAGATCCACATTATTTGTTATAACCAGGTCCAGACAGTTATCATTTCTACCAGTTATGTCATGAAGGTATCATTTAAAAGGTTCAGAAACCGGATTCCCTTTGCTGAATTACTAGTCCCACTATCCCAATTAATGTCCGGGTAATTAAAATCTCCAATAATTAAAGTGCTACCCCAATGTGAAGCCTTCCTAATTTGCTCTAACAGTTGTTCTTCCTCATCATTATCTATATTAGGTGGTTTATAGCATATGCCAACCAATAGTTGACTTCCCTGTTTATTCCCCAAAGAAATATTTACCCATAAGGATTCCACATTTCCCTCATCACTTTCCAGTTGTGTAATATTTGGCTTTAAATCCTGATTTACATATAAACATACTCCACCTCCTTTCTTATGTTTCCTATCCCTTCTAAACAATGCATAACCATTTAAGTTTACAGCCCAGTCATGCGTTTCATCCCACCACGTTTATGTTATTCCTATTATGTCGTATTGTTTAGTGTATGCTAATGCCTCTAGTTCCCCCATCTTGTTATTGAGGCTCCTTGCTTTAGCAAGCATACTTTTAATGTTGTCTCTACCCACACATGCTGCATGCGACTTTACATTGCATGCCTCCACTTTTCTGACATTACCCATCCCCTTGGCTCCACCCCCTTAGTCTGAGCTGAAACCCTTCCGCTATCTGCTCTGTCTCCATTTTGTAAGCTACGGTATCCCTCCCCCTTCCACTAGTTTAAAGTTTCCTCCAACCTTTTAACCATTCTCTCCCCTAGCACAGCAGACCCTCTTCCATTCAGGCGCAATCCATCACGACTATACAGATTGTACCCCAGTGCAAAATGAGCCCAGTGCTCTAAAAACCCAAAGCCCTCCTTCCTGCACCAAGCTTTAAGCCACGCATTGATCTCCCGCTGCCTTTCCACTGTAGCACGTGGCACAGGTAGTATCTCAGAAAATACTACCTTGGAGGATCTCTTCCTCAGTTTACTTCCTAATTCCCTGAAATCATTCTTCAGGTCCTTCCATCTTCCTCTTACTTTGTCATTGGTACCAATATCGACCATGACAGCTGGGTCATCTCCAGCCCCCCCAATAATCTATCAACTCTGTCAACCACATGCCTAACACGGGCACCCGGCAGACAGTAAACTGTCCAGTTAAGGCGATCAGAGCGACAGATTACCCTGTCTACTCTCTTAATAATAGAGTCCCCTACCACCATAACCTGTCTAGGCTTACTTGCCCTCTTTATCCCTCCCTTACTTGGTGGGTTGATCCCCCTGCTGTTAGAGGGAGCAGCCTCCGCCAGTACTGAGCTGATGCACCCAACATCTTTGCTCAAAGGGGCAAATCTGTTTGTGTGCGCAAGGACAGGGCTAGCCAACCTTTTCTTCTCCCCTCCCCCCTGCTACCACGTGTTACATTTGATAAGAACGTCTATCTGAACCACCCGAGAATCAAGTCTTTAAATTTAAACATTTACAGCAGTAAATATTATAAGAAGTGGAACATAAATGTTCAAAAAGAACTTGCAATATGTCTGTGAAGTTGCTTGTATGTGATTGGAAGCTGGCTCTCAAACTGACAAATTGTCAGGTGCCTGGAAAATATTAACGAGGGTTATTTCTAATCTACTTTTATTGACAGGGGCAAATACAAAATATGGACTTCGTTGCAAAGCTTGCAAAATGAGCATCCATCATAGATGTGCAGACAGCACTGGTTTTCAGCGCTGCATGGGAAAGCTTGTAAGTAAACACTTTATGGATTACCTTCAATTCAAATATCCTGTTCTATTGCAGACACACAAACTGTAAAATGTTTTAGTTATAACTTCAAAAATAAACAGTTTAACTGTTTAAACAAACAATTATTTTTTAAACATTGATGTATATAGACCCAAAAAAAAACAAATATACCATAGACAACCCAGAAGCAATGTATACACAAAATCTGGGGCCTCATTCCATTGTCGTCGATATGATAACAACAGGAAACATTATACATAATGTCTCCTGTACTTATCGACGGGAACTGCAATTCTACTCTTGCCGCAAATTGGGCTTGTGACTCGAGTGGTGTAATTCTCTACACCAGCATACTGTACATTAACGTCTCCTATACTTAGTATAAGAGATGTTAATTTTCACCTCTGCGTGGAAGGGCAGACTATTCCATTGTAGCATGCGCTTCCACACGGGAGAAAGCTAATATCAAAGCTGATATTCATTGATTTTGCATTTGCAAAACCACATAACACACTCTGTAAACCCCCTTAATAAATCCCATATGCACCTTTCATTCCACGGTAGAGATGGCAGTGAAATCCACTGCTTACTCTCGCCAGCAGCAGATTGAGACTGGGAACAAAACCTTTCTAGTCTCCGTTTGTGGCACTGCACGATCTCGTACAGAGCTCGTGGCTGGTTCTGGAGTCAGGTGCTAATAAAGTCCCTATTCTGCAATACGCTCTGCTAAATTGAAACGGTAAGGAATATCTGCAGGCCCATATTTTCTGGCTTACCGTCTTCATTTTATGGATACGTGTGGAATAGGGCATGTGGATGGGCACTGAGTTTACAGTGTATATATATATATATATAAAAAACAAACGACAGGGTGGGTTGCATTCAACCTAAACTTGCAGCACAAGCGGGTGCATCTAAGACTTCATATACATAACACCAAAAAAGAGCACTCCATACCAATGACCACCTTCATCCACCATTTTCTGCAAGAAAAAAACACATTTAAAAAATTCAAAAACCTGACTGAGGTAAAATGATGGGGATTCAGTTAACAAAGTATGATCATAGTTTGCATAAGCCTGTCACAGTCGCCAATCTCACTTGACTATATCTGCATTTACAGAATTAACTCACCATAGAGCTTCCTAGCAGGCACTAGCCTTCATAGGTTGTCACGGTGGGACACCTATATACAGTCAGGTCCAGAAATATTGGACATCTACACAATTCTAACATCTTTGTTTCTATACACCACCACAATGGAGTTGGACTGAAACAAACACAATGTGCTTTAACTGCAGACTGTCAGCTTTAATTTGAGGGTATGTACTGTCACGGTTCCCGGATCCCACCACGCAGTCTTTAAAGCCCAACACTCCACAGAGCCCAAAAGCTACCAACAGGGTAGCCGTAGAAGAATCCCTAACTGTCTGGTCCTTAGAATTGGCCAGGTATACAAGCTAGACAGGAAGGGTTAATCAAAGACAATGTCGTAATACAAAACCAGGTCAGCAACACGGGGGTAGTCAGACGAGCTAGAATCAGGAATACAGAGTATAGAATAGTCAAATGGAATAGCCGGGTCGATATCAGTGCAGAAGCGTAGTACAAGAAAATAGTCTAGGGCAACGGAAGGCAGAATAGTCAGAAAACAAGCAGAGGTCAATAACAGGTTAAATCACGAGAGAATTCAGGTACAAGGAGCTCAGGTATGGATAAACACGATCTGGCATTGCTTAGAAGGAGCTGTTGGTTTTTAAAAGGCCTTCACCAGACTGTGCCCCCCTCTCAAGCCGCACCTCATGCAGCCACCTCCCTGCCTGTTTCAATTTAAACCGGGTGTTGGTGAGTGAGCAGCGTCAGACATGCTGCCCTCAAGCACACCGGAAAGGCTGGAAGCCCCCAACGTTACAGTACCCCTCTCCACGGGAGGCCACCAGACGACCAACAGGACAAGTGGCAGGACGACCACCGGGGCGAGTAGCAGGACGACCACCAGGGCGATCGGGGTGCGAGGCATGGAACGCCCTGACCAACCTAGAGGCAGACATGTTGAAAGCCGGAATCCAGGACCGGTCCTCCGGACCATAACCCACCCAATCGACCAGGTACTGCAGAGCACCCCTGAACAGCCTAGAATCCAGAACTTTCCTAACCTCATACTCCATCTCTCCATCAACCTGAACAGGTGGAGGAGGAGGAACGAACCGCGTGTACCTGTTACACAACAAATACTGCAGTAGGGAGGTGTGGAAGACGTTGTGCAAGCGAAGATGTCTAGGAAGGGCAAGAGCATAAGCCACAGGGTTAACGCGGCGAATGATCTTGTATGGACCGATAAACCGAGGTGCCATTTTCATAGAAGGCACCCGCAACTTCACATTCCTAGTGGACAACCAAACTCTATCCCCTACGTTGTAGGAAGGAGCTTGTAACCTATGCCTGTCAGCCTTGCGTTTCTGGACAGCAACATTGCGCTCCATGTTTTCGCGAATCTGTCTCCAAATATCCTGTAGTTGTGTGAGATGTTCATTGAGAGCCGGGATGGCCTGTTCAGCAAACTGAAGCGGTAGAGCCGGAGGGAAAAAAACATAGCAGAAAAAGGAGAGTGGCCAGTGGTCTCGTTAACGGCGTTATTACGTGCATACTCAGCCCAGGGCAACAACTCCGGCCAATTGTCTTGTTGTTGTGTGGTAAAGCAACATATGTACTGCTCGAGACCCTGATTTGCCCTCTCTGCTGCCCCATTGGTTTGTGGATGATATGCTGAAGAGAAGGCCAATCGCACCCCCATTTCCGCACAGAAATCCCTCCAGAAACAAGAGACGAACTGAGCTCCTCTGTCAGAGACTATTTCAGACGGAACCCCATGTATTTGTACAATCTCTCTAGCAAAGACGACCGCCAGTTCTTTGGCTGTAGGAAGCTTAGGTAAAGGAATAAAATGAGCCATTTTGGAGAAGCGATCTACAACTGTCAGAACCACAGTATGACCCTTGGACTTCGGCAAGTCCACAATAAAATCCATGGATAAATGAGACCAAGGCCTATTAGGAATGGGTAAAGGCTGCAATAGATCGACAGGCAAGGTTTTACTGGTTTTGCTTCTGGCACAGATTTGACAAGCCAAAACAAACAGACGTATGTCCTGTCGCATGGTGGGCCACCAGAACTGTCTGGAGATATTGGTAAGAGTCTTAGTAAAACTAGGATGACCTGCTGGTTTTGAATCATGAAACATTATGAGTAATTCTTGTCTTTCCTTTTCAGGCACAAACAACATATCTGGAGGTTTGTTAGGTGGAGACCCCATTTGAGCTGCTTGGAGGCGTTCCAGAAAAGGCGAGGAAACAGACAAGACCGTGGAAGCCACAATACGTTCAGGAGGAACTATAGGATTGTGGTCTTGTGTATTTGATTCATACGGGTCATATTGACGAGATAAGGCATCAGCCTTTACATTGTGGTCACCTGGTCTGTAAGTCAACACAAAATTAAATCGAGACAGTAGTAATGACCACCTGGCCTGTCTCGAGTTCAGATGTTTAGCATCCCCGATGTACGTAAGGTTCTTATGATCAGTGATTATCAACAAAGGGTCAAGAGTACCTTCCAACAAATGTCTCCACTCTGACAGGGCAGACACAATAGCAAGCAATTCTCTATTACCGATATCATAATTGCATTCTGCTGGTGATAATTTTCTTGAAAAGAACCCACAAGGATGTAGAGGCTTCCCTGGAGACTCTCTTTGAGATAGGACAGCCCCAATGCCTATCTCGGAAGCATCAACCTCAATAACAAATGGAATTCTGGGATCAGGATGCCGTAACACGGGAGCAGAAGTGAAAGCCTGTTTGAGAGCTTCGAATGCCTGTTTGGATTGTGAAGACCAGACCGGATTCTTCAGACCTTTACGTGTCATATTAATGATAGGAGAAGCTACAGCAGAATAATTCTTGATAAATCTCCTATAATAGTTGGAAAACCCCAGAAACCTCTGTATGGCTTTGAGGCCTTGAGGGAGAGGCCATTCTGAGATGGCCGTGAATTTGGAAGGATCCATCTCATACAGGGTTATCCAAAGAGATTCGAAAAGTCACCGCACGTTCGGTGACTTTTCGTTCTCTCAATTCGGTTCCTTTTTGCCGATTGCATTTCGGTGACCCTGCGGTGTATTCAGCAAGCACCACAGGGTCCCCGAATTGCAGGAAAGCTGCCGAAAACCTGACGAAAACTAACCGAATGCTCGCTGAAAACAAGCAAAAACATCTGGATTAACCTTCGAAGAGGAGCCGAACAGGAGCCGAAAAGGAGCCGAATCACACAGAGCCGAAGCAGCTGTGACGTAGAGGAGAGTGAATAAATTAGAAAAACCATTTGTATGAATCTGGGAAAAAGACCTGTTTGCAAAGAAACTACTGAGCGAAAATGTCTGAAAATTTTCACAGGAGGTCCAGGGAATGATAATAAAGAGGGCTGTTACAAAAAAAATAAGCAAACTGAAAAAAAAAAAAAAAAAAAAAAAAATCGGACTTTTAATTTTTTTTTAAAAAATTCAGAAAATGCTTAAAGTATCCTAAATCTATAAATAAAGAGACTTTTTGCTGCAGAATTTTATAATGAACGGTTTATTAGATATTGAATTAAAACGGGAATATTTTTTAACAATGAAGCCTATGGGATTCTCCTGAATAAATTTGCCGAATTAAACCACCGAATGGCAGGGCATTAGGGGAACCTTTCACTGCTGGTTTGTGTTCTCTGAATAGCCGAAGCAGTGCTTTTTGAGGATTTCACTGCCCTCGAACAGGGACCGAACAGGCACCGTATGTTCAGCAATTCGACAGGATTTGGCGAATTGCCTGCTCTCTGGATAGCCGAATGGCAGAAAGGTAACCGAACCCTGATTTTCAGCGTTCGGTTACCTTTCTCAAGCAATTCGAATCTTGGATAACCCTGAAAACCTTCTGGAGTGATAATGTACCCAAGAAATTTTACAGTAGTAATGTCAAATAAACACTTCTTCAGTTTGCAATAAAGACCATTGTCTAGTAGTTTTGCAAATACCTGTCTGACATGTTCATGGTGGGTTCTAAGATCGGGAGAGTAAATTAGTATATTGTCTAAGTATACGATAACAAAGGATTGCAAAAATCTCTGAGCACATCATTAATGAAATCCTGGAATACAGCTGGAGCATTACAGAGACCGAACGGCATGACCAGATATTTATAATGCCCACTCCTGGTGTTAAATGCTGTTTTCCATTCATGCCCATCTTTTATACGTATCAGGTTGTAAGCCCCTCTCAAATCGAGTTTTGTGTATACTGCTGATCCCCTTAACCTGTCGAACAGTTCTGATATAAGAGGGATAGGGTACACATTCTTGATGGTGATCTTGTTAAGCCCCCTATAATCGATACACGGGCGTAAATCTCCTTTTTTAGATACAAAAAAGAACCCCTGCTGGAGAAGAGGAACGTCTGCTAAAACCTCTCTCCAAATTATCCTTTATGTACTCCTCCATGATTTGGTTCTCTTTTATGGATAAAGGATATACTTTGCCTCGAGGAGGCATGGTACCTGGATGAATCTCTATGGCGCAATCATACGGTCTATGTGGAGGTAGTTTCTCTGCCTCTCTTTTATCGAATACAGCCCTGAGATCGGCATACCAGTCAGGAACCTCTGTAGACAATGGAGGAGCTGTAGGTGTGTTCAGGGCACCAATATGCTGAATGGGTATTAAACAAGTCCCAAAACAAGCAGGACTCCAAGACAGTATCTCTCCCTTAGCCAAATCAATAACAGGATTATGTTCCACCAACCAAGGGAAACCAAGCACAACAGGATTGGTAGGTGAACGGATAACCTGAAATATGATCTCTTCTTTATGCAAGAGACCAGTGGTAAGAACCACTGTAACAGTACCGTGAGTAATTCTGGCACAGGATAACGGCCTACCGTCTATGGCTTCGACGGCCAGGGGTGTCTCTCTTACAACCAGAGGGAGAGAAATGGAGGAAGCGTATTCAACATCAATGAAATTACCAGCAGCCCCAGAGTCAACAAAAGCAGTAGTATGCATGGTCTTGGTCTCCCAAGCCACGGATACTGGTAACAAGAGTCTAGTGTTTTTGACAGGAGACATGAATGTCACACCCAAGGCCTGTCTCCTCAGTTGCCTTAGGTGCGGTAGTTTTCCGACTTATCATGCATTCTAGGGCGAGTGGGACATTGAAGTCATAAATGTCCTTTTAAACCACAATACAGGCACGATCCCTCACAAAGAGTTCTCTCTTCCTCTGTAAGCCTAGTATGGCCTAGTTGCATAGGCTCAGAGGGAAGGGAAAACTCTCTTGCTGGTGCCTGAAAGACAGGGGCCAACCTTGGTAACGGTCTCTTAGGTTTCTCTCTTGGAGTTCTTCTGTCCCTTTTCTGATCATCCAGATCTATACAAAAATCTATAAATTCACACAACACCTCAAGTAATTTACGAGGAGCCAACTCATGCATCAATGACTCTGATAACCCCTCCATAAAAGCCAGAACCAGAGCCTCATTAGTCCAGTTCACGTCAGAAACCAACGTTTTAAATTCTATAGCATAATCAGATACAGTCCTGTTCCCTTGACGTATGCGGAACAAGGATTTGCCAGCTACCTTGGCCTTTCTGGTAGGATTAAACGTACGTTTTAACTCGGCTATGAATTCTTTATAGTTCAGTAAGATAGGCTTCTCTGCCTCCCATAAAGGATTCGCCCATGTCAATGCTCTGACAGACAGATGGTTAATAATGAACCCCACTTTGGATGTGTCAGTGATAAACATTTGTGGATTTAATTTAAAATGAATATCCACCTGGACCAAAAATCCCCGGCACTCCGAGGGAGTACCGTCAAACCTCATAGGAGCGGTCATGTGTACCTGGGATGTCTGAACAACAGAGGACACAGGTATAGCACAGGCAGAGGTGCAACCCCAGCTGGTTCCAGGTGAGCCGTACGAGTCAGGATAGTTTGTAAGGCGAGAGCAAACTGATCCATCCTGCTTGTCCGGTCTGGATACAAAGCTACTCAAATGCTGTTTTAAGTCTGCGGGATCCATTTTGGCCAGATCATAATGTCACGGTTCCCGGATCCACCACGCTGTCCTTTAAGAGCCCAAAAGCTACCAACAGGGTAGCCGTAGAAGAATCCCTAACTGTCTGGTCCTTAGAATTGGCCAGGTATACTAGCTAGACAGAAAGGGTTAATCAAAGACAATGTCGTAATACAAAACCAGGTCAGCAACACGGGGGTTGTCTGAGGAGCCAGAATCAGGAATACAGAGTATAGAATAGTCAAATGGAATAGCCGGGTCGATATCAGTGCAGAAGCGTAGTACAAGAAAATAGTCTAGGGCAACGGAAGGCAGAATAGTCAGAAAACAAGCAGAGGTCAATAACAGGTTAAATCACGAGAGAATTCAGGTACAAGGAGCTCCGGTATGGATAACCACGATCTGGCACTGCTTAGAAGGAACTGTTGGTTTTTAAAAGACCTTCACCAGACCATGCCCCCCTCTCAAGCCGCACCTCATGCAGCCACCTCCCTGCCTGTTTCAATTTAAACCGGGTGTTGGTGAGCGAGCAGCATCAGACATGCTGACCTCAAGCACACCGGAAAGGCTGGAAGCCCCCAACGTTACATGTACATCCAACTCAGGTGAACGGTGTAGGACTTACAGCAGTTTCCAGATGTGCCTCCCACTTGTTAAGGGACCAAAGGTAATGGGACAGAATAATAATCATAAATCAAACTTTCCCTTCTTAATACTTGGTTGTAAATCCTTTGCAGTCAATCACAGCCTGAAGTCTGGAATGCATAGACATCACCAGATGCTGGGTTTCATCCCTGGTGATGCTCTGCCAGGCCTCTACTGCAACTGTCTTCAGTTCCTGCTTGTTCTTGGGGCTTTTTCCCTTCAGTTTTGTCTTCAGCAAGTGAAATGCATGTTCAAAGGGATTCAGGTCAGGTGATTGACTTGGCCATTGCATAACATTCCACTTCTGTCCCTTCAAAAACTCTTTGGTTGCTTTTGCAGTATGCTTTGGGTCATTGTCCATCTGCACTGTGAAGCGCCGTCCAATGAGTTCTGCAGCATTTGGCTGAATGTGAGCAGATAATATTGCCCAAAACACTTAAGAATTCATCCTGCTGCTTATGTCAGCAGTCACATCATCAATAAATACAAGAGAACCAGTTCCATTGGCAGCCATACATGCCCACGCCATGACACTACCACCACCATGCTTCACTGATGAGGTGGTATGCTTAGGATCATGAGCAGTTCCTTTCCTTCTCCATACTCTTCTCTTCCCAACACTCTGGTACAAGTTGATCTTGGTCTCATCTGTCCATAGGATCTTGTTCCAGAACTGTGAAGGCTTTGTTAGGTGTTTGGCAAACAATCTGGCCTTCCTGTTTTTGAGGCTCACCAATGGTTACATCTTGTGGTGAACCCTCTGTATTCACTCTTTTGAAGTCTTCTCTTGATTGTTGACTTTGACACATACACCTACCTCCTGGAGAGTGTTCCTGATCTGGCCAACTGTTGTGAAGGGTGTTTTCTTTTCCAGGGAAAGAATTCTTCGGTCATCCACCACAGTTGTTTTCCGTGGTCTCCTGGGTCTTTTGGTATTGCTGAGCTCACCGGTGTGTTCCTTCTTTTTGAGAATGTTCCAAACCGTTGTTTTGGCCACGCTTAATGTTCTTGCTATCTCTCTGATGGTTTTTTTTTGTTTGTTCAACCTAATGATGGCTTGCTTCACTGATAGTGACAGCTCTTTGGATCTCATTTTGAGAGTTGACAGCAACAGATTCCAAATGCAAATAGCACACTTGAAATGAACTCTGGGCCTTTTATCTGCACATTGTAATTGGGGTAATGAGGGAATATCACACACCCGGCCATGGAACAGCTGAGAAGCCAATTGTCCCATTACCTTTGGTCCCTTAACAAGTGGGAGGCACATCTGCAAACTGCTGTAAGTCCTACATCGTTCACCTGAGTTGGATGTACATATCCTCAAATTAAAGCTGACAGTCTGCAGTTAAAGCACATTGTGTTTGTTTCATTCCAATTACATTGTCGTGGTGTATAGAGCCAAAGATGTTAGAATTGTGTCGATGTCCCAATATTTCTGGACCTGACTATGTATACACAATACTGCTCTTACTGAGGTTGCTCAAATAAAAACCTAGAGGACCAACTCCAGTATGCAGACTACAGAGGAAAAGAAGGGGAACCCAGTCACTACACTTAGAGTACAACAGCAACTTTTATTTGGATGAAGTGAACAACAATATTTGGGCCATGAAAGTAACATTTGACTAAGGTCACTTTGATGGCTGAAATGTTTCTGTCACTCCATCCAAATAAAATCTGCTGCTGTACCGTAAGTGGAGTGACTGGATTCCCCTTCATTTCTTCTATATTACATAAGCAATTACATATCAGAGCTAAAGCATTGTGTGTTTTTACTACTTTAATTTTATCTAACCAGATCTGTCACTCATTTTAAATAATTTTTTCCACTCTTTTATTTGAATGTTATTTATTTAGCCAAAAGGTTTCCGACGTTATTATAGCTCTCCACTTCTCATAAATGAACAATTTGGCTGTATAAAAGAAGTGATGCCAATTGGTGAGTATTATTGTAAGTGATAAATTGGCTTAGACATGTTTCTAACAAAAAAACCTTGTTGAGTTTGCTTGGTGTATGCAGATGACATTCCACACATGTCGTCCATTAAACTTACCTTCACAATCCCCTGACAATAGATAGCTTCTCACACCCGAGAATGGCCAAGGGACTGTCTGGTTATCCTGGTAGAATCATGTCAAGACGTTCACTACGCCCCATTGAGTGCAGCTTAGCTGGATAGAATCTTTTAATGGAGGCAAGTGTCCCTTGTATTTCCACCTCTGTCCCCCGTATCTCCACTTTCACAGAGGCTTGCCAGTAATACCAAATATGAAAAACAGAAAATGTCCTTGTTGTACATAAATTAAATTACACTGCGTTTATCACTCCTTCAGGTGAGGTTGCCCAATCTCTTGTGACTGCTTTCCCCTCCTGAGGTCCTTGGTACTTTATTGGAAATGGTCCATAACGTGGCAGAGGGTGTAACATAATGAGATAAACTAGATTTAAAGAGTAAAAAAATATAGACATGTGCAATTCGTTTTGTAACGAATGGAAATTCGCACGAAGATCCTGAGATTCGGACGCATCCGAAATACAAATTGCTATGCTTCCGAATGGATCTGAAATACGAAATTTCGTTTCGGATCCGATTCGTAATTTCGTTACAACGGAAAAGTGACTGTGTTTGACCAATCAGAGGTTTTCTTCTGCTGCTGAGGGAGGGTTGGGAAAATTACCTTTTTTAATATGGGAGTGAGAGACTGGTAGTCGATGGGAGATTCAGAATCGGATGAAATAAGAATGTTCGTCAACCCTTTCGCTGCTGAGCATTTTCACACCTCTGTGCTGAGCTCATTTTTACCGTTTCACTCATCATGTTTAAATGCGATTTGAAGTCACATTTTATTATGCGACCCAGACATATTATATATTGTTCTTTCCGGGAGACTCGGCAGATTCATAATATATCATTATTATATGTATACGTTATGTCCTGTCTGTATATTATAACATAAAATGCAAGAAAATTTGAATTTTCAATAATTTACAACGTGTAAAGTGTTTTTTCACATTTTAACATGCGAGCGTTTGCGGTTATATTTTCTATGGGTTGCGCTTGTTAAAAAAATTAGAAACGAAGAATCGTTACTTTTTTTGGGGAAAATTACGTGTTTTTTAGCAAACGCCCCCCCATAGAAAAAATCATTAGTGCAGAATCATTGTTCACATTATAATTGAAATGGTCATTAGTCATTAGTGCAGCATCATTGGAACCCCATATCTCCACCATAGGTGGCAGCAAGGGGTTAATTGCAGAACTGGCGCCATCGCGCTAAGTGCGATGATGCCAGTCGTTAGGGGGATATCCCGGAAGCTTGGCCGTCATCCAAGATGTCGGCCAACTCCGGGAGGGGACCGCGATACGGCACATGTTAGCGCCATATCGCGATCCAGCCCCCTAGTGGTTAAAGACAGCTGCCACTTGGAAGGGGAGGCTGTGCCCTTCCAAGTGGTGCCTGCCTTTACTCGCTGGCCGGCACGGATGGGGAGGGGGAGAGGTCTGAAGGACTGCAATGGCAGGGGGGGTTCCTGAAATAGACGTCATCGCGCAGGCCGGGGTCCCACAGGCTGGGCTGAAATCGAGGATGTAAGCCCGCACCGGGGAGGCACCACGATCGGTCAGAATCCCAGCCGATCGCCGATACAAAGGGAGCACCTCCTCCGCAGCGAAGTGGCCATGCGGCAGGATGCGCTCAGCGCGTCCGCCACATGGAAAGGGTTAATATAGTTTTTTTATCATAATAATTACAAATATTCATTATGATGAAATTAAATTAACTTTTTTTACTATTTGAAATGGGAGTCACCAGTAGGGTCCGCAGGTTCGATTTGAACATGAGTATGATTTGAACATTGTTCGTTCGTGCGTTGTGGGAACACCTCATAATGAGCACAGCGGGGTATACACTGTACAGAGAGCACTGCAGACCCAGGAGGAAGTCAGCACAGCTGAGGTTGAACATAACCTGTCATTGATCCGAATTTCGTTAGAACGGAAATGTGAAAAACTCAAAATCACTTACAACGGTGGAAATGTCATTTAACAGGGTTATTCAAAGAGCTCTGAATTGCTGGAGAAAGGTAACCGAACGCTGAAATTCAGCATACGGTTACCTTTCCTGGCCATTCGGCTATAAATCTTGCCAAATTGCCTGCACATATGGTCCCTGTTCGAAGGCAGTGAAATCCCCATAGAGAAGCAATGCTTCGTCTATTCAGAGAACACAAAACAGCAGTGAAAGGTTCCCGAAATGCCTTGCCATACGGTGGTCTAATTCGGCAGGTTTATTCAGTTGAATCACATTAGGGATGAGCCGAACACCAACGTGTTCGGTTCGCACTCGAACAATTTAAAAATTTCGAATTCGAATCGAACTCAATGCAAGTCAGGCAGACTCAAAAGTTCGGTTTTTAGAGTGCCCTACAAGAGGGCATATATGCAAGATATTGCCATAAAAGGTGTATGGGGAATGGGGGAATGGGTAGTGCCCTGGGGACAGGAAACAAGGACAAAAAGTAAAAAAAAAAACGTTTTGAAAGGGACAGTGAGTTTTCCATGAAATAAGGGTTAAAAATAAAAATGAAAAATTCCTTCAAATATCGTGCCTAGGAGGTCACCATAACCTGCCCGTGAAGTGGCGGATTTGTAGGATGTACAGAAACATTTTAAAACAAAAAAATGACGTTTCAAATTAAGGTAAACATTTTTCCTTTAATCTATTCATAAACAACTGCTTGGGGCGGCAGTCTGTATTAAAAAAGGAGACATTTTAGGACATGCAGAACAAGTTTAGTGATTTTTTGGATAAATTATGGTGAAACTTATACAGGCTTTGAATGAAAGTAACAATAGGTGCTTTAAAATTGGGCCTTTAGTGTCGGCAACAGTAACCCCTCTATGGTATTGTGGACGAGTGCAGGGTTGGACCCTGCGTTCCAAAAAATTTAAAATTATATAAATCTGGTACAGGCGTCAGTGCACCCAAATATTGTGCCTTTCATGGCAGCAAGTGCCTTCACACCGTAACCCTTTTGTGGTATTTTGGAAGAGTGCAGGGTTGGGCCCTGCATTCCAAAAAAATAAAATGATATAAATCTGGTACAGGTGTCAGTGCAGCCAAATATTGTGCCTTTCATGTAATGATCCCTCTCCTTGATAGCACGAATCCTGGGGTCCTTTAGCAGGCTTTGCAGGATAAGGGAGCCCATGCAGCGTAGGTTGGAGGCATGGGCGTCCGCAGAAATTTTTACAGGGGGGGGCAAAATTTTAATGGCATCCATATTCTGCCGTTTTGACAATGTCATGAAGGGGACAGTCATAAAATAATGCGTATTAATACAAAGGCTGCGAAACATGATGCAAGTCTAATTGAAGAATAAAAGGTGTAAGCGTCTGATCAGAGTTGCATTTTCTAGTCTGTTAATGCCATTCAATGCACCACACCAATCACACACCCAGGATCAAGGCACTAAGGGAAGTGTTTTTAAGGCCATCTCTGTGTACACAAACCATGACCCCCCCCCCACACACAGATAGTGACACACACCAGGCTCCCCACTCCAAATATAAATATATATACATACACACACATACTGTGTGTGTGTGTATGTATATATATATATATATATATATATATATATTTATACACACTCACCTTCCCTGCACACACACACACCCCTCCTCTCCTCAAGCGTCTCTTAGATTGTATGCTCTTGAGCAGGGTCCCCTCTCCTCTTAGGACCCTGCCCCAGAGCTTACAATCTAAGAGGAGAGGAGACCCTGCCCCAGAGCTTACAATCTAAGAGGAGAGGGGACCCTGCTCCAGAGCTTACAATCTAAGAGAGGGGACCCTGCCCCAGAGGTTACAATCTAAGAGGAGAGAGGACCCTGCCCCAGAGCTTACAATCTAAGAGGAGAGGGGACCCTGCCCCAGAGCTTACAATCTAAGAGGAGAGGGGACCCTGCTCCAGAGCTTACAATCTAAGAGGAGAGAGGACCCTGCCCCAGAGCTTACAATCTAAGAGGAGAGGGGACCCTGCCCCAGAGCTTACAATCTAAGAGGAGAGGGGACCCTGCTCCAGAGCTTACAATCTAAGAGGAGAGAGGACCCTGCCCCAGAGCTTACAATCTAAGAGGAGAGGGGACCCTGCTCCAGAGCTTACAATCTAAGAGAGGGGACCCTGCCCCAGAGGTTACAATCTAAGAGGAGAGGGGACCCTGCTCCAGAGCTTACAATCTAAGAGGAGAGGGGACTCTGCTCCAGAGCTTGCAATCTAAGAGAGGGGACCCTGCTCAAGAGCTCACAATCTAAGAGGAGACCCTGCTCAAGAATTTACAATCTAAGAGAACTATTGTAAGCTCTGGAGCAGTGTCCTCTCGCAGGGTCCCCTCTGCTCCAGAGCTTACAATCTAAGAGGAGTGTCCTAAGAAGGGATCCTGCTCCAGGGCCTACAATCTAAGAGGAGAAAGGACCCTGCTCCAGAGATTACAATCTTTCTCTACTCTTAGATTGTAAACTCTGTAAACTCTCATAAATAAAGACACTGGCATCAAGCTTAATAAAAAAGTATTTATTTGACAATCATTACCTTTTTTCCTGTGGCCCATAGTAGCAGCTGCATCTCAGCCCTGCCTCTCCCAGCATGCAAAGTGAGGGAGAGCACGAGGTGGATTGGAGGTGGAGTGGGGATGTGACGCTGGTGCAGCCTAGTGGAGAGCCCAGGAACTGCAGTGTGAAGTGAATAAATTATAATTTAAGCCTGTTGATCCAGGGGGGGGGCGAGTGCCCCCCCTTGCCCTATGCTGTGGACGCCCATGGTTGGAGGTGGCATTAGCTTCTGAGTCTTCCTGGTCAATGAGGAGGATGACCCCATTGTGCACTTCCTCCTCCCAGCCACGTACTAGTCCTTGTGTTTCTGAGCACACAAAACCCTCCCTTGAGGAATCCCCACCTTCAATGCCCCACTACTTAAATATTCCTCCTCCTCCTCATCCTCCGCCTGTCTGATCTGAGGAGGATCCGCTGGAATGCTGTCTGCGGAAAGACTGGGGCCTTCAGAGCTAGGGAAGGCCTCTTACTCCCGCTGCTCTTCCTCTAAAGCCACATCTATAATTCCCCACAGAGTGTGCTCCAGAAGGAACACTAAAGGAATTGTGTCACTGATGCATGCACTGTCCCTGCTCACCATCCTCGTTGCCTCCTCAAATGGTGACAGTACAGTGCATGCATCCTTGATCATCAGTGTCGTAGAAATTAATCTACTTTTAATTTCTGTGTAGTTTGATCCGCTGCACTTACAAGCAGCTCTCTGCTATCCCTGCAATACTTACCTGAATGCACGCAGTAAGGAGACCCAGAGACTCTGCTGTGGTCTTCTGCATCCTCATTCCCTGTATAGTGGATCCCTTCTCTAGCCCAGAAAGAGTCACACACACACCATGCTTCAAGCTGGAAATCCTCTGCCCAAGTGCCTGTGTTCCCCTGGTCAGCTTAATTTAATACACCATAGGACAACACCCAGTGGCTCACTGGTTTTACAACAGGAACCAGTTTGCCCAGTAATTATATTTACATATCAAAAGGACAGGGGAGTGGACTGGGATGACCGACCAGCCCCCTTACATGACTCATCCCTGAGTTATGTAAGCCATGCCTGTCCAACCATCCCCCATCACTGTCATTATAGACCCCATTCAATACTGATCAAATCTGATCAATATTAAGTGAAGATCAGTCTACTCATTCTTATGGATTTGCCACATATATCTGCAGAGAAAATACAGCTATTGCCTGTACACGGTACCAGTGTACAGACAAGGCTTAAATGTCTTAAAAGCAGGTATGTATCCAGAAAGGGATAGCGTAGCCACAACAGAGATATAATACGTATCTCTCGTAATGCAGACTTCACTTCTCCAATGTGCATAGACATTGGGAGGTAAGAAGCCCAGTGCATTGCACTTAGTACTCACAAACCGCCAAACGCCTACACACACTGAGAACACGTCTCTAAACCCAAGAGAAGGTTTTCATACTGATGGTTTTGCCACTGGATTGGATTAAACCCAAATACACTCTGCTAGAGCGTTTCTCTGTTTAAATCCTCACACAGGGAGACAGATGACAACTTATATAAACACACACATCCTAGAATATAATGTCCACATAATAAAATTTCCACAACATCAGCCACTGCGGGGGGAACCAAGTTGACCTGAACCTGTCCTTGTGCCATACTCACACAGATACTCATTGATGGCCCTCTGCTGCTTGTGCAGATGCTGCAGCATTGCTAATGTTGAGTTCCACCTGGTGGGCATGTCACAGATCAGACGGGATGTGGGAAGGTGGAATTATTTTTAAATTTCTGCTAGGCGAACACTTGCTGGGAATGACCGTCTGAAGTGGCTGCAAACTTTTCTGGCCTGGCTTTGAAGCTCTGCCAGCCCTGGGTACCTGGTTAGGAAACGCTGTACCACCAGATTTAGTACGTGTGCTAGGCATGGTACATGCGTCAACTTACCCTGGCGTAGGGCGGAGAGAAGGTTGCTGCCATTATCACAGACGACCATTCCCAGCTCAAGCTGGCATGGTGTTAACCATCTCTGCACCTGGCCCTGCAGAGCTGACAGAATTTCAGGCCCGGTGTGACTTCTGTACCCTAAATAAACCAGTTCAAGCACAGTATGGCATCTTTTTTGCTTGAGCCATTGCGTCGCCCCTGTGATGCGTCAGTTTTAATGCCACTTCGCCAGAGACAGAGAAGGAGGAGGAGGAGGTGGTGGTGGACCAGACAGACCTCATACAATCAGCTTTCTGGAGGCGTGGTGGATGAACAAGCTCCAGCACAGAGCCCCGTCTTGGATCCCTCCCAGCTGCAATCAGAGTTACCCAGTGTGCCGTGAAGGAAATGGAATGGCCCTGTCCATGCTTGCTGGACCACGTGTCTAAAGTCATGTGCACCTTGCTGCTGACTGTCTTTCCCAATGACTCCATAACATTGTGTTCCACGTGCTGGTATAGTGCTGGAATGGCCTTCCGTGAAAATAAATGGTGTTTTGGAACCTGCCACTGTGGTACAGCACATTCAGCAAATTCACGGAAGGAAGCAGAGTCCACCAGCTGAAAAGGCAGCAGCTGTAATGTGAGTAATTTTGCTAAGCTGGCATTTAGACACTGTGCTTGGGGATGGTTGGGACTATACTTTTTCTTACGCTGCAGCAACTGGGGCAACGTAATCTGACTGCATAAATCTTCAGCTGATCGGAAGCTGTCACATTGTGAGGAAGGACCTGGTACACTCATTACTGTAGCATCATCCCTGTCAGTGGAGGTTGTAGGCAATGACATGGCAGGACATATAATGGGGGTAGAGACAGGTGAGGAGGAGGAGGACCTATGCAAAGTGTTGTGCCAACGGGATGCGTGGCAGGTGGTCATATGTCGCCTCAAGCACATGTACCTAAGTGTGGGATGTCTTACCCATGCTTGATCCTCATCTGACATAGATTACAAATAGCAATGGTGCGGTCTGCTGCACATTTCTTAAAGAACTCCCAGACAGAAGAGTTCCTGGATGTGTGCTTTGAGACAACAGCGCTCTGCACCTGAGCAGCTCTTACATCTGATGCCTTGGACTGGCTACGGTTGGTCATAGAGGACGTTGTGCCTTGTGTTTGTTGTGCCTCTTCCTCACTTGACTCCTCTGTTCGATCAGGCAGCCAGGTGGAGTCAGTGACCTCATCATCGTCATCACCCCCTATCTCCTCGTCACTGGAGCCAACCTCGCAATATGCTGCAGCTGCTGGGGGACATGAGTGCCAGTTATTTGTGTGTCACTGGCACCCCCTTCCTCTAGGTTGATTATACTCCCTTCCTCAACCTCAGAGATTGAATCAGAGCACTGTAGTTGCTGCGCATCCTCAAGCAGCATGTCACTGTCATTGTAGTCAAACAATTCAGCTGACTCCTCCATGTGTGATAGTGAGGCTACGGCAGGAGTAACTGTGGACATGGAGGCTGCATTAGATGCTTTGGCAGCTGAGGTGGACTGTAAAGCACTACAAGCCTGGCTGGCAGAGGACTCAGAGGATGAGGATGGCCTGGTTAGCCAATCCACCAAATCCTCTGTATGTTGCTGCTGCTTAAGATGGCCAGCACCAGTTAGAAAGGACAAGCGTGCCCCTGCAGAGGATGCACCATGTCCACGATGACCAGAGGCACAGTCTCCCGACACAGAGGCTGCTTGCCCTCTTATCTATGTCTGGGAGCGTCTGCCTGTCCTTTTTGGTCTTTCTGACATGGTGAGTGATATATAGATTAAAGATATACAGAACTCTGATTCAACTCTGTTATAAAAATTGGAGATATGCAGAACTCTGATTCAACTGTGTTATCTAGATTAAAGATTTCCAGAACTCTGGTATAACTGAGTGAGACATCCTGATAGCTGGCAGCCAGTGACAAGACACAGATTAAAATTCCCAGAAACCACCTATAACTCAGTGAGACCTCCTGATGGGTGGCAGTGACAAGACACAGATTACAATTCCCAGATATCTGCTAGAAGTATGTGGAACACCGTGATAGCTGGCAGTGAGAAGAGACAGATTACAATTTTCAGGAACCTCCTATAAATCAGTGAGACCCCCTGATGGGTGGCAGTGACAAGACACAGATTAAAATTCCCAGAAACCTCCTATAAATCTGTGAGACCCCCTGATGGGTGGCAGTAACAAGACACAAATTACAAATCCCAGGAACCTCCTATAAATCAGTGAGACCCCTTGATGGGAGGCAGTGACAACACACAGATTACAATTCTCAGAAATTCAGCCAGACGGCACAATCTTTAAAATAGATCAAATGTTTATTATATTTTTCACGTCCCTGAGGAGCAGACACAAGCGAAACGTGTGTTGGACGTGCCCTACGGACTCCTTAATTTCATCCGAGAGGTGGCAGGAGGGGAGGGGGAAGTAGGAGGGAGGAGGGAAGCGAGAGGGAGGGGGAAAGCGAGAGGCGGCGGGAGGGGGACGTAGGAGGGAGGGGGAAGTGAGAGGCGGCAGGAGGCAGGAAGCGGGAGGTGGATGGAGGGGGAAGTGGGAGGGAGGGGAAAGCAGGAAGGAGGGGGAAGCGAGAGGCGACAGGAGGGGGGAGCGAGAGGCGGCGTTGTAGTGGTGGTGTGGTAGTGGATGACGTGAGGGAGACGGGTGGTTGGAGAAGGGAGGGCAGTTCCTCCTCTACCCTTTCCTCACCTGTACTTCAGCAGCCTGTGACAAAAGGGGGCCTTGGTTCACCCCAGATGAAAATTATGCACTGGTGGCCGATGTGGTGTCACAAAAAACAATTATTTTTGTCTGGGAGTGACAAAATAATGAAGACGGCTGCATGGGGACGCGTGAGAGTCACAGTGTATGCTGCCCAGCAAACCCATTGGACCATTGACTGTGTTCGTCACCGGTAAGTAAAGTATTACAATTTTATACATCATGAATAAGTAGCACACCTGACTAAACATAAACACAGTATAGTCATTGTCAATAAATGCTAATGAGCGAAGAGGAGACACATGATAGAACTTGTTAACATAACTATTTATTTCTAGCACAAAATATAGTTGAATGAATCAATATATATATATATATTCAGAACTGTAAATACTTTAATTGCTTATATAGTGTAGGAAATCAAATAAAATTGGTCTCCTCATAGGTACATAGTTATTTGCTGCAATCAGTTCTTCTTTTAACCTGAGAAAATTGGTCACTGACAATAAACGAAATGTTCTAGAAATCTTTTAACTAATAATTCTTCTTTCTTCTTTAGCTATTATGACTGCAAGGCCTCTGTAAGGCACAAGATGGAGATGCTCTATGGGGAATTAAGCAGGTGGGAGTCGCGACTGCGGGATCAGATTCTCATGGAGGATGTCACCACGGGTAGGGATACGGACTCTGAGCCCAGCAGACAGCAGAGAGCTGGTGAGTTAAATGAATATAAATAAATTGTTATATAAACTGTAATCACTGCCGGGGTCATTTAAAGAGCACATAAAACCCACTGATTGGCCAGGCCACAATTGCACCGTACACGTACATCGAAAATCACTGCTCTGCATGCAATTTCAGGGCCGGTTAGGCTCTATAAGTAACCCCTTGTGTCTGTAAAAAGAGCTTGCTCTTCTTCACCACAACACTTGAGACTTACCTTTTACTTCACATTCCTATTTTACAGATCCATCACCAGAGGGATCTGCTCCAAGCTTGTCTGGGGCCCGTTCCAGTGAGTACCTATAAAACAAACACACAAGGGATAAATTAAATAATGAATAATTGAATATGTATTTTCTCAGAGTGACAGAGTGTGAGAGAGAGTGTGTGAGTGAGAGAGTGTATGTGTGTGAGAGTGTGTATGTGTGTGAGACAGAGTGTATGTGTGAGAGAGAATGTGTGTGTGAGAGAGAGAGTGAGAGAGAGAGTGTGTGAAAGTGTGTGAGTACCTTTATCCATCTGCTAAGTATTTTTCTTTTGTCTTTAACAGCAGTAGTCCGTAACCCATCGGTGGCATCCTCTGGGGGAAGAGTCCCATTACCCGCTGTCAGTCCTCCACGTACTGTAAGTATGTGCACAGCCACAAACTGCAGGAAGAACACAATCCTACATCAATCCTACAGACTTTACAGAATTCTAACTTTGCCTGTTTCCTGTCTCCTATTACACAGATGAACAGCCGTGTCCATGTTCTGATGAACAGCCGTGTCCATGTTCTGATGAACAGCCGTGTCCATGTTCTGATGAACAGCCGTGTCCATGTTCTGATGAACAGCCGTGTCCATGTCCTGATGAACAGCCGTGTCCAGGTCCTGGTGATCAGCCGTGTCCAGGTCCTGAACAGCGTCCAGTCCAGCCGTGTCCAGGTCCAGTGCAGCCATGTCCAGGTCCAGTCCAGCCGTGTCCAGGTCCAGTCTAGCCATGTCCAGGTCCAGTCTAGCTGTGTCCAGGTCCAGTCCAGCTGTGTCCAATCCAGGATACCTTGGAGAGGCTGGTCACACAAACACAATGGCTTGGGCAGGAGATCAGGAGGCTGACCCAGGCTGTGAACTGGCTGGTGTCTGCACCCTGAAATTGCTGGTAGTAAATTAATGTGTGTATATTTTTATTTATTATTTAGCTTCAATTATTGTGTATATATATATATATTAGTAAAAATCCCAGGACATACTTGAAAACAAGAGAATTAAGAATGTATCCTTCCTGGTAAAATACTTTTTTATTTAACAAATAAAAAATTGTAAATATAAAATAGTCATCTTAAATTATTTATATATTATTGTACATATATCAATTATTGTCTATTTATTGTAAATATATTAAATTCAGCTTAAATTATTTATATATTATTGTAACTATATCAATTATTGTCTATTTATTGTAAGTATAAAATATTCAGCGTAAATAATATATTGTAAATATATTATCAATTATTGTCTATTGTAAATATATTTTAAATTATTGTGTGTATATGTTGTGAAACCATGGTAAGCGCCACACAACATGCCGTATCCACCCAAACTCCAATGCTACACCAGCAAATAGTGGTTTCCCCAACACCATAAAATAGGCAAAATAATACGTATCTGGTGAGCGCAAAAATAAATCGCTCTGGGGTTCAGATGTCTCATGCAGGCCCGCAATACATTATATGGTTATATGAAAAAAACAAAATAGAAAAATCATAGTGCAGATTGCAAGGAGCACTTTTAAGGTAGTAGAATGTATAAAATTTTCCACTCACAAATGTAGAGCCCCAACACTGGCTCTGAGTGGAACTACGCCCTTGGGTAATTTATCTTCCTCCTTGTTAGCAGGTGACCCACCTTTGCATGACAATTTTCTTCAAATGACATACACTCGTGGAAGCAAAAGGGGATAGAAAAAAACACTTTCCTAGTGTAAATCCTTCTCAATAATGAGCACAATTGTTTTCTGCTGAGTCAAGCCTTACACTTGGTGGAGCTACCATAGCTCAGATTGGAACACCCATGGATTTTTTGTGGAAAAAAATCCAAATAAAAAACCGCTCTGGATGCCGGGACGTGGTCTTAAAAAGTTTTATTAAAGCAAAGTTAAAATAAACAATGAAGCATGACCTCCAGAACGTGTTTTGCTGCTGTAAAGCAGCTTCTTCAGCTGGTAAGTCAGTATATTGTGTCTATGGGGTATACATACCCTCTAAAATTCATTAGAAATTAACCACTTATGTCCCTAATTAGTCCAGATTCTCGTCCAGTGCACGCCGCCATCTTGCGCATGCGCCGTGTCGTTTTCTGCGTTCCACATTGGTATTCGGAAGGCGTCTTGCGAACTGGCCATTTTGCGCATGCGCCCTCCTGACGTCTGCGTTCCAAGATGATCTCTAGTGTGGATCATACTCTGCCGTCTTGCGCTGGCGTATACTTGATGTTACTATGTGCAGGAGGAATCATCATAGTCCTGCATCCATCTTCATCATTTACAGATGGCAAATAAGCTATAATGGATTGTTTAGGAGACATATTATATTATGTACCAAACACTTCCCCATGCCATCTGTGGGATGTAATGTAATCCGGGTCCGGGTAGTGCCCTGGGGGACAGGAAACAAGGACAAAAAGTTTTAAAAAAGACGTTTTTAACCCCTTCACTGCTGACGACGTGTGGGCTCAGTTACCGAGTGTCCCACATGTCATCAGCTTTGCGAGACCCCCCGGTGGAGATACTCATCTCTCTGTACGGGGACCCGCGGTGTTCTGACTTCAGCGTCCTCAGACGCCGTGAGATGCCATGTATAGAGATGCTGATGGGGTTGTGTATAGAGATGCTGTTTGTGTATAGAGATGCTGATGGGGTTGTGTATAGAGATGCTGTGAGGCTGTGTATAGAGATACTGATGGGGTTGTGTATAGAGATGCTGTTTGTGTATAGAGATGCTGATGGGGTTCTGTATAGAGATGCTGTGCATAGAGATGCTGTGAGGTTGCGTATAGAGATGATGTGAGGTTGCGTATAGAGATGCTGTTTGTATATAGAGATGCTGATGGGGTTGTGTATAGAGATGCTGTTTGTGTATAGAGATGCTGATGGGGTTGTGTATAGAGATGCTGTGAGGCTGTGTATAGAGATGCTGTGTGGCTGTGTATAGAGATGCTGTGTTTAGAGATGCTGATGGGGTTGTGTATAGAGATGCTGATGGGGTTGTTTATAGAGATGCTGTTTGTGTATAGAGATGCTGATGGGGTTCTGTATAGAGATGCTGTGCATAGAGATGCTGTGAGGTTGCGTATAGAGATGATGTGAGGTTGCGTATAGAGATGCTGTGTATAGAGATGCTGATGGGGTTGTGTGTAGAGATGCTGTTTGTGTATAGAGATGCTGATGGGGTTGTGTATAGAGATGCTGTGTGGCTGTGTATAGAGATGCTGTGTATAGAGATGCTGATGGGGTTGTGTATAGAGATGCTGTGAGGTTGTGTAAAGAGATGCTGATGGGGTTGTGTATAGAGATGTTGTGTGGCTGTGTATAGAGATGCTGATGGGGTTGTGTATAGAGATGCTGTTTGTGTATAGAGATGCTGATGGGGTTGTGTATAGAGATGCTGTGTGGCTGTGTATAGAGATGCTGTGTATAGAGATGCTGATGGGGTTGTGTATAGAGATGCTGTGAGGTTGTGTAAAGAGATGCTGATGGGGTTGTGTATAGAGATGTTGTGTGGCTGTGTATAGAGATGCTGATGGGGTTGTGTATAGAGATGCTGTGTGGCTGTGTATAGAGATACTGTGTATAGAGATGCTGATGGGGTTGTGTATAGAGATGCTGTGAGGTTGTGTATAGAGATGCTGTGTGGCTGTGTATAGAGATGCTGTGCATAGAGATGCTGATGGGGTTGTGTATAGAGATGCTGTTTGTGTATAGAGATGCTGATGGGGTTGTGTATAGAGATGCTGTGTATAGAGATGCTGTGAGGCTGTGTATAGAGATGCTGTTAGTGTATAGAGATGCTGATGGGGTTGTGTATAGAGATGCTGATGGGTTGTGTATAAAGATGCTGATGGGTTGTGTATAGAGATGCTGTGAGGTTGTGTATAGAGATGTTGTGTATAGAGATGCTGATGGGGTTGTGTATAGAGATGCTGTTTGTGTATAGAGATGCTGATGGGGTTGTGTATAGAGATGCTGTGAGGCTGTGTATAGAGATGCTGTGAGGTTGCGTATAGAGATGCTGTGAGGTTGTGTATAGAGATGCTGTGAGGTTGTGTATAGAGATGCTGTGTGGCTGTGTATAGAGATCCTGTGCATAGAGATGCTGATGGGGTTGTGTATAGAGATGCTGTTTGTGTATAGAGATGCTGATGGGGTTGTGTATAGAGATGCTGTGTATAGAGATGATGTGAGGTTGCGTATAGAGATGCTGTTTGTATATAGAGATGCTGATGGGGTTGTGTATAGAGATGCTGTTTGTGTATAGAGATGCTGATGGGGTTGTGTATAGAGATGCTGTGAGGCTGTGTATAGAGATGCTGTGTGGCTGTGTATAGAGATGCTGTGAGGCTGTGTTTAGAGATGCTGATGGGGTTGTGTATAGAGATGCTGATGGGGTTGTGTATAGAGATGCTGTGAGGCTGTGTTTAGAGATGCTGATGGGGTTGTGTATAGAGATGCTGTGTGGCTGTGTATAGAGATGCTGTGTATAGAGATGCTGATGGGGTTGTGTATAGAGATGCTGTGAGGTTGTGTAAAGAGATGCTGATGGGGTTGTGTATAGAGATGTTGTGTGGCTGTGTATAGAGATGCTGATGGGGTTGTGTATAGAGATGCTGTGTGGCTGTGTATAGAGATGCTGTGTATAGAGATGCTGACGGGGTTGTGTATAGAGATGCTGTGAGGTTGTGTATAGAGATGCTGTGTGGCTGTGTATAGAGATGCTGTGCATAGAGATGCTGATGGGGTTGTGTATAGAGATGCTGTTTGTGTATAGAGATGCTGATGGGGTTGTGTATAGAGATGCTGTGTATAGAGATGCTGTGAGGCTGTGTATAGAGATGCTGTTTGTGTATAGAGATGCTGATGGGGTTGTGTATAGAGATGCTGATGGGTTGTGTATAAAGATGCTGATGGGTTGTGTATAGAGATGCTGTGTATAGAGATGCTGATGGGGTTGTGTATAGAGATGCTGTTTGTGTATAGAGATGCTGATGGGGTTGTGTATAGAGATGCTGTGAGGCTGTGTATAGAGATGCTGTGAGGCTGTGTATAGAGATGCTGTGAGGTTGCGTATAGAGATGCTGTGAGGTTGTGTATAGAGATGTGCTGTGAGGTTGTGTATAGAGATGCTGTGTGCTGTGTATAGAGCTGCTGCATAGAGATGCTGATGGGGTTGAGTATAGAGATGCTGTTTGTGTATAGAGATGCTGATGGGGTTGTGTATAGAGATGCTGTGTATAGAGATGCTGTGAGGCTGTGTATAGAGATGCTGTTTGTGTATAGAGATGCTGATGGGGTTGTGTATAGAGATGCTGTGTATAGAGATGCTGATGGGTTGTGTATAGAGATGCTGTGAGGTTGTGTATAGAGATGCTGTTTGTAAATAGAGATGCTGATGGGGTTGTGTATAGAGATGCTGTTTGTGTATAGAGATGCTGATGGGGTTGTGTATAGAGATGCTGTGCATAGAGATGCTGTGAGGCTGTGTATAGAGATGCTGTGAGGTTGCATATAGAAATGCTGTTTGTGTATAGAGATGCTGATGGGGTTGTGTATAGAGATGCTGTGTATAGAGATGCTGATGGGTTGTGTATAGAGATGCTGTGAGGTTGTGTATAGAGATGCTGTGAGGTTGTGTATAGAGATGCTGTTTGTAAATAGAGATGCTGATGGGGTTGTGTATAGAGATGCTGATGGGTTGTGTATAGAGATGCTGTGAGGTTGTGTATAGAGATGCTGTGTATAGAGATGCTGATGGGGTTGTGTATAGAGATGCTGTGAGGCTGTGTATAGAGATGCTGTGAGGTTGCGTATAGAGATGCTGTGAGGTTGTGTATAGAGATGCTGTGAGGTTGTGTATAGAGATGCTGTGTGGCTGTGTATAGAGATGCTGTGCATAGAGATGCTGATGGGGTTGAGTATAGAGATGCTGTTTGTGTATAGAGATGCTGATGGGGTTGTGTATAGAGATGCTGTGTATAGAGATGCTGTGAGGCTGTGTATAGAGATGCTGTTTGTGTATAGAGATGCTGATGGGGTTGTGTATAGAGATGCTGTGTATAGAGATGCTGATGGGTTGTGTATAGAGATGCTGTGAGGTTGAGTATAGAGATGCTGTGAGGTTGTGTATAGAGATGCTGTTTGTGTATAGAGATGCTGATGGGGTTGTGTATAGAGATGCTGTGCATAGAGATGCTGTGAGGCTGTGTATAGAGATGCTGTGAGGTTGCATATAGAAATGCTGTTTGTGTATAGAGATGCTGATGGGGTTGTGTATAGAGATGCTGTTTGTGTATAGAGATGCTGATGGGGTTGTGTATAGAGATGCTGTGTATAGAGATGCTGTGAGGCTGTGTATAGAGATGCTGTTTGTGTATAGAGATGCTGATGGGGTTGTGTATAGAGATGCTGATGGGGTTGTGTATAGAGATGCTGATGGGTTGTGTATAAAGATGCTGATGGGTTGTGTATAGAGATGCTGTGTATAGAGATGCTGATGGGGTTGTGTATAGAGATGCTGTTTGTGTATAGAGATGCTGATGGGGTTGTGTATAGAGATGCTGTGAGGCTGTGTATAGAGATGCTGTGAGGCTGTGTATAGAGATGCTGTGAGGTTGCGTATAGAGATGCTGTGAGGTTGTGTATAGAGATGCTGTGAGGTTGTGTATAGAGATGCTGTGTGGCTGTGTATAGAGATGCTGTGCATAGAGATGCTGATGGGGTTGAGTATAGAGATGCTGTTTGTGTATAGAGATGCTGATGGGGTTGTGTATAGAGATGCTGTGTATAGAGATGCTGTGAGGCTGTGTATAGAGATGCTGTTTGTGTATAGAGATGCTGATGGGGTTGTGTATAGAGATGCTGTGTATAGAGATGCTGATGGGTTGTGTATAGAGATGCTGTGAGGTTGTGGTATAGAGATGCTGTTTGTAAATAGAGATGCTGATGGGGTTGTGTATATAGAGATGCTGTTTGTGTATAGAGATGCTGATGGGGTTGTGTATACAGAGATGCTGTGCATAGAGATGCTGTGAGGCTGTGTATAGAGATGCTGTGAGGTTGCATATAGAAATGCTGTTTGTGTATAGAGATGCTGATGGGGTTGTGTATAGAGATGCTGTGTATAGAGATGCTGATGGGTTGTGTATAGAGATGCTGTGAGGTTGTGTATAGAGATGCTGTGAGGTTGTGTATAGAGATGCTGTTTGTAAATAGAGATGCTGATGGGGTTGTGTATAGAGATGCTGATGGGTTTGTATGAGATGCTGTGAGGTTGTGTATAGAGATGCTGTGTATAGAGATGCTGATGGGGTTGTGATAGAGATGCTGTGAGGCTGTGTATAGAGATGCTGTGAGGTTGCGTATAGAGATGCTGTGAGGTTGTGTATAGAGATGCTGTGAGTTGTGTATAGAGATGCTGTGTGGCTGTGTATAGAGATGCTGTGCATAGAGATGCTGATGGGGTTGAGTATAGAGATGCTTGTTGTGTATAGAGATGCTGAATGGGGTTGTGTATAGAGATGCTGTGTATTAGAGATGCTGTGAGGCTGTGTATAGAGATGCTGTTTGTGTATAGAGATGCTGATGGGTTGTGTATAGAGATGCTGTGTATAGAGATGCTGATGGGTTGTGTATAGAGATGCTGTGAGGTTGAGTATAGAGATGCTGTGAGGTTGTTTATAGAGATGCTGTTTGTGTATAGAGATGCTGATGGGTTGTGTATAGAGATGCTGTGCATAGAGATGCTGTGAGGCTGTGTATAGAGATGCTGTGGGTTGCATATAGAAATGCTGTTTGTGTATAGAGATGCTGATGGGGTTGTGTATAGAGATGCTGTGTATAGAGATGCTGATGGGTTGTGTATAGAGATGCTGTGAGGTTGTGTATAGAGATGCTGTGAGGTTGTGTATAGAGATGCTGTGAGGTTGTGTATAGAGATGCTGTTTGTAAATAGAGATGCTGATGGGGTTGTGTATAGAGATGCTGTTTGTGTATAGAGATGCTGATGGGGTTGTGTATAGAGATGCTGTGCATAGAGATGCTGTGAGGCTGTGTATAGAGATGCTGTGAGGTTGCGTATAGAGATGCTGTTTGTGTATAGAGATGCTGATGGGGTTGTGTATAGAGATGCTGTGTATAGAGATGCTGTGAGGTTGTGTATAGAGATGCTGTTTGTATATAGAGATGCTGATGCGGTTGTGTATAGAGATGCTGTGAGGTTGTGTATAGAGATGCTGTGAGGTTGTGTATAGAGATGCTGTTTGTAAATAGAGATGCTGATGGGGTTGTGTATAGAGATGCTGTTTGTGTATAGAGATGCTGTGAGGGGTTGTGTATAGAGATGCTGTGCATAGAGATGCTGTGAGGCTGTGTATAGAGATGCTGTGAGGTTGCGTATAGAGATGCTGTTTGTGTATAGAGATGCTGATGGGGTTGTGTATAGAGATGCTGTGTATAGAGATGCTGTGAGGTTGTGTATAGAGATGCTGTTTGTATATAGAGATGCTGATGCGGTTGTGTATAGAGATGCTGTTTGTGTATAGAGTAGGGATGTGCGTTTCGGGTTTCGGAATTTCGGAATTTTTCACGAAATTTCCCGATTCGTGCATTCGGATTCAGCCGATTTTACGAAAATTTTCCGATCCGAAAACGGCAGATCCGAAAACATTTCCGAAACGAAACGAAAATTTGTTCGGAATTTTCGAATGGACTAGAAATGTGTAAAATCGAAAATCATTTTCGTTCCATTCGTAATTTCGGCTCCATTCCTGATTTCGGTTCCATTTCAGTAATTTCGGACAACATATTTTTTGGTTATATCGCTGATTCTGTAATTTTGTATCATTCCCATCTCAATGTATCCTTCTTGTAAAACATGAGAAATCTCAATGGCAGAATTATCGTATCGACAGAAATATCGGATCCGAAAAACCATTAGTTTACGTCAAAACGAATAGACACTTTGAAACGAGGAGAACAGACGTTCCGAAAAACACGAAAATTTCCGAAAATACGAAAGAAAGTCGATTCGAAAAACGAAACGAAAACGAAATGGAAATCGGCCGAAACGAGCCGAAACGAAAATTTACAAAATACGAACGAACCGAATCGAACCGAAAAAAAATCGGTGCACAAGTCTAGTATAGGGATGCTGATGGGGTTGTGTATAGAGATGCTGTGTATAGAGATGCTGTGAGGCTGTGTATAGAGATGCTGTGAGGTTGCGTATAGAGATGCTGTGAGGTTGTGTATAGAGATGCTGTGAGGCTGTGTATAGAGATGCTGTGTATAGAGATGCTGTGAGGCTGTGTTTAGAGATGCTGATAGGGTTGTGTATAGAGATGCTGTTTGTGTATAGAGATGCTGATGGGGTTGTGTATAGAGATGCTGTGTATAGAGATGCTGTGAGGCTGTGTATAGAGATGCTGTGAGGTTGCGTATAGAGATGCTGTGAGGTTGCGTATAGAGATGCTGTGAGGTTGTGTATAGAGATGCTGTGAGGTTGTGTATAGAGATGCTGTGAGGCTGTGTATAGAGATGCTGTGTGGCTGTGTATAGAGATGCTGTGTTTAGAGATGCTGATGGGGTTGTGTATAGAGATGCTGTTTGTGTATAGTGATGCTGATGGGGTTGTGTATAGAGATGCTGTGCATAGAGATGCTGTGAGGCTGTGTATACAGATGCTGTGAGGTTGCGTATAGAGATGCTGTTTGTGTATAGAGATGCTGATGCGGTTGTGTATAGAGATGCTGTTTGTGTATAGAGATGCTGGTGGGGTTGTGTATAGAGATGCTGTGTATAGAGATGCTGTGAGGCTGTGTATAGAGATGCTGTGTGGCTGTGTATAGAGATGCTGTGTATAGAGATGCTGATGGGGTTGTGTATAGAGATGCTGTGAGGTTGTGTATAGAGATGCTGTGAGGTTGTGTATAGTGATGCTGTGTGGCTGTGTATAGAGATGCTGTGTATAGAGATGCTGATGGGGTTGTGTATAGAGATGCTGATGGGGTTGTGTATAGAGATGCTGTGAGGCTGTGTATAGAGATGCTGTGTGGCTGTGTATAGAGATGCTGTGTAAAGAGATGCTGATGGGGTTGTGTATAGAGATGCTGATGGGATTGTGTATAGAGATGCTGATGGGGTTGTGTATAGAGATGCTGTGTATAGAGATGCTGTGAGGCTGTGTAGAGATGCTGTGTAAAGAGATGCTGTTTGTGTATAGAGATGCTGATGGGGTTGTGTATAGAGATGCTGTGTATATAGATGCTGTGAGGCTGTGTATAGAGATGCTGTGAGGTTGTGTATAGAGATGCTGATGGGGTTGTGTATAGATATGCTGTTTGCATATAGAGATGCTGATGGGGTTGTGTATAGAGATGCTGTTTGTGTAGAGAGATGCTGATGGGGTGGTGTATAGAGATGCTGTGTATAGAGATGCTGATGGGGTTGTGTATCGAGATGCTGTGAGGTTGTGTATCGAGATGCTGTGTATAGAGATGCTGATGGAGTTGTGTATAGAGATGCTGTGAGGCTGTGTATAGAGATGCTGTGAGGTTGCGTATACAGATGCGGTGAGGTAGTGTATATAAATGCTGTGTATAGAGATGCTGATGGGGTTGTGTATAGAGATGTTGTTTGTGTATAGAGATGCTGATGGGGTTGTGTATAGAGATGCTGTGTGGCTGTGTATAGAGATGCTGATGGGGTTGTGTATAGAGATGCTGTGTGGCTGTGTATAGAGATGCTGTGTATAGAGATGCTGATGGGGTTGTGTATAGAGATGCTGTGAGGTTGTGTATAGAGATGCTGTGTATAGAGATGCTGTTGGGGTTGTGTATAGAGATGCTGTGAGGTTGTGTATAGAGATGCTGTGAGGCTGTGTATAGAGATGCTTTGTATAGAGATGCTGATGGGCCTGTGTATAGAGATGCTGTGAGGTTGTGTATAGTGATGCTTTGAGGTTGTGTATAGAGATGTTGATGGGGCTGTGTATAGAGATGCCTTGCGGCGCCGAAGTGCGGCCTAGCTCCGGTGGAGGCCATCATCTTGGATGGCAGCTCCACCCCCGGGTTCCCCCTCACTGCCTGAGGTCCTCATTTGAACCCCGATATCTCCAGGCAGCTAGGGGGTCATGGAGGGTGTCAATCGAAAGTCCTGAGCATGGCCTTTCAAATGATACCCAACATGACCAGGTATAAAGTAAAAAAAAAATGTATTTTTTTGTGTGTTATTTTTATTAATGCAGCAATATTGTTCACATTTCAATTATAATGTGAACAATGATGCTGCACTAATGATTTTTTTCTATGGGGTGCGTTTGCTATAAATCACGTAATTCCCCCCACAAAATGTAACAAGTCCCCATTTCTAATTTTTGTACAACCCCACCCCATAGAAAACATAACCGCAAACGCTCATGAGAATTCAATGTGAAAAAACCCACTTTACACACTGCAGATGATTAAAATTCAATTTGTTTTGCATTTTTTGTCATAATAAACAGCCAGGACATGTCGTATACATATAAAAATGATATATTATGAATCTGCGGAGTCTGCCGGAAAGAACGATATCTAATATGTCTGGGTGATTTAATAAAATGTGGCTTCAAATCGCGTTTAAACATGATGAGTTTAACCCCTTCCCGACCGCTGACGTACCCTGTACGTCCTGTGTTCGGGTCTCCCTTAGACCCGATGACGTACAGGGTACGTCAGCGGCGCCAAATCCCCCTCCCGCCCGATACTCACCTCCCTCGTCGGATCCCACGTCGATCTGACAGGGAGGAAGCCTGCCCATGTGATTTACATGGGCAGGCGAGGCTGATGACGTCGCCACGCTGCGTGGTGACGTCATCAGAAGGTGCCCCCATGTGTTTCAATAGAGGGGAGGGGGGGGCTCCTTCGGAGCCCTCTATCTCCCCAACCATTGAAGCTAGGGAGATGCCGTTTGCACCGCTGGAGAGGGGAGAGCCTCCCCTTTCCAGCGGTGTATGGCATTAACCATTTCGCCGCCGGATCACGTTGCGGCGCCAATTGGCGCCAAAACGTGATTCAAACCTGGAGGGGGGCTGACATCTTGGATGTCAGCCTAGCCTCCAGGTCCCCCCCCACCCACTGACAACCTCACCATATGTGTGAGGATGTCAGTAGGGCAGTTAACCTCTAGCTGCCATGTAGAGATAAGGGGATCCTAAGGATCCCTTTATCTCCCGATCCAGCTAGATGGTCATATTTGCCATCATGTGAAAGGCCTGATTATGGCCTTTCAAATGATACCAAACATGACCAGGTTTGGTTTTAAAAAAAAATGTAAAAAAAAAATTAAATAAAAAAAATAATAAAAAAATTAAATAAAATAAAAAATGTTGTTTTTTTTTAAAGTTTTTTTTGTCTGGGGGGAGTTTAATTAAATAGGACCTAGGCTGTCATCTAAAAATAATTAGCACAAAATGGTCAGAATGAGCGCAGCGCACATAGGTGAACTGGCTCAGCAGTGAAAGGTTAAAAGGTAAAAACATGTAAAAATTGGGTATTTATATTCTCGGGATAAAATTTGGAAACTATTTAGCCGGGGTCTTTATTGGTGGTTATAGCTTTAGGGGATTAAATTACGAAAAAGTGTGTTTTTACCATTTTTTTCATCATATTTCATATTTTTTTTCTATTAAATTATTGAATATGATGGAAATAATGGTATTTCTAGAAAGTCCATTTAATGGCAGGAAAAAGGGTGTATAATATGTGTGGGTTGAATAAACGAGTAAGAGGAAAATTTGATCTAAACACGAGCAGCGCAGAAACGTAAAAACAGCAGCGGTCACTAAAGGACGGATTTGTGTAAAACCGCCCGGTCACTAAGGGGTTAAGAGGTAAAAATGAGCTGAGCACACAGCAGTGAAATGCAGCATATTAGAGGAAGATTTAGTAGAGAAATTAACACTTCTCAGAAGCAGACACCACACCCTCAATATATTCTACATACATACAATGTATCAAATTCATTAGACCAGACTAAAAACACCTGTTGTTTACCGTTAGAGAACACAGGTCATTTAGAGGTGAGAATCTTTGCACATACACATTAGTTTTTAATTCAATGTCTATTAAACCGTTGCTTATAATATTCTGCAGTAAAGAGTCTCTTTATTTCTAGATTTGTTAGTATTTTTTAAGCATTTTTTATAGTTTTTCCAAAATAATTTTTTTGGCGAACTCGAACCGAACACGCCAACAAAGTTCGAAGTTCGCGAACTTGCGAACATCCAAAGTTCGAATCGAACCGAACAGCTCATCCCATTCTGTCAGTACATTGATATATAATAAAGAAGGCACCCTGTAATCATAGGTGCTATTTTATAAAACTATAACAATAATTGATTGTGCAAAAAGGTTTTTTTTATTTATTTATTTTTAGACATGTGCATTCGTTTTAGTACTAAAACGATTTTGTCCGAATTTTGGGATAATTTAGTTTTCGTATGAGTCAAGAGATACGAAACTGCTCAGTACAAAAAAACGAAAGAAACTAAAATAAAATGCACTACATTTTAGTTTCAGTCCTTTTTGTGATATTACATTGAGTGAAGGAGACCAGCAATGAAGAGCGCAACATCGCAAAGCTACAGAAAAGGTTTGTATGCGTAATCCTTCCCGACCTCTACCCAAAATTCTGACAGTGATAGAGTCCCAGAATACTCACTTGCAGCACAGACAGCCAGCACAGGAGAGGAAACCTTTACTTAACCCTTGCATGTCTATGAGACAGACAAGATGATAAAAGCAGCTGGATAAAGAAAACAATCAAATAAATCACACTGATAGCTAATGACAAAGGAGGGCTGGATTGTAAAAAAAACCCTTTATAACAAGCAGCGCTGGCAGAAGAGAGGGGCTTTATAAAACGTGTGTTATCTCCCCTCCCACTCTGCATAATAGGGACTTAGGTCTGATACATTTTATATTATCCAGGACTCAGCACTATCCCCCTTTCCTCATCTATAATATACGTTTTATATTAAGTCCCTCTCCTCTCCCAGTGCTGCTTGTTATAAAGGTTTTTTTACATCTGATACATTTAGTATCCAGCTCTCACAGTTATTCTGTCATTATGAGCCTTCAGTGTGATTTATTTGAATGTTTTACCTGGATTTAAAGTGCTTTTTTAATTATAAAAAATAAATTTGCACCAGTCATCTCTTCTCTGAGCTTTCAGACCGATTTATGTTAATATTTTCCCTCTCCCCTGCTTTTATATTCCTGTGTCTCCCCCACAGTGATACAAAGTTTAAGTAAAAGTTCCCTCTCCTGTGCTGGATAAGCATTGCATTCCGAAGTTCTGCACCCTCCACATGCCCTGCAGTAGGATGTTCTATACAGAGAGGGGCATTAATTAATGCAGTAGGATGTTCTATACATTATACAGAGAGGGGAATTAATGCAGGAGGATGTTATATACATTATACAGAGAAAGGTATAAATTGAGGAGGATGTTCTATACAGAGAGGGACATTAATTAATTCAGGAGGATGTTCTATACATTATACAGAGAGGGGTATTAATTATTGCGGTGGATGTTGTATACATTATACAGAGAGGGGTATTAATTAAGGCAGGAGGATGTTCTATACATTATACAGAGAGGATCAGTTTTTTGAGCCCTTTAAATCCAGTGGCTGTGAGCGCTGAGATCAGCTGCTTCTTACATTATCTCTCAGTACAATATATCAGGCTCAGCTGTTATAGTAACTGACTGCTGCTCATCACAGCACTCAGAGTTTCAGTAAAACAAGGAAATAATATTGTTCTAACCTCTTATATATAAAAATATTATTTGCTAGTTTTACTGAAACTCTGAGCGCTGTGATGAGCAGCAGTCAGTTACTGTAACAGCTTTGCCTGACACATTTTGCTGAGAGTGAGGGATACTGTAACCAGCAGCGATCTCAGCCCTTTGAGGAGCCACTACAATAGTAATTGTATCCACTGGTTTTCGGTTGAATGAAATTAGTTTTCATACTAAAGAACTGAAAACAAATTTCTTTAGCAACTAAATAAATTGCATTTTAGGACTAATCCATTAGTTCAAAACGAAATTTTGTGCTGTGCACATGTCTATTTATTTTTTATATAAGATATTGTTTTTATAAAATAAATTATTTTTGGACGGTCTTAACTAAAGTCCCACAGATGGCGAAGGGATGAGTCTATAAGAAGGGCGTGATTTCAAAATCATTGTTTAAGCCAGCCGGTGACATTGTGCCCAGTTCAAAGATTAGCCTCATCTCCTCCTGCCCCAATCTTTTTATTATATCCTCCTCTATATCTTTTTGTATATTTGTTTTATTGCCATGAATTTTAAACCTGAAGGAGAACTATTATGTGTTTGTTTGAAATGCAAGGACACTGAATGTTTTTCATATTGGTTACTCACATTTCTTATATGCTCTGATATTCTCACATTGAGGGCTCTCTTAGTGCGACCCACGTATTGGAGGCCACAAGGGCACTCCAATAAATATATAACGTTCTTCGAATAACAATTGAGAATATTTTTTATATTAGTTTTCTGATGATATTTTCGATTATAATATATTCGCCATGATGTTTTTTCTTTGTACCTGTAGATCTACACACGAGGCATTGTCCACAACTGTAGACACTGAGAATAAACTGAACAATGAGTTTTGAAAAGGAGTACCATTAATATACCGTATAAGGCTCCGGAGGAACCTTACAAAAAACTTTAATTAATTTTATTAGACACACAGAAAAAGCCATACATTTAAAAAACATAAACAATGTGAAGTATTAGGTGATATTATTACAATCCTTATTGACAAAGGTATCACTGTGATAGGTAGTATAATGAGGGTGGAGACTACACTCTTTTGAATGGGCTAACTGAATGTGTAACCATGAAATTGGATGACCAAGGTATAAAACCTTGGTGATTATAGCAGGGTTATAAGGATCTATTCCAATATGGATACTTCACTGTATTACATTAAAGTTAGTCAGTTGACAATAGAAAGTACCCCAGACTGATAGAAATCCATAATTGGTCGATAGCCAGAAGGAAGAAAACCTAACATGAATAGTTAACCCTTCGTAAATCCATACACCGTTGCCATATGGCTAAATCTATACAGATGGTAAGTGGTCTATCATGAGTTTACCACCAAGTTACAAAAAACATTTGTGAACTGATACAAAGATCTCCAATGCAACACTTGGTAACCAAATAGTGGGAAAGGCAATAGCACTAGTATTAATTATTCACTGTAAATCAGTTGAGGTATATATACAGTTATGTTCAAAATTATTCAACCCCCACTGAAATTGAGTGTTTTGGCCAGTTTGACATTGATTTTGATCATTCAGTCATCTTGTTTACAATTAAATCAAAGAGGCACGTGTAGGTCAGACAAATATAAAATTTATAATGAAATAACCACAAATGTCTTTTCTGTGCTCACATCATTAGCAGTTTTATTCAACCCCTAAGTGACATTCAATCTTAGTACTTAGTACAACATCCTTTTACAGTTATAACAGCTTTTAAACGTGAAGCATAGCTTGACACAAGTGTCTTGCAGCGATCTACGGGTATCTTCGCCCATTCGTCATGGGCAAAAGCCTCCAGTTCAGTCGCATTCTTAGGCTTGCGCACTGCAACTGTGTTCTTTAAGTCCCACCAGAGGTTCTCAATCGGATTTAAGTCAGGTGACTGCGATGGCCACTCCAAAATGTTCCAGCCTTTAATCTGCAACCATGCTCTAGTGGACTTGGAGGTATGCTTGGGATCATTGTCCTGTTGAAAGGTCCAACGTCTCCCAAGCCTCAGGTTTGTGACGGACTGCATCACATTGTCATCCAATATCTCCTGGTACTGAAGAGAATTCATGGTACCTTGCACACGCTGAAGCTTCCCTGTACCTGCAGAAGCAAAACAGCCCCAAAGCGTGATTGACCCCCCGCCATGCTTCACAGTAGGCAAGGTGTTCTTTTCTTCATAGGCCTTGTTCTTCCTCCTCCAAACATAGCGTTGATCCATGGGCCCAAACAGTTCTAATTTTGTTTCATCAGTCCACAGAACACTATCCCAAAACTTCTGTGGTTTGTCCACATGACTTTTGGCATACTGCAGTCGACTCTTCTTATTCTTTGGAGACAGCAAGGGGGTGCGCCTGGGAGTTCTGGCATGGAGGCCTTCATTACGCAGTGTGCACCGTATTGTCTGAGCTGAAACTTCAGTACCCACATCTGACAAATCTTTTCTCAGTTCCTCAGCAGTCACACGGGGACTTTTCTCCACTCTACGCTTCAGGTAGCGCACAGCAGTCGAAGTCAGCATCTTCTTTCTGCCACGACCAGGTAGCGTTTCAACAGTGTCCTTTGCCTTGAATTTGCGAATGATGCTTCCTATGGTCTCTCTTGGTATGTTTAACATCTTTGCAATCTTCTTTATAGCCATTGCCCTTCCTGTGAAGAGTAATCACCTCTTCTCTTGTCTTCCTGGACCATTCTCTGACTTCACCATGTTTGTAACCACACCAGTAAATGTCTACAAGGAGCTGAGTATCACAGTCATTTTAAAGCTGCCTAATTGGTGCTTATTATGCTTTATTGCTGCTCCGTGACATCCACAGGTGTTTTCAATACCTGATTGAAAACACTTGAATGAACCTCTGTTCTTCAGAGTGGTAGTCTTTAAGGGGTTGAATAATTGTGTCAATGAAGAATTCACAAAAGAAACATTTACTACTGTATTACAAAACCAATTGATGTCATTTTAGTTGCATATGGTTCTTTAAAAAGTCCTTGTAGGATTTCATTCTGAATACAATTACAAATGTACACTAAATTCCCTAAAACCCTTTACAGCATTGGGGGTTGAATAGTTTTGAACACAACTGTATATACAGTATATATATTAATTGTTCAATATATAGACTCAACTTCATAAATTCAATCACTGATCGTAGATGTCATGGCATGTTACTATATGCCATATAGAGGGTAGAGAATGAATTTGTTTTAGTAGTTTCACACAGAGATCATTCAGCCGCTCCTAAGTCTAACTATCAGACCAAGTCATGTGATGTTCCATTTGTATAGCAGATTTTACTCGTCGTATAGGTGGATCATTTTCATCAGTTAGTTTGAAAAAAAGTTTTTGCTTAGCTTGCAACCAAAAGGACAAACCACCCGCCTCAATAAACTTAGCCCTATAGTGAATTGATCTTCAACAGGAATATAATACTCTACTTACAAAGTATATATCATACGTTATGTATGTGGATCTTTAATATCAACTGCGTGAACAGACCTTCTCAGCTCCTAGCTAAAAGGAGACACAGCTTACATAGGTGGATTCTTATTAGGAATTTGTTACTCCACTTATAGCGCAGATATCACATGTTACATATGTAGGTCTTTTACATCAGTTGCATAAAAAGAGCTTCTCAGCTCATAGCAAAAAGGCACCACAACTTGCATAAGTAGATCCTCGTACCAAAGGCATAGGTAAAGGCAAAACATTCATGGGTAAAGGCAAAACTTTCCAGTTTGCAACCAGCAAAACAGAAACCACAAATCCCAATTTCTTGTCAGAATTGCAGCCAACAAAGCAACACACCACAGAACCCACAAATCCCAGTTCCTTAATTGTCAGAATAATTAGATTGCCATCCAAAACCAATATGGGGATTCCCCCAACAAACTGTTAAAACATAATAGTCTAATGCTCAACGCATTTCGAAAGTTTGCACTTTCTTCATCAGGAGCGAATTACCTTACGTCCCACTCTCTGCCATTTGATTTTATACTCGTTGTCCCTCCCTGTGTCCAGCTGATACCCATTTGGTTTCATTAATTGAGGGCGTTCGTAGAGGGAAGCCGTGCGTATCACCGCAGATAGCTACGTGTGCGGTCCATGCTTGAGTGTTGGAGCACATTCCCTTCCTCATTCCATTGCGCATGCGTCAAAAGAGTTTATTTTGACAAGCATAGAGGTCCCAATATTGGAGTCTTGTATATAGATCGATCAAAAGAATTCCGGCATACAGCGCTAAAAGAATAATGCATGATGGATACATGGATAATAAATGTACTCCAAAAAATGGTCAGATTGAAAGACAGGTTAGCATACATAGACTATATAGCCCATAGTAAATATCGTAATTTGAAACTTCCCTCTTGACTTATTATACTGTTGTTAATAATGTATCAGCCAATTACTCTTATGACATGGATCCATAAGAATCTTACCTAGATTAGTAGTATCAGTATCTAAGTGCCATCCAAACATTAGAAAGTCGTTTGGTTAGTAATAGCTGATCACTAACGATATAGTTGGTTAAGAAACTTAATATAGGGTCAGCTGACTCTATTATACCAGGAGAGATCATGTAGTCCAAATGGCGGGAGTGGGCTATTAAAATATAGTAAAGTTGATTGCAAAAGGAACCATAATTCCATATGTATCATCAATTGCCTATAAACGGTGCGAATGTAAATCCTTCGTTGAGACCCTGTGGAAACAGGGTACCCAAACGATAAATCCAAAATGCCTCTCTCTGTCTTAACCTCACGTCCCAATTGCCTTTGCGTGGTCCTGGACGTACTTGATCTATAATTTTAAATTGCAAGTTTGATACCATGCCTCCATGTACGGTTTTAACATGTCTAGAGATTGGTGTTTCTTTTACATAGTTAATTGATCTGACATGTTCCAAAACACGGGTTCTAAATTCTCTTATTGTTTTACCGATGTATTTTGCCCCACAGGTACAGGTAATTTGGTACACTACTCCCTTACTTTTGCAGTTATAGAAATTTTTAACCGTAAAGGATTTGGAATTGTCATGATTGTGAAAGATCTTTGAGTTCTTAGAGATAAAGTTACATGCTTTACACCTTCCACATTTGTATGTCCCTTTAAGGGGATTTTGTAACCAGTTTGATTTATGTACTTTTGATCTCTGAAAGTGGCTTTGAACAAGTAGATCGTTAAGATTTTTTGCTCTTCTTGCGGTCATAATTACAGATGATGAGATTTTCTTCTCCAGATATCTATCTTGTGAGAGGATAGGCCAGAATCTATTGCAAATCTCTTTTACTTTTTCCCAGCCTATGTCAAAATTTCCGATCAATCTGATATTAGAATCTTCTTTTAACTTTCTTGTATCGATCAGCAGACTATCCCATGGGCAGAGAAGCACTCATTTATATGCTCTTTTAAGAGTTTTATTAGGATAACCTTTTTCTTTAAAGGCTTTCCTCAGTGTTTTAGCTTTCTCTTTGAATTCAGTTTCTGAACTGCAGATTCTTCGCAGTCTTAAATATTGACCTACCGAGATTCTAGGATGAAAGCTATCCCACCGTAGGAAACTGTTGGTTGCAGTCGGCTTACGTTTCCACATGACAATATGGTCATAGAATTCCGCCATTTTGGGACTAAAAACAACCTTTTCCTCCCACCAACCCAGATATATATTGGCGTAGGTTGGGGCACAAGATGTTCCCATTGCTGTCCCAACCTTTTGGTGGTAGATCTTGCCATCGAATAGAAAAAAGTTGTGTGTCAGAACAAATGATAGTAGTTGAATTACAAAGGACTGATGTGCTTCAGAGAAGCGTTCATCTTTTTCGATGAAGTGTTGTACACATTTAAGCCCCAAGTCATGGGGTATACTACTGTACAACGATTCCACATCAATACTACATAACATGCAGTCCTCGGGTACAGATGTTTCGTTAAGGATTTTAAGCATTTGTTTGGTGTCCCGAATATACGACGGGAGAGATTCTACCATTCTCCTAAGCGCCTTATCTATATAGATGCTACTGTTTTGTGTTAAGTTATTTCGACCGGACACTATAGGTTTACTGGGTGGAGGTATTTTTCCTTTGTGCATTTTTAGGAGGGCATAAAAGGTGGAGATGGTCGGTTGATTAGGAATCATGAACTGAAATTCATTCTTAGAGATCAGTTCTTTCTCCAAGGCTTCATTTAACATTTTCCTTAATTCATTGAAGTAAGCATCAGTGGGATTTATAGATAGTATCTGATATGTAGTTGTATCCTCTAGAATTTTTAATACCATTTCACAGTATTGATCTTTATTCATAATGACAATATTGCCTCCCTTATCGGATTTTTTGATGATAATGTCATCCATATCTTTTAATTCTGAGAGGGCTCGTTGTTCCTCTGATGTCATATTGTCCTCTGTTTGATCTTGTAATTCTTTCATGTTAATTTTATCAATTACATTACATACTAATTTACAGAAGGTATCCAAGTGGCTATATTCCGCTATCCATGAGGTAAATTTACTTCTCAAGGTCAATTCTGTTTGAAACTTCGTATGTGTAGATTCAACATTGAAGAGATCAGTTAAAATAGCTAAGGTCTCTTGATCTGTCTCATCAAGACCATAGTGTTTAGATGTTTTTTCCAATTGTATTGCGTGAAATTTCTTAAGAGCTAGTTTTCGTGTGAAAAGGTGAATATCTTTGACCCATTCAAAAGCGTTAAATTTTGGTCTTGGGATATAATTCAGGCCTTTTTTAAGTACTTGTAAATGGTATTCAGAGAATATTTTGTCAGTGAGATTGATGATCTGCAGATTATTGGGAATATCCTTTTCCTGATTAGTGTTTAGATGTTTATTTAGTAGAACCTCCCCCATTTGTTTCTTTTGCGTTCCTTTTTCTTCTTTATTTGGGGAGGCGATCCCAACTCCACTTGGCTTAAATCTAAAAAACTCACATTCTTTTTCAAGATTCCCCTACTATTAGAAGTATTCAGGGTTGGATTATCCTCCTCTGTATCAGTTGTTTCATATTTGGAGGTAGAAACCGGTTCTACCCATTTCTGGATATTCTTCTTAATGTGATGTTTAAAAATCTTGCCTGATTTAAAATCAAAGGAATCCCATACGAATTTATTATGTTTGCGTTTTCTAATTCTACCATCATATTCATCTAGATTGGATTTAAGATGTTGTTCAAGACTAGAGAATAGTGGTTGATCATTAAATTCTTGTACGGATTCGAGTCCCTTTTTAATGGGTTCCTCCAATTCGACAAGTATTTCTTGTTCATGTTGTCACGTCTCGACCTTGCCCCCTGCTGGTGGTAGCAGGGATTCCTGTTTGTTTTTGTTTTCAGGCTGCAGGCCATCTGTTGGGCTTATTGGTCTGCAGTCACATGACCTGTTCTGCCCTATATGTAGGACCAGGATTCCCCTTGATCCTTGGACCAGGATAGTCTTTCTTGCCTAGTCCCTGTGTGCTGGTTTACTTTGATATTCTGTGTATGACCTCTGGCTCATGTGTTTAGGATCTCTCTCTTGTCTGACCCCTCAAGTTATGATATTCCGTGTATGACCTTTGGCTCTTGTATTAGGATCTCTCTCTTGTCTGACCCCTCAAGTTATGATATTCCGTGTATGACCTTTGGCTCTTGTATTTGGATCTCTCTTCTGTCTGTCCCCTGTACTGTACCGTGCTTATTTATCCGTGTATACCTGCATTCATTGTATGTCTGGTTTATGTTTTATACACCTTGCAGACCTAGCCTAGTTAGTATTTCGAGACCACCTTTCAAGGATCTCAGTCAGGGTTTAGGGATCTTTTTAGTTTCTGTTAATATCTTGGTTTGTTCCCTGGAATCTGTATACCTGCATTCATTGTATGTCTGGTTTATGTTTTATTCACCTTGCAGACCTAGCTTAGTTACTATTTCGAGACCACCTTTCAAGGATCTCAGTCAGGGCTTCGTGATCTTTCTAATTCCTGTAATATCCTGGTTTGTTCCCTGGAATCTGTATACCTGCCCTTAAGGCTTCAATCTCTGCAGATTGGGGGCTCCCCATCACCCTATAGGGGGCTCACCGTTACATTATCCTGGTCCCATAATAGAAGCTGGCAGGTATGTCTCATATGTATGAAGCTGTATTGAACATGGTGCTTGCTATGCTGAAAGAGCTGCAGAGGTTAATGGAGGCTCTGAGCCTATCACCTGCTGCAGCTAACGATGCAGCACCACCCTGCACTACTTGCAAACCCATGTCTGAGAAGGAAAGACGCAGGTTGTATGGTCTCTGTTTTTATTGTGCAGATCCAAATCACACTATTGAACATTGTGTATTAAAACCTGTTAAGCAATGGCAGGGGAACCATGTATCCAGGTATCGCTATGGAGGTACTGGTGTGTCCTCCATAGGCATCCAGCCTGGCAGAATAGCCACCTCAAATCTGTTGAATCATGGGATCACTATGCCCTCGTCTCACAGTGAGGTTGCAGTGTCTCCGGTTGGGAATACTATGCCAGCCATGTCTGTATCCACTGGCACGCTGCCAGCCATGTCTGTATCCACTGGCACGCTGCCAGCCATGTCTATATCCACTGGCACGCTGCCAGCCATGTCTATATCCACTGGCACGCTGCCAGCCATGTCTGTATCCACTGGCACGCTGCCAGCCATGTCTGTATCCACTGGCACGCTGCCAGCCATGTCTGTATCCACTGGCACGCTGCCAGCCATGTCTGTATCCACTGGCACGCTGCCAGCCACGTCTGTATCCACTGGCACGCTGCCAGCCACGTCTGTATCCACTGGCACGCTGCCAGCCACGTCTGTATCCACTGGCACGCTGCCAGCCATGTCTGTATCCACTGGCACGCTGCCAGCCATGTCTATATCCACTGGCACGCTGCCAGCCATGTCTGTATCCACTGGCATGCTGCCAGCCATGTCTGTATCCACTGGCATGCTGCCAGCCATGTCTGTATCCACTGGCACGCTGCCAGCCATGTCTGTATCCACTGGCACGCTGCCAGCCATGTCTGCTTCCCCTGGCACGAAGCCAGCCATGTCTGTTCCCACTGGCAATGAAAAGCCAGCCATGTCTGTATCTACTGGCACGAAGCCAGCCATGTCTGTTCCCACTGGCAATGAAAAGCCAGCCATGTCTGTATCTACTGGCACGATGCCAGCCATGTCTGCTTCCCCTGGCACGAAGCCAGCCATGTCTGCTTCCCCTGGCACGAAGCCAGCCATGTCTGTTTCCCCTGGCACGAAGCCAGCCATGTCGGGTACTGGTAATGAGAAGCCAGCCATGTCGGGTACTGACAATATGTCATTCATGATGCCTGAGACTGACACCTTGCCAGTGGTGTCCGGGACAAGCTGTATGTCAGCAATGACAGCTGCGCCCATGTTAGGCGAGACAGCTGCACCCAGGTTTGATGAGACAGCTGTGGCCACGTTTTGTTATGAGGTCGACGTGCCTGGATTGGCACATGAGACCACTGTGCCCTTGCCCCACAGTGAGTCCAGTGTTGTCCCCACCATTGTCAAGCCTTGTGAGGTGGTCACCAAGTCTACATCTTGCTCAAAGAGAAGACAGGAAAAGTTGATCAACCCTAGCCAATCTGGTTTTGAAACTTCCACGCTCTGTTCTGGTTCCAGTGATACTACACCCTCTAAGTCCGAGGTTGCCTTACTCCGCACAGTAATCAGGGAAATCCGGCAAGCTGGTGGTTTGACGGGTACTATGATCCCCAAATCACATTGTGTTCCCAAGGGATATATACGGACGCCCTCTGGCTCTTTGATGCGTGAGACGCACTGGGTAGTGCTCCAGAGACACCCTGGCATTCTGCAAGGGCTGTTGGAAGAGTCTGATTCAGATGATCCACAATATACTCCTCCTGGGGAGAGGTGTAAGACTGTTGTGGCGCCAACTGTACCATGTCCTGGTGATGTCCATATCCCGAGAGTTTACCAGTCATGCACACACCCTGTACTGTATCGGTCGGGGCCATGTCTAATGGCAAGGTCATTGTCTCTGGGGTGGACAGTAAGTCCACTGTGTCTAGTGGTTCCACTGTGAGATGTAATATACTATCTCAGGGCAAGACTGCTGTCACTGGATCTGGCAGTACCTCTATTGCCTCTATGTTCTATGGTGTGGACAGAACTCCTAGATCACTGCCCAGGAGACGCAAGGTGACTAACCGTAACCAACCTGGGACTGATTATTCACTCCGTTCAAGGTCCAAGGTACTCATGACGTCGGACCCTCGGGTACGAGACTCTAGCCCGGTTGCCGAGGGTTGTGTACGGGCCTCTAATGGTGCAGTGATCTGCAGAGAGGACCTGGAGGTTTATGAAAGAGCTTTGCTTGCTCAGGCACATACTGACTACTCTGAGTCTGAGTGGGATTCCAATGGGTACTGGTGACTGTTGGTCTTATCCATTTTCATGCCATCCATGTTTTCTTTCTTGGGTGCCCAGGAGGTCACCCGTAAGGGAGGGGGTTATGTCACGTCTCGACCTTGCCCCCTGCTGGTGGTAGCAGGGATTCCTGTTTGTTTTTGTTTTCAGGCTGCAGGCCATCTGTTGGGCTTATTGGTCTGCAGTCACATGACCTGTTCTGCCCTATATGTAGGACCAGGATTCCCCTTGATCCTTGGACCAGGATAGTCTTTCTTGCCTAGTCCCTGTGTGCTGGTTTACTTTGATATTCTGTGTATGACCTCTGGCTCATGTGTTTAGGATCTCTCTCTTGTCTGACCCCTCAAGTTATGATATTCCGTGTATGACCTTTGGCTCTTGTATTTGGATCTCTCTTCTGTCTTCCCCTGTACTGTACCGTGCTTATTTATCCGTGTATACCTGCATTCATTGTATGTCTGGTTTATGTTTTATACACCTTGCAGACCTAGCCTAGTTAGTATTTCGAGACCACCTTTCAAGGATCTCAGTCAGGGTTTAGGGATCTTTTTAGTTTCTGTTAATATCTTGGTTTGTTCCCTGGAATCTGTATACCTGCATTCATTGTATGTCTGGTTTATGTTTTATTCACCTTGCAGACCTAGCTTAGTTACTATTTCGAGACCACCTTTCAAGGATCTCAGTCAGGGCTTCGTGATCTTTCTAATTCCTGTAATATCCTGGTTTGTTCCCTGGAATCTGTATACCTGCCCTTAAGGCTTCAATCTCTGCAGATTGGGGGCTCCCCATCACCCTAAGGGGGCTCACCGTTACACATGTCTAATCAGAATTTGTATAAATTTATTCGAACACTCCATGGCAGCTACCTCCCATTCTTTCTGAAATTTCTCTTTCTTAAAGTATGTAGCTGGTGGGTTATGTACCCTTAGTCCCCTAGGGACCATCTGTTTAGCTATATAATTTTGTAAAGATGAGACTTCCCATTGGGCTCTAATCTGTTGTTTAACAAGTTTGTCCAAACTATTAAACGACCCATGTATATTCGTGTTGTTTAAGGATTCTTGAGTATTAGTGTCTGAAAAAGCTAGATCACTGTTTTTACACCAGCATTTAAGATTATCAACTGAAGACAAAAAAATTGGTTGGTTGAGACATAGTGCTTCAATTGCAATTTGAGGTTAAAACAAGAAGAGGATTGTAGTGGGCCTCTGGATGGGTCTTAAACACAGTTTATCAGAAAAGAACCAAAGAAAAAAACAAAAAAAGGTTGAGGCCAATACAGTTGTGTTCAAAATTATTCAACCCCCACTGAAATTGAGTTGTTTGGCCAGTTTGACATTGATTTTGATCATTCAGTCATCTTGCTTACAATTAAATCAAAGAGGCACGTGTAGGTCAGAAAAATATAACATAACATTTATAATGAAATAACCACAAATGTCTTTTCTGTGCTCACATCATTATCAGTTTTATTCAACCCCCAAGTGACATTCAATCTTAGTACTTAGTACAACATCCTTTTACAGTTATAACAGCTTTTAAACGTGAAGCATAGCTTGACACAAGTGTCTTGCAGCGATCTACGGGTATCTTCGCCCATTCGTCATGGGCAAAAGCCTCCAGTTCAGTCACATTCTTAGGCTTGCGCACTGCAACTGCTTTCTGTAAGTCCCACCAGAGGTTCTCAATCGGATTTAAGTCAGGTGACTGCGATGGCCACTCCAAAATGTTCCAGCCTTTAATCTGCAACCATGCTCTAGTGGACTTGGAGGTATGCTTGGGATCATTGTCCTGTTGAAAGGTCCAACGTCTCCCAAGCCTCAGGTTTGTGACGGACTGCATCACATTGTCATCCAATATCTCTGGTACTGAAGAGAATTCATAGTACCTTGCACACGCTGAAGCTTCCCTGTACCTGCAGAAGCAAAACAGCCCCAAAGCATGATTGACCCCCCGCCATGCTTCACAGTAGGCAAGGTGTTTTTTTCTTCATAGGCCTTGTTCTTCCTCCTCCAAACATAGCGTTGATCCATGGGCCCAAACAGTTCTAATTTTGTTTCATCAGTCCACAGAACACTATCCCAAAACTTCTGTGGTTTGTCCACATGACTTTTGGCATACTGCAGTCGACTCTTCTTATTCTTTGGAGACAGCAAGGGGGTGCGCCTGGGAGTTCTGGCATGGAGGCCTTCATTACGCAGTGTGCGCCGTATTGTCTGAGCTGAAACTTCAGTACCCACATCTGTCAAATCTTTTCTCAGTTCCTCAGCAGTCACACGGGGACTTTTCTCCACTCTACGCTTCAGGTAGCGCACAGCAGTCGAAGTCAGCATCTTCTTTCTGCCACGACCAGGTAGCGTTTCAACAGTGCCCTTTGCCTTGAATTTGCGAATGATGCTTCCTATGGTCTCTCTTGGTATGTTTAACATCTTTGCAATCTTCTTATAGCCATTGCCCTTCCTGTGAAGAGTAATCACCTCTTCTCTTGTCTTCCTGGACCATTCTCTTGACTTCACCATGTTTGTAACCACACCAGTAAATGTCTAGAAGGAGCTGAGTATCACAGTCATTTTAAAGCTGCCTAATTGGTGCTTATTATGCTTTATTGCTGCTCCATGACATCCACAGGTGTTTTCAATACCTGATTGAAAACACTTGAATGAACCTCTGTTCTTCAGAGTGGTAGTCTTTAAGGGGTTGAATAATTGTGTCAATGAAGAATTCACAAAAGAAACATTTACTACTGTATTATAAAACCAATTGATGTCATTTTAGTTGCATATGGTTCTTTAAAAAGTCCTTGTAGGATTTCATTCTGAATACATTTACAAATGTACACTAAATTCCCTAAAACCCTTTACAGCATTGGGGGTTGAATAATTTTGAGCACAACTGTAGGTACTCTGGTAAGGATTAAACCTTTTGACTAGTATACACTGAGAAAAAACTGAACAATGAGTTCAGAAAAGGAGTACCATTAATATACCGTATAAGGTTCTGGAGGAACCTTACAAAAAAACTTTAATTAATTTTATTAGACACACAGAAAAAGCCATACATTTAAAAAACATAAACAATGTGAAGTATTAGGCGATATTATTTTCCTTTTTTTATTTTTTTGCCTTTTTTTTGTTTTTTTCTTCGGTTCTTTTCCACAACTGTATAACCAGTTTTTCAAGTTAAAACTGTTGCTCTTCTTGGAAGGGTTTTTTCCTATTTTACCATGGACTAAACTGCTTTTTAAATTTTTTTTGTTCCTCTAAATATTATTTTTGGTTTCTTCCCAACAAAGCCAGTTAATTCTTTATCTTGGCATAAAACATGCCAATGCATATTTAGTATTTTTTTTAATATTATTGGCTTTCTCATTATAGTCACAGATAAAAGTTGTCTCATCTCCCATATTTTTATTCTTAGGTTTGTATTTTAGCAGTGTATCCCTATCCTCATTTCCTAGTGTAGCGATGGTGAAGTCTAATTCTTTTTCATTATACCCTTTTTCTATAAATTGTCGTTTGAGGGAATCTGCTTGTAGTCTAAAGATCGTAATATTGGAGCAGTTCCTTCTTAGTCTAGTGAATTGTCCCTTGGGGACATCCTTTAACCATGTTTGGTTATGGCAGCTTGAGGTATCTATATATGTATTTGTGTCGACCTCTTTGAAAAAGGTTTTGGACCGTATCTCATTGCCTTCTCTATATATTTCTAAGTCTAGGAATGTGATCTTGTCTCTACTCCATTTTGTTTCCAATTTGATTCCCCATTCTGGACTATCTAGACTTTCCAGGAAAGACAAGATCTTTTTCATCACCTCGCCAAACAAAGAACACATCATCTATGAACTGCTTTAAGATCAAAATGTTTTGGTGCGCCCAGCTATGCGAACCGTAGACAAATTGGGTATCCCAAACTGCCATATATAGTTTCGCATAGCTGGGCGCAAACTTTGTCCCCATTGCATTTCCTCTTTTTTGGCTATAATAATCCTCATTAAATTTGAAGTAATTATTTTTTAGTATGAAATCCATACTTTCAACTACAAATAATGTTTGATCTTTACCAATTTTTTTTGATTTCTCTATTTCCTCTTTGACAATAGTAAGGCTCTTCTGGTGTGGTATACTGCTGTAGAGGGCATTTACGTCACATGTTACCATTATGTCATTCTCTCTCCACTCAAGTTCTTTTAATATTTGTAATACACTTAAAGTGTCCTTTAGGTAAGAGTGTATCTCTTTTACAATAGGCTGAAGTATAATATCATTGTACTTAAACAAATTGCTAGTAATGGATTCTATGCCCGCTACTATGGGCCTGCCCGGAGGATTGGTTAACCACTTCGCTGCGGTGGATGCGCTGAGGGCATCCAACCGCAGGTAGCGTTCCATGCGGTGGACGCGCTGAGTGCGTCCTCTCTTTGGGGCCAGCGTTCGGCCGGGTTCCGGCCGATCGCTGGCCCCCCCTGGTGCAGGCTGACATCCTCGATGTCAGCCCAGCACCTGGAACCACCGCCGGAGTAATTAGATGTCATCGCCGGGGTCCTTTTGACCTCTCTCCCTCCCGATCAGCGGCGTGCAGGGGGTTAACCCAAGCACCGTTTGGAAGGGCACAGCCTGCCCTTCCAAATGGTACCTGGCATTAACCCCATGGGGGCCGGATCACGAATCGGCGCCGAAAAGCGCTGGTTCATGATCCTTTCCCGGAGCTGGCCGACATCTTGGATGTCGGCCAAGCTTCCGGGAATGCCCCCTGAGGACTGGCGTCATCGTGCATAGCACGATGACGCCAGTCCTGGAGTTAACCCCTAACTGCCACCAATGGTGGAGATAGGGGGTTACAATGAACCCCCTATCTCCCGATCCGTGGCAGTTAGGGGTTAATGTTTGGTATTGTTGGATCGGCCAGAGCATGGCTATTTCAACAATACCAAACATGAGTATATAAAAAGTTTTTTAAAAAAAAAAAAAAAAAAAAATATTTAAAAAAAATTATAAAAAAAATAAACAAGTTTTTTTTTCTTTTGTTTTGTTTGTTAATGCAGCAATATTGTTCCCATTTCAATTATAATTTTTGTATGCGGTGTGTTTGTTAAAAAGCGCGTAATTTTCCCCAAAAAAAATGTAACGAGACCCCATCTCTAATTTTTTTAACAAGCGCACCCCATACAAAATATAACCGCAATTGCTCGCATGTTAAAATGTGAAAAAAAAACACTTTACACGTTGTAAATTATTGAAAATTCATATTTTATTGCATTTTTTGTTATAATATACAGACAGGTCATGACGTATACATATAATAATGAAATAATGACATATTATGAATCTGCCGAGTCTGACGGAAAGAACGATATATAATATGTCTGGGTCATATACTAAAATAAGCCTTCAAAACACGTTTAAACATGATGAGCAAAATCGGTAAAAATGAGCTCAGCACAGAGGCAGGAAAATTCTCAGCAGCGAAAGGGTTAAACTTTTATGAATTTTTGGTAAAATAAAAAAGTGTGGAGTTTTAGTTTGTTCTAAAAATATGTAATCATATTCTTGTTGGGTTAAGATATCTGTATCTCTTCCTTTTAATAGGAGAGTATTGAGATTTGATTTTATATCTTTAATGGGATCTGATTTTAATCTCGCATATGTGGTATAATCATTTAAGATACGGTGTACTTCTTCTTCATATGCAGCTGCCTGAACATGTCACTCAACAATTTTAGAAGCAGAGTGGGTAGTAATGTGGAATCCATGTTTAGTAACATGGAGCCCACATTCAGCACCAGTACTGGTATTGTCAAAAAAACAATAATAGATCTAGAGAGAAACCTCATCAAAGAAATTAAAATTAAGTTAGAGATCGCCACTTTAGAGAAATATATCAAAGATAAATTGACACCAAGGGGTCTGAGATTTCAGGAAACTCCCACCTCAGAAAAAGATGACCCAGATTTTGTTATGGGGTGGAACTCATTATTGGAGAGCTTTTCAGTCGCAATGATGGAATACGTCTTTAAAAAAAAGAAAGAAAAACTCCCTAAAATAAATTAAGAGATTGACAAACTCTCCCATATAATAGAACAAGAACGTATAACTGAGGAAGTTCAAGAGAACAACAAAAGCCTAGAAGAAAAACTGGAGAGAATAGAGAAAGAAGTCCTGTCCATCAAGAAACGAAAATATGAGAGGGACGTAGAAGATTACATAAACGGTCAAGTCCACAAGAACTATGGAGAAAAAAAGCAAGAAGAAAATCCATCTAACAATGAACCGGTTAGAGAACCCCAAACTGAGGGATTGACCAATAGCAACCAGAGATGGGAGCGTAGAAAGAACAAATATAACATCCAGAAATACAGAGATAATTGGAGAAGAGATCAAGAAGTGCCATACTATGAACCCCACCAATACCAAGGTGGTTCTAACAGATTTTTTTAACAGAGAAGAGGTCCAAATCAGTATAATAGACGCAATCATAGAAATAAGCACAACTTTAAACCAGAATGGGAAAGAAGACACTCTTCAACAAGGCAAACCTATGATGAGAGGAAAATGTTTCATCCACCCCAAAATAAGAATCTGGAAAACAGAGAGAACTCAGGCCCCCATATAGGAGTACGCCAAATAAAAAGAGAGACAGAGAACAATGCAAACAACATACCCTTATCCAACAGATACACGCCCCTAGAAGCCCACCATGAAGAGGAGGTTCTTTGGAAGGATACACTGAACAGGGGAGAGAGACAAGGAGGATACAGGGATATAGATGTAAGATTAACACGAGAAGCAGGAAAAAAGAGACCCTGGGAGAGGCCAGAAGAGGAAAGAGATCAGGATGTAGAGTACGGAAGAGAAAAGAGGGGAAGAAGATAGAATTGAAAGGCATATTTAATCTCAGCCAAAGAACCCTCACTAACTCAGAAATCAAAGTCCTTAATAGGGGACTTAAATATGCACCGTCAAACCAACTGGATAAGTTTGGGGTCTACATCGACCTCCAAAGGTTTAAATGAAAATGAAGTCTTAAAAAATTATTTTTGAGGAACCCTTTGGAGAAAGTTGTCACACCTAATCAGGGATTGAATGTCCATACGGATTTAAAGATCAAATCGAAATTCTTCCCCTGCCATGTCATCAAATTAATCATTCAAATTAAAGTGTTTGAAAATTTAGTAATGAAAGACATAGAAGCAATGTTCACTAAAGAAAAAAACACTAATTTAACCAAAGAAGAAAAGAAAGTGTTAAAAGATCTTGAGAAGGACCGCACAATAATTATTAAACCTGCGGACAAAGGTGGGATGACTGTCATTCTATCTAGGGAAGCATATGAAGAAGTACACCGTATCTTAAATGATGATACCACATATGCGAGATTAAAATCAGATCCCATTAAAGATATAAGATCAAATCTCAATACTCTCCTATTAAAAGGAAGAGATACAGATATCCTAACCCAACAAGAATTATGATTACATATTTTTAGAACACACTAAAACTCCACACTTTTATATTTTACCAAAAATTCATAAAAGTTTAACCAATCCCCCGGCAGGCCCATAGTAGAGGGCATAGAATCCATTACTAGCAATTTGTCTGAGTTCGTTGATATTATACTTCAGCCTATTGTAAAAGAGATACCCTCTTACCTAAAGGACACTTTAAGTGTATTACAAATATTAAAAGAACTTGAGTGGAGAGAGAATGACATAGTGGTAACATGTGACGTAAATGCCCTCTACAGCAGTATACCACACAAGAAGGGCCTTAATATCGTCAAAGAGGAAATAGAGAAATTAAAAAAATTTGGTAAAGATCAAACATTATTTGTAGTTGAAAGTATGGATTTCATACTAAAAAATAATTACTTCAAATTTAATGAGGATTATTATATCCAAAAAAGAGGATACGCGACGGGGACAAAGTTTGCGCCCAGCTATGCGAACCTATATATGGCAGGTTGGGATACCCAATTTGTCTACGGTTCGCATAGCTGGGCGCACCAAAACATTTTGATCTTCAAGCGGTTCATAGATGATGTGTTCTTTGTTTGGCGAGGTGATGAAAAAGATCTTGTGTCTTTCTTGGAAAGTCTAGATAGTCCAGAATGGGGAATCAAATTGGAAACAAAATGGAGTAGAGACAAGATCACATTCCTAGACTTAGAAATATATAGAGAAGGCAATGAGATACGGTCCAAAACCTTTTTCAAAGAGGTCGACACAAATACATATATAGATACCTCAAGCTGCCATAACCCAACATGGTTAAAGGGTGTCCCCAAGGGACAATTCACTAGACTAAGAAGGAACTGCTCCGATATTACGATCTTTAGACAACAACCAGATTCCCTTAAACGACAATTTATAGAAAAAGTATATAATCGAAAAGAATTAGACCTCACCATCGCTACATTAGGAAATGAGGATAGGGATACACTGCTAAAATACAAACCTAAGAATAAAAATATACGAGATGAGACAACTTTTATCTGTGACTATAATGAGAAAGCCAATAATATAAAAAAAATACTAAATAAGCATTGGCATGTTTTATGCCAAGATGAAGAATTAACTGGCTTTGTTGGGAAGAAACCAAAAATTATATTTAGAGTAACAAAAAATTTAAAAAGCAGTTTAGTCCATGGTAAAATAGGAAAAAACCCTTCCAAGAAGAGCAACAGTTTTAACTTGAAAAACGGGTTCTACAGTTGTGGACAATGCCTCGCGTGTAGTTCTACAGGTACAAAGAAAAAACATTATGGCGAATATTATAATCGAAAATATCATCAGAAAACGAATATAAAAAATATTCTCAATTGTTATTCGAAGAGCGTTAGATATTTATTCGAGTGCCCTTGTGGTCTCCAATACGTGGGTTGCACTAAGAGAGCCCTCAATGTGAGAATATCAGAGAATATAAGAAATGTGAGGAACCAATATGAAAAACATTCAGTGTCCTTGCATTTCAAACAAAAACATAATAGTTCTCCTTCAGGTTTAAAATTCATGGCAATAAAACAAATATACAAAAAGATATAGAGGAGGATATAATAAAAAGATTGGGGCAGGAGGAGATGAGGCTAATTTTTGAACTGCGCACAATGTCAACGGGTGGCTTAAACAATGATTTTGAAATCACGCTCTTCTTATAGACTCATCCCTTCGCCATCTGTGGGACTTTACTTAAGACCAATCAAAAATAATTTATTTTATAAAAACAATATTTTATATAAAAAATAAAACTTTCTGCACAATCAATTATTCTTATAGTTTTATAAAATAGCACCTATGATAAAGGGGTGCTTTCTTTATTATATATCAATGTACTGACAGAAAGAGTTGTAGAATTGATAAGAATGCACTACAATTATATATCATAGTGAATTAGTTGCAAATACATTTTCATTTTAAAGCACCGTATATATTTACAAGGCGATTTATCACTTATTATATTGCATTGTCCATAAAATTCGTATACAAGTGCACTTTATGATACAATTTAGAATTTGAATTGATAATTTAAACACTGATTTATATTATGTATAAATACACTAAGGATACTAGTTAGACGCTGTTTTTTTGGCGATTAGAAGAGAATTCCGGGGATTACATTACATCCCACAGATGGCATGGGGAAGTGTTTGGTACTTTATATAATATGTCTCCTAAACAATCCCTTATAGCTTATTTGCCATCTGTAAATGATGAAGATGGAAGCAGGACTATGATGATTCCTCTTGCATATAGTAACATCAAGTATACGCCAGCACAAGACGGCGGAGTACGATCCACACTAGAGATCATCTTGGAACGCAGAAGTCAGGAAGGCGCATGCGCAAAATGGCCAGTTTGCAAGACGCCTTCCGAATACCAACATGGAACGCAGAAAACGACACGGCGCATGCGCAAGATGGCGGCACACACCGGACAAGAATCTGGACTAATTAGGGACATGAGTGGTTAATTTCTAATGAATTTTAGAGGGTATATATACCCCAAAGACACAATATACTGACTTACCAGCTGAAGAAGCTGCTTTACAGCAGCAAAATGCGTTCATTGTTTATTTTAACTTTGTTTTAATAAAACTTTTTAAGACCACGTCCCGGCATCCAGAGCGGTTTTTCATTTGGATTTTTTTTCCACAAAAAATCCATGAGCGTTCCAACCCAATGGCGTAGCGTGGGTTGTCAGCGCCCGGGGCCAGCCAAGAATTGTGCCCCCCCCAACCTGTGGACACGTTATCGATATTGCCGCAGCTCTCACATGGATATTGCCCCAGCTCACACATGAATATTGCCCCAGCCAGTTCACACATGAATATTGCCCCAGCCAGCTCTCACATGGATATTGCCCCAGTTCTCACATGGATATTGCCCCAGCTCTCCCATGGATATGCCGCAGCTCACACATGGATTTGCCCCAGCTCACACATGAATATTGCCCCAGCTCACACATGGATTTGCCCCAGCTCACACATGGATATTGCCCCAGCTCACACATGGATATTGCCCCAGCTCACACATGGATATTGCCCCAGCTCTCACATGGATATTGCCCCAGCCAGCTCTCACATGGATATTGCCCCAGCTCACACATGAATATTGCCCCAGCTCACACATGGATTTGCCCCAGCTCTCCCATGGATATTGCCCCAGCTCACACATGGATATTGCCCCAGCTCACACATGGATATGCCCCAGCTCACACATGAATATTGCCCCAGCTCACACATGAATATTGCCCCAGCTCACACATGGATTTGCCCCAGCTCTCACATGGATATTGCCCCAGCCAGCTCTCACATGGATATTGCCCCAGCTCACACATGAATATTGCCCCAGCTCACACATGGATTTGCCCCAGCTCTCCCATGGATATTGCCCCAGCTCACACATGAATATTGCCCCAGCTCACACATGAATATTGCCCCAGCTCACACATGGATTTGCCCCAGCTCACACATGGATTTGCCCCAGCTCACACATGGATTTGCCCCAGCTCTCCCATGGATATTGCCCCAGCTCACACATGGATATGCCCCAGCTCACACATGGATTTGCCCCAGCTCACACATGGATATGCCCCAGCTCACACATGGATTTGCCCCAGCTCACACATGGATTTGCCCCAGCTCACACATGGATATGCCCCAGCTCACACATGGATTTGCCCCAGCTCATGGATATGCCCCAGCTCACACATGGATTTGCCCCAGCTCATGGATTTGCCCCAGCTCATGGATATGCCCCAGCTCATGGATATGCCCCAGCTCATGGATTTGCCCCAGCTCATGGATTTGCCCCAGTTCTCACATGGATTTGCCCCAGCTCATGGATTTACCCCAGCTCATGGATTTGCCCGCAGCTCATGGATTTGCCCCCAGCTCATGGATTTGCCCCAGTTCTCACATGGATTTGCCCCAGCTCATGGATTTGCCCCCAGCTCATGGATATGCCCCAGCTCATGGATTTGCCCCAGCTCATGGATTTGCCCCCAGCTCATGGATTTGCCTCAGCTCTCACATGGATTTGCCCCAGCTCATGGATATGTCCCAGCTCATGGATTTGCCCCCAGCTCATGGATTTGCCCCAGCTCTCACCTCGATATTGCCCCAGCGGCAGCCAGCTCTCACATGGATACTTGCCCCAGCTCCAGATCCAGTAGGGGTTGAGGGGGCCCAGATGCCGGGCAGCGGGAGTGCCTGCCCGGTCCTGAATAGCGTGTGAGTCCGTCCGTGTTGAAGGGGAGGCGGCTGCGTGCGTGCGCAGGTCACGCGGTCCGGCAAGTCAGGTGGTACAGAGACTCAGTACCACCTGATTAGCCGGACCACATGACCGGCTGCGCCTGCACGCAGCCGCATCCCCTTCAACACAGATGGACTCACTGTTCAGGACCGGGCAGGCACTCCTGCTGCCCGGCATCTGGGTCCCCTCAACCCGCGGGCCCTTGGGCGGTGCCCGAGGGCCCGACGGGTCAGTCCGGGCCTCAAGTTTTAGGGGCGCAAATTTCTTTTGAAATTATGCGCCCCTAACAAAACTGCGCCCGGGCCACGGCCCCCCCAGCCCCCCCCACGCTACACCACTGTTCCAACCTGAGCTATGGTAGCTCCACCAAGTGTAAGGCTTGACTCAGCAGAAAAAAATTGTGCTCATTACTGAGAAGGATTTACACTAGGAAAGTGTTGTTTCTATCCCCTTTTGCTTCTATGAGTGTATGTCATTTGAAGAAAATTGTCACGCAAAGGTGGGGGGTCACCAGCTAACAAGGAGGAAGATAAATTACCCAGGGGCCTAGTTCCACTCAGAGCCAGTGTTGGTGCTCTACGTTTGTGAGTGGAAAATTTTATACATTCTACTATCTTAAAAGTGTTCCTTGCAATCTGCACTATGATTTTTCTATGTTGCTTCTTTCACATAACCATATAATGTATTGCGGGCCAGCATGAGACATCTGAACCCCAGAGATATTTCTTTTTTAGCTCACCAGGTACGTATTTTATTGTGTATATATATCTTAAATTATTCTGTATATAGTTTTATATTGTGTATATAGTTTCATACCTTTATATGTGTATATTTATTATATACACAAATTTGATATTTCTATTTACATTACAAATTGTTTTAAAACTACTACAAGTTTCCTGTTTCTTACATCTAGGGGTATTGTGTGTTTTGTCAATTAATTTCTTACCATATGACGTTCTACAAAGCTCACAATCTTCTTCACCCATTTCAAGGTCCGGTGGTATTTTTTCAAAACTGTGAAAGGAAGGGGTAATTTCCAGATTAATAAACAGACATTTATTATTATTTCAAATGATGGATTCGGAATACGGTAAATATATTTAGCCACTCACCTTGAATTTTTAGATCTAATCAAAACTTAGTGGTGGGTATACCAACTTCGGCAATGGGATAGGCATAAGGCTATCCTAAACAAAAGATAAATCCAGGTAAAGTATCCATGTAATTGGTCAGACTAGATGGGCAGAAAGGTTCTTATCTGCCGACATTTTCTATGTTTCAACTTTAGAAACGTCATTTACTCTAAGAGCTGGGGAGATAATTGAGAGCGCACTGAGGGCACAGCATATTCCCCGTAATGGAGAAAACCCTCTCACTCCGGACAGTGGTTGGTGGATAAGAAGGGAGCTCCTGTGCTACCTGTGCAAAAGTAGGCCACACACCTCTCTTGTCCTCCCAAAATTTAAAAGGGTCTGTATCGGGGACCAAAGGAGCCTCGGCAAGCTATGCCATAACAAACGTCTTAGCATTTTCTGTTGGAGGCTGCTTTTTTATACGTGTGTCTCCTGCCCCATAACTACTGTAAAATTTGTTTAAAAAAAGCCAGATTTTGTAACGCTGGTCTGAGCAGCACTGGTACTCTCACATGTGGTGGTGTCACTAACATCATCAACGTCAGACTCCTCCAACGTCTGCTCTGTCTCCACTTCTCTCTCGAACGGAGTACGATTTTTACATTCCCTCTCATGTATCCGCTCTATCAATCTTTGCTTCCAGGCAACAAGGGAATTGTCGAGGTGTGCCGTCTTGCCTTTAAATCTGGGGTCGCAAATTGGGGTCACATATACTCGGGACAAGGGTCAATGTGAGTTTTTATTCTGCACTCCAGTTGTTCTTTCAGTCTCGTCAGAAGGACAGCGACATTGTCATGTGGAGGATTACTGCCAGGCAATTGTTCTCTGTTGGACAGAAAGTCATCCATTGAGTCACGGAATTGGGAGAGTAGCAGTAATACTTCAGACAGGCTCGCACACGCTCTGCTCAAGTGTTCAGTAACAAATCGGAAAGACTTCTGGACTGCCACTGCCTGTTCCATCACGGCCCAGTCAACCCTGCCTAGTGGGTTGCTAATGCCAATGGTATGGTGGCATGCCATTGCGTGGATTGCTTTTGGCTGTTCTAAAATCCTTTCCAACATGTCTAATGTGGAGTTCCACCTTGTCACCAGATCTTGTTTTAACCGGTGTTATGGGAGTCCTGCCTTTCTCTGCGTCTGCCTAAAGAGATGGTTATCTCTTACACTTTGGTGGAAATGACCAGCAATTTTTCTGCACGTTTCAACAAGTGCCCCCAACCTTCCTCCAGTAATACTCTCCTCTAGTGCCTGCTTCACCACTAAATGCTGGATGTGAGCTGAGCCCACAAATCTTCCATACCGGAGAGCCTTTGTCATGTTAGTGTCACGGTTCCCGGATCCCACCACGCAGTCCTTAAAGCCCAACACTCCACAGAGCCAAAAAGCTACAAACAGGGTAGCCGTAGAAAAATCCCTAACTGTCTGGTCCTTACAAATTGGCCAGGTATATATGTACTAGCTAGACAGAAAGGGTTAATCAAAGACAATGTCGTAATACAAAACCAGGTCAGCAACAAGGGGGTAGTCAGACGAGCCAGAATTAGGGAGGAGCTGTTCGGTTCGGACGGTTCGGAGTTCGACCCGAATTTAGCCTGTTCGATTAGATCGCGAACACCGAACATTTCCAGGTGTTCACCGCATGTTCGACCACAATGGACCACAATGCATTTTCCCACTTGCCTGAAGTTCGTAATTGGCTACAGCCTTGCACCTGACCACAGGTCTGGTGCAAGACAGGTTCAACAGTATGCCAATCACGGCTCAGAGTCCTGATTGGGCAAATTTTGCTCAATCATGGGCTCACAGAGCTAAGTCCCGCAGCACACTATATAAGGTTTCCACGCAGTGCTTCAGCATGCATTTGAGAGGAGATTTCATAGGAGATTGTTGTTGTGTGTTCTTACTGCCGGTCTGCCACGCTACTGGGGGGCCTGGGGGGTCTCATTTCTACCAAATATCAGGGAATTTCGGTGATGTGTGTCTTGTCACTGTGCCAGCAAGTCTTTTTGGGGGTTACAAATTTCTTTAAAACATTTGTGAATTGAGGTGATCTACTGTGTCTTGTCACACAGCCAGTACCACGCAGTATTTTGGGGCTCACTAATTTCTTTAAAACATTTGTGAATTGAGGTGATCTGTGTCTTGTCACACAACCAGTACCACGCAGTATTTTGGGGCTCACTAATTTCTTTAAAACATTTGTGAATTGAGGTGATCTGTGTCTTGTCACACAACCAGTACCACGCAGTATTTTGGGGCTCACTAATTTCTTTAAAACATTTGTGAATTGAGGTGATCTGTGTCTTGTCACACAACCAGTACCACACAGTATTTTGGGGCTCAATAATTTCTTTAAAACATTTGTGAATTGAGGTGATCTGTGTCTTGTCACACAACCAGTAGCACGCAGTATTTTGGGGCTCACTAATTTCTTTAAAACATTTGGGAATTGTTATAATCCGTGTGTTCTCACTGGCTGCCACCCATCAAGGGGTCTCACTGATTTATAGGAGGTTTCACTGCCACCCATCAAGGGGTCTCACTGATTTATAGGAGGTGTCTGAGATTTGTAATCTGTGTCTTGTCACTGGCTGCCAGCTATCAGGGTGTCTCACTGAGTTATACAAGAGTTCTTTAAATCTTTATACCAGAGTTGAATCAGAGTTCTGTATATATAATAATCTATATATCACTCACCATGTCTGAAAGAACAAAAAGGACAGGCAGACGCTCCCAGACACAGATAAGAGGGCAAGCAGCCCCTGTGTCGGGAGGCTGTGCCTCTGGTCGTGGTGGACGTGGTGCATCCTCTGCAGGGGCACGCTTGTCCTTTCTAACTGGTGCTGGCCGTCTTAAGCAGCAGCAACATACAGAGGACTTGGTGGATTGGCTAACCAGGCCATCCTCATCCTCCGAGTCCTCTGCCAGCCAGGCTTCTAGTGCTTTACAGTCCACCTCAGCTGCCAAAGCATCTAATGCAGCCTCCATGTCCACAGCTACTCCTGCCGTAGCCTCACTATCACACATGGAGGAGTCATCCGAATTGTTTGACTACAATGAGAGTGACATGCTGCTTGAGGATGCGCAGCAAGTACAGTGCTCTGATTCAATCTCTGAGGTTGAGGAAGGGAGTATAATAAACCTAGAGGAAGGGGGTGCCAGTGATGACACACAAATAACTGGCACTCATGTTGCCCCAGCAGCTGCAGCATACTGCCAAGTTGGCTCCAGTAACGAGGAGATAGGGGGTGATGATGACAATGATGATGAGGTCACTGACTCCACCTGGGTGCCTGATCGAACAGAGGAATTAAGTGAGGAAGAGGGGGAGGAGGAGGCACAGCAAACACGAGGCACAACATCCTCTGTGACCAACCGTAGCACTAGCCAGTCCAAGGCATCACATGTCAGAGCTGCTCCGGTGCAGAGCGCTGTTGTCTCATAGAACACATGCAGGAACTCTGTTGTCTGGGAGTTCTTTAAGAAATGTGCAGTAGAGCGCAGCGTTGCTATTTGTAATCTATGTCAGATGAGGCTTAAGCGTGGGAAAGATACCGGACACTTGGGTGCCACGTGCTTGAGGCGACATATGAACAACTGCCACACATCCCGTTGGCGCAAAACTTTGCGTAGGTCCTCCTCCTCCTCATCTGTCTCTACCCCCACTGTATGTCCTGCCATGTCATTGCCTACAACCTCCACCGACAGGGATGATGCTACAGTAATGGATGTACCAGCTCCTTCCTCACAATGTGACATCATCCCAGCAGTTGAAGATTTACGCAGTCAGATTACGTTGCCACAGCTGCTGCAGCAAAAGAAAAAATATAGTCCCAACCATCCCCAAACACAGCGTCTAAATGCCAGCTTAGCAAAATTACTCGCATTGCAGCTGCTGCCTTTCCAGCTGGTGGACTCTGCTCCCTTCCGTGAATTTGCTGAATGTGCTGTACCACAGTGGCAGGTTCCAAAACGCCATTACTTTTCACGCAAGGCCATTCCAGCACTATACCAGCACGTGGAAGACAATGTTATCCAGTCATTGGGAAAGGCAGTCAGCAACAAGGTGCATGTGACTTTTGACACGTGGTCCAGCAAGCATGGACAGGGTCATTACATTTCCTTCACGGCACACTGGGTAACTCTGATTGCAGCTGGGAGGGATCCAAGATGGGGCTCTGTGCTGGAGATTGTTCATCCACCACGCCTCCAGAAAGCTGCTTGTATGAGGTCTGTCTGCTCCACCACCTCTCCCTCTTCCTCCTCCTCCTCCTTCTCTGTCTCTGGCGAAGTGGCAGTTAAACGACGCCTGACAGGGTCTACGCAATGGCTCAAGCAAAAAGATGCCATACTGTGCTTGAGCTGGTTTGTTTAGGGGACAGGAGCCACACCGGGCCAGAAATTCTGTCAGCTCTGCAGGGGCAGGTGCAGAGATGGTTAACACCACGCCAGCTTCAGCTGGGAATGATCGTCTGCGATAATGGCAGCAACCTTCTCTCCGCCCCACGCAAGGGTAAATTGACGCATGTACCATGCCTAGCACACATCCTAAATCTGGTGGTACAGCGTTTCCTAACCAAGTACCCAGGGCTGCCAGAGCTTCTCATCCAGGCCAGAAAAGTCTGCAGCCACTTCAGATGGTCATTCCCAGCAAGTGTTCGACTGGCAGAAATTCAGAGAGAATTCCACCTTCCCACAAACCATATGATCTGTGACATGCCCACCAGGTGGAACTCGACATTAGCAATGCTGCAGCGTCTGCACAAGCAGCAGAGGGCCATCAACGAGTACCTGTGTGAGTATGGCACAAGGACAGGTTCAGGTCAACTTGGTTTTTTCCCCCCCGCAGTGGCTGATGAGCAAGGATGAATGCACTGTACTGTCACCATTTGAGGAGGCAACGAGGATGGTGAGCAGGGACAGTGTATGCATCAGTGACACAATTCCTTTAGTGTTCCTGCTGGAGCACACTCTGCGGGGAATTATAAATGTGGCTCTAGAGGCAGAGCAGCGGGAGGAAGAGGAGGCCTTCCCTAGCTCTCAAGGCCCCAGTCTTTCCGCAGACAGCATTCCAGCGGGTCCTACTCAGATCAGACAGGAGGAGGATGAGGAGGAGGAGGAATATTTAAGTAGTGGGGGCATTGAAGGTGGGGATTCCTCAAGGGAGGGTTTCGTGTGCTCAGAAACACAAGGGCTAGTGCGTGGCTGGGAGGAGGAAGTGCACGATGGGGTCATCATTGAAAAGGAAGACTCGGAAGCTAATGCCATCTCCAACCCATGCTGCATGGGCTCCCTAATAATGCAAAGCCTGCTAAAGGACCCCAGGATTCGTGCTATCAAGGAGAGGGATCATTACTGGTTGGCAACCCTTCTTGATCCACGATACAAGGGTAAAGTTGCAGAGCTCATCCTGCTCGCACAGAGGGAGCACAGGATGAAAAAACTTGAGGACGCTCTAAAGCTACACTTGTGTAACACCTTTCCAGGCACTGGTAGGTTACCAAGTGATGACACACGTGCTTCTGAGGCTGCGGATTATCAGAGGAATAGTGGTGAAGGCCAGGGCCGCTTGACTGATGCATTTTTAAAAAGTTTTAGTCCACGACGCCCAGGGACGTCAAATGTAGGCACCCATTGCCAGCGTCTTCACCATATGGTGCAGGACTACCTAGGGGCAAGGGCAGACCTGTATACGTTTCCAGCAGATGATCCACTGGCTTACTGGGTGTTGAGATTGGATCACTGGCCAGAACTTAGCCAAAATGCTATGCAGCTACTAGGTTGCCCTTCAAGTAGCGTGCTTTCTGAAAGAACGTTCAGTGCCGCTGAAGGTTTTGTCACAGACAAAAGAGTGCGTCTGTCCACAGACTCTGTAGACCAACTGACATTTATAAAAATGAATCAGTCCTGTTTCAGCAGCTATCAATCCCCTGATGCTGACGTAACGGAATAGATCTGGAATGTCTTCTGCATTCACAAAACCTCCAGCACTGAACTCTTCCACAATACCACAAAAGGGTTATGGTGTGAAGGCACTTGCTGCCATGAAAGGCACAATATTTGGCTGTAATGACGCCTGTGACACATCTATATCATTTTAATTTTTTGAACCGCAGGGTCCAACCCTGCACTCTTCCACAATACCACAGAGGGGTTACTGTATGATGATACTTGCTGGCCTGGCAGTCTTGCACCAAAGGCAGAATATCTGGGTGCACTGACGCCTTGACCAGAATCATATCTTTTTAATATAGGACCACATGGTCCACCCCTAACATTCTTCCACAATACCACAGAGGGGTTACTGTAGGATGATACTTGCTGGCCTGGCAGTCTTGCACCAAAGGCAGAATATCTGGGTGCACTGATGCCCATTACCAGATGCATATCTTTTGAATATAGGACCACATGGTCCACCCCTGCATTCTTCCACAATACCACAGAGGGGTTACTGTATGAATGCAATTGCTGGCCTGGCACCAAAAGCTCAATATCTGGGTGCACTGATGCCTTTAACAGATTCAGATCTTTTTAATATAGGACCGCAAGGTCCACCCCTGCATTTTTCACAATACTACAGAGGGGTTACTGTATGATAGTACTTGCAGGCCTGGCACCAAAAGCACAATATTTGGGTGCACTGCCACTGACGCCTGTATCAGATTCATATCCTCAGAGGGGTTACGGTGTGACGGCACTGTTGCCGATGCTAAAGGCCCAATTTTAAAGCACCTATTGTTACTTTCATCCAAAGCCTGCATAAGTTTCACAATAATTTAGCCAAAAAATCACTAAACTTTTTCTGCGTGTCCGAAAATGTCTCCTCTTTTCATACAGACTGCCGCCCCAAGCAGTTGTTTATGGATAGATTAAAGGAAAAGCATTTACCGTCATTTGAAATGTTATTTTTTGGTTTTTACATATTTCTATACATCCTAAAAATTTGCCACTTCACGGGCAGGTTACGGGGACCTCCTAGGCACGATATTTGAAGGAATTTTTCATTTTTATCCCTTATTTCATGGAAACCTCACTGTCCCTTTAAAAACGTTTTTTTTTTTACTTTTTGTCCTTGTTTCCTGTCCCCCAGGGCACTACCCGGACCCCCATACACCTTTTATGGAAAATATCTAGCATATATGCCCTCTTGGAGGGCACTCTAAAAACCAAATTTTCAGCCCCATTGACTTGTATTGAGTTCGAGTTCGGTTTTGGGTTCGGATCCGAACATTTGGAACGTTCGGGTTCGAATACGAACCCGAACTCGGACGTGTTCGGCTCATCCCTAGTTACTAACAAAGAATTGTGGGGGGACAAAATCCGGAGACAATAAGATCCTCTTGATTTGAAACTTTGATAAAGGCTGGCAGTGGCAAGCAATAAAAGCCATAGTTAATCGATTTTGGCCGATCCTAACGCAAAATGAACATCTTAAAGAAGCTTTAACACCTTTCGCTTCAATTACATCAAGAAGATGTCAGAACATTAGTGACCATGTAGTGCACAGTCAGTTCTCCTCTAGAGATCCGCAGCAACAGTGGCTTAAAACGCAACTTAAGGTTTTTTTTAAATGTGGAATATGCAAAGCTTGCCCGTTCATCGCACAAGACAAAAAAACTTTCTGTAGTACAGATGGGCTAAACGAGTACCCGGTAAAACAGTTTTCGAACTGCAATACAAGGGGCGTCGTATATCTTTTAATGTGTAACTGTGGGAAACAGTATGTAGGTAAAACTATAAGACCATTGAAGGTACGCGTACAAGAACACGTAAGATCAGTCAGATATGAGCGAGAGACTCCAATCTCAAGACATCTACGCAATGAGCATGCAAACAGCCCCTACGACCTTAGATTCATGATTATTGAACAGGTCAAGCACAGTTTGCGACGTGGAAACTTTGACCTGACATGATGCCGCCGCGAGCCGTTTTGGATTTACCAACTGGGGACTCCGTCCCCTCGTGGATTAAATGAAGGGTTCACTTTTGCGTCCTTCATTACCGATTATTGAGTTTCATATTGTAAATTTTATGTAGTTACTGTAGTCAGTTTTTTCTGGTGTAGTTAATCCCAAGTGGTAGATCTGGCGCTTTAGCCATTTCAACTAAGGTGTTTGTTGACTCTCGCTCCTCCCCTATGATAATTACCCACTCTATCCTTTATAAAAGGATTGGCAGTAAATATGAGTCCCCTCCTATATGAGATATAGACCCATTAGTTTCGTTTCTGTAGAACTGAGACTTCCTGCTTCTGGGGATGGGCGGCTAAATTCGCACAGCTGTGTAGTCGAGTGGGGTTTTATTTACCAAACCACTATTTTCCTTTAGTGTGTTTAGTAATAAAATAGCCTCTGCCTATTGCTTAAGCCCCTTAAGGTTACGTCCGGAAGCTATCGGCTCCGTCATGATTACATCATGCTCTTTAATAAAGAGACATGACTGTTTATCACCGTGATTGGCCCCTAGAGATCAGGTGACTATTCACATCAGTGAATATGAATGGGGAAGACGCAGAGGGATCCACGTGGTATTAGACCGCCCATTGTGTTACGATTGGCTGCCTGAACACTCTGGTGTCAGTCATCGTTAAAGGCTTCAATTAATAAGCACCAAGCAGCTATTTAAAAAAGGGGATGTGACTACACCAGTCATCTCTTGATAATGCCAACGTAGGTTATCGGCGAAACGCGTCCTGAATGGGATGTAGAATTGTTTCCCATGGTGGAAAGTTTTTAACAGCTTTATGTTATTCTAGTGCTGGGTGTGCATTTGTGTTTTTTTTCTTGAGGCAGCTAAGTGTTGATGGCTGGATATATTTCGATGACGGTAAGCTTCTAGCCATCGCCTGGTTTATTAAGCACTGCAAAGCTACCTGGGGGAAGCATTTATTTCCATGTTTAACCTCCCTGTGTAATCTGTCTGCACACAAGCTCGTGTGCCGTTATACTAGGAATTGACGCATATCAGAAATTGTTTCATCCTGAGACTGATGTCTGGATTGATTTCTTACACATACTGCAATTATATTCTGTCAGCCAGTTCACTGTCAAATAGCCTTGAGAAGTAGCTCCGATCAGGTGTGTGCTTTACAGAATTAACAGAGCGGTGCTTAAGCAGGGGGTGTGCATTCATACATTTTATATTGATTCATTTGTACAACCTTCCTGCGCTGGTGTATGATCAAGTCCCTTTATTTGTCTAGGGTTCCATGTGTGCTTCACTCATTACACATAGCACATTTGCTGAGGGTCCAGTAGAAACTGTCGAACTATATTACCCGAGATAAAGGTTTGCATTAATCAATTACAGACCAGTTTCTATCAATTCAATCCTCTTTGCATAATTAACTGGTATTGACTTTGGAATTAATGAATGGTTACATAAGTAGAAGGTGCTGCTGGGAGTGTTTTCGTTGTTTCCTTCAATATGTGCTAATCCCTGTGTACAGATTCACTTGTGTGTGTTAGCCCCTCTCTACAAAGCCTGAAGCCAGGAGCTTTGAGACTATGATTTAGCTTTATTTTATGGTTACGTCTATGTAGGAATACACTGTGTGTCCGTCGCCATCATTAAGTTTGCACACAAGTTCGTGTACCATTACACTAGGAATTGACGCAGATCAGAAATTGTTTCATCCTGAGACTGATGTCTGGATTGATTTCTTATACATACTGCAATTATATTCTGTCAGCCAGTTCACTGTCAAATAGCCTTGAGAAGTAGCTCCGATCAGGTGTGTGCTTTACAGAATTAACAGAGCGGTGCTTAAGCAGGGGGTGTGCATTCATACATTTTATATTGATTCACTTGTACAACCTTCCTGCGCTGGTGTATGATCAAGTCCCTTTATTTGTCTAGGATTCCATGTGTGCTTCATTCATTACACATAGCACATTTGCTGAGGGTCCAGTAGAAACTGTCGAACTATATTACCTGAGATAAAGGTCTGCATTAATCAATTACAGACCAGTTTCTATCATTTCAATCCCCTTTGTGTAATTAATTGGTATTGACCTTGGAATTAATGAATGGTTAGACAAGTAGAAGGTGCTGCTGGGAGTGTTTTTGTTGTTTCCTTCAATATGTGCTAATTCCTGTGTACAGATTCACTTGTGTGTGTTAGCCCCTCTCTACAAAGCTTGAAGCTAGGAGCTTTGAGACTACGATTTAGCCTTATTTATTTTATTTATGGCTATGGCTTTGTAGGAATACACTGCGTGTCCGTCGCCATGACTAAGCAGTACATCTCCCTGCTGCCTCTTTCATTTAAGATATTGTGGTTGCCGCACGATTTAATCAATTGGCTAATTTTAGCCTTTTGAAAGTCCGAATTCATCAATAGTATTAAGAAAGACCTATTCTTATATTCTATCGCGATACTGTACCGGTGCCCACCCGCATGATTGGCTTGTGATATTACGAATTTACGTTTTTTAGATGTGTGTTTACCAAAAGTTTTCTATTAATAAAGTTTTCCTTTGGAACATGTAAGATGTTACTTGCGGTGTGCTGCTGATACATAACCTCAGCGTGGAGGAGGAAGGAGTGTAATGCTGTCTTTACCACATCAGCAGCACAAGGCTGAGCACTTTTGGTTTTTCTTGCCCCTGAACTTGTTGGCTGCTTCTGTTCTTGCACATTGGGCTGCCACCGATGTCCAGTTAAGGAAAGGAAGGCATGCTGGCTACTTGGAGCACCCCATAAATCAGTGGTGAAGTGCACTGATTGTCCATCAGCCTTCCCCAGCTCCTCCTTCAAAATTCCAATGCAGGACCGGTACATAGCGGGCACTATAGAGCGACTAAATGTAGTGCGCAAAGGCACTTGATATTGGGGTGATTGAGCCTGCATGAGGTGCTTGAAAGACTCACCAGCTATCAAATTAAAAGAAGCACCCCCAACAGCCATTATCTCTCCAATGAGTCTGGTGGTTTTACGGGTCTGCTGCTTCGACATTCCCCGGGGCTGAAACCCACCAAATTATTTCATAGTGGGCTGTGTGAAGGATCGCTGTTTGATCAGACTTTTTACCAGCTGCTGCAGAAGTGGTGGTGTGTGTGTGGCACTGGTGGTGGGGGTAGGAGAACTAGTTTCCCTAGTAGTGCTAGGTGGAGGAGAAAAACCTTTTTCTGCACCTAGCAGCACTGCCTTGTGGTGGAACTGCATGTGTTGGTTCATGACAGAGGTAGTGAGATTGCTTATCTGTTGACCACGGCTGACCCATTTTCCACACAAATTACATTGGGCTTTACGTTTATCCTCACTTTCCACAAAATACTCCCACGCTTTCGAACGACAGCTGCCACTTCTCGCTGGTGAAGGATTTTGTTTAGAGGCAGGTTTTTCATCCGATTACACACGCTGAACCTGGCCTGTGCATTCTGATGTAATAGTAGTACTTTCAATTTCTCCTTGTAAACCATGTTTAGTTTTTCTACACATGGCAGGGATAGTGGGGGAGGTTGCTGCTGGCATGGTGGTGGCACTGGTGACAGCAGCACTAATTTTGACTTTGCTGGTAATATCAGTAATAAAGTCTACGTTAGACAGAGACAGGTGACATTGGTGATGACGACGAGCTTTCAGGGGAAAACAAAAGTGAGGAACGATCATGTTGTGTACTATGGTAAGTGGATAGGGAAGGGGAACCTTCAAAATGACTATTAGTGATAGACCGAACACCCCCGTGTTCAGTTCGCATTCGAACTTGAACACCCAAAACAGTTCAACCGCAAACTCGAACACAATGCGAACACCATGCAAGTCAATGGGGGTCGAACGTTCTAGAGGGCATATTTGCAAGATATTGGCCATAAAAGGAGTATGGGGGTCCGGGTACTGCCCTGGGGACAGGAAACAATTTTTTTTTTAAAAAAAAAACGTGCTGAGTGCTTAGCCATTTCACCTGTACGATGAGCTCATTTTTACCGCTTTTGCTCATGTTTAAACGCGATTTGAAGCCATGGGAAATATTTTATCACCAACGAGTGAGAAATGTTTGACCAACAATGAGTGGGAAATGTTTGACCAACAATGAGTGGGAAATGTTTGACCAACAACGAGTGGGAGATGTTTGACCAACAACGAGTGGGAAATGTTTGACCAACAACGAGTGGGAAATGTTTGACAACACACAGGACAGGGTATACCTGAAATACTCCAGACGGTATACAAGGACGCATTCTAACACAAGTCCAAATCGATCAGTGTTAGAGCGGTCAGGGATAGCCAAGGACTGGTACACGGGGGTGTTTCTCATACAAGCCAGGTAACAATGGAGACTGAAAAATCAACCAAGTAGTGAATCGCCAGGAGACACTCAGCACTGAGGGAAGCAAACTCCACGACAGGGCGAAGAGCCGGATCGCGCTGTCTGTATTTAAACCCGGCTGGTGCGTGTCATCATGCCGCGCCCCACATCCTGACCAGCCTGCGAGCTCCAGAAGCCGGCACAACTCCTAGCACCCAGCTTGTCGATGGCCCCAGATGTTACAGATACGTTCAAACACACCACACATTACTGTGAGTTTTATTGCTGTGGAACTCTGTTATGTTTTTTTTTGTTTTGGAAGGGGGCAAAAAGCTGTTACGGGTTGAGGAAGTTTACGGGGGGCCCCATTGTGAGGTTCAGTAAGAGGCCCCATCATTTCTGATGGCTGCCCTGTATGCATCCGGTACACGGGTCAGTGCACCCAAACATTGGGCCTTTGGTGCCAACTAGTGTCTTCACACCGTAACTCCTCTGAGGTATTGTGGAAGAGTGCAGGGTTGGACCCTGTGGTCAAATATTGAAATGATATTCACCTGTCACATTCAAGTGCAGAAAAATTGTGTCTTAGTCAGTGGTGCACGACACAGAGAACCTAACGGGGTTATTCAAAGAGATCCGAATTGTGACCAAAAGGCAACCGAACACTGAAATTCAGCATACGGTTACCTTTCCTGGCCATTCGTCTATTCAGAGAGCAGGCAGCTCGCAAAATGTTGGCGAATTGCCTGCACATACGGTGCCTGGTAGGTGCCTGTTCGAGGGCAGTGAAATCCACATAGAGAAGCAATGCTTCGTCTATTCAGAGAACAAAAACAAGCAGTGAAAAGTTGCCAAAATGCCCTGCTGTTCGGTGGTTTCATTCGGCAGGTTTATTCAGGAGAATACCATAGGCTTCAATCTTAAAAATATTCCCATTTTAATTCAATATCTAATCAACCGTTTATTATTATATTCTGCAGTAAAGAGTCTCATTATTTTTTAGATTTTTTAGTATCTTTTAAGCATTTTTTGGAATTTGTTTGAAAACTTTTTTTCTTGAACTTTCCGCGAACGTCCCGAAATTTTTAAGTTCGCGAACTTTCGAACAGCCGATGTTCGAATTGAACTTCAAAACGATTTGAACAGGCAGCCCATCCCTAATGACTAAAAGGTTGTAAATCTTCTAGCTCTTCTAGATCCAAATTTAAAAGGAGATTTTATATTATAATCTTTGTGTGACAAACTAATCATCACCAGCAGGAGATGTTGAGTCCTGTTGCTGGATTCCTTCTCCCTGATGGCTACTGGGATATAGGGATAGAACACCAGTATCTCCCTCTTGGGTTATATCAAGTTCAACAGCAGCTCTACTGGCGGTGGTGGCACTTTGCGATTGAGCTAAAGAATTTTCCTCTTGATATTTCAGAATCTCAGTCTTGGGCTGCTTAAATGAATGCTGACTTGGAAAACCCTTCACAGGTACTGCCACGCCTCTAGTATAAAACATTTTTGGTGTCATCACATTTGTTGTCGCTCTTGGAGGCAGTTCTTTAAACTGCTGACATAGGATTGATGACTTTCTTGTCTGAGATAAATACCTCTCACTCTCAAGCTCAGCCGCCCTGACAGTAGATGATGATGATGTTGTTGTAGTTCCACTCTTTTTATGTTTGGAGGTTTTTTTTATTGACTACTAGTACTACAACTGTCTGATGTTTTGCTGGTTTTCACTCGGGTTTTAATTGGCAGAGCTTGAGACACACAGGGTTATTCAAAGAGATCCGAATGGCTGGAGAAAGATAACCGAACGCTGATTTTCAGCGTACGGTTACCTTTCTTGGCCATTCGGCTATCCAGAGAGCAGGCAATTCGCCAAATCCTGGCGAATTGTCTGCACATACGGTGCCTGTTCGAGGGCAGTGAATCCCCATAGAGAAGTACTGCTTCGGCTATTCAGAGAGCACAAACCAGCAGGGAAAGGTTCCCCTAATGCCCTGTCATTCGATGGTTTAATTCGACAGGTTTGTTCAGGAGAATCCCATAGGCTTCAATGTTAAAAATATTCCCGTTTTAATTAAATATCTAATAAACTGTTCATTATAAAATTCTGCAGTAAAGAGTCTCTTTATTTATAAAAAAATTTAGGATATTTTAAGCATTTTTTTTTTAAAGTCCAATTGTTTTTAATTTTTTTTCAAGTTTAGTTATTTTTTCTGTAACAGCCCTTTTTATTATCATTCATTGGACCTCATATGTAAATTTCAGACATTTTCGCTCAGTAGTTTCTTTGCAAACAGCGTTTCACTTTTCAATCATTCAAGCAAACTGTTTTGCTAATTCATTCACTTCACTCGTCTGCGGTGTCGGCTTTTTCCGGCGGCTGCGCTGCATGTGATAGGCTCCTGCTAGGGTTTTTCCGTGGTTTTCGGTGGGTTAATCCAGATGTTTTTGTGGGTTTTCGGCGTGCATTAGCCGGGTTTTCGGCAGCTTTTCCCTGCACTTCGACAGCTCTGTGGTGCTTGCTGAATACACCGCAAGGTAGCTGAAATGGGAAAGCCGATTTGCACTAAATTGAAGAGAACGAAAAGTCACCGAATGTGCAATGACTTTTTGAATCTCTTTGAATAACCCTGACAGTGACAGCAGGAGGACTTCCAAGCTGTTTCGTTTTACTGCACTTTGAAACAGCCCGAGTCCTGAGAGAAGAACTAGTAGATAATGGGACCGTACTTGAAATGATTGTTGTTGATGTTCTGTCACCACTGCTTGAGTACATGATTGATGTTGATTAGGGATGAGCAGAACACCCCTGTGTTCGGTTTGCATTCGAACGCGAACAATTTCGAAAGTTCAAGTTCGAACTCGAACCGAACTCAATGCAAGTCAATGGAACTCAAAAGTTCAATGTGCCCTCCAAGAAGGCATATATGCAAGATATTTGCCATAAAAGGTGTATGGGGGTCCGGGTAGTGCCCTGGGGGGCAGGAAACAAGGACAAAAAGTTTAAAAAAAGACGTTGGGGGTCCGGGTAGTGCCCTGGGGGACAGGAAACAAGGACAAAACGTTTAAAAAAAGACGTTTGCGGAATGTATTATATGTATAAAGCAAGGTATATATGACAATGGATAGTCAGAGACTCTAGGGACTCAGCTTGTACGCTTTATGATAGACATTTTCACGTTGTGTTGTGTTACTAATGCAGAAGCAGCAAGCCCTTCCACCATGCTTGCACCAAAACTATAGATCTAACACAATAATAATTGTATGCTCACATAGGCCCTTAGGGAGAGGTACATGACATCCAAATACTGGAATATTACGTTTAAATCTAAGGAGTGTGATAAAGATTTTATTAAGCCCTTGATGAAAAATGACGTAACATCTACATCATTAATGATTGGCTTTACAGAGCCCTGGTCCTTAAGGGGTTAAACAGCATATCAGAGGAACATGTAGTATAAATGAACACTTCTTAGAATTCAGAAGCACAGTGTTCATACATGTGCAGGAGCCACACCCAGTCTGCAGGCAATGTATCAAATTCATGAGACCAGACTAATTAGAAGCACATGTTATTTCCAAACACTAATTAACACCTGTTGTTTACGCCGTTTGAGAGCCCTGCTGTAAGCACATGTCATTTAGAGGTGAGAATCTTTGCACCTAGACATTAGGCAGACTGTAAAGCATGCTTTCCTTGTAAGCTAAAAAATCCACATCACCCATTGCAGCATTTTAAAGATGAAACACAGGCGGCGCAAAAAATCCTATGCAAGCCTCGTGCTCAGTATACCAGGGGTCTCAAACTCATGGCCCCCCCAACATGATTTGGACTACAAGTCTCAGGATGATTTCAATGCAATACATGGCGAGGGAATCCTGGGAGTTGTAGTTCAAAAACATCAGGGGCACCAGAGTTTGAGAGTCCTGCTGCGAGCACATGTCACATAGAGGTGAGAATCTTTGCACCTAGACATTAGACAGACTGTAAAGCATGCTTTCCTTGTAAGCTAGAAAATCCACATCACCCATTGCAGCATTTTAAAGATGTAACACACAGGCGGCGCAAAAAATCCTATGCAAGCCTCATGCGCTCTAAGCACATGTAATTTTGAGGTGTGAAAGTTTCAGAAAAATGTACACGTGTGCAAATATTTTAAATAAAGCCAGAATAATTTTATGACAGTCACATTTGTCTGACAAATAGATAATACATTACGCTGCAGCATGTGTTGACATATGTTGGTAGAAGTATGTAATGTGTGTTGATCCAAGGAGAAATCTGACTGCCATTCTGGGGTCAAGAAGGATTTTTTTCCCAGTATGTTGCATATTGGCAAGCATTCAGACTGGGTTTTTTGCCTTCTTTTGGATCAACAGCAGTAGGTTATGTGGGAGAGGCTGAACCCGATGGACGCATGTCTTTTTTCAGCCTATATAACTATGTAACTATAACTATGTAACTATGTTAGGTGTATGTAACATGTTTATGCTATTATACATACCGCTTCTTGACGACGTATACAGTCTGTCCATTGCCTCCCACCGCGTTGACTGCGTCCATATGCGTGCCTTCTTGCCCTGGGTAGTTTTTTAATTCAATATCTAATAAACCGTTGCTTATATTCTGCAGTAAAGAGTCTCTTTATTTCTAGATTTTTTAGTATTTTTTAAGCATTTTTTATACTTTTTTCAAAATGTTTTTTTTTTTCGAACTCAAACCGAACACGCCAAAAAGTTCGAAGTTTGCGAACTTTCGAAACTGCCAATGTTCGAGTCGAACTCCGAACTGATCGAAACGAACAGCTCATCCCTAATGTTGACATTATGTTCTAAAAGAATAAAAACATAAATATTTTGTAATTTAATTTTGTATATAGAATATATTATATAGGTCCAAAGACGCACCCAACAAGGCAAAACAATTGGCACCCTGTATATATATATATTCACTTTACCTGTGCAACATAGGAGGTGCATTTGGTGTCATGTCATTGTGAAGGCCACCAGCAGGGGGTCTTTCCAACGTTAACAAACAGCACGTAATGTTAAAGGAAAAACAAAACAGCAAAATATCTTTTTTTTGTCTGCTCTAAAAGAACTGCACTGCAGTACCATTACATGTGAAAGCTTTTTTAAATATATTTTTATATTCACAATACACGTCATACATGATGCCAAATAGAACATTTTCATGTATTTTAGTAATTTAATATGAAATGGTATGCAATAGAAAAAAAAGTAACCCTATTTTTCATAGCACCCACCTGTGTACCCCTCACTATATATGAAGAGGGGAGCACTGCCACTGTATGTATATTGTTTATCGAGAGACTGAGTTGCTAGGGAATGATGCAGAATGCATTGCAGATGCACCGTCGTCCATTACCTTACCACTCCAAGACCACAGAAATGATATATATTTTATTTTTTAGTTATAATACCAACACGTAACAAAGATAATATTATGATATAATAGAGTAGTTTGGAAGAATTGCACAAGACATTTGCAGTTGCACATTCCAGAAATTCAGTGAATTGCTGGGATGTGCAATTATTATTTTATTTACAACTAGGTGGAAAGCCTGCCCAGAGGGCAGTCTATTGTTGTTGTCGCCAGGTCAGAATTCAAGTCCACATATTTGTTTTTCAATGTCCTATCCAAGAGTATCTCTCTATATAAATACATTTGTAACGCGTCCATCGCCATCCCATCCGCAACAGGAGGGCCGACTGAGCAGCTGTGATGGGTGCGTACACCGCTGACAGCGCATTACAAAGGAATTTATGTATTAGAGTAGGTTCCTCTTCCCTCTTAGATTGTAAGCTCACATGAACCGGACCCTCAGATTGTAAACTCGTGGGACCCCTCAGATTGTAAAATCCTGGGACCCCTTAGATTGTAAACTCGTGGGGCCCCTTAGATGGTAAGTTCATGGGGCCCCTCAGATTGTAAGCTCATGTGGCCCCTTAGATGGTAAGCTCATGCGGCACCTTAGATTGTAAGCTCATGGGGCCCCTTAGATTGTAAGCTCATGGTGCCCCTTAGATTGTGTTGGGCTTGGGCGGGCATTTTTTTGTAGCGTATACATTATGCGTATATTTAATGGCATGGCATGGCAGACTGGTATTTAGGCACACTGGTATTATGAATGGCAGACTGGCATTATGGCTGACAGACTGGCATTGTGCATGGCAGACTAGTGTAGCGCTGTGGTAAAAATCTTGCTGTGGCATTTCCTATTTTTGGCCACAAGATGGAGACAGTCGCGATTAGAGACACTGGACATTGGGACTACATTTCCCGGCATGCTTTGCAAGGAGACAGGAAGTGGGTGGGGACTGGACACTTACATCCTCCACCTCGTGGAGAACGCGCCAGAGCGCGCTAGGGAATGAGAGGAAGCAGACGCACTGAAGAGATCGCGAGAGGGCCTAGGCCAAAGCCCGAGGGAGACCTGTCAGTCCGGATTGGAACACTCAACCTGAGGAGAAGGAGACTTGCCAGAACCCAGGCATTGCGGCAGACCGGAGGAATCGAACGGAGAGCAGAGGGTGAGCTGGACAAGCTGCATGAAGTCAGACAACGGATCCGGCCGCTAGTATCCCCAGTCAAAATCCGGCGGAGAGACGTCCTGGGTCAGCGGAGCCTAAAGCAATCGTTGGATGGGTGAGAGGCCTCCAAGGCTGTTTTGTGTTTAAAGGTCAAGCTGCTGTTTTCTCTTTAAAAGTCCACAGGGCCCCAACTGACTAGTCGAAGACTTTCCCTCAGTAAATTCACTGGCCAGTTGAACAGTACCCGGGTACCACACACACACACAGATACACCTTTTACACTCCGGGACTTAACCTGTGCAGGACTCATTCTGTTACGAATCGGAACGGGGGTTAAAGAGAAAAGATACGTTCCGAAATTATATTTTTCTCTTTTCCGCTGCGCGTTTACCGCAATACGAAGGGATTGTATGTTTTGGGTTTCGCTACGTGTCCCCTTTTTCTGAACTATCGAGAAATTGCATCTCTTTTATGTTCGGTTGCGAATATTTTATTTTCCGAAATACGAAGCCTCGTGTTTCGTTTCTTTTCCGCTACGCGTTTTACCGTGATACGAAAATACTGTAATAATACTTGTGAATACCGTGTTTCAACATCTGCTCAAGATTTTAGTAAACTATTTAAATGATAAAAAGTCACAACTGTGTTGGAGTATATTTATTCCCTAGTGCGGGGAGACTGACCCGTGGTTCATTTTCAGCGGCTCCTCCGGGAGTGAGCGCTACTCGTGGGGGCTCGTTTCCGGGATCCAGTCTCTGGAAAAACCGCATTTAAAGGGTTAAATATGGATCCAGACACTGTTGCCGAGTGGTGTGGGGAGCACAGTAGCCAGTTAGAATGTTGTATAGTCATGGATATTCCCGCAGACACTTGGGCTGAAGATCAGATTCGCCAGGCCGTGGCCACGCTAGCACCAATTCATCGAGGGTTAATACTGGACATTGAAAAAAACCCAGATACTTCTCACATGTATGTTCTTCTCGAATGGAGAAAGGGTGTTCCGCCATGTTTTCAGGGCACGAGCGTGAAACTGGCCGAAGAGGTGGAAGTCCAACTAATTCAACCAAGTACGCCACGTGGCGAATCCGCAAGTGTTCCCGCGCCTAGTCCGTTGGCCATGATCGGGCCTGAATTTATCGTGGCTATTGGAGATCTACTGGCTAAATGTCAGAAAACAAGCCCTCCTCACACTAACTTCGGTTATCGACGGTTAAGAAATTTTACAGGAAACGTACCAACTCCGGCGGGAGAAGAAACCTTTGAAGAATGGGTGGAACAGGCGATGCAGGCTCTGGATGAGTGGGATGTCCCTGAGGCCCAGAAAAAGCAAAGGATCACCGAGAGCTTAAAGGGACCTGCGTCAGAAGCGGTGAGAAACCTAAAACTGAGTAGAAAAGATTGTACTGCTTTAGATTACTTAAACGTTCTTGAAGAAGTTTTTGGGCGAACTGAAAAGGCGGCCGAACTGGTATATCAGTACGAACACACCTATCAGAGAAGAGGTGAAAGGATGACCGAGTACATGAGGCGCCTGGATAAGATTCTACACCAGATACTCCTGAAGAAAGGGGCCGAACCGGCCGAAGTAGATAAGATCCGAATAAAACAGATCCTGAGGGGCTCTCAACCTCTAGATCCAGTGATGATGCAGCTGAGAAGCAGAGCAGGTAACCAAGAGTTAAAGTACCTGGAATTGATCCGAGTTGTACGAGAGGAAGAGGCTTTACTAGAAGAGAAATATTTCAGGCGGGGGGAAAGGGCTTATGCACAACCTGTGAGACATAACGACGGCCTGCAGCCTGAAAGCGACTCTCTAGATACCTATGGATCTGACGAGGACGAACAAGAACACCTAGTTGTTTTTAAATCTACAGAGAGGGCTGCCAAAGAATCGAACCTCCCTGAACGGGGTGAATTGTCCAAAACCGTCAAGAAAGTTCAGGAAGCTCAAGTTGAATTGCAACAAGCGCACGCGGAACTGTGCCGAGTATTGATGAAGGTGACAGAGATGCAGGCAGAAATGCAGAAATTCCTCACAGATATGCAGACGACGGGAGTTGCTGTGGCGTCGGGTCCAAGTCCTTTAACCAAATCTCAACAAGCCACTACGTCTCCGCTCTCTAAGAAGAGATGTTTCGGGTGTGGAGAAATGGGCCATTTCCGCGCACAGTGCAAAGGCCAAAAGCCTGAGAAGGATAGAGTCAAGGGACTGTTGGAAGCCCTGGAAGGACTGTTATCTACCTCACCGGCGGGAAACGCCAGAGGGCACCAGTGAAGGAGCAACCTGAGTGCCCGAGGGTTGAACCCCGCTCCAGAAACCAAGCGAAGACTAAGAGGGCAAGAAGGCCCAAAGCCGAGCCAACTGTAGAGCCTGCCAGGACTGAAAGAGTCACTCCCTTGGCATCCGGGTCTACGTCATGGGGAAGCAATGCACACCCAAAACCTGCACGGGCCAAGAAAAAGGCCAGGGTACAGCAAACTGGGTCTAAGTGTACGGATACCGCCACCAAATTTCCCGACCAACTGATAGGTCCTTCTCCTATTGTGCCAATCCAAGTGGAAGGAGTCTACACCAAAGCCCTGTTGGATTCAGGGGCTCAAGTGACATTGATCTACAGAGACTTCTACGAGAAACACTTAAAGCACATTCCTCTGCAAGAATTGAAGGATTTGGAAATATGGGGTATCGGCACTGAGAAACTCCCTTATGACGGGTACCTGCAAGTGAAGTTGGAGATCGGATCTGAAGTCATCGGGCAGTCTGGGGGTTGTGATGCATTGGCTATTGTGTGTCCTCGACCCTCGGGTGCGAACAGAAGCTCCCTGATAGTGGGGACGAATACTGACCTGGTGCGGCGTCTCCTGACGCCTATTGTGTTGGAAGAAGGTTCGACTCAAGGAGTACACCCAATGTTACGTCCGGTCTATCAGAGGATGGTCGAAGAACGAAAGGCACCTGCCGAGGTGGGAAGACTGTGGAGACTGGGTGGAACAGAGAAGGTTCTGCAAGCAGGAGAAGTAGCGAGCTTCCGGGCTTCAGTCAAGTTGAACGGATCGCAACCCGGTCCCTATGTGGTGCTGGGAACCGATTTTAATCATGGGAGTGAAACCGGAGTCGAAGTAATTCCTGAAATAATCTCCACCAAAGCTCTGAAGAGAACACGAGGAAGAGTCTCGGTCAGCGTGTGCAATGTGACGGATTCTCCAGTAGTCCTTAAAGCACGAATGCCTATCGGGCAAGTAGAGTCTGCTACACCCCTCTCTACCGATTTAGGAGGGGGAGTGGATAAAGAGATTCCAGATGAAAGATTCTACCCCAAAGACGCTCCCATTTCACCTGAGTGGAAGAAACGTCTTCAGTCTCAAGTCCTAAAATGGAAGGAATTGTTCTCGAAAGATGAGTTCGATGTGGGCCTAGCAAAGAGTACTGAGCACCGCATTCGGTTACAAGAAGACAAGCCGTTTCGGGAAAGATCAAGGCGAGTTCCGCTAGGAGACTTAGATGATCTGCGAGAGCAGCTGAATGAATTGCAGAGAACCAAGGTGATCCAAGAGTCCAGGAGTCCATATGCATCTCCCATAGTGTTGGTCCGGAAGAAAAATGGTTCTGTCCGTCTATGCATAGACTATCGCACATTGAACCGGAGAACCATCCCCGATCAATATGCCACTCCTCGGATAGAAGATGCCCTACAGTGTTTGTCTGGAGCAAAGTGGTTTAGTGTACTAGACCTGCGAAGCGGATATCACCAGATACCCATGCATCCCGAAGACAAGGAGAAAACTGCGTTCATCTGTCCACTGGGGTTCTTTGAATTCAACAGGATGCCTCAAGGCCTTACGGGGGCTCCAGCCACGTTCCAACGGTTGATGGAGAAGACGGTGGGGGATATGAATCTAATCGAAGTATTAGTGTATCTGGATGACATAATTGTGTTTGGGAAGACTCTGGAAGAACATGAGCAACGTTTGGAGAAGGTCTTGAAGAGGCTCCATGAAGAGGGGCTGAAACTGTCTCTAGAGAAATGCCAATTCTGTCTACCGTCTGTTACGTATCTGGGACATGTGGTCTCAGCAGAAGGTGTTTCAACAGACCCTCGGAAGTTGGAGGCCGTAGCTTCTTGGCCTAGACCCCGAAACGTCACTGAGCTTAGATCTTTCTTGGGATTCTGTTCATACTATCGAAGATTTGTGGGAGGATTCGCGAAAATAGCTCAACCACTGAACAAACTCCTGCAGAAGGAAACCACAGAAGAAGGCTGCAAGGTCTCTGATAAAAACCCGTCAGCTCCAGGGCCAAGGAAAGCTCGAGAGTCTATACAAGGTGAATGGACCAGTCAATGTGAAGGAGCTTTCGTGAAATTGAAAGAAAGTCTAACCCGAGCTCCTGTTTTGGCCTATGCGGACCCTCACAAGCCGTATGAGTTACATGTGGATGCCAGCCGAGAAGGCCTGGGAGGAGTCCTGTATCAGGAGTATGGTGGATTGCTGAGGCCTGTGACGTACGTGAGCCGGAGCCTTACGCCTTCGGAGAAGAACTACCCTACTCACAAGTTGGAGTTCCTAGCCTTAAAGTGGGCAGTGGTAGACAAGTTAAAAGACTATCTGTATGGAGCCGAGTTTGTGATCAAGACGGATAACAATCCTCTTACCTACATCCTTACTACCGCAAAACTGGACGCAACGGGACATCGGTGGTTGGCCGCTCTGTCAGGGTTTCGGTTCAGCCTGAAGTACCGCCCTGGGGTGAATAATCGAGATGCTGATGCGTTATCAAGAAGACCCTACACTACAGAATGGACTCAGTTGACTCCAGACGGGGTGCAAGCTTTGTGTCAAGGAACAGAGCGCCGGGTCAAAGGAGGGATTGAAGCGGAGGCCATAGGAGTCATGGCTGCAGCTGTTCCTGAGTTTTACTGTAACCCTACGCAGTTAAGAGATGAAAGTTTACCTACCTTTTCGAGACAGGACCTGAAAGCGGATCAGGCCAGAGACCCTTTAATTGCCTTGACCATAAAGGCCCTGACTGCAAACCAGCGAGAGATTTTGTTAACCAACTCCCCGAGTGGAGCCAGGTTGGTCTACAAAGAATGGGAGCGGTTAAAGATGCTGGATGGGGTGGTCTACCGAAGGGGCCCCTCAGCTAACGCTGAAGAGATTCAACAGTTATTCCTCCCCACTAAACATAGGGAGAGTGTGCTGCGATCACTACATGATGAGCATGGACATTTGGGTGCAGAAAGAACTTTTAAACTGGTGCGAGATAGGTTCTATTGGCCTTGCATGAGGGCTGAAGTGGAAAGTTATTGTCATTCCTGTCTGAGGTGTATTCAGAGAAAAACTCTACCGACCCGAACTGCTCCAATGAGCCATCTGCAGAGTCAGGGACCCATGGATTTGGTGTGCATTGACTTCCTGTGCTTAAAGCCGGATGCTAGTGGGCAAGGGAACATTCTAATAGTGACTGATCATTTCACTCGTTACGCCCAAGCATTTTCCACAAAAGATCAACGCGCTCCGACAGTGGCCAAGGTGTTGATGGAAAAGTTCTTTGTTCATTACGGACTGCCGAGGAGGATACACTCTGATCAGGGTAGAGACTTTGAGAGCAGACTGGTGGGGCAATTGTTAGAGTTGTTGGGAATCCAAAAGACCCGAACTACACCATATCACCCTCAAGGTGATGCCCAGCCTGAGAGGTTTAATCGCACACTGCTAAACATGCTGGGGACCTTGTCGAATGTGGAGAAGCAGAGTTGGAGTCGGCACATAGCTACTCTGGTGCATGCATATAACAGTACGGAGAGTGATGCAACTGGATACTCACCGTACCGTCTTATGTTCGGAAGAGAGGCTCGACTGCCGGTTGATTTGGCATTTGGGTTATCTCTAGACCAGACGTCAGTAGCTTCCCATAGAAACTACGTGGATAGACTTCGAAAGAATTTGGCTTCTGCATTTGAACAGGCCCGGTTGACCTCGGGAAACAGGGAGCAAAGAAACAAAGGAACTATGACTTGAAGGTCCGAATACAAGATCTACAACCCGGTGATAGGTCCTATTGAAGAACTTGGGTGCTGCTGCGAGACACAAGTTGGCGGATAGGTGGAGTTCCCAGGTTTACATTGTCTGCAAACAACTGCCAGGTCTACCAGTGTATCAGATTCGCCCGGATGGAAAGGCTGGGCTCTCAAGAACTGGCACCGGAATCATTTGTTACCTTTGAGAGAGGCTGTGAGAATGCCAGTTGGGGACGAACCGCCTCTGCCGAATCCGCCTGTTCCACGTTTGCCCCCTGTTACTCGGTCTCAACAGACCCGAGTTGCCGAAGAGAGCGAAAGGGACAGTGAAGGAGAGAGTTATTGTCTAGACTGGATGCGCTCACCGGAGCCTGAGGAGGTTGTCGTTGTTCCTGAGCAGTGGGAGAGTAATTTGAGGCCTGAAGCTCCTGAATTTCTGCTAGAAGTCCCTGAGACTACTGAAATCCCTGAGGCTCTTGAATTTCAGCTGGAAGTCCCTGAGGCTGTTGGGATCCCGGTAGCCCCGGAAGTTGAAGCTTATTCCGGTGATTATAGTTCTATGCCTTCGCTGGAGGGATCATACTCTGAAGAAACGTCTGCTCCAGTGATAGAGAGAAGGATTGAGCCAACACCTATAGTACTTCCACCTGAAGGGGAACTGATTGAGCCAGAACCAAAACGCTCTGTTCGACCGCCCCAACGACTCACCTACGACTCACCAGGACATAGCACTGAAGAGGCCATCACCACAGTACGGAGGTTGCCCGAAGTGTCTGCTATGCTAGCTGAGGTAGCCCAAAATATGAGTCAACTTGAGGAAGTGTTATTAACTCACTATATGTATGCTGCTGAACCTTGCATGTTATGTAAATTGTATTCAAATTGTGGAATGTAATGTAACTGTTGTACCTCCTTGGAGAGACCCAAGAGTTCTAGGAGGGGGAGAGTGTAGCGCTGTGTTAAAAATCTTGCTGTGGCATTTCCTATTTTTGGCCACAAGATGGAGACAGTCGCGATTAGAGACACTGGACATTGGGACTACATTCCCGGCATGCTTTGCAAGGAGACAGGAAGTGGGTGGGGACTGGACACTTACATCCTGCAATTGAAAAAGTGGAGGAGGTAATTGGCGCTGGGTATGACTATACTGATAATTGATAGACAGGTGCGCTCAAAAACACTTTGTACAACCCTTTACAATAGTCAAGAAAAAAATGTTGGTACTAGACCCAGTGTGAGCGCACTTAACTTTTAATAGTCAATCATTCGACGATAATCCTTGAGATTGATATCGAGGCCAAAACGGATGAACCTGATATTTAAGAGAAAAACAACTCCATGGTGCAAAATACGTTTGACACGGATAATTTGAAATAATGGATATGGTGATAAAACTCACAAGGGTGGGCCCTATTTGGCTCAGATGGTATCGCCTCTTGACCTCTTTGGGGGGTCACACCCTCTATGTGGAGATTTCAAACGCTTGGATATATGAGTATCTTCACGTAAGTGTATAGATTTTCTCATCAGAAATTGATGTTGTTCACAATGTTTAGAGACAAGAAGAGATCTCCATTGTGCAGTATTAACGTACTATGAGACTAAGATAACAAGTGAATACTCACAGTTTCCTGAGCCTCTATACCAGTGGCTCAGTAAATGAACATGGGTAGAAATCAAGTTCCAGTCTGGAGTGCAGGTATCGATAAAATCAAAAAAACAATTTATTAAAACATGACAATTTAGGTTTTAAAAGAGACGCGTTTCGTCTGCATCCTCTGCAGACTTCCTCAGTCTTATGTCTTACTATTCATCTCAGTTCGTTTATATAGCGGTATATCAACAAATAATTAACTTCATCGGGACCACAGATGAAGTTAATTTATTTAGTCTCATAGTACGTTAATACTGCACAATGGAGATCTCTTCTTGTCTCTAAACATTGTGAACAACATCAATTTCTGATGGGAGAATCTATACACTTACGTGAAGATACTCATATATCCAAGCGTTTGAAAATCCACAAGAGGGTGTGACCCCCCAAGAGGTCAAGAGGCGATACCATCTGAGCCAAATAGGGCCACCCTTGTGAGTTTTATCACCATATCCATTATTTCAAATTATCCGTGTCAAACGTTATTTTGCACCATGGAGTTGTTTTTCTCTTAAATATCAGGTTCATCCGTTTTGGCCTCGATATCAAGATCTTCAAGGGATTATCGTCGAATGATTGACTATTAAAAGTTAAGTGCGCTCACACTGGGTCTAGTACCCAACATTTTTTTACTTACATCCTGCACCTCGTGGAGAACGCGCCAGGGAACGAGAGGAAGCAGACGCACTGAAGAGATCGCGAGAGGGCCTAGGCCAAAGCCCGAGGGAGACCTGTCAGTCCGGATTGGAACACTCAACCTGAGGAGAAGGAGACTTGCCAGAACCCAGGCATTGCGGCAGACCGGAGGAATCGAACGGAGAGCAGAGGGTGAGCTGGACAAGCTGCATGAAGTCAGACAACGGATCCGGCCGCTAGTATCCCCAGTCAAAATCCGGCGGAGAGACGTCCTGGGTCAGCGGAGCCTAAAGCAATCGTTGGATGGGTGAGAGGCCTCCAAGGCTGTTTTGTGTTTAAAGGTCAAGCTGCTGTTTTCTCTTTAAAAGTCCACAGGGCCCCAACTGACTAGTCGAAGACTTTCCCTCAGTAAATTCACTGGCCAGTTGAACAGTACCCGGGTACCACACACACACACAGATACACCTTTTACACTCCGGGACTTAACCTGTGCAGGACTCATTCTGTTACGAATCGGAACGGGGGTTAAAGAGAAAAGATACTTTCCGAAATTATATTTTTCTCTTTTCCGCTGCGCGTTTACTGCAATACGAAGGGATTGTATGTTTTGGGTTTCGCTACGTGTCCCCTTTTTCTGAACTATCGGGAAATTGCATCTCTTTTATGTTCGGTTGCGAATATTTTATTTTCCGAAATACGAAGCCTCGTGTTTCGTTTCTTTTCCGCTACGCGTTTTACCGTGATACGAAAATACTGTAATAATACTTGTGAATACCGTGTTTCAACATCTGCTCAAGATTTTAGTAAACTATTTAAATGATAAAAACTCACAACTGTGTTGGAGTATATTTATTCCCTAGTGCGGGGAGACTGACCCGTGGTTCATTTTCAGCGGCTCCTCCGGGAGTGAGCGCTACACTGGTAATATGGCTGGCAGACTGGTAATATGGCTGGCGGACTGGTAATATGGCTGGCGAACTGGTAATGTGGCTGGCAGACTGGTATTGTGCATGGCAGACTGGTAATATGGCTGGCGAACTGGTAATATGGCTGGCGAACTGGTAATATGGCTGGCAGACTGGTAATATGTCTCGCAGACTGGTATTGTGCATGGCAGACTGGTATTGTGCATGGCAGACTGGTAATATGGCTGGCGAACTGGTATTATGCATGGCAGACTGGTATTGTGCATGGCAGACTGGTAATATGGCTGCCGAACTGGTAATATGGCTGGCAGACTGGTTTTGTGCATGGCAGACTGGTAATATGGCTGGGAACTGGTATTGTGCATGGCAGACTGGTAATATGCATGGCAGACTGGTATTGTGCATGGCAGACTGGTATTGTGCATGGCAGACTGGTAATATGCATGACAGACTGGTAATATGGCTGCCGAACTGGTAATATGGCTGGGAACTGGTAATATGCATGGCAGACTGGTAATATGGCTGGGAACTGGTATTGTGCATGGCAGACTGGTAATATGCATGGCAGACTGGTATTGTGCATGGCAGACTGGTAATATGGCTGGGAACTGGTATTGTGCATGGCAGACTGGTAATATGCATGACAGACTGGAATTGTGCATGGCAGACTGGTAATATGGCTGGGAACTGGTAATATGCATGGCAGACTGGTATTGTGCATGGCAGACTGGTATTGTACATGGCAGACTGGTAATATGCATGGCAGACTGGTATTGTGCAAGGCAGACTGGTATTGTGCATGGCAGACTGGTAATATGGCTGGGAACTGGTAATATGCATGGCAGACTGGCATTGTGCATGGCAGACTGGTATTGTGCATGGCAGACTGGTAATATGGCAGGCCGGGCATGGAGGAGATGGTGGCCGGGTGCGGAGGAGATGGAGGCCGGGCGCGGAGGAGATGGAGGCCGGGCGCGGAGGCGATGCAGGCCGGGCACGGAGAAGATGGAGGCCGGCAAGGAGGAGATGCAGAAAACAAATCCGATCCATTGGAGAGGCGCTGTGCTGTGCGCCTCTCCAATGGATCGGATTTGTTTTGTCCCTCTCGCACGCCGGCTGTGCGCGTGCCGCGGCCGTTGGATGCACGCGCAGTCAACCGCCGCAGGTTGCGCGCGCATGCACAGTAGGGTTTTGGCGACGGACACGCCAGCCCTTATTGTTTTATAGTTTAGATGTAAACTTGAATCCTCCCCATAGCAAATCTCACTTTTTGTCCTTCACCAACAATCACCATAACTTTTATTATAAATAATCAATACAATAATATAATGTGACAGACTAACATTACAGTACACACAAACTTAACAGTCACACTCAGAGACCTCAATACATAATATATTTAAATAATAAAAATATTTACTTGTACCTCAAAGTATATAAATACATTATATATATACACACAGGGATCAAGTCCTGGGGGAAAAAGTGAGGGAACTCACACAAGAATTCCACAACCCCCATTACCTGAAGAAGAAAAAAAAAGGATGTATATATATACACCCGCCCCCCCCGAGAATCATGTGTAACCAGGCATAGACCCCTCAGAATTATATGTACCAGCAGACCCCATAATTGTATATCACAAGCAGACCCCAGAATTTTATATAACAAGCCGAACCCAGAATTTTATATAACAATCAGAACCCAGAATTTTATATAACAAGCAGACCCCAGAATCATATATACCAGCAGACACCATCATTTGTATACCAGCAGAACCCATAATTTGGATACCAGCAGAGCCAAGATTGTATATACCAGCAAAGCCCATAATTTTATATACCAGCAGAGCCCATAATTCTATATACCAGAAGAGCCCATAATTTATATACCAGCAGAGCCCAGAATGTATATACCCAGCAGAGCCCAGAATTTATATACCCAGCAGACCCAGGATTTATATACCCATCAGAGCCCAGGATTTATATACCCAGCAGAGCCCAGGATTTATATACCCAGCAGAGCCCAGGAGGATGTATACATACCCAGCAGAGCCCAGGATGTATATACCCAGCAGAGCCCAGGATGTATATACCCAGCAGAGCCCAAGATTTATACTTAACCAGACAGACAGACCTCCTCCGGCGTGGTCCTCCGAGCTCCTGCACGCTGCCGCCGGCTCCTTTCTCATGTGAAGGCTGTGGCTAGATCTCGGCAGTACGCCACATCACAGCCTTCACAAGGCTGAAGATGGCGGCTGCGTGAAGGAGCAGACAGGAAGTGCTCTGGGAACATGGGCCAGTCGAGGGGGAAGCTAGCAGAACGCAGTTACTGCATTCTGCTAGCAGTCCCAGCGATAAACTAAATCAGCCCACAGCGGGAACATGTGTTCCCGCAAAGTTCCCACTGCAGGAGAAGTGCGGGAATGCCATTCCCGCAGGACTCAAGCCCTGTATACACACAATTAGTTAACATACATATTGATAGAATAATATAACCCACTCAGCCCAGACCTCATTTATGAGTCTGACCCCCCAAAAAAAAAAAAAACACCAGGGAGTGCGGACTGCAGAGCATCAGTGGGAGGGATATGAAGTTGGAATTTTTTTTACATCTCCCTCCTACACTCAGGGACACAACGTGCTGCTGATGAGCGTGGGAGATGGAAAAAATAAAACACTGGACACACTGAGCAAGCATGAGGAGAACACCTACAGGCGTATCATTCTCTCCAGCTTAAGACAGTAGACACATAGACAATGAAAGAAAAGATCAATGCCAGGCTGTGGTACTCAAAAGTCAAAACAAAAAAAAATCACGAATAAAATACAAATATAGTATATTATGAAATATATTTGGAAAAAATGTGGCCAGCAGAAAATAACAAGATATTATAGTACACTAGTACTACTTAGTAGTTACTCTCTCACAGTCAGTCCAATACAAGAGAATAGATCTCCTCTCCAGTCAGTGCAAAATTTGGTCTCTCTCCAGCTCCAGACTCCAGGAGTACAGGCAGGCTCCTGCAGTGCTGTCTTTTATTTTCTCAGCAAAAAAAACAATAAATTACACCCAAGAGGAATGCACCATTTATGCACTGCAGTCGCATGCAGTGACAGTGTGTGTCTGTGCCAGCCTTAAGCAGAAAAGGAAGCTGCTGATTGGACTATGCACGCAGTAATCCAACCCCCAAAGATGATTCTAGAACACAAAAATCACAAAAAAACACACCCAAAACGAAAATAACAAAAAAGAAATGATCCGAAACAGACTCGAAACGATACGAAATCAGCAACGGAACCAAAATGGACCAGAAACGATACAAAAATACGCAATCAGAAATTAACCGAAACAGACCCGAAATCACGAATGGAACGAAAATGACTTGAAATTTTACAATTTTAATGTCTATACGAAATAATGAAATTGTTTCGTTTTCGTATCAACATCTGTTTCGTATAGTGTGTATTTCGTTGCTGGTCCGGTTCAGTGATTCGGACGTAACCGAAACAACGAATCGGGTCGTTTCATGCGAAAATCAATTCGGAACGAAACGAAACGCACATCCCTACTAAGAAGTAACTGGCTCAAGTATGATCGTGTTGGATCCATAAAGGTGATCCCCTACCTTGCATCAGCGGTACAGCAATACTCTGTACCTCAATGAGAGTGCACAGCGGGTGTGTAGACTGTTTCCTTACATATGAATGTAAAGATATACAAGAAACTACTCACATCTACAAGTGCTCCTTTCAAAGAGCACCAAAGACCAAGCAACCAATAGAGACTACTGGACTTCCTAGCACTCTCAGCCTTCTTCTGGATATGGTCAGGACAAGCAATAGTTAAAAATATAACATTTATTAACCCTTTGGCTGTGGAGGACATGTGGGGAACGTCCTCATTGACTCCTGCTATATGCGGGAGACGTTCCCCACACAAAGCGATGCCTGTTTTAACCCTTACGTGCTGGATCACAATTCGGCTTAGGATCACGATCTAGGACCAGTGGGGGCCGCCATCTTGGATGACGGCTCCACCTCTGGGTCCCCCCTCACTACCGGACATCATTGCGCATGGCGCAATTATGTCAGTTAGCCGGGGAACCCCTAGTTGCCTGGGGATTTCCTAAGGAAATCCCCTGGTGGAGATAGGGGGTTCATTTGAACCCCGATATCTCCTGAACGTTGGCAGCTAGAGGGGTCATGTTTGATATCATTCAAAAGGCCAGAGCATGGCCTTTCGAATGATACCAAACATGACCATGTTTAACTTAAAGATTTTTTTTTATTAATGCAGCAGTATTGTTCACATTTCAATTATAATGTGTACAATATTGCTGCACTAATGATCTTTTTCTATGGGGTGCGTTTGCTAAATATCACTTAATTCCACCCAAAAAAATTTAAAGAGTCCCCATTTCTAATTCTTTTAAAAAGCGCACCCTATAGAAAATATAAACGCGGGGAGCGTGGCTGGCCGCACGAGGGAGCAGACGTCTCTAAGCTGAGTTCCGTCGGAGTCTGCTAAATACGGTGGATTTCGACCTGGATTGTCTCCTGAATCTCCCCTTGGGGAGTCTTTGCGTGGCTGGCCATCGGAAGGAGTGCTCTGGTGCCGCTTGGGTCCCCCTTCCAGAGCCCAGCGGGGATTGGGGCCTTGTTTCCCGGAGCGTGAGCTTGCTCGGTGGCCATTTTGAGGCCTAAACACTCACGCTTATTTGGAGCATCCCTCGCTTCCCTTCCCTCCCTCTGTGAAAAGACCCTGCCAGGGGATTCAGCGGAAGCGGGCTTGGAGGATGGAGGGCCCCTGTCCTCTGAACGCGACTGTGGACCCTGTGGCGGAGTTGGTGGAGGAGCGCGCGGAATGGAGGCATCTGATGCGCACCTCCCCTGGCGGTGATATGGTGGCTGCTTTTGCGGGCTGCTCGGAGTGGATGCTAGAGGCCGAGGAGTGCCTGATGTCGTGCGGTCTTTGGAGCAGATCTGAGGTAGTATTTGTGGATGACTAGGGGCCGGGAAAGGACGCCCTGGCTGTGACCTGGGTGGTGGAGGCCTTATCTATCACCCGAGAGCGCGGTCTCCCTATTATGTAGCGGATCGAGATGCTGGAGGCATGCGGGAGACAGCCGTGCTGGAGATTTCGGAAGAGGTCCCTGAGGAGCCCGCTACTGGCCCCCCAGCGCAGCTTGCGGAGAGAGGGCTGTCTGACGGGCTGAAGCGCCCATCCGGGCCTCGTGACGGGGTCCTTTTAGTGGCGGTGATGACCTGGAGGATGACGAATTTCCGCGCTACTCGTGGGATGATTCGGCGCGGGGAGGCTGAAAACGCAGCATTCCCGCTGGACAGAGGCTGAGGTGGTCTATGGAGACATTCTTTTTGTTGCTGACCCGTTCCATCTAGCAGCGATGACACCTCCACCCTCCTGTGCAGATTTTTCTTACTCCTCTCCCCTGGCTGAGTTTTTCCTTTTTCATGCTGAGATTGTTTTTGTTTTGCCTTTTACTTTTTCGCATTGTCTCTGCTGGTACTTACTGAGGTCTATATTACTGTCTGCACCGCCATATGTGATGTCCGCAGACAATATTTTTCTTTTTGTTTACCCCCTGAGCGGTATACCTGCTGACCTCCTCCTGTCTAAGGTTTTTGTTGCCTTACAATGTGTTTCTACTACTGCTTATTTCTTTTTCTGAAGTGTATTTTTGCGCTACCCCCCTTCACTCCTCCCTCTTATATAATATTATACGCTGAGACCCCCCCCTTTCGGGGGATGTTTATTATTTTTCACATGTGGAACTTATGCTGTGGATGGCCCTGCGTGGCCCTTGCTTTATTACGTTTGATTATATGCTGACTTACTTACAAACTAAAAATCTTAAATAAAAAAAATATATATATATAAACGCAAAAACTCGCTTGATAAAATGTGAAAAAAAATATTTTACACGCTGTAGATGATTAAAAATTCTAATTTTATTGCAGTTTCATTTTTGTTATAATATACAGGCAGGACATAATGTATACAATGTATACATATAATAATGATATATTATGAATCTGCGGAGTCTGCCGTAAAGAACAATATATAATCTGCATATCTTCATATAATCTGCATATAATAAAACATGGCTTCAAATCGCGTTTAAACATGATGAGCAAAAGCAGTAAAAATTAGCTCAGCACACAGCGGCGAAATGACTGAGCAGTGACGGGGTTAAGAAAAAGAAAAATAGAATACCATGAACGCATTTCACGAGTTGGCTTCCTCAGTAGGTATATAAATGTTGTATAATCGTTTGGGTTTAAAAAAAAATTTGAACAGCTGCCAGGACAAGGGTCATGCCACGAAAACCTGTGAGTACAGGTCCCCCCCAACGCTAACTGCCGCAGGACACAGATCGGCTCCATCTGAGACAGACCGCATGCCACACGCACTGGCTAAAGGCCTACACAAACCTGCAGCATAGACTCAGACCCTCAACAGTTACGGCGCACGAGAATGTCAGGACAGACACCGCACGAGGGAGTGATAACTCTGACATTGGGACTGCTACACAACTGCAACCGTTCCAAGAAGGCACAAGGCCTAAGCGGACCCTCAAGGAAACAGAAAAGGCTCCTGAAAGCTATGTAGCCGACACTGACACACACCACGCCACATTAAGGCCTGGGAAACCATGGAACGTGAAATGTGTAATGTCGCTAATGGTAGGGGTCAAGAAGGGCAGATCATTGTGACGGAATTGTCCTCTTCCGCCTGTCCTGACTCTCCAGATACCCCCTTGCCAAGATCAGCCCGGCCTCTGAGTTGCTTGGAGCTCAGTGCCTCGAGCAGCCTGATCTGCAGCTCCAGATCTGCTTGATCTTAACCTCTGCCTTGGAGCCTCTTTGCATTTCCAGAAGGCGGCTCTGTGCCTTCTGAGGTTGAGTGTAGTGTAGATGAAGGAGACACCAGGGGAGCTGTATGTTCCAACAGGATTCTCTGTCTTTATGGAAGATTTCACCGGATTTATACAAAATACAGCAATGCACATTCAAACTTCCCACCCATCCCAACAGTTCTGATTGGTTGGTTCCAATACCACTGCAGGTTTCCTTCGGGTCCTCTTCAGTTATAATTTGCATACCAAATGGTGAACATGTACCTAAAGTCTCTAATTACATTATGTCAGTTAGATATTTACAATAAACATTCTTTAGCCGTTAGCTCACACAACATTTACATAATCTATTGTTCTAACACATCAGATTAAAGACAAACACTATCCCAGACTTCTTGAATCAAACATGCAGCCAGATAAGGGGAAAAACTCTTTTGCATAAATCACACACTACTCAAGCTTGTTTACTGGCTACACAAAAACACATTTACCTACAGGAATATAAGTATATTTAAAACTAAAGCTACGCAATTTACACTAAACTAATTTAAACTAAAACCAAGCAATGTAAAATATATTTAAAATCCCACGATATAATTGAACATAAAGTCTCTTGGAGTTTGAAGCGTGGAGCGTTACGTGAGTTCCATGACAATCATGCAAGCTATAATTCAGATCAAGTCTTATCACAGGTGTTAAATAATCCTGTCACAAGCGTATTTCACCTATCCGACCAGAGATAACACAGCACACAGCCAGCGAGAACGCAACCTACAAAAAGACATGGATCTGGTACCCACCATAAAGGAAAAGGAAATAAAGGAGCTGCTCCTGGAGACTACGTCACAGTGCTTAAGCACGTCCAGGCACTCATAAAGGTCAAGCAAATCAGGGCAATCTAATGTGTCTAGCGCAAGTGATATCGCTATCAGGGCGGAAGCCACTGCAGAGGCTGCACATGCTAAGACCGATTATAGTCGGAAGAAGGCAGCCAAAAGGACTGAGAGAACATGTATAGAAGCGAAGGAGCAGCCATTGCCAAATCACGTAAGAAGGCCGAATAGGGTGCCGCCTTAGAAGCCCTAAACAAGGAAGAAAACGCAGCCAACGCCATAGCTCACACCAAAGTCTTGGAAGCAGAGGTGCAACAGGAAGGCAGGGAGCAAACTTACATCCGGACTGCACCAGAGGATCCAGGCAAACATACTGCAGTCTATGTGAGGAGCCTACTCAGCTTCAACACCAGTGCACCATCTCAATGGAGTGAGGCTGGCATCATGGAGGCCGAAGAATCGCTAGACCCACGAGGAGAAGATGTTGTTCCTTCAAGGGCACACGTAACCTTGGATGTCAGTAGCCACAGCAGTCATCCCCTCACCAGTACGCATATGGATGCACTACCACAGGCTCACAATTCAGGTGTGATCATCTGAATTGTGGGAGACACAGCTCCCCATACTAATGAGCAGACATCAAAGACCTACATCGAAGAGGAAGCAATCACAAGACCCTCCCAGGGAAACACAGCAGAACGAGACCAACACACTGATACATCAGACCTGACCGACATGGGCCAGTACATGATCCGGCATGACATAGTGCAGACGGTTGTACCGAGAATTACAGGATATGGAAGTTTACATTCAAGGACGCATCAAAGGTCTGGACTTCTCCTTCAGAGAAAAACTCAGCCTACTAACCAAATGGCTGGGAAAGGAATCCATAGAACATGCCAAGAAGCTTAGAGCAGCAAACATAAACCAACCCCAAGTAGGTCTGGACATAGTATGGGAAAGGTTAGAGGACTGCTTTGGTACCCATAAAGCAGTCAAAGAGAATCAACAACTTTCCCAGAGTTAAAGGCAAGGACTACTCCAAGGTATGGGAACTCTGGGATCTGCTGTAGGAACTGGAATCAGCAAGAAAAGACCAATCCTTAGCAGGACTCAACATCCTGTACTCCGCTCATGGAGTAATTGGATAAGCTACCCTACAATCTCCAAGAAAGATGGACTTCACAAGGCTGCAAATACAAACGGGAAAAGCGGGTTGCCTAACCCCCTTCTCTTTCTTTTTGAAAGAGAACAATCCCAGCTTCATTGGGGCTACACAAACCACATCCAGTACAAGCAGTCTGAGGCACGAGAGACCAGTGGTGAGACATGCCATCACTAGAACATCAGCCTATTCACAGGCCAGAGCTGTCCCCCACAACCCAAACAAGCCTTGGCCAGTTGGCTGCTGGAGACAAGCAATCAAGGGACTTCAACAAAGAGTGTCCCATACGTAAAAAAAGCACATCCACTTGGCAAATGCATCGGGTTCAGGATGAAGTCAATAGAGGAGCACCAAAAATTACTATGGGAGATGGATCTTGCTTTAAATGCTGTGCTTCTACAGGACATCTATCGAAGGAGTGTACGGAAGATGTACACGCAGAGTGTAACAGTGACAGACATGTGACAGCCTCACACCCAGAGACATTTAAGCCTAAAATGTTGAAGACCTCTAACCTAGTGACAAGGTAAGGCGATGAGAAAGAAGAGGCTAGTAAGTCTCCCCTATCGGTAGAATCTAAATGCATTTGTGGAGAAGGAGGTGATAGTAGATCTTGTCCCAAGATATGCCTTGTAACAGTGCACCCAGAGGACAACCCGAAAGAGCTATAAGAACATATGCTATCATCAAAGACCAGAGCAATTGTTCATGGTTCAGGTCAGAATTCTTTAACCTTTTCAACATACAAGATAACACCTCCCCTACACACTTCCATATGTGCGCAGGGAAAATAGAGACACCAGGGAGGAGAGTAAACAGCTATATTGTATGTTCCATTTACTGTAAGGTAGAGATGTCACTCCCCACACTCAGGAGCAAATTCCCAATACCAGACGTGGCACGCTACCACCCTCCTCTCGACACGATAGCTGATTGCATTCCACTACTAGATGAAAGCTCCCAGATCTTTCTTGCTGCTACTCAGCAGGGACATCATGAGAGCCCATAAAGTCGGCGAACCACAGAACTGGGGCCATAATGCCCCATGTGCTCAAAGGCTCAATTTAGGATGGGTGATAGTAGGCAAAGTATGTATTGATAAGGCACACAGACCAGACAATGTGGAAGCCCTACGAACAAACTTTATGGAAAACGGTTGTGCATCCATCTTTAAGCCATGTCCAAACCACTTTCATGTCAAGGAGATGTATTTTAGTTCACACCGATTCTGTGGACACTCCTCCTGCAAGTAGTAGTGCAACTTAGACTTCCTTTTCACCAAACATCTGGAGAGAAAACATCCAACTGCCTCATTTGGCAAAACTGCGCACTGTAGATGAAGACAAGAAAGCAAAGGAAATTGTTTCTCATCACATTGAGAGAAATGTAAAAAACAGAAAAATTGTGCCAATACCACTTAAAATTACACACTAAAATACATTTCTTATTGCTCAACGAACATCTCCTCCTCTTGGCGTTCGGTAATGGACATTGAATTAAATTAAAAAACTTGAGCAATCCTAGATATAAACAGATATATAAAACATAGTGCAATCCAGCAAAAAAAAATAGCATCTTGGCCCCCTAAGGGTTCAACTGCCAAATAAAGGGGATTTTCAGGCACATCACAATAATACCTTTACCCCACTCCAATCAGGCCAGTCTCAGGAGTCAACGGGCATCAGGCGCCAAGTTATATGTGCAATTTTTTTGCTGGATTATGCTATGTTTTATATATCTGTTTATATCTAAAATTGCTGAAGTTTTTTCATTTCATTTAGAGAGAAATGTATGTAGAGGAAATCAGTTGCATTTATGAAGTAAAGAACATTTCGCTGACTGAGCTCCAAGATGGATGCTTGAAGTGTGAGCTCCAGCGTGTTGGCCACTTCATTGCTTCTTTGCAGTGGATCGCAAAAAGCTATGACGAGGGGAAAACCGAGGAGAACGACTTCTACAGACCCAGGAACCCCCCAAACCTGCATTACAGGGCTCCATGGACGCTTTCTTGCAAGCCCCACTCGCGTCGCAGCAGAGACCTAGCCCGACGAGGAGATGATGGCATCCTTGCCTTTCAAACAGGATTTGCTCGACCTGGCCTCGAAACTGGGTGAAACGCTCAGGAGAAAGGTTTCGGCAGTCAATAAGGGTATGGTAGAGCTGGAGAAGCGGGTGCTCCAACTTGAATCTGCGGCGCAGAACGTGGCGATCGACCCTAAAGGAGGCCCTTGCTCTCCGGTTCTCTCTGTGGTATTCCGCCGACTGGACGACTTGGAGAACCGATCCCACCGCCAGAACCTGCGGATTAGAGGGGTGGAGGAGTCGGTTACTGGCTTGCGTGAGTACCTGGCCTGTCTTTTTTCATCTATACTGACGGATAGTGTGGTTTCCCCCTCCGCCATGGATCGGGCACACAGGGTGTACCGGGCCTCAGCGGGCACGCAGACCGGGTCCCGGGATATTATTTGCCACAACCCTGATTTTCGATTAAAGGAGTGGATTATGAGGGCAGCAAGAGACCGTCTCTCCTGGGACTTTGAAGGGGACAAAGTGGAGATTTTTAATGACCTGTCTCGCTTACCCTAACGGCCTGCAGGGCTCTGCGGCTGGTGACCCTGGCCCTTCAGGAAAAGGGGATCCCATATAGATGGGGCTTCCTGTTCTCTCTGCACGCCTCCCTGAACGGATCGAATGGAGTGATTAAATCCCCACAGGACGTGTCTGAGTTTCTCTGGGATTTGCAGCTACCGGAGGTTATAGTGCCGAACTGGGAGACAGTCGTGACCGAGGAATCTGCGCGCCCTTTTTTTGCTCCCCCCCCACGAGGCCGTGGAGACCTCGAGACCGGGTCCACCCACGGACAGAGGAGTCAGTGGATGCACCTGAAACGGAAGGGGACCAGTGAGGCTCCGGAAAAGTTTCCCTTTTTGTTTTTCTTTTTTGGGACTCGCCTCCTGAGGCACCTTGTCACCACAGGCACGAGTATGGTGGAAGGAAGCTAGGGGAAGCCTCTGCCCGAGAGCAGGTATGTTACGATGTGGGGCAAGATCCCCACCCTCACTTCACTTCCTTTGGAGTAGGGATGACTGTCTCGTTTGGTTATAACAGACAGGGGCCCAGTGAAAGCTGAGGACCTGCATATTGGATTCGCTTTTGGAGGCAATTTTTGCGTTGCATCCGTGAATGTGGAAACTATGTGCCTAGAGAGACAGCTCCCCGGAGGGATACACTCCTTGGCTTACAGTGTGTTCCCCACTCTCTTAAATTTTAATGACAGGAGATGTTACGCCGCTGGGGATCAACTGAATGGCTTTTTACTCGTGGAACGCAGGTGACGAAGACAGTACCACCTTGTCTTGCGAGGCAGAGGGTTGTTGATGGAGTTGTGGTGGACATTGCTAAGACTTCCGGCGTCCTCTTCACGTCCGTTGGTAGACATTTAGAAAGTACTGTCTGGAAGGAGGAAAGGTTTACATACGGCGAAATGCCTCCTGATGCTGGATTAAATGCCATCGACTGACTAGCTTTCAAGTCTGTTTGGGAGGGAGGAGGGTAGGGGGTGTTGAGGGATTTGGGGAGTTTCTAGGGGGGAGGGGGGATATTATGGATTGAATTACCGGGGAGAGGGGGGAGAAAGAGGGGAGGGGAAAGGGAAAGGAGGGGAGGGGAAAGGGAAAGGGGGAGGGGAAAGGAAAAAATATATATATTGCTTACAGCCTTTTGAATAGTCACGCTCTGGTGTGGAAAGCGAGTGGTGGACATAGCAGGGGGGGCTTCTATCCTTGCATTATGTCTGTTGTTGTATTATGTTTTTCAGTTAAGGGGAGCGGGGATAGTACTCTGCAGGGGAGGGGGCGGGAAGGTAAAAGGGGCTTATTCACGAAAAAGAAGGGGGAAATGGGGTCTCTTGCATAAAATTTGTTGAGTAGTAATGCTATAGGAAGGTGTATAAGTGCTGGGCATAGTAGGGGTCTCTATTCTGCCTTCTGTTCGTTGACGTCCTATACTTACCGGATAAGGGAAACGAAACGGGATGATGTTTTGAAGGGAGGGGGTTGGTGTATGACGGAGACACATTTACAAACCGTACGCATAAAACTAAAACAAAAAGGGGGGGATAAAAAATAAATAAAAAAGTTTCTGGAAAGGGAAAATATTGTTTGGGATTAAGGGGAGGGGTGAGAAAAGGCCTTGGTTCCTTGTTATTTCTCGACAGTAGCTAGGGCATTTTTACAAGGCTGGAGGATGGGGGGGAGGATGGGGGGGAGGATGGGGGGGGTTGGGTCTAACTGAGTAGGGGTTGGGGGGGTTTAGGTTTAATTCCCGAGTGAACATCCACTAGAGAAATTTTGCGCGTTTTCATGTTCCTTGGGACGTTATTTCACTGTTCACGGTGGGCTAATCATTGAGTCTAATGATCCTATCTACTGAGATAAAATTACCAGGTTTGGGCTTTGGTTGGCAAGGGGAGGGGGGTTACACCCTCAGCAGTAATCGGTTTGTTGTTGTCTTGCCGGAAGGCGGCCCCTTGCCTATTCATGTTCTTCTCATATGTTGCAAATAGTATTTCAACTGCATACGTATTGCTTTTTCTCGCTGATCCGCTGATGCTTATTCATTGTCTCGGCTACAAGTTGGCCTCTGGCCTATTTCTATTTCGCTTCTTTCTTCTTTTTCACTCTGCTCTTCTTTCACTCTCTTCTCTCTGCTCTTTAGGGGCACTCAGCTGAGTGCCTATTCACTCTTTCTTTCATCTTCTTTTGCTCGTATTTTCTTTGCCTACCCCGAGGTATTGGCGTCACTTTTTCTCGGGGGGCCAGTTCGAGGTGGTAAATATCCCCTTGGACTGGTAACCTGACGGACGCTTGCGCCTCAAACACCTAGTGGGTTTTTTTTGTGCGTGTTTTGTGAGTCTGTGGTTTTTGTGTTTTTTTTCTTTTCTCTTTCTCTTCCTCTTTCTCCTTTCCTCTCCCTTTACCTGGGGTGCGGTGGCATCTCGGATGGGGGGGTAGCGGTGGGGGGCGGCACTGGCGCTCCTAGCACTGGCGATGAGACGGTTTTTGTGCCGAGGTCCCTGCACTTCTTCACCTATAATGTAAAGGGACTAAACATTCCTGAGAAACGTGGACGACATCTCTGTGAACTTCAGGCATTACAAGCTTCGGTAATCTTCTTACAGGAGACACATTTCCGAATGGACGCACCTCCTCAACTACTCACTCGAGCGTTTCCTATGGGATTTTTCAGTAATTTTACCCTCGGTAAATCGAGGGGCACGCTGATCGTGTTTGCGAAGGATGTCCCTTTTGAGGTTGCGGACATACTAAGCGATGACGAAGGTAGATATCTTTTTGTCAAAGGTACCATTTCGGGAGTGACCTACACTTTCGCTTCCGTCTATCTGCCGAATGCCAACCAACATAGGTGCCTTGCACGAATCGTAAAGAAACTGAATGCGTTCCAAACGGGCATTTTGATAATAGCGGGGGACTTAAACGTTCCCTTGGATCCCTGGGTAGACACTTCCCGTCGTCAGTCAACAATCCCTCCAAGCTCGATTAGACATCTTAAACGTATGTTGGACTCATTGCGCTTGGTAGATGTTTGGCGTGCTTTGAATTCGGGGTCGCGAGATTATACGTACTACTCTCGGTACATGCTTCTTTCTCGAGAATCGATTATCTCTTCATGCAACAACACCAGTTGCACTTACTCCTAGAGTCGGATATTGGTGTCCGTACGTGGTCAGACCACTCACCAGTATGGATGACGCTGTCCTCTCCGCTTTATCGCCCACGTGAAAAAACCTGGAGACTGAATAGGCACCTGCTTGATGACCCTGGTTTTTCGGCGAAACTGTCCTGTGCCTTGAGGCACTATTTTGAGGACAACGTGGGGTTGGGTGAGGTCCCGGAAGTTACGGTGTGGGAGGCGCATAAGGCGGTAGTGCGGGGCTTGCTTATCAGCAAGGCTGCTGTGCAGAAAAAGGCCAAATCGACAGAGACTGCAGATCTATTGGAAGACATCAGACGACTGGAACAATCACATCTTTATTCAACGAATGACGCAGACTTTAAGGAGGCTACGATACTACGGAGACGCTTAAACGACATCCTCAATGAGAAATTGCGACTGGATGCGGCAAGAGCTAAATGTAATTTTGCTTTGCAAGAAAATAAGCCCGGGAAGTTGCTGGCGCAATTGCTCTGCCAACGTCGGGACATTAATTATGTTTCCAAGATTAGAACGGGGACTGGACAGATGTCACCTCGCCTTGATGTGATTGTGAAGGAGTTTGAGACATACTACCGCAGGTTGTACGATGCGGAATGTTCATTGGGAGGGACGGTTGCCACACCAGACGTCTCCGGATACTTACGAGATAAGATTCATACCACGCTGACACTAGAGGACAGTGAGACGCTCTCTGCCCCATTTACATCTGGAGAACTTATGGCAGTGCTGAAACTTATGAAGACGGGAAAAAGCCCTGGCCCAGATGGTCTGCCGGTTGAATATTATAAACCCTTTGCACAGGATCTGTACACGCGAATGTTGTCAGTCTTTAACTCGGTAGGAGCAGATACTTCTTTTCACCCTCACACGGTAGCGGCCACGATAGCAGTCATACCGAAGCCGGGAAAGGATGGTTCTGAATGTAAGAACTATAGGCCCATATCCTTGCTGAATGCAGACGCAAAAGTATTTGCTAAACTTCTGGCCGAACGTTTGAAACCTTTCTTGCCGAAATTGGTACAGCTGGACCAGGTGGGATTTATCCCTGGACGGGAAGCCAGGGATGCCACCACAAGAGCAATAGGCGCGGTAGCATATGCAAAGAAACAGGGGAGGGGGTGATTCTTTTGTCAATGGATGACAAAAAGGCTTTTGATAAAGTGAATTGGCCCTTCTTATTCCTGGTATTATGCCGGATGGGGCTCCCAGGTGTCTTCCTCGATCAGGTGCAAGCTTTATATACGAAACCGTTGGCTCGTATTCGTGTGAATGGAGCACTCTCTGCTCCCATCCCGATTTATAACGGAATTAGACAAGGCTGCCCCTTGTCGCCATGATTGTTTGCACTTTATCTGGAGCCGCTTCTGGAAGCGGTTCGTTCTACGGATTCCATCACGGGGATCCGAGGTGCCTCTAGCCACCAAGTGGTCTCTGCGTATGCGGATGACCTGCTCTTTATGTTGACAAATGCTGAAACATCGTTTTCAGCAGTGATGAAGGTGCTGTCGGCTTTTGGGGAGGTCGCCGGCTTTCGAATGAACATGGACAAGTCGGAAGTACTTAATGTGAACCTCTCACAGAGATGTGTGTCTAGATTAAAGAGGTCAGTTCCATTCACGTGGTGCACAGATCGTTTAAAATATTTGGGAATATGGATCTCTCCGTCTCCTGCGCAGCTTTACGTGCTTAATTACCAACCCCTGTTAGATGTATTCGTCTCGGACTTGTCAGGTTGGACGAAAAAGTTAATTTCCTGGTCAGGACGGATAAATACTCTGAAGATGAACGTAGTACCCAGACTCTTGTATGTTCTTCAAACGGTTCCGATTTCTTTGCCTACCGACTTCTTCAAACGGTACCTAGAAACGGTGGCTAGACCTGGAGGAAACGCTGGTGGGAGCACCTTTATGGTCCCTACCTTGGATTCGTTGTCAGGGCCCATGGGAACGACACAGGACTTGGTGCCTTACGACGGAAATGCTGGGTATCTGGAGACGATTGCGTATGCAATTTGGATTGACTTCCTCGATTTCACCACTCTTCACCACACTGCGGGACAATCCTTATTTCACTCCGGGAGTGTGCACAGCTCTTAAAGTGCGTTTTGACCTACCAGACAGGATCACGGTGGCTACTTTTTTGAAGGACGGATGTCCTCCTCTGCTACTGAACTCTGATGGAACCCCCGTAATCCATCTTCAGGAATGGTTCAACTACCATCAGATACAATTGTACCTGAGAAGTTTAAGGGCGGGTTTTAGCCTTACTCGTCCTCTTACTCCCTTTGAGCAGTATTTTCAGCTTGGCATCCCGTTGGACGGGAGTGTTTCCACCCTTTATCATATGCTTCCTGGGTGTTCGGACGAGATCCCAGGCTTTAGAGACAGGTGGAATACCTTGATCGGGAGAAATATTTCAGATGCGGAGTGGACCGACACTTTTACGCTCATCCACAAGGGAACCAGTTCCTTGAAATGTGCGGAAAACGCATATAAAATCCTTACATTTTGGTATACGGACCCTGGACCAATTGCAGAGAATGTTTCCCCTCCATGACCCACAATGTTGGCGATGTAAGGCGGATCTCGGCGATTTCCTGCATATCTGGTGGGACTGTCCCATGATTCAAACGTTCTGGAAAATGGTTCACACCTCAGTCCGTACCATCTTGGATTTGGACAATGAGCTTGTTCCTTCAACATACATCCTGCTGCAGTTCCCTGCTCCCATGAAAGCCATGAAGCGGTCGGTAGTCCACTGATTCCACTGTATTGGGGCAAATCGTCGTTGCCCTCCTGGAGGGAATGGGTGGATAGGGTTGAATTCCTCCGTAGGACGGACAACCTGGTAGCGAGGGACCTAGGCCAAGTTGAACAATTTGTGAGGAATTGGTTCCATTGGGATAACTACGTGAGCTTGGCACCTGAGAGAAGCTTGGCGCGACCTAGCCAGTGATGGGAAGGCCGGAAACTGGCTCGCGGAGTAGGAGGTGCAATAGTGCAGTTACACTTGTGAATACCAGCGGAGTCTGAGAGGGGCAGGGGAAGCGCTTGCCCCCGGTGGGTCCCCTACCGATATGTCTGAAGTAGCCATACTCTCGAGACTGCACCTGTTTCCCGCCCCTCCTTTCTTATCTTCCTCTCCCCCCATCTCCCTTTTCTCCTTTCTCCCCCCACCTTTTTTTTCTTTTTTTATCTTGTCTTCTCTGTGTGTTTGTATGTCGGTGTTTCTGTTCTATATCTTGTGTTCTCTTTGTGTTTGTATGTTGGTGTTTCTGTTCTACAGTTGTGTTCAAAATTATTCAACCCCCACTGAAATTGAGTGTTTTGGCCAGTTTGACATTGATTTTGATCATTCAGTCATCTTGCTTACAATTAAATCAAAGAGGCACGTGTAGGTCAGACAAATATAACATAACATTTATAATGAAATAACCACAAATGTCTTTTCTGTGCTCACATCATTAACAGTTTTATTCAACCCTAGTACTTAGTACAACATCCTTTTACAGTTATAACAGCTTTTAAACGTGAAGCATAGCTTGACACAAGTGTCTTGCAGCGATCTACGGGTCTCTTCGCCCATTCGTCATGGGCAAAAGCCTCCAGTTCAGTCACATTCTTAGGCTTGCGCACTGCAACTGCTTTCTTTAAGTCCCACCAGAGGTTCTCAATCGGATTTAAGTCAGGTGACTGCGATGGCCACTCTAAAATGTTCCAGCCTTTAATCTGCAACCATGTTCTAGTGGACTTGGAGGTATGCTTGGGATCATTGTCCTGTTGAAAGGTCCAACGTCTCCCAAGCCTCAGGTTTGTGACGGACTGCATCACATTGTCATCCAATATCTCCTGGTACTGAAGAGAATTCATGGTACCTTGCACACGCTGAAGCTTCCCTGTACCTGCAGAAGCAAAATAGCCCCAAAGCATGATTGACCCCCTGCCATGCTTCACAGTAGGCAAGGTGTTCTTTTCTTCATAGGCCTTGTTCTTCCTCCTCCAAACATAGCATTGATCCATGGACCCAAACAGTTCTAATTTTGTTTCATCAGTCCACAGAACACTATCCCAAAACTTCTGTGGTTTGTCCACATGACTTTTGGCATACTGCAGTCGACTCTTATTCTTTGGAGACAGCAAGGGGGTGCGCCTGGAAGTTCTGGCATGGAGGCCTTCATTACGCAGTGTGCGCCGTATTGTCTGAGCTGAAACTTCAGTACCCACATCTGACAAATCTTTTCTCAGTTCCTCAGCAGTCACACGGGGACTTTTCTCCACTCTACGCTTCAGGTAGCGCACAGCAGTCGAAGTCAGCATCTTCTTTCTGCCACGACCAGGTAGCGTTTCAACAGTGCCCTTTGCCTTGAATTTGCGAATGATGCTTCCTATGGTCTCTCTTGGTATGTTTAACATCTTTGCAATCTTCTTATAGCCATTGCCCTTCCTGTGAAGAGTAATCACCTCTTCTCTTGTCTTCCTGGACCATTCTCTTGACTTCAACATGTTTGTAACCACACCAGTAAATGTCTAGAAGGAGCTGAGTATCACAGTCATTTTAAAGCTGCCTAATTGGTGCTTATTATGCTTTATTGCTGCTCCGTGACATCCACAGGTGTTTTCAATACCTGATTGAAAACACTTGAATGAACCTCTGTTTTTCAGAGTGGTAGTCTTTAAGGGGTTGAATAATTGTGTCAATGAAGAATTCACAAAAGAAACATTTACTACTGTATTACAAAACCAATTGATGTCATTTTAGTTGCATATTGTTCTTTAAAAAGTCCTTGTAGGATTTCATTCTGAATACAATTACAAATGTACACTAAATTCCCTAAAACCCTTTACAGCATTGGGGGTTGAATACTTTTGAACACAACTGTGTATGTACTAGTCTGCTAGTAACCCAACAGTACGGAAGACGAAATTAAAGGCCTTGGTAATTCCTGTCAGAGGCTGGTCAGCTCTGATATAGCAGTCATATGCAGTTATTTCTCCTAACACTCGGATATTGGTCGGGTGAGGTTTTTGAACAATACCATCAAAATGACTGTACAGAGATAACCATACCATGTCATGAAACCTGTCGTCTATGTCGGAGGAACTGTATTTTCATGAGATATATGTACTGTTGTGGAGTATGTATATATGTGTTCCTTTTTGTTAATAAAAAAAACTTTGATTACAAAAAAAACATTGAAAAAATAAAACATAAAAAACATAAAATTTACTATATATATATTTTAATCTTAATGTTTATAAATTAAGTAAATTTTGGGCTAAATTACAATCTTCGCGCAAACGTTTGCACCGGCGCAAAAAAACATTAACGCGAGGGGTAAAACCCTTTGCGCCGAATGCCGTATTACATAGACAGCGCAACAAACGCGTGTAATCGTCTACCGCCGGGTGAACCTACACGAATGCTGCACGAGCTTACTGTACGTCGTGCGTCCTATACTTAACATTTGTGAGTGCAAATGCATATGTACGCGGATGGTATTACAATCAATGTGCAGGAATTAACGCATAGCCTTTACGCGCATAATTTTAGCAACTCCTAAAAGCTGGTGTTAATGGCAAATCTGAACAACCTGGCCGAACCCAAATACACCAGCCCAAAAAAAAAAGCAGCAAAGTATCGTTACACATTCTCCTCATACCAAACCAATAAAATGGAGAAGTTGTGTGTGCATTTATTATTGCTGCAGCATATATGCTCAGATTGACTTTGGCAGGTGCAAAAACTTAACGTGAGATAATTGTGGTTCTTAATTTCTGATTGGCTGACTCGCGTGAAAAAAACAGTGCGCACACTGATTTCTGCACGCGACGGTACTCCGCGAGCATTTGTTCACGTCCGGTTTACGCACGTTATTGATTGACGGATGAAAAAACGCACGAGGATTGTAATTCCAAGGGTGATTTGCACTCGTAAACTTTTAACGCTTGGCGCACAAATTCACACGTTGCGCGAGTGTTTTTGCGCGAAGATTGTAATATAGCCCTTTATGTTTTCTATGTTTTTATTATGTTTTTTATGTCGCACCTTCTGAAGTCACCGGCTGCCTATAAATCTGGTGTCTGATCGATAAGACACCAGCAAATGTGAGTACGACATTCTTCGCCTTTTTTTTGCAGTCCATTTTATACAATATTGCTCTATGTGAGTCATTTTATATTTTGAGGGACACAGAGGATGGTAACCCTGTAAGGAAGCCATGCTTCTGAGCAACGGGTGCAGCATAAGGAACCACTAACAGGACAAGAAGTGCCAACTCCAGCACATCTTTCTTTTATACTGACTCACAAGGTGGAAAAGGGATATACCACCAAGTGGTCTGGAGAGGCAGCTGACTCCACAAATATGAGATACTGTAGGACTTTTATTTTTTATTCTTCCCTGCACTGGTGATTATTAAGACTTTCACAATCAAGACTTTTACAACCTGGAGTATACAGGATAAGACTGTAAATGTCACATTACTTTGTTTTATCCTAGAGTTTTATCCTATTTGCACCATTTTACTTGAATTGTATTTTATTTGATTGTATTTAGGTTGTTTATTTACCATCACCATTAGAGATGTGCATTAGTTTCTGAAAAATTCAGAATTTGATAATTCGTAGTTCAGAAGTACTGCCGAATAACGAATCGATATGATACGAATTCGAAATGAAACGGTATATAACAAATTTATTTAGTTTTACACTGTCATCATAAAAGAAAAATTTGTATAATTGAGATCAACTATCGAATTTGAAATGAACTATCAAATTGATATCAACTATTGAATTCGAAATGAACTATCAAATACATATCAACTATCGAATTTGAAATGAACTATCAAATTGATATCAACTATCGAATTTGAAATGAACTATCAAATTGATATCAACTATCGAATTTGAAATGAACTATCAAATACATATCAACTATCGAATTTGAAATGAACTATCAAGTACATATCAACTATCGAATTTGAAATGAACTATCAAATACATATCAACTATCGAATTTGAAATGAACTATCAAATTGATAGCAACTATTGAATTTGAAATGAACTATCAAATTGATATCAACTATTGAATTTGATATGAACTATCAAATTGATATCAGCTATCGAATTGATCTTAACTTACAATACAAGTACTAGTCAGCAAAGGACTTCATGAAATAAATTAATTTTGGTTCACTGTTTAATTTAACTCAAATACTAAATCTGTGACACAGCTTAATATTTAACACTAGCTTTTCTTTTAAAAGCAAAATCTGATTAATTGGGGTTATATTTAGTGATTCAAAATTTGAATTGATATCAACTAGTGGATTGATATATGAAATTCGAATTCATTCGAAATTTCAAAATCGATTCGAAAATTTTAAATTGATCCAAAACGAAACGAAATTAGTTACGTTATTCCAAAAACTAAATTATTTTAAAATGTAACGAAACTAAACAAAGAGAAGTAATGGTTAATCTATCAGAGAATGCCGAACTGCACCAAAATGTTGGCAAAATGTCCTGATTTTTGGTGGCTTTTATAAAACAAAATTTATTCAACCGTTTATTCTTTTCATTTGCAGCAAAAAGCCTGTCTATTTACTTTTAGGTATTTTTCTGGATTTTTTTTATGCAAATTTTTTTAGTACCATTTTTTTCAATGCAATATTTTTTATTCTGTAACAGGCCATTTTATTATTTTTTTATAGGACCTTTTTTATTTTCTCCATGCATTTTTATGGTCTTAAAAATGTTTCTATAAAATACAGATACATTTTTTTTTCTAACCAGTTTCGTGGTCTGTTCAGCGTGTCTTCGGCGACGGTCAGTTCAGTGCTCTTTTGTTTCCAGCACTTTGGGGTGGGTCAAATTCACCACCCCTGCGATGAATAAAACATTCAAAGCAGGATCCATGATGTGCAGGGAAAAGCCGAACGCATCCGAAAAACCACCACAAAACCAATTGGATCGCTGTAAAATGCCAAAAACACCCTATGATCCACTGCAAAACTGGCGAATGCATCCCAAAAAAGCAGATGATCCGCCTAGCAGAGCACCGACCAGTTGCCAGAAAAAGCTGCCAAATAGGTTATAAAAAACCTGCAACTTTCATTCTGTGTCAAATCAACCACTGAAAAATTTATTTTGGAACTTGATGTCATGGATTTGGTTCATTTTTGGTACCTTACTCTTGGGTTGTTCACATAAGTGACCGTTGGTACTCAGGCAATTAAAGGTGTACAGAAAGTGTGGAAACAAACTGTGCGTCTATTTCTTATAGTAAGCTAAGGGAAGAACACATGGACCCAGGCATTTACCCATCGGGGAGGCCTTCACTGCAGCCAATAGTTCCTCCAGAGTCAGTGGTTCCTCCAAAAACACCGCCACTGACCCGGGTAGACGATGTGTCGGGAGAGGTAGGAAGAGATGTCGGCCGCCAGTGTCTGCTATGCCTGTGCTGTGTCCGGGCGTGGTAGAGAATATTGATTCTCATAAAACGTCCCGACGGATTGCAAGATCTGAGCAGGCAGTTTATGCAAGTAATTATTATTAAACATATGGGGCTACATTACAATCCACGTGCTAAAACAGGGATGCTACGGAAAAAAACTGCCCGCCGTTTTCTCCCTAGCGCCCCCGTTTTAGCACGAGATTACAATGCAGGCGCTTAAAAAGCTGCCTGCATTGTTACGGGCGCTAAGCCCTGAGATGCGCACGGCAGTGCTAAGCGCCGCCGCGAGCATCCACTCGATGGAGTCCATAGGACTCCATTGAGTTCCCCTCTACCGGTCACATGACCTGCCGGATCTCGCCTCGCGAGATCCGGCAGGTCAGCATAATGATCCGCAAGGAGAGACTGGGGGACTTTTCCCCCAGTCTCTCCCTGCTCCCGCCCGACAGATGAGGCGGACGGAGCCGCGGTCCTCGGCGCGGGATAGGAGGTGAGTATCTGGTTATTTGTGGGGGGGTTTTAGGCTCGTGCTAACAGATTCTGCACCAGCGGAATCTGTTAGCGCCAAGTCCAGGCTGTGGTTAACTTTCTGTTTACCGCAGACGGACGTTAATCAGCGTTAGGACTTTGTAATCCTAACGCTGAATAACACTTTGCACTCCCCATGTTAAGCATAGGGAGCCCATAAGTACAGTAACCTCATGCTGAAAAGCGCAAGGTACCAAACGCTAATGGGTTTCTTAACCCGTTAGCGTTTGGATTGTGATTTGTGGTGGCTACGTGGGCTAACATTAACGCTCACTCAGGTGAGCTCTAAAGTTAGCACCATCATTGTAATGTAGCCCATGGTCTTCCTTTACTTAACTATAAGAAATCTACGCACATTTTGTACCCACACTTTCTGACCATATTTAATTGCCTGAGTGCCAACGGTCACTTATGTGTATAATCGCTGTCGGCATACCAATCATCCCGAAGGAAGGGAAAGATGTTGAGCACGGCGCCAGCTATAGCACTATCTCCTTGTTAAACTGTGACGTGAAACCCAGAGGAGCTGAGCACTTTAGATAAGTTAACAGTATAAAAAATATCTCTTAGGCGCAGTGAAAATAGGAGAACGTGTAAATTCCTTATGTTATAATGTATTCTTCCGTGAATACGTTTAATATATCTGTAATATACATTTAAATGAACAATAATTGAGGTTTACTCGATGAAAGTCGCTTTATACGAAACACAAGATCTAACTAAATTATAGAGTTCCTTCAATTTTATATTTCAATGCTGGATTTATACATATATGGCACTATTACATTGTTGACGCAAACGTTAACGCTCACTTGCGTGAGCGTTAACATTTGCTGCGGTGTTTACCGCATATTACAATCCAAACGCAAATGGGTTGAAAAACCCGTTTGCGTTTGGTACCTTGTGGCTTCTCAGCGTGAGGTTACTGTACTTTGTGCTCCCTATGCTTAACATGGGGAGCGCAAAGTGTTAATCAGCGCTGGTATTACAAAGTCAGTCCCAGCGCTGATTAACGCCTCGCTCTGGTCAGCGCAAAGTTAACCAGAGCCAGGACTTGGTGTCCGTTAGGATTCCGCTTCTGCAGAATCCATTAACACCAGCTTTAAAAATAAAAAAAAACAGATCAGATACTCACACTCTGTCCCGTGGCGAGGACCGCGGCTCCGATCGCTTCCTTTGGCTGGCGGGAGAAGGGAAAGACTGGGGGAAAAGTCCCCCCAGTCTCTCCCTGCGTATCACTACGCTGACTGGCCGGATCTCGCTGGTCACGTAACCGGTAGGGAGGAACTCAATGGAGTCCTATGGACTCCAGCGAGTGGATGCTCGTGGCTGCGCTCAGTGCTGCCGCGAGCATCCAAGGTTTTACGCTCGATAACAAAGCAGGCAGCATTTTTTGGCCTGCATTGTAATCCAGCGTTAAAACGAGGACGCAAGGGGGAAAAATGCGGGCGCAGTTTTTCCTCCCTTGCGCCCGCGTTTTAACACTAAGAGCGTAATAGGGCCCATAGTCTTTAAGATTTCACTCGTTCATAGAGTAGTCCGCAATTTCTTGAGGTTTCTAGAGAAGAGACAAAAGCCAGAGAGAAATACAACGGTGCAGTACTCACCGGTATTGGCCCCTGCTTGTCCCCTATGGGATACTTACAGAACTCAGAACATCTTCATTCGGCTCTGAGGGTGGATAGCATGTGAGGTCCTTGAGGTGACCCCCAAAATTCTTTGACTGCGTGCATTTCCTGGATCCCAGTGTGACCGGTAAAGGGAAACAAAAAGAACCTGGGCCAGGTACTTTAAAAAATGTCAAAAATGTATTAAGATATACAAGCGATCATGTACAGGAGCGTACTGACAAGTAATGCGGACCCCGGGCAATAGGAGGTCATGGGGCCCCCTTGTCCCGCACCCACAGGAGGCCACACCCATACAAAACCTCTCCCCTTCAATGCAACATCCACATGTACATTATTGTGCTAAAGAATTTATTTATGAACTCCTTAAAATAACTCTTTTGAAAATTGTGTTTATGAGTTCGATTCGAACATTGGCCATTCGGCTGTTCGTCGAACATCGAACATTTCGGCATGTTTGCCCGCAATGCACCACAATGCACTTTCCACTGGCCTGAAGCTTGTAATTGGCTACAGCCTTGCACCTGACCACAGGTCAGGAGAAAGACTATGCCAATCAAATTTTGCCCAATCATGGGATCACAGAGCTAAGTCCCGCAGCACACTATATAAGGCTTCCCCGCAGCCCCAGCGTGTGCTTGTTGCAGGAGTGAATCAGAGAGGAGTGGAGATTGTTTGTTGCATATCAGGCTGTATCACTGACTTATACCAAAGTTCTGTGAATTTGAATCTGGGTGTTGGCACTACAAAGGCTATCAGGGTGTATCACTGAGTTATACCAGAGTTCTGCAAATTTGAATCTGTGTCTTGGCACTGCCAGCTATAAGGGTGTATCACTGAGGCATAGCATACTTCTGGAAATTTTAATCTCTGTATTGGCACTGCCAGCTATTAGGGACAGGGTGTATCACTGAGTTATACCAGAGTTCTGCAAATTTGAATCTATGTCTTGGCACTGCCAGCTATAAGGGTGTATCACTGAGGCATAGCATACTTCTGGAAATTTTAATCTCTGTCTTGGCACTGGCAGCTATCAGGGACAGGGTGTATCACTGAGTTATACCAGGGTTCTGCAAATTTAAATCTGTGTCTTGGCACTGCCAGCTATAAGGGTGTATCACTGAGGCATAGCATACTTCTGGAAATTTTTATCTCTGTCTTGGCACTGGCAGCTATCAGGGACAGGGTGTATCACTGAGTTATACCAGGGTTCTGCCTATCTTTAATCTAGATAACACAGTTGAATCAGAGTTCTGCATATCTCCAATCTTTATACCAGAGTTGAATCAGAGCTCTGCATATCTCCAATCTTTATACCAGAGTTGAATCAGAAATCTGCATATCTCCAATCTATATACCAGAGTTTAATCAGAGTTCTGTGTATCTTTAATCTATATATCACTCACCGTGTCAGAAAGACCAAAAAGGACAGGCAGATGCTCCCAGACACAGATAAGAGGGCAAGCAGCCTCTGTGTCGGAAGACTGTGCCCCTGGTCATCGTAGATGTGGTGCATCCTCTGCAGGGGCATGCTTGTCCTTTCTAACTGGTAATGGCCATCTTAAGCAGCAGCAGAGGATTTTCAGGATTGGCTAACCAGGCCATCCTCATCCTCCTAGTCCTCTGCCAGCCAGGCTTGTAGTGGTTTACAGTCCACCTCAGCTGCCAAAACATCTAATTCAGCTTCCATGTCCACAGCTACTCCTGCTGTAGCCTCACCATCATACACGGAGGAGTCAGCTGAATTGTTTGACTACAATGATAGTAACATGCTGCTTGAGGATGCGCAGCAACTCCAGTGCTCTGATTCAAACTCTGAGGTTGAGGAAGGAAGTAAAATCAGCCTAGAGGGAGGGGGTGCCAGTGACACACAAAGAAATGGCACTCATGTTCCCCCAGCAGCTGCAGCATATTGCCAGGTTGGCTCCAGTGATGAAGAGATAGGGGGTGATGACAATGACGATGAGGTCACTGACTCCACCTGGGTACCTGATCGAACAGAGGAGTCAAGTGAGGAGGAGGCGCAACAAAAATGAGTCACAACGTCCTCTATGACCAACCGTAGCCAGTCCAAGGCATCAGAAGTCAGAGCTGCTCAGGTGCAGAGCGCTGTTGTCTCAAAGCACATGTGCAGGAACTCTGCTGTCTGGGAGTTCTTCACAAAATGTGCAGCAGACTGCAGTGTTGCTATTTGTAAGCTATGTCTGAAGAGGATCAAGTGTGGGAAAAACATCACACACTTGGGTACCACGTGCTTGATAAGACATATGACCACCTGCCACGCATCCCGTTGGCACAACACTTTGCATAGGTCCTCCTCCTCATCGGTCTCTACCCCCACTATATGTCCTGCCATGTCATTGCCTAAAACCTCTACTGACAGGGATGATGCTACAGTAATGGGTCAATGGGTGTTCCTCAGAATGTGACAGCATCCACAGCTGCACATCCACATCAGCTGCAGATTTACGCAGTCAGATTATGTTGCCCCAGCTGCTGCAGTGTAAGAAAAAATATAGTCCCAACCATCCCCAAGCACAGTGTCTAAATGCCAGCTTAGCAAAATTACTCGCATTACAGCTGCTGCCTTTCCAGCTGGTGGACTCTGCTTCCTTCCGTGAATTTGCTGAATGTGCTGTACCACAGTGGCAAGTTCCAAAATGCCAGTTCTTTTCACGGAAGGCCATTCCAGCACTATACCAGCACGTGGAAGACAATGTTATGGAGTCATTGGGAAAGGCAGTCAGCAGCAAGGTGCACATTACTTTAGACACGTGGTCCAGCAAGCATGGACAGGGCCGTTACATTTCCTTCACTGTACACTGGGTAACTCTGCTTGCAGCTGGGAGGGATCCACCAGGACAGGGCTCTGTGCTGGAGCTTGTTCATCCACCATGCCTCCAGAAAGCTGCTTATATGAGGTCTGTCTGCTCCACCATCTCTTCCTCCTCCTCCTCCTTCTCTGGTGAAGTGGCAGTTAAACCGCCACGTGGCAGGGGCTACGCAATGGCTCAAGCAAAAAGATGCCATACTGTGCTTGAGCTGGTTTGTTTAGGGGACAGGAGCCACACGGGCCAGAAATTCTGTCAGCTCTGCAGGGGCAGGTGCAGAGATGGTTAACACCACGCCAGCTTGAGCTGGGAATGGTCGTTGTGAAGGAACCGTTCCCTTCTGTCTGTCCTGGCTCTCCAGACACCCCTTTGTTGCGGTCAGCCCGGCTACTGGGAGCGCTGTCCTCAGCGCCTCGAGCGGCTTGACCTGCCTGCTTCTGTTCCTCTGCCCTGGAGCCATTAGGAATCTCCAGAAGGCCGCTCTCTGCCTTCTGAGGGTGAGTGTGGAGTGTAGCGTAGTTTGTAATAAAGACACCAGGCGCGGCTGTATGCTTTAAAACAGGATCCTCTCTCTCTCAGCTCTGAGAGTTCTCTCTTTTTAATTAACAAAATGCCACCATTTATGCTGAAGTCCAACAGTCATAATTTACATACCCATACTAATTACTAGTCATAATTTGCATACCCATACTAATTACTAGTCATAATTTGCATACCCATACTAATTACATTATGTCAGTTATTTACAATAAACATTCTTTACATTCTCTAGCCTTCAGCTCACACAACATTTGTATATCCATTGTTCTAACACATCAGATTAAACACACACTATCAGATATCCCTTGAATTAAACATGCAGCTAGATAATGGGAAAAGCCCTGGTGCATAAATTACACAGCAGTAAAGCTTGTTTACTGTATACACAAAAACACATTTACCTACAGGAATTTAAGTATTTTTTAAAACCAAAGCTATGCCATTTTACACTAAACTAAATTAAACTAAAACCAAACGATGTAAAATATATTTAAAACCACACGATATAAATGAACATAAAGTCTCTTGGGGTTTGAAGCATGGAGCGTTACATCAGCTCCATGACATATGTCCCCCCTTCCACAATGGCAGGGCAAGCTTAGATCCCAAACGGATCTCTTGCCACTGACGAGACTTCTCACCTTGTCCCTTATTTTTTTCTGCGCCATCCTCAAAGTTCCAGGGTGCTGGCACACAAGCATCACCAGTGGGGTCCGACGGTCGCCACAGGGTATGCCTGGGTGTGGGTCCACAGTCTGTTGGGAGGAGGCGAGCCACCAGGCTTCTCCACTTGTCCTCGTAAACTAGCCCGCTGTCCGAGGGGTGCTCCAGGCCCCAGCGCCGGGCGCCCCGTTGGTGCAGTTGGTGGCAGGTGTCCCCTCCTGGGGAAGGGTTCTGTCGTCGGGGAGGGGTACCGCCTGTACCACCTCTGGGGGTATCACGCACCCGGGAAAAACGCGGGCTACTTGCACGTGTCCCGATCGCTCTGGTCAGCTGCTGGAAAAAGTAGTGGCTGTAGGGGGTCTCCGGGCCAAAGGGTTGGAAAAGTGGGCAGAGTTGACAATGGCTCTGCCCCGTAGCCAGCGCTTCTGCTGGAGAAGGGTCTCTGGGCGGGAGGATGGCTTCCTCCCTCTCTGGGGAAACCAAGTGCTGCGGGCAAGTCAACCCGGGGGTATCAGCCATCGGCTCCTCGGGGTAGGTGGTGGAGAGTGGGCAGAGGCCAACGGCGCTCTGCCCCGTGGCCAGCTCTTCTGCTAGGTAGGGGTCTCCTTCTGGGCGGAGGGCATCTTCCATAATGAAGGGGGCCAAGGGGGGTGTGGAAACAAGCCCAAGGGGATCCCCGGGGGGATCCGGGGAAACAAGCAAGGGCTGCGGGCAAAGCAGCCCAGGTAGATCATCCATCTGCGCCTCGGGGCAGACTGTAGAGGGTGGGCAGAGGCCAGCGGCGCTCTGCCCTGGGGCCAGCTCTTCTGCTGGGAAAGCGGGTGCGAGATCAAAATCCAGCGGGATGGAAGGGGTCAGCGGCTGCGGGATAAGCAGCCCGGGGAATCATCTTTCTGCTCCTCGGGGCAGGGACCAGCGGCGCTCTGCCCCGTTGCCAGCACTTCTGCTGGGTAAGGGTCGCTTTGCGGGAAGTTGGCTTCTTCCATCTCCAGGGGGATCAAAGGTTGTGGGCAAACCAGCCCGGGGGGAACATCTGTCTGCTCCTCGTGGCAGACTGTGGAGAGGGGGCATCCTTGTGGGAGGAGGGCATCCTCCATAATGAAGGAGGTCAGGGGCTGTGTGGAAACAAGCCCCGGGGGATCCTCGGGGGGATCCGGGGAAACAAGCAAGGGCTGCGGGCAAAGCAGCCCGGGTAGATCATCCATCTGCGCCTTGGGGCAGGATGGGGTGGGTGGGCAGAGGCCAGCGGTGCTCTGCCCCATTGCCAGCGCTTCTGCTGGGTAAGGGTCGCTTTGCAGGAGGATGGCTTCTTCCATCTCCAGGGGATCAAAGGTTGCGGGCAAACCAGCCCGGGGGGGGAACATCTGTCTGCTCCTCGTGGCAGACTGTGGGGGGTGTAGCTTCCTTGACGGAAATTCCAGGCAAACTGTAAATCTCCTCCCAAGTATCGCTGGGGAGTGCGGGTTCCTCCCATGAAGCTCCAGACAAGCTGTAAATCCCCATAAAAGGATCGCTGGGGGGTGTAGATTCCCTGGACGAAGCTCCAGGCGGGCTGTCAACCTCAACCCAGGGCTCTACGGGTTAAGTTTCAGGGGTTGGGTATTCTATCCATGTCGCTTGGAGCTCGGCCAACCGCAGCTGGTGTTGGCGCTCCTTATCTCGCTCCTCATCTTCTTGGAGGTCCATCATCAGTTGTACAACTGCGGCTTCGGAGGGGGTGGTGCCGCATATCTCTAATATTGCTCGAGCTTTCTTTCGGAGGTGATCTTTAGTGGCCGGAGTCGGGGTTGGGGTTCTTACCATTCGCTGGTCCATCCTTGTAAGTTCCTTCACCAGGGCTTTCTTGTTTTTGGTGCCGGCGATTCCTCCACGGCACTCTAATATGTATCTCAGCGTGTCCCTCTTGTAGTTGGCATAGCTGGCCAACTAGCGCCTCGAGCGGCTTGAGGCTTCTGTTCCTCTGCCCTGGAGCCGTTAGGAATCTCCAGAAGGCCGCTCTCTGCCTTCTTTTTTTTTTTTATATAAAGAATTTTTATTGGAGTTTACACAAAAAGTGGTACATACATTTAAATGAAGAACCATCCAAAAGAGAGAGCATAATAAACAGCAATGGTAATAAACAGTATAATTCACTTGGATTATCTTCGTAAACTGAAAAAGGGGGGTCAATTATGCGCACTCCATTTTCTAATAACATATAATTCCTAAACTAACATAAAACATAAAATAAAAAACATGGCAGCACTATCCTCTTACAGTCGTCATATCTTATATCAGATTTCCAGATTCCACAAACATTTTCCATCCCTCCCACGTATCATGTAGCAGGCACATAGAATTGTTCGCGGTGTGAAACATTTCCTCATATTTGAAAACATTTTCCAGGGCCCCCATAACTTCCTTCATAGAGGGACACATAGAGGATCGCCAATGTCTAGCTATTACAATTTTAGCTGTACCGAGTACTATGGAGATAAACCTCCTATGACGGGTCTGAATTGTAACAGGTATATAGGTGTAAGAGGTACATTTTCGGACAAAGAGGGAATTTAAGTGAAGTGCAATGAGAGATCAACCTATTTATCTTTTCCCAGTATCCCCCAACATGGGACAAAGCCAGAAAGTGTGCAGTAATGAGCCAGTGCCTGTAAGACATCTCCAACAGAGACCTGTGTTCCCTGAAATATGGGCCAACCGGGTGGGTGTTAAATACCATCTGCACAGGAGTTTGATATGGGCTTCTCGTAAATTGGTACTTCTAGAATATTTATATATCGTGTCCATGGCGTATGACCAATCTTCTATGGAAAGTGTTAAGGCTAAGTCTTTTTCCCAATTAACCATATAGGGTAGTTTTTTAGGCGGGGTCGGAGTTAGGAGGCTGTTATAACAAAGGGACAGCGGTTTTATGTGACAGTTTCGTCCCAAACACAATTTATGAAAAGCCGAAAGGTTCACATCAGTGAAAGAGGTAAGGCCTCTCTGGGTCAAAGCATGTTTCACACGAAGATATGTGAAGCATTCCTTTAATGGAATAGCGAACTCCTGTACCAAATCGGGGAAGGTTTTCAGAGAGTGTGGCATGAAGAGCTGCCATATATGAGTCAAGCCTCAAGATAGGAGAGAGAAAAGGAGAATTCGGTGGAGGCGCTCGTAACTAGATATATGATGTAGGTATGTATTGGTGCAGCCAACTAGAGGATAGCACAGGCTCTCGAAATGAGTGTGCAGATAGAATCAGAAAGAAAATAGGGTATCTAGTGGCGCAGTAATTCAGCTAATTTCTTATACGGTGCCTCAAAGGCTAATAGTAATACAGTTGGTACAAAGTGCAGTTGTGAATCACAGTGATCTGTGTGTTAAACCACAATTAAAGTGCAATTGCGAATCACAGTGATCTGTGTGTAATACACAATTAAAGTGCAATTGTAACAATTGAAACAAAGTGCAGATGCAACAGAAAATAAAGTGCAGGTGCAACAATGATGACAGTACAATGAGGATCTGGCTATAATGCCCAGTTTAGTTCTTATAAGAGTTTCCAATCAATATTCGAGAAAGTCTATGATATTGATATTCCGGTTCCTAAGTGGAGGGGTGATGCATCAAAAGTGCTCGGGATTAATGTCAATATTACCCCTTCCACAAATGTAGCAGACTTGCTCAGTTCTTCTAGTGGTCTTGATAAAGCTCCTTCGCAGAATATGCGAATTGGGGAATAAAGGGAAAAAAAATATATAGTGCAGAGATCTTTCTATACGGGCGTATAAGTTAGGAAAAAATGCACACTTACAAATTCCAGAGCCTAATGGGATCCAGGCTCTGGAGTGAAACGCCTTGTGCCTAAATGTAGGGTGGTCACTGCCCTTCTTTACAGTCCTTCTTTACAGAATCTTCTTACTTCACCTCAATCGAGGGACACAGAAATAGAAAAGAAGAGAGACAACGCTCTCATAGCACAATACCAGTCACGTAGTGTTATGTTAGAAAAGGGAGGGATTACACTCACCAATGCAGGAGCCTTAAGGGTCCAGGCTCAACTGTCGTGCACGTGGAGTTCCTTATCGGTGAACTCCTAGACCTCTTTGGCTGCTCACTCTGCACCGGATTGTGGTTTCGTTCAGTGTTTTCAGGTTTGCTTGGCCAGGTCCACTAGCTGGTGGGTTGTGCTCAAAAACAGCTAAGAGACTCTTGGGGATGAATCATGGAGTTTATTGTGCAATAGCATTAAAAGTTAAAGTGCATAAAGGGGTACATAAAATATAAAATATAAATCAGGGAAGGGGGGATGGCGAGACGCGTTTCGGTGCTACCAGCACCTTCTTCAGTCGATAGTTGTGTGGAAAAAGGGGGGATTCTGTAAAGAAGGACTGTAAAGAAGGGCAGTGACCACCCTACATTTAGGCACAAGGCGTTTCACTCCAGAGCCTGGATCCCATTAGGCTCTGGAATTTGTAAGTGTGCATTTTTTCCTAACTTATACGCACGTATAGAAAGATCTCTGCACTATATATTTTTTTTCCCTTTATTCCCCTATTCGCATATTCTGCGGAGGAGCTTTATCAAGACCACTAGAAGAACTGAGCAAGTCTGCTACATTTGTGGAAGGGGTAATATTGACATTAATCCCGAGCACTTTTGATGCATCACCCCTCCACTTAGGAACCGGAATATCAATATCATAGACTTTCTCGAATATTGATTGGAAACTCTTATAAGAACTAAACTGGGCATTATAGCCAGATCCTCATTGTACTGTCATCATTGTTGCACCTGCACTTTATTTTCTGTTGCATCTGCACTTTGTTTCAATTGTTACAATTGCACTTTAATTGTGTATTACACACAGATCACTGTGATTCGCAATTGCACTTTAATTGTGGTTTAACACACAGATCACTGTGATTCACAACTGCACTTTGTACCAACTGTATTACTATTAGCCTTTGAGGCACCGTATAAGAAATTAGCTGAATTACTGCGCCACTAGATACCCTATTTTCTTTATGAGTCAAGCCTCGCCTGATCCAGGAGTCTAAGTTTAAATCGGGAATAAAGCGGCACAAAACCCTTAAAGGGGCAAGGCATAGTAAGTTGTAAGGCCTCACCAATTTCCGGCCCCACAAACGCCACGCCATGAGGGAGAGCTGCGAAACAGGCAACAAACCCGCGGTACTATTCCTCGGCAGGACTGTGAACCACATCAGGTCATGGATTCGGTATGGGAAAATCATGGCATTCTCCAGCTGCAGCCATAGTGGTGGTTCTTTTTGATACATTGATGACAACAGTTGGGCTAGTAAGGCTGCTTTATAATACGATTGCAGATCCAGAAACCCCAACCCACCATTACGTCGCGGTGTTATAACCGTGGAGGCCGACACTCGAGGAGGCTTCCCCTTCCATATGTGTGCATGAATTCGTTTTTGCATCCGGAGCAATAAATGCGCCGGGATGAAGACCGGGATATTCCTGAAATAATATAAAATTTGGGGTAAGATACACATCTTCATGGCCGCCATACGACCCAGCCAAGAGGAGTCGATTATGCTCCATTTGGAGAGCTGCGCCTCAATAGAGTTCAAGAGTGGCGTAAAGTTTTCTCTAAGGATCGTTCCTCGCGATTTAGCAAGGGATATACCCAGATATTTTAACGAGGTAGAATGCCAGTCAAAGGGGTATTTACTACGCAGAGAGCTGAGGGATGAAGCAGCAATATTTATGGGGAGAGCTTGCGTTTTACTTATGATATTTTTATAATAGGATATCGCGCCAAAATTATCGAGGAGCCTAAACAGGGGAGGGAGCGAGGTTTCCGGTGTGGTCAGGAAGAGCAGTATGTCGTCCGCAAACAGTGCCAATTTATGTTCCCCATTCGGGGTTGATAAGCCCTTAATAGCCGGAGCCATTTTAATCTGCAACGCCAGGGGTTCTAAGGCCAGAATGAATATTAACGGGGATAAAGGACATCCCTGACGGGTGCCATTTGTTATATGGAAAGCAGAGGATAGAAACCCTGAAGCCAATACTTTTGCCGACGGATCTGAGTAGAGGGCCATAATGCTGTTTATAAACTGTGCTGGGAAACCAAACCTCAGTAACACCGTCCGCATATACCCCCAATGCAGGCGGTCAAATGCCTTTTCAGCATCTAATGCCAACAGGAGTCCAGAACTGTTAGTCCTATGGGCCAGGTCGAGTATATCATAAAACCGTCGGGTGTTGTCACACGTTTGGCGGCCCGGGACAAAGCCAGTCTGCTCATTCGCAATCAAAGAGGGGAGTAGAGGGGCCAATCTATTTGCCAGCAGTTTAGCATATAACTTGGCATCTACATTCAATAGGGAGATGGGACGGAAATTGGCACAATGTGTCGGGGCTTTACCAGGTTTAGGCAGGGTGACTATTGTCGCTTGCAGCATCTCCGAAGGGGTAATGCCGGTATCTTTAATATTATTAAAAACCAGGGTAAGAATCGGGACTAGAGAGGAAGCAAATTTCTGATAGTACAGATTCGTAAAACCATCGGGATCTGGAGCTTTATTTTTTGGGAGCGCCTTAATAGCCTTATATACCTCTTCCTCTGTGAACGCAGCCAGCAAACCTGTAATCTGAGGGGTAGTTATAGAAGGGAGATTAGCCGTCTGGAGAAAGAGCTCTATGTCGTCTAATGCAGGGATCGGTACGGTGTTGTTTAGTCCCAGGATATATAAGGAGGCATAATAGCGTGCGAATTCATCAGTGATAAGGGCAGGATTGTAAATCTTCACGCCATTAGCATCCAAAAGGAACGGTATATTAGTTTGCATTCTTTTCCCTTTTAATTTAGACGCCAGCAATTTCCCCGGTTTATTCCCTTGGGTATAGTGGGCATAGTTAAGCCTCCTGAGTGAGCGCGCCGTGACCTGGAGCATAAGATGCTCCAACTCACGGCGCTGTAGAGTCAGCTGCGCAATAATATGTGGGGCAGGAGCGGTTTTATTCTGGGACTCCAACTCAGTGATTCGTCGTAGAAGAGCAGACGTCCGAGCATTAAAACGTCTCTTCCTCTGCGCTCCTTTCTGAATAAAATGTCCTCGCAGAACAGCCTTGTGTGCCAACCAAACCGACGATGTCGCAACATCCTCAGTCATGTTCGTCGTGAAATACTCCTGAAGGAGTTGCTTAGTGTTAGCCACGTCATCTCCATTTACAATAAGCGAGTCATTGAGTCTCCAGTTCCCCATACCCCTCGGCGGAAAGGCCGCCTCAAAGGTTAGCGTAAGCGGAGCATGGTCAGATCACGTGATAATAACTATGGTCGCCTCTAATAGGCGGGACAGAGCAGAGCTATGTACCAAACATAAGTCAATTCTACTATACGAGGAATGAACGTGAGAAAAAAAAGTGTAATCACGCGTAGTAGGGTGACATATCCGCCAAGTATCATAGAGTTCAAACGAATGCATGAATTCCCTTAGTTGTTTACTAGAAGCTGGGGGGGAACGGGGTTTGGCGCTGGGGTGGCTCGATTGGGTGTCAACGTCAGGGTCAGGGGTGCAGTTAAAATCCCCACATAGAAACAACGTACCACTAGATATTTTTTTCACTCTACCATAAGCTTTCCGAAGATAAGAAATTGGGTTTTCATTAGGGAGATATAGGTTAGCAATGGTAATTGGAAATTCGTTCAACGTGCCCACAAGAATCACTAGGCGGCCCAACGGATCAACATACTGAGCCGAACATACAAAGGTCCAGTCTTTGTGGAATAAAATCGAGACACCTTTAGACTTCGTCTGAGCAGTGGAGTGATACGCCTCAGTATACATGCGCGATTTCAAAGATGGCGGACGTCTCGTACAAAAATGAGTCTCTTGCAAACATACAATGGCTGGTTGAGACTTGTGCAGATCACGAAATAAAGCATGGCGTTTGTACGGAGTATATAAGCCTCGAACATTTAAGGAATAAATTTGGAATTGAGGTTTACTCATCATTATTTGCCCCCAACCCCCTGGTACTCACAGCGGTCCTGACATACAGTTTCCGTGGGAAGATGGGATTACTTCCCTGCATACAATAATGCCCAGAATGATATATTACAGTGCATACCAATAAGACAAACAGTAAGTACAAGACAAACCTAAGACGGACCAGAAAAAGAAAATAAAAATAAAAATAAAAACAGAAAAAACCTAACAAACCAAAGAAAAAAGGGAGAACTGCATTCCGTAAATGCAGTTGAGTGGGGTCAATCAACACAGCTGAATTGTATAATTGGAAAAGCAACACGTTCAAGAAAAAAACCCCAACGGGGGAAAAACACAGTCCCAACTTCATCCGTGAAGGTGACTGCGCCAGTATACAGGCCAGTAAAAAGCCTAGGGGCTAGTCAGTCGCAGGAACAGAACCCCAGAAAGCGCCACCCAAGGGCCGAATCACAAAGGGGGATGAGTCCCGAAACCACGATAGAGCACCTGGTGTAATAAAAGAAGACGCCCACAGGCAAAAAATGCCGAACCATATCATCTCACTTAGGCCGAACCCGATGCCACTCCGGAGAAACTTTCAGCGGCGAAGATGATTCCTCACGGGGGGGAGTAAACTCAGCCACCACCTTCCATTCTGTCAGCAGACGCATGCCAGTGGTGGGCTCCGGAATGACGTGCAGAACTCCCTCCCGCCATAGCAAGATCTTTGTGGGAAATCCCCAGCGATACGCCATGTTGTGGTCACGCAAAATTTTGGTGAAGGACGAAAATTCCCGTCTTTTAGACATAGTAGCCGTTGATAGGTCTGCATAGAAAGAAACTTCGGCGTACGGGGACGGTAGAGGCATAGATTTCCGTGACGCTCTCATTAACGCCTCTTTAACATGAAAAAAATGCACCCGGACCAAAACATCTCTAGAGGCGGATGGCGGCAGGTTTTTAGCACGCGGCAACCTGTGCGCTCGATCCATCAGGAAATCCTGCAATGAGTATGTAGGTGCCAGGATCTGGAAAAGTTCTATGATGTAAGGCTGGAGATCAACAGAGCCCACTGCCTCCGGAATGCCCCGGATCCGTATATTATTACGCCTGGAGCGGTCTTCCATATCGGCCAGTTTCGTTGCCATGGTGTCATGCGCTGTTTGCAAAGCAATGTGACGGTCCACCAGGTCATTATGGGCTAAGCATAAGTCGTCTGTTTTAGATTCTAAAGAGTCAGTCCTCTCACCCAGATCTTGTACATCGCGCCTCAGCTCCTGCAGCGCCTCTTTAAGATCCGCTTGAATGGTAGATCGAAGTTCTTGCAGCATGGCATGAAGTCTGCTTTCCGATGGAGGTGATATGTCAGACATGCCAGGTGGCCCTGCAGCTGCTGCCTCCAGCGTGGGGGGTGAAACAGAGGAGGGAGATCCGCCATCTTGGGCCTCCCGGGCCCGATCTTTCCTAGCTGATTTGAGCGGCTCTAGCGCCCGCTGCGCCTTAGGTGGCACCATCTGGGTGCTAGGGAGTATCACCCACCTGTGGGTGAAGTTTTCAGCCCCGGGGATGCAATAATAAAGCCGCAGGAATTGGAAACTCAGCGCCGGTCACAGGAGCTCTTCCTACATGCGACCGCGCGCTGCAACGTCCGGCCACGCCCCGCTCTCTGCCTTCTGAGGGTGAGTGTGGAGTGTAGCGTAGTTTGTAATAAAGACACCAGGCGCGGCTGTATGCTTTAAAACAGGATCCTCTCTCTCTCAGCTCTGAGAGTTCTCTCTTTTTAATGAACAAAACACCACCATTTATGCTAAAGTCCAACAGTCATAATTTACATACCCATACTAATTACTAGTCATAATTTGCATACCCATACTAATTACTAGTCATAATTTGCATACCCATACCCATACTAATTACATTATGTTTATTTACAATAAACATTCTTTACATTCTCTAGCCTTCAGCTCACACAACATTTGTATATCCATTGTTCTAACACATCAGATTAAACACACACTATCAGAGATCCCTTGAATTAAACATGCAGCTAGATAATGGGAAAAGCCCTGGTGCATAAATTACACAGCAGTAAAGCTTGTTTACTGTATACACAAAAACACATTTACCTACAGGAATATAAGTATTTTTTAAAACCAAAGCTATGCCATTTTACACTAAACTAAATTAAACTAAAACCAAACGATGTAAAATATATTTAAAACCACACGATATAAATGAACATAAAGTCTCTTGGGGTTTGAAGCATGGAGCGTTACATCAGCTCCATGACAGTCGTCTGTGATAATGGCAGCAACCTTCTCTCCGCCCTACGCCTGGGTAAGTTGATGCATGTACCATGCCTAGCACACATCCTAAATCCGGTGGTACAGCGTTTCCTAACCAGGTACCCAGGGCTGGCAGAGCTTCTCAGCCAGACCAGAAAAGTCTGCAGCCACTTCAGACGGTCATTCCTAGCAAGTGTTTGCCTGGCAGAAATTCAAAGAGAATTCCACTTCCCACAAACCGTCTGATCTGTGACATGCCCACCAGGTGGAACTCGACATTAGCAATGCTGCAGTGTCTGCACAAGCAGCAGAGGGCCATCAATGAGTACCTGTGTGATTATGGCACAAGGACAGGTTCAGGTCAACAGGCTGGGGCCGGTTGACTGATGCCTTTTTAAATTTTTTAAGTCCACGACACCCAGGGATGTCAAATGTAGGCACCCATTGCCAGCGTCTTCACCATATGGTGCAGGACTACCTAGGGGCAAGGGCAGACCTGGATACCTTTACAGCAGATGATCCACTGGCTTACTGGGTGTTGAGATTGGATCACTGGCCAGAATTTAGCCAATATGCTATGCAGCTACTAGGTTGTCCTTCATCCAGCGTGCTTTCTGAAAGGACGTTCAGTGCCGCTGGAGGTTTTGTCACAGACAAAAGAGTGCGTCTGTCCACCAACACTGTAGACCGGCTGACATTTATAAGAATGAATCAGTCCTGGATCAGCAGCTATCAATCCCTTGATGCTGACGTAATAGATCGGGGATCTATTCTGCATTCCCAAAACCTCCACCAATGCACTCTTCCAAAATACCACAAAGGGGTTACGGTGTGAAGACACTTGCTGCCACCAAAGGCACAATATTTGGGTGCACTGCCACTGACGCCTATACCAGATTCATATCATTTTAATATTGGACCGCAGGGTCCAACCCTGCACTCTTCCACAAATACCACAGAGGGGTTACGGTGTGAAGGCACTTGCCGCCACCAAAGGCACAATATTTGGGTGCACTGCCACTGACGCCTATACCAGATTCATATCATTTTAATATTGGACCTCAGGGTCCACCGCTGCAATCTTCCACAATACCACAGAGAGGTTATGGTGTGAAGGCACTTGCTGCCACCAAAGGAACAATATTTGGGTGCACTGACGCCTGTACCAGATTCATATAATTTTAATATTGGACCGCTGCTTTAATCATCTTGTCTGCCTCATGGACATGCAAGGGTTAAGCAAAGGTTTCCTCTCCTGTGCTGGCTGGTTGTGCTGCAAGTGAATATTCTGGAGCTCTATCACTGTCAGATTTTCAGGTAGGGGTCGGGAAGGATTAGGCATACAAACCTTTTCTGTAGCTTTGCAATGTTGCGCTCTTCATTGCTGGTCTCCTTCACTCAATGAAATATCACAAAAAGGACTGAAACTAAAATGTAGTGCATTTTATTTTAGTTTCTTTTGTTTTTTGTACTGAGCAGTTTCGTATCTCTTGAGTCATACGAAAACGAAATTATCCCAAAATTCGGACTAAATCGCTTTAGTACTAAAACGAATGCACATGTCTAGACCGCAGGGACCAACCCTGCACTCTTCCACAATACCAAAGAGGGGTTATGGTGTGACGGCACTGTTGCCGACACTAAAGGCCTAATTTTAAAGCACCTATTGTTACTTTTATCCAAAGCCTGCATAAGTTTCACCATAATTTAACCAAAAAAAATCACTAAACTTCTTCTGTGTGTCCTAAAACGTCTCCTCTTTTCATACAGGCTGCCGCCCCAAGCAGTTGTTTATGAATAGATTAAAGGAAAACCATTTACTGTCATTTGAAATGTCATTTTTTTCTTTTTAAATGTTTCTATAGATCCTACAAATCCGCCACTTCACGGGCAGGTCATGGGGACCTCCTAGGCACGATATTTGAAGGAATTTTTCGTGTTTATTCTTAACCTTTATTTCGTGGAAAACTCACTGTTCCTTTAAAAATGTTTTTTTAAAACTTTTTGTCCTTGTTTCCTGTCCCCCAGGGCACTACCCAGACCCCCATACACCTTTTATGGCAAATATTTTGCATATATGCTCTCTTGGAGGGCACTCTAAAATTCAAACGTTCGAGTCCCATTGACTTGCATTGAGTTCGAATCATGTTCGAACTCGAACTTTTGAAATTGTTCGAGTTTGAATGCGAACCGAACACGGGGGTGTTCGGCTAATCACTAGCCTCTAACCTTAATTTCTAACCCTGATTTTCAGTGGTTTGTTTGACAGGTTTAATCAGGCGAATCCTATAGGTTTCAAATGCAAAAAAAAAAATCAATTTTTTCATAAATATTTATTCAACCGTTAATTCTTTTCACTTGCAGCAAAAATTATCTTAATTTTTTTTTAGGCATTTTTCAGGATTGTTTGTTGAAATTTTTGGATTCCTAAATTTATTTTAAAGCAACTAGCCTTTTTGTTTGCTGAACGCAGCATTTTTTTTTTCTTTCCTTCAGTCTGGCTGTGTTCGGCAGGGGTTGTCTATGAAACCTATTCAGCACCAAGGACAGCAACACAGCGGGGCTCTAGAGAATATGAACCAGTACTACAATGAAAATACCAGCCAGTATACAATACAGGGACGTGTCGTCAGGAGCAGCAAGTGAGACAGGGCCTCACCTGCTATTAAGTGGGCTCACCTGCCATAACTGTCACTAGTGAATAAGTGAAATCAATGAATAAAATATTCTAAAAAAACTTAAACTCACCTGCTCCACCCTCCCTTGAGGTCCGTCTCTGCAGCTCCATGCATTTCTTTTTGTTCAGTTATAATCTTTGTTCATACTCACAGCAGCCAGCGGCAGCCTGCCCTGAGCCTACGCAATTTGTGTAGCTGAACGCTACGCTAATCGCATAAGCTCAAGCTGCCACAGATCATTGAGAAGTCTGCAGCGCGTGTCTGGTGCTGCCTACTGCCTGAATCTACACTCTTCAGTGCCTCAGAGAGGCACTGAGAGCAATGGAATAGCTTGGACCATGGAAAAACACCATCCATTCAAAACAATCCATTCAAAAAATGCCTCCATGGGAGGCTGGCCTCCCAGGTATTAATTGATGCAAGACAGTCATGTGACTATCCACGTCAGTCATGGGGGCGGGCTGTGAGCACGTGTGCTACTGTTCTTGGGCCTCGGGGTGTGGCCATTTCATCTCTGTTTCACATTCCGAAATACCGGCCATCCGAACTAACGAATGGGTCCGAAATATGAGTCTCAGTAACATAATGAATGAACAAAAAAAAAAAGAACGAAGTGATCCGAAATAAAACAATTTTTTTTGCTGTGCACACAGGGACCACATCAGCTTTTCTCCAATCCTGTGGCATAATTACTGAAAGAAAAGAATCTTGAAAGATTAAAATCAGAGGTTAACATACTGCAACACATAGCTCCCTCCAGGGCCAGCCCAAGTCACTGTGCTGCCTGGAGTGAAAGATGAAATGCTGCCCCCCCCCAAAAAAAAACTTGTGACATGTATGAGCGTATCAGAGTTCCACAGCAATAAAACTCACAGTAATGTGTGGTGTGTATGAGCGTATCCCAGAGCTTCACAGCAATAAAACTCACTGTAACGTGCCATGTGTATGAGTATCACAGAGCTCTAGATATCCCGGCCCACTGTCACTCATACCTACATACAGTCATACACACACACACCTACATACAGACACACACATCCACACACACATCGACACACACACACAGTCACACACATTTACACACATCCACAGTCACACAGACATACACATCCACACACACCCACACAGTCACACAGACATACACATCCACACACACCCACACAGTCACACACATTCAGTCACACAGAGAGTCACACATCCACACATACATATAGTTACACATAAACTTACCCACACAGTGGAGGTGTTGTTGGACACTGTTGGGCCTGGTTGTGCTCCAGCACACTCGAGGACCTGGTCGAGGCCTTGCCCCGGGGCCTGGTACTGGGATATTGCTCTGGGGCCTGGTACTGGGGCATTGCTCTGGGGCTGGCTTCAGACCCCTGCTGGAGGGCTCCGGGGGCCTTGTACTGGGGTATGGCTCCAGGGGCCTGGTACCTGGGCATGGCTCCAGGGGCCTGGTACTAGGATATTGCTCCGGGGGCCTGGTACTAGGATATTGCTCTGGGGCCTGGTACTGGGACATTGCTCCGGGGCCTGGTACTGGGGTATTGCTCCAGGGCTGGCTCCAGACCCCCGCTGGAGGGCTTCAAAAGTGTCAGTCCTGGACCGCTGAAAGCGGCAGGCTCTGTCACAGTGAAGGGCACAGGCGTCGGCCCTCATGTATGAAGAGGGCGGGTGCCGCTCCAAATGTGTGAAAGGGGCGGGCGCCGCTCCACATGTGTGAGGAGGGCAGGCCTCGGCCTGCCGAGAGGGGTGGACCCAGCCTGGTTTCACAGGAGAGGAGGGTCGTGCCATGTCCAGGACGGGTGCTTCTTGCCGCGGCCCTTGAGAGCGGCATTTTGCCGTCCCTGACAAAGGCCCGCCTGGAGCCGCTGATCCACCCTGCTCCATGGACGGGCCGGCCCTGGCTCCCTCAGTACTCAAGGGTGAATGCCATCTGGCACTAGGACTTTGTTCACATTCACTTTGTTTAGTTGCTGCAACTTTTTCTTGAGTCAACCAATCACATTTTATTTGTAAGATTTTGTCAATGATTTGCATGTCTCCTGTTATTGGTTTCTCTTTGATAAATACTGAAGAAAAATAATCATTCAAAATGTCTGCCTTACTGTATCTTGATCTTCAGTTAATAACACCCCTGACTCAGATTTCAATTTCTTACTAAAGCCTTGACTTTTGCCTTCACTAAAAACATTAATTTTGTTTTTCAGCATGTGGTAACAAGGTTGATCCGGTGTATGAAGCCCTTCGGTTTGGGACCTCCCTCGCACAGAAAGAGAAAAAGAACAGTGGTTCTGACTCACCCAATGGGAACTCTGTAATAATTTATTTTTACTAAAAGTTGCTTGTATGGATAATTACATAATTCTGTTATAACTATTACAAAAGGTTTATCTAGTTAGTAAAATGCAAATGTTTGTAATATAATCAATATATTTAAAGTTATATTTGAACTTGGTTGCAAGGAACAGCATTGAGGTTTCCTCGGCCCACACAAATCTCACTCAGCAACTCTGTGTGCTGACATCATCCTGTATATCGAAAGGCTTGCGGTAGTGAACGATCAGGGAGACAGTGGCACACACAGCACCAATCCATTGTTCTGTGCAATCATCATGTGAGATTTGCAATTTGTGTCACCTAATTACAAAAATTATGTAAGCTGTATAACTATATATATCAAATTCAAAAAACTGGCGCTACTGGGACTTTTCAGCAAACAAAACCATTTATTACAATTGCTACAATTTGTCAACGTTTCAGAAATCACACTATATACTGTATAATGTAGATTGGATAAACCATGTTAGTCCAGGTCCTAAAATCATCAGAATATAGCAGTACGCAGTGATACCCTCTTTATTGGACTAACATTACATTTAAAAGACAAGCTTTCGAGAGGGTATCTCCCTTCTTCAGGCCTGGAAACTATTAGGGCTGAAACAAGTAATCGATTAAATCGCCAACTAATAAATAATGAAAATAGTTGACAACTATTTTCATTATCAATTAATCGAGAGTCGATTAATCGATTCGTGTACAGCACACATTGTTTAGGGTCAGACTGAGTTAACCGTTATAACCTCAGACTCTGCTTCGGAGCTAATTGCAGAACATGTGCCGACTGCTTTACTCTGTATGATTTCTAGGATGTCAGACATAACCAGTTTTTATTCAGTTTACAATCGGTAGCAGCACTATAGCACAAACCCTGGGATACTGCCACTGGATATGGGTGCTGTACGGCTGGTGTTTTATCCTGACTTGAAGCTTGAGTCCTCTGCCACCATCCCAATTTGCCTGCTATTTCTTCTTTGGTCTGGAGATGCCATTCTCTTCCTTTGGTCCAGTCCCTTCCCACAAACTCTCCCACATTCAGGTCCGGTCTTTTGCCCAAACCCACTTCCTCTCACACACTGGTCAAGTCCCTTGATCAAACTCACTCCCTTCCACCTCCAGACCCACCTCCCCCTCTCAGTTTATCCATGAAATTTTTGTAAAAAGACACTCAACGCACCCTGACCACTTTAGCTTATTGAAGTGGTCAAGCTGCATGGAATGCCCCCTTTTTCATCCAGGTTTCCTGCTGACATCATGTCTATCTGAAAGCTAACAGCAGCGTTTGTTTAGGGAGAAAGCAGACATGGGCTTAAGCTGCGAATGCAGCCACAGCGAAAGACAGAGAAGGTAGGAAAGGAGGAGGAGTGGCCCTGTATGTGAAAAACAACATAAAAACGAACCAAATAAAAGTGAGCGAGGTGAACATAGAGTCAGTTTGGGTTACGCTAACATTTGGCAATCATACAGTAGCTCGTGTAGGTGTGATCTATAGACCCCCTGGACAAGTAGAAGAGATAGATAATCTGCTGTTTGAGGAAATAGCCAAAATGGCAATGAAGGGGGAAGTTATTATCATGGGGGACTTTAATCTTCCTGATATGAACTGGAAAACCAAAATAGCTGGGTGCACCAGGAGTACAAATATTCTAAACTCCCTACTGGGATTATCTCTAACACAAGTAGTTGGGGAGCCGACCCGTAAAGAGGCCACATTGGATTTAATACTCACAAATGGAGGTTTGGTATCAGACGTTGTTGTAGGTGAAAATTTGGGATCTAGGGATCACCAGTCAGTGTGGTTTAATATAAGAACAGGGATGGAGCCGCACCACACAAAAATAAAAGTTTTAGACTTTAAAAAGCAGATTTTTCTAAAATGAGATTTTGTGTGAATGAGTCATTATCAGACTGGAGGAGTTTAAAGGGAGTCCAGGAGAAATGGGATTATTTAAAGGAAGAATTATTGAAGGCCACAGGAAATTGCATTCGGCTTGTTAGCAAAAACAAAAAAGGTAAGAAACCACTGTGGTACTCTGCAGAAGTGGCCAAAATAGTGAAGGACAAAAAGATAGCATTCGATAATTATAAAAAACCTCAGAGTGAAGAAGATAGGCAAACCTATAAAATTAGGCAGAAAGAGGCAAAGCAATTTATAAGAACTTCCAAAGCACACACAGAAGAGAAAATAGCTCAGTCAGTAAAAAGGGGGACAAAACATTTAGATACATAAACGAGAAAAGTAAAACAAGGATTAGTTAGATTAAAAACAAAGGAAGGTATGTAGAAGAGGATAAAAGTCTCGCTGACTGCCTCAATGAAATATTTATGTTCAGTCTTTGCAGAAGAATAGGAAGGAAAGGGACCTCAGTTAGGAGGAAACAATAACGAGACATTTACATATCAGTTTACAGAGGAGGAGGTTCTACAGCAACTGTCTAAAGTAAAGACAAATAAGTCAATGGGGCCTGATGGGATCCACCCAAAATTATTAAAAGACCTCAGTGGTGTAATAGCAAAACCATTGAGATTTATTTAACCAATCCTTGCTAACGGGAGTCGTCCCAGAAGACTGGAAATTAGCAAATGTTGTGCCCATTTACAAGAAGGGTAGTAGGGAGGAATCGGGGAACTATAGGCCAGTTAGTCTTACGTCAGTAGTGGGAAAATTAATGGAAACCATGTTAAAGGAAAGGATTGTTGAACATCTATAAACACATGGATTACAGGACCAGAAACAACATCATGCCAAACTAATCTTATTGATTTTTTTGATTGGGTAACAAAAATAATAGACCCAGGTGGTGCAGTAGACATTGCTTATTTAGATTTCAGTAAGGCTTTTGATACGGTTCCGCACAGAAGGCTTATCAATAAATTGCAATTTATGAGCTTGGATTCCAATATTGTTGAATGGATTAGGCAGTGGCTGAGTGACAGGCAACAGAGGGTTGTGGTAAATGGAGTTTATTCGGCGCAAGGTCTTGTTACCAGTGGGGTACCTCAGGGGTCAGTACTTGGACCCATTCTCTTTAATATTTTTATTAGTGATATTGCAGAAGGTATTAATGGAAAAGTATGTCTTTTTGCTGATGACACAAAGATTTGCAACAGGGTTGACGTTCCTGGAGGGATCAGCCAAATGACAAATGATTTAGGTAAACTAAAAAAATGGTCGGAGCTGTGGCAATTGAGTTTTAATGTGGATAAGTGCAAGATAATGCACCTGGGACGTAAAAACCCAAGGGCTGAATATAGAATATTTGATACAGTCTCAACATCTGAGGAAAAGGATTTAGGGGTTATTATTTCAGAGGATCTAAGGGTAAGTAGTCAATATAATAGAGCAGCAGGAAATGCTAGCAGAATGCTTGGTTGTGTAGGGAGAGGTATTAGCAGTAGGAAAAGCAGTGGCTCGTGCCACTGTACAGAGCACTGGTGAGACCTCACTTGTAGTACTGTGTGCAGTACTGGAGACCGTATCTCCAGAAGGATATAGACATCTTAGAGAGAGTTCAGAGAAGGGCTACTAAAATGGTGTACGGCTTGAAGAAGAAAAGTTACCAGGAAAGGCTTAATGATCTTAACATGTATAGCTTGGAAAAAAGACGAGACAGAGGAGATATGATAGAAACATTTAAATACGTAAAGGGAATCCACAAGGTAGAGGAAGGGAGTATATTTAAAAGGAAACAAAGTAGCAAAACAAGAGGACATAGTCTTAGATTAGAGGGGGAAAGGTTTAACAATAACATCAGGAAGCATTATTTTACTGAGAGGGTGGTGGATACATGGAACAGCCTTCCAGTTGAAGTGGTAGAGGCCAAAACAGTAATTGAATTTAAGCAGGCATGGGATAGGCATAAGGCTATCCTAAACAAAAGATAAATCCAGGTAAAGTATCCATGTAATTGGGCAGACTAGATGGGCCGAAAGGTTCTTATCTGCCGACATTTTTCTATGTTTCTATGTTTCTATATTTCTATGTAACCAGGTGCTTGTGTACGATAAGAATGCAATTTGTGAATGAATGTACGAAGGTTATGTACACTACGCAATTTTCTTTTAAAGGAAAAATGGGGACACAAGGGATGATTACTTAAAAAGAACATTACGTAAAAAAAATTTAAAAAATATTTGATTCATCAAAAAAAATAATCAGCCAACTAATCGATTATGAAGATAATCGTTAGTTGGAGTCCTAGAAGCTATACTGAGCGAAATCATAGAATTGAATATTAAAGGGGACAAGGTTGGGGGGGTAGGATGGGTGTTGTAAATAGTGAGAGTGAACTAGTATGGTCAAAGAGGGCAAACAAACATATGAATGAGAGATCTAAGGCCCTTGAAAAAACAGTGAGAAGATCATAATGTGCATCTGATGATTGTGCATAAAGAGGAAGGGGTCAATAACACAACTTGAATTTGCAACAACCAGGGGAAAAAAATCCCTGGATCTCTAATTAATGGTGAATTTAGATAGAATAGAGATTGACTTATATACGAAACCCACACACTGTAACAGTATGTTACATTTTCAAGTTTTCACCAAGATAGAATGTTACAATCCCTCCCTAGGAGCCAATTTACCAGGGTGGCACGTTATGTGTCAGACCCTGATAGGTTGGGTAACTAGACAAGACGATATGCAGAAAAGATTTATGGAACGAGGATATCCTAGGGGAGGATATCCTAGCGGAGGGAGGGAGAGAGAGAGATTAAGTCTAAATGTACTGATAAAATGCCGTCTTCTAGGATCCCCTTTACTACTATGTTCAGTAGAGCAAGTAAGAGGTTAAATGCAATTATCTGGAAACACTGAGGACTACTACATCAAGGTCTCCCAGAGGTCAGGGAATTACAGGTACCCCCATTGATCTCATAAAAATGGGAATGGGAGTTCACAGCTTCGGGTGATAAGGTTTAGGGAAAAAAAAGTCCTCCACTCTCCTTTCCATAGTCCCCCTACCCCCCCAATCAACTTCTTTCCATAGTCCCCCTACCCCCCAAATCGGCCAGAGGGTTAGGGAGTAAGGGGGAGGGTGATCTGCAATTGTGTCACTAACAGGGTTATCCAAAGAGATTCGAAAAGTCACCGCACGTTCGGTGACTTTTCGTTCTCTTCAATTCGGTTCCTTTTGCCGATTGCATTTCGGTGACCCTGCGGTGTATTCAGCAAACAGCACAGGGTCCCCGAATTGCAGGGAAAAGCTGTCGCAAACCTGACGAAAACTAACCGAATGCACGCTGAAAACAAGCAAAAACATCTGGATTAACCTTCGAAAAAGCCGAACAGGAGCCGAACAGGAGCCGAACATGAGCCGAATCACAGAGAGCCGAAGCAGCTGTGACGTAGGCAGTGAATAAATTAGCAAAACCATTTGTATGAATCTGGGAAAATGAAACGCTGTTTGCAAAGAAACTACTGAGCGAAAATGTCTGAAATTTTCACAGGAGGTCCAGGGAATGATAATAAAGAGGGCTGTTACAAAAAAATAAGTAAACTGAAAAAAAAAAAAAAAAAAAAATCGGACTTTTAAAAAAAAAAAAAATAAGAAAAATGCTTAAAGTATCCTAAAAAATCTATAAATAAAGAGACTTTTTGCTGCAGAATTTTATAATGAACGGTTTATTAGATATTGAATTAAAACGGGAATATTTTTAACATTGAAGCCTATGGGATTCTCCTGAACAAACCTGCCGAATTAAACCACCGAATGGCAGGACATTCCGGGAACCTTTCACTGCTGGTTTGTGTTCTCTGAATAGCCGAAGCAGTGCTTCTCTATGGGGATTTCACTGCCCTCGAACAGGGACCGAACAGGCACCGTATGTGCAGGCAATTCGCCAGGATTTGGCGAATTGCCTGCTCTCTGGATAGCCGAATGGTCAGGAAAGGTAACCGAACACTGATTTTCAGCGTTCGGTTACCTTTCTCAAGCAATTCGGATCTCTTTGGATAACCCTGATAGACACTAAACTAGGTGGAGAGAGGCAGGGTGGAAATGTCAGCTGGTTGTGAAGCCCTGTAGTTTCACAGATTTATGGCTTTTTCATGAACCAGCAGTGAGCAGCACATTAACACTAATCTGCCTGACTCCTGGTAAGGTCCTGCAATGCAGGGGCCCAGGCAGTGTTAAATCTGTGCTGCCTCTGTTCAGCTGCACTGAACTCGGGCATAGGCAGCCCTGGGAAAAGTATAAAGGACAGGGAGGGGGAAACCTTTAAAAAAAATTAAATTAAAAGTTAAATTTTTAAAAATCATACAGGGTAATTCAAAGAGATCCGAATTGCTTGAGAAAGGTAACCGAACGCTGAAAATCAGCATTCGGTTACCTTTCTTGGTCATTCGGCTATCCAGAGAGCAGGCGATTCGCCAAATCCTGGCGAATTGCCTGCACATACGGTGCCTATTCGGTGCCTGTTTGAGGGCAGTGAAATCCCCATATAAAAGCACTGCTTCGGCTATTCAGAAAGCACAAACCAACAGTGAAAGGTTCCCGAAATGCCCTGCCATTCGGTGGTTTCATGCGGCAGATTTATTCAGGCGAATCCCATAGGCTTCAATGTTAAAAATATTCTCATTTTAATTTAATATCTAATAAACCGTTCATTATAAAATTCTGCAGTAAAGAGTCTCTATATTTATACATTTTTTAGGATATTTTAAGCATTTTTCTGGATTTTTTTAAAAATAAATTTTTAACTTTACTTCTTTATCTGTAACAGCCCTTTTTATTATCATTCCTTGAACCTCATATGTAAATTTCAGACATTTTCGTTCAGTAGTTTCTTTGCAAACAGCGTTTCACTTTTCACACATTCAAGTTTACTGTTTTGCCAATTTATTCATTGCCTTCGTCTGCGGTGTCGGCTTTTTCCGGCGGCTTCGCTGCATGTGATCGGCTCCTGCTCGGGTTTTTCCTTGGTTTTCGGTGGGTTAATCCAGATGTTTTTGTGGGTTTTCGGCGTGCATTCGCCGGGTTCTGCGGTTAGTTTTCGTCGGGTTTGCGGCAGCCTTTCCCTGCAATTCGGGGACCCTTTGGTGCTTGCTGAATACACCGCAGGGTCACCGAAATGGGATCGGCAAAACGAACCGAATTGAAGAGAACAAAAAGCCACCGAGCTTGCGGTGACTTTTTCGATTCTTTTTGAATAACCCTGATAGTATAAAGCACAGCACCCCAAACAAATCACTCCAAATGTCATACATCCCCCTAAAAAGCATGCAGCCTCCCCCAAAACAAAACCCATAACAATATTTCCCGCCCTATACCTGCTCAGCAACTCCCGTCAAACAAAACCAACAGTCTCAGACACATAAACTCCCATCACACAAAATCAGCTACTTCAAATATACACACACAAATTCCCATCACACAAAACCGGCCACTTCAATCATACACACAAAGTCCCATCACACAAAACCAACCACCTCAGAGGCACACTCCAAGTACTGTAATCTCTCTCCTGTTATGAAGCGTTATTTGCAAAATCACTTAAAAATATAATTATTTATAAAGAATCTACTCTATGCAGCACAGAGGATGGCACAATCCACTAACAGCTTTTCACTTGAATAAGGACGTTGATGCATTGAGTACAGCTGACAATGCGTGTGTCACTGAATATTGACCCAGATGCGCAAGTGCCATTAGAGGGGCCTCAGTCATCTTTCATACACATTGGGCCCTATTACATTCTTCGCGCAAAAAAGTGCGCGTGCGCAAAAACACATTAACGGGAGGGGCAATACCCTTTGCGCAGAACGTCGTATTACAACGTTCGCGCAAAAAATGTGCGTTAACGTTTAATGCGGATGGACCTGCGTGAGCGTGATGAACTGTGCTCGTCCTATACTTAACATTTTTTTTTTTTTGTGAAAGGATTTTACCAGGAAGGATACATTGAGATTTCTCTCGTCTTCAAGTATGTCCTGGGTGGCGAGTATGTACCGTTAGGTGTCTTGCCAAGGACACTTACTGGAGAGATTGCTCGCTGGGATCGAACCCATGACTCCACAGGCTCTCTCCATGCAGAGCGGTGACATTACCTCTACTCCACCCAGGCGGTACATTGTGAATGCATATGCGTTTGTGCGCTAGTGCGCGCATGGTATTATAATCTTCGTGCAAAATTCGACGCAGAACGTTTGCGCGCATCATTTTAACATGTTTGAAAAGCTGGTGGTAACGGCAAATTGTAACAACTTAACCATACCAAACTGCGGATTCACAACGGAGAACGTCGATGTGCACAAAAGTGCGCTGTGTCTGCATTCATAGAAGCTGGTCTGATTAATGACAAGTCCAAAAAAAGTGCGCACCAGAGAACGTCAATGCGCACAAAAGTGCGCTGCATGCACATATCCGGCCTACCTCATACCCGCCAATCCAATACCCAATTTCCTGTTCTGCCTGGAGTGAATGTGGAGCTGCTGCGAAGTGTTACACACCAGCATCATGGATGTCCCCACCCTGATTGCCACAGTACGCCAGCACCCAGCTCTGTGGGACACGGCCAGTGTCGTTCATAAGGACAAGGTTGAGAAGGCAAGGGCATGGACCGCTGTCACCAAGGTGCTGTACACAGCGTATGACACCTGGTCTAAGGAGGATCAGGACTTGCGTGGTGAGTATACGATTATTTTATTCATAATCAAATGCATAATAAATGTAAAATTAATGGATATGGCAAACAAAATGATTGTCGTCACATGTCATAATGCACCTCAGCTGCCAGGGCACCTGACCTGCTTTGCTTGTAAAATCATTAGCTAGAGCATCACGCAACATGTTGCTGTGTTTTATAGGCATTAGGGGTAATTCCAAGAGAATGGAAAAGTCACCGCACATTTGTTGACTTTTTATTCTCTTCAATACAGCGACCCTGCGGTGTATTCAGCAAGCACCACAGGGCCGTCGTAATGCAGGGCTAAGCAGCTGCAAACCCCACAAACACCCCCCGCAAAACACAGCGAATGCACCCCGAAACCCTGCAAAAACATCTGGATTAACCCCGCCGAACACCCCGGAAAAACACGAGCAGCTGCCAATCGCAGCGCAGAGCAGCCGCCGGGAAAACCCAACACCGCAGACGAATGGAGTGAAAAAAAAAGAAAATTAAAAAACGCTTGAATGTTTGAAAAGTGAAACGCTGTTTGTAAAGAAACTACTGAGCGAAAATGTCCGAAATTTACGTAAAAAATCCAAATAATGATAATAAAAAGGGCTGTTAAAGAAAAAAGAACTATTAAAAAAAAAGGAAAATAAATGTTGACAAAAATATCGCGAAAAATGACTAAAAGATAATAAAAAATCTATAAATAAAGAGACTTTTTACTGCAGAATATTTTAATCAATGTTTTATTAGATATTGAATTCAAACGGTAATACAGTCAGGTCCAGAAATATTGGGACATCGACACAATTCTAACATCTTTGGCTCTATACACCAACACAATAGAGTTGGAATGAAACAAACACAATGTGCTTTAACTGCAGACTGTCAGGTTTAATTTGAGGGTATGTACATCCAACTCAGGTGAACGGTGTAGGACTTACAGCAGTTTGCAGATGTGCCTCCCACTTGTTAAGGGACCAAAGGTAATGGGACAGAATAATAATAATAAATCAAACTTTCCCTTCTTAATACTTGGTTGCAAATCCTTTGCAGTCAATCACAGCCTGAAGTCTGGAACGCATAGACATCACCAGACGCTGGGTTTCATCCCTGGTGATGCTCTGCCAGGCCTCTACTGCAACTGTCTTCAGTTCCTGCTTCTTCTTGGGGCATTTTCCCTTCAGTTTTGTCTTCAGCAAGTGAAATGCATGCTCAATGGGATTCAGGTCAGGTGATTGACCTGGCCATTGCATACCATTCCACTTCTGTCCCTTCAAAACCTCTTTGGTTGCTTTTGCAGTATGCTTTGGGTCATTGTCCATATGCACTGTGAAGCGCCGTCCATTGAGTTCTGCAGCATTTGGCTGAATGTGAGTAGATAATATTGCCTGAAACACTTCAGAATTCATCCTGCTGCTTTTGTCAGCAGTCACATCATCAATAAATACAAGAGAACCAGTTCCATTGGCAGCCATACATGCCCATGCCATGACACTACCACCACCATGCTTCACTGATGAGGTGGTATGCTTAGGATCATGAGCAGTTCCTTTCCTTCTTCATACTCTTCTCTTCCCATTACTCTGGTACAAGTTGATCTTGGTCTCATCTGTCCATAGGATCTTTTTCCAGAACTGTGAAGGCTTTGTTAGGTCTTGTTTGGCAAACTCTAATCTGGCACATCTGCAAACTGCTGTAAATCCTACACCATTCACTTGAGTTGGATTTACATACCCTCAAATTAAAGTTTACAGTCTGCAGTTAAAGCACATTATGTTTGTTTCATTCCAACTCCATTGTGGTGGTGTATAGAGACAAAGATGTTAGAATTGTGTCGATGTCCCATTATTTCTGGACCTGACTGTATTTTCAACATTGCAGTCTATGGGATTCGCCTGAATAAACCTGTCAGGTGTGGCAGGGCACTTTGGCTACTTGTCACTGCTGTTTTCTGCTCTCTGAATAGACAACGCATTTCTTCTCTGTGGGTGGTTTCACTGCCCTGGAACAGGAACCTTATGTGCAGGCAATTCGTCACAATTAGACGAACTGTCTGCTCTCTGAATAGCCGAATGGCCAGGAAAGGTAACCAAACGCTGAATTTCAGCGTTCGGTTACCTTTCCCCAACAATTAGGATCTCTTTGAATTACCCTGGTAATCTCATTCCACAGTGTTGAGTTCATGAACAATGTGGAGTCAGAGTCCTTTCCATAGGATCCCACAGCCACATACTTAAAATTATAGTTGGCATCTGCCACCCCCAGTAGGCCTATAGAAAAGAAATATTTGTCATTTTGGTACAGTGACTCACTTTGCAGTGGCTTTACTATACGGATGTGTTTGCCATCCACTGCTTCCAGGCAGTTGGTGAAGCTAGCCCTATCCCGAAATCCTGCCGAAATTTGTGCACATGCCTGTGTTATGGGTGCTGTTAAACATTGCTCCTTCATTGTGTCCCATATTGTCTGCCACACTTTGTGTACAATCTCGCCAGCTGTAGATCGACCAATGCTGAAATTGGAATGCAGATCCTGCAAACTTCATCCACTAGCAAGACACCTAGAAAATACTATCAGGGTTATCCAAAGAGATCCGAATTGCTTGAGAAAGGTAACCGAACGCTGAAAATCAGCGTTCGGTTACCTTTCCTGGCCATTCGGCTATCCAGAGAGCAGGCAATTCGCCAAATCCTGGCGAGTTGCCTGCACATACGGTGCCTGTTCGGTGCCTATTCGAGGGCAGTGAAATCCACATGAAAAAGCACTGCTTCGGCTATTCAGAGAACACAAACCAGCAGTGAAAGATCCCCCTAATGCCCTGCCATTCGGTGGTTTAATTCGGCAAGTTTATTCAGGAGAATCCCATAGGCTTCAATGTTAAAAATATTCCCGTTTTAATTCAATATCTAATAAACCGTTCATTATAAAATTCTGCAGCAAAAGTCTCTTTATTTATAGATTTTTTAGGATACTTTAAGCATTTTTTTTTTTTTTAAAGTCTGATTGTTTTTTTTTAAAGTTTACTTATTTTTTCTGTAACAGCCCTTTTTATTATCATTCCCTGGACCTCCTGTGTTAATTTCAGACATTTTCGCTCAGTAGTTTCTTTGCAAACAGCGTTTCATTTTCACAGATTCATACAAACGGTTTTGCTAATTTATTCACTGCCTCATCTGCGTCTTGGCTGCTTCGGCTGTGTGCGATCGGCTCCTGCACAGGCTTTTTCCGTGGTTTTCGCAGGTTAATCCAGATGTTTTTGGGGGTTTTCGGCGTGCATTCGGTGAGTTTTGCGGTTAGTTTTCGTCAGGTTTGCGGCAGTCTTTCCCTGCAATTCGGGGACCCTGTGGTGCTTGCTGAATACACCGCAGGGTCACCGAAATGGGTTCGGCAAAAGGAACCGAATTGAAGAGAACGAAAAGTCACTGAACGTGCGGTGACTTTTCGAATCTCTTTGGATAACCCTGTAAATAGAAGTGTGTTATGTCATTCTTCATTTATAATGTTTTTCAGAAAAATAAGTAATGGGCAAGTGGCGCAAAGTGAGGGACAACCTCCACCGGTCCGTGAAGAGGCAGGAAGCAGGGGCACAGGCTGGTCCAGGGGCAAAGAAGACCCGTGGGTACAGATACGCGGAGGAGTTGGGGTTTCTAAGTAGGGATGAGCTGTTCGGTTTGATCTGTTCGGTGTTCGTTTCGAACATCGCCCGTTTGGCTGTTCGTCGAACTCCGAACATTTCCACGTGTTTGCCGCATGTTCGCCCACAATGGACCACAATGCACTTTTCCACTGGCCTGAAGCTTGTAATTGGCTACAGCCTTGCACCTGACCACAGGTCAGGTGCAAGACAGGTGCAAGACTATGCCAATCACGGCTCAAGAGTCCTGATTGGGCAAATTTTGCCCAATCATGGGCTCACAGAGCTGAGTCCTGCAGCACACTATATAAGGCGTCCCTCACAGCCCCAGCACGTATTTTTTTAGAGGAGATTGTTCTGTTTGTGTGTCTTCTCAGTGCCAGCAGCTATTGGGGGGGTCTCACTTCTAGCAGATATCTGGGAATTGTTGTAATCTGTGTCTTGTCAGTACCAGCAGCTATTGGGGGTCTCACTTCTAGCAGAAATCTGGGAATTGTTGTAATCTGGGTCTTCTCAGTGCCAGCAGCTATTGGGGGGTCTCACTTCTAGCAGAAATCTGTGTCTTGTCACTGTTGCCAGCTATCAGGGGTCCTATCAGGGGGTCTCACAGACTTGTAGCAGATTTCTGCGAATTTTAATCTGTGTCTTGTCACTGCTACCCATCAGGGGATCTCACAGACTTGTAGCAGATATCTGGTAATTGTAATCTGTGTCTTGTCACTGTTGCCAGCTATCAGGGGGTCCTATCATGGGGTCTCACAGATTTATAGCAGATTTCTGCGGATTTTAATCTGTGTCTGGTCACTGCCACCCATCAGGGGGTCTCACTGATTTATAGGTGGAGTCCACCCCTGCACTCTTCCACAATACCTCAGAAGGGTTATGGTGTGAAGGCACTAGCTGGCACCAAAGGCCCAATATTTGGGTGCACTGACACGTGTACCAGATTCCAATTATTTTAATATTTGAATGCAGAGTCCACCCCTGCACTCTTCCACAATACCTCAGAGGGGTTACGGTGTGAAGGCACTAGCTGGCACCAAAGGTCCAATTTTAATGCACCTGTTGTTACTTTCTTCCCAAGCCTGCATAAGTTTCACCATAATTTAGCAACAAAATCACTAAACTTGTTCTGTGTGTCCTAAAACGTCTCCTCTTTTCATACAGGCTGCCGCGCTAAGCAGTTGTTTATGAATAGATTAAAGGAAAACCATTTACTGTCATTTGAAATGTAATTTTTTTCTTTTTAAATGTTTCTATAGATCCTACAAATCCGCCACTTCACGGGCAGGTTATGGGGACCTCCTAGGCATGATATTTGAAGGAATTTTTCATTTTTATTCTTAACCTTTATTTCATGGAAAACTCGCTGTTCCTTTAAAAACGTTTTTTCTTTACTTTTTTTGCTTGTTTCCTGTCCCCCAGGACACTACCTGGACCCCCATACACCTTTTATGGCAATTATCTTGCATATATGCCCTCTTGGAGGCACTCTAAAAATTGAACATTCGCGTCCCATTGACTTGCATTGAGTTCGGATCGTGTTCGAGACCGAATTCGAACTTTTGAAATTTTTTGAGTGCGAAATCGAACTGAACACGGGGGCATTCGGCTCATCCCTATTTCTAAGGAGCCCTGTAACCAGCAGAGAGCACCAGCGCTGCTGCTGCTGTGGATGTTGGAGAGGGTGGGTCTGAGGCTGCGGAGGAGAGCGAGGACGACACAGCCAGGCAGGTTGCAGGACCAAAGCGGTCAGCAGCCACACAGTGCAACCTGGGCATGGGGCCACAGACACCACCACCACCACCTTCTATGCCCATGAGCCACGACATGGCCTTCACCTATTTTTTGCAGCCCATGCTGGACTGTCTGACCGAGGACCAGAGGATCCAGTTCAGGTGGTACTGCCTCTTCAAGTTGCAAGCCCTCCTGCGCCAGCCTGCACAACAGCCTCCACAACAGCCCATGGCCCCAGTTGATGTGCCAGACACCCACCATGCACATGATCCCCATGACGAGGATTAGTAAAAAAGGAAGCAAAAACCCCAGTTGGAAGCGCTCGCCAATATGCAACATACTGGGAAAAATTCCTTCTTGCCCCAGATGGCGTCAGATTCTCCTTGGATCAAGAAGCTTTTACCCACATATTACATATTAGAACCCTTAATATTCTGTGTCTGCAGGAAGTCATCCAGTTGCTGTTTAAAAGCCTGTACAGTCTCTGACCCAACCACCTCAACAGGCAGAGAATTCTACAGCTTTATTGTTGTCATCGTAAAATATCCCCTTATATGCTTTAGGCTGAATTTCCTTTCGTCCAGTCGGTTTTTACTTGATGTTGTTATTTCACTGTTTGTTATTGTTATAGTGCAGTTTTATGCACTGTTCCACGTGTCTGTGGATTTAAAACTTTATTTTTCCTTACACTGTTGTTGGTGTCATTAATTATTAAGTACGTGTGCTGGAATGTGATACCTGAGGGTGTGTGGGTATGCATGTGCAAATGGGCTTGTGGGCAGATCACTGCGGACCGCGACAGTAGGGACTCTGCACACAAAGCACATATCTGCTGACTGGCAGCGAGGTCGACAATGCTGGCGTTTGAGAGTACTTACCGCATCGTGATGACCAGCATCAACTTGGGTGGTAAGTCGACCCTGCTATCACATGTTGGCGACCCTGCCGTGTATTCAGCAAGCACCACAGGGCTGTCGTCGTGCAGGGAAAAGTTGCCGCAAATCCGACGCACACTCAGCAAAACCCCGCCAAAACATCTGGATTAACCCCGCCAAAGACGCCGGAGAAAACCAAGCAGCCGCCAAACACAGCGCAGAGAAAACACCTTAAAAAGCAGACACCGCAGAGGAATGGAGTGGAAAGAAAAATGATGCTTGAATGTCGGGAATTTATTAAGATGTGCACCGCTAAGAAGTTTAGTTTGGTTTTTTTCTGGTTTAATTTTTTTCGCTTCAAGTCATTTCGGTGATTAGGGTCATTTTTGATGTTTGGATCATTTCGGTGATCCAGATCATTCGGGTGATTCTGTTCAGTTTGTTTTGATATAGAATTCCGAATTGATATCAAAAACATTTCAAAAGTTTAGAAAATCCTACAAAAAAATACCAACAAACGAGACTCTTACTGCAGAATATTATAAGCAAGTTAATTATATGTTGAATGAAAAGGGGAATATTTTGAACATTGAAGTCTATGGGGTACAACATTTCCCACACCTTTGACATTGAAACAATTCCCACACCTTGTTACTAAAACATTTCCCACTGATTTGACACTGTAGAGGTACTGCCTGGAAGTGTGCGGATTGATATGCTGCATATGCTGCAACCTATGGGTTAAAAAGCCTTGTTTCTTTACAAAAGCTTAGGACACCTAAAACTTCACCCAAAAACGTGCTTCAAATATGTAGCATGAATACGTTTGTCAATGGGACACCAAAGACAGCATGATGTAAGGATCATTATGACATATATAGATACCACTGGGCATAGACACCAGTCACAAGCCTAAAATATGATGACAGTCGCCTGTGAGCGGATGGATTGAACGCATCACGTTGACATCAAGGAACCCTTTTGTCATTCCAGGTTGTGACACAAGTCAAGTAGTATCATCACTTTGAAGATATTATTATGTTACAATCCCTAATGAAACATTAGTGGACATTTAGAAAATATGATTAATGCACAATAATTTCTGACATTGCAAGAAATGTCCTGTGAGATAAATTTATTTTATTAAGAACAAACACCTCTAAGCATTTTTTCAAAGGTACATTGTCAGTCACCAATATGCATTGCCACAATCGTGTAGACGTGATGCAAGAATTGAGAATTATCAAGTGGGAGCAGCAGACCCCCATCATGTGCATGATTTGTGCCAGTGACATTTGTCATGTACATCTTCTGTGTGTCTCGCACAAATCCGCATGCATGATCCTGGTGCTTTATTTCGAAGGATGTGGTAAATGATAAGAATACATGTGACACTCGGTAAAATCTAGCTTCACAACATAGAGGATACATGCTCACCATACAACATGTATGATGTGTGTATCATGTCATAGCACAATATACAGTACGTCAGAGTGTGATGTGGCATATTGCAGTATAGCACATAATATATAAACTTGTTATCTTAACCATGGTCACATAACCTGTTGTACAGTTGTGACACAATCATTAGCAAACATTGATGAGGACACAGGTGTCAAATAGTGGGAGCTGCAAGGTGAAACTCGGGTGCAACATCCCAAAACTAGGATATGTATTAATAAGTAGGGATGAGCCGAACACCGCCGAGGTTGATTTGCGCTCGAACTCGAACTTTCCAAATGTTCGGATTCGAACTCGACCTCAATACAAATCAATGGGACTGAAAATTTGATTTTTAGAGTGCCCTCCAAGAGGGCATATATGCTAGATATTTGCCATAAAAGGTGTATGGGGGTCCGGGTAGTGCCCTGGGGGACAGGAAACAAGGACAAAAAGTTTGAAAAAAAACGTTTTTAAAGGGACAGTGAGTTTTCCATGAAATAAGGGTTAAAAATAAAAACGAAAAATTCCTTAAAATATCGTGCCTAGGAGGTCCCCATAACCTGCCCTTGAAGTGGCGGATTTCTAGGATGTATAGAAACACTTAAAAACAAAAAAATGATGTTTCAAATTACGGTAAATGCTTTTCCTTTAATCTATCCATAAACAACTGCTTGGGGCGGCAGTCTGTATGAAAAGAGGAGACATTTTCAGACACGCGGGAAAAGTTTAGTGATTTTTTGGCTAAATTATTGTGAAACTTATGCAGGCTTTGGATTTAAGTAACAATAGGTGCTTTAAAATTGGGCCTTTAGCGTCGGCAACAGTGCCGTCACACAGTAACCCCACTGAGGATATGAATCTGATACAGGCGTCAGTGGCAGTGCACCCAAATATTGTGCCTTTGGTGCCAGGCCAGCAAGTGCCATCATACAGTAACCCCTCTGTAGTATTGTGGAAGAATGCAGGGGTGTACCTTGCGGTCCTATATTAAAAAGATATGCATCTGGTAATGGGCGTCAGTGCACCCAGATATTGTGCTTTTGGTGCCAGACCGCCAGGCCAGCAAGTACCATCATACAGTAACCCCTATGTAGTATTGTGGAGGAATGCAGGGGTGGACCTTGCGGTCCTATATTAAAAAGATATGCATCTGGTAAAGGCGTCTGTGCACCCAGATATTGTGCTTTTGGTGCCAGGCCAGCAAGTGCCATCATACAGTAACCCCTCTGCAGTATTGTGGAAGAGTGCAGGGGTGGACCATGCAGTCCTATATTAAAAAGATATGAACCTGGTAAAGGCACCAGTGCACCCAGATATTGTGCCTTTCATGGCAGCAAGTGCCTTCACACCGTAACCCTTTTGATGGCATTCACACCGTAACCCTTTTGTGGTATTGTGGAAGAGTGCAGGGTTGGACCCTGCAGTTCAAAAAATTAAAATGATATAAATCTGGCACAGGCGTCAGTGCAGCCAAATATTGTGCCTTTCATGGCAGCAAGTGCCTTCACACCATAACCCTTTTGTGGTATTGTGGAAGAGTTCAGTGCTGGAGGTTTTGTGAATACAGAAGACATCCCCAATCTATTCCGTTACGTCAGCATCAGGGGATTGATAACTGCTGATCCAGGACTGATTTTTATAAATGTCAGTCGGTCTACAGAGTCGGTGGACAGACGCACTCTTTTGTCTGTGACAAAACCTCCAGCGGCACTGAACGTCCTTTCAGAAAGCACGCTATATGAAGGGCAACCTAGTAGCTGCATAGCATATTGGCTAAGTTCTAGCCAGTGATCCAATCTCAACCCCCAGTAAGCCAGTGGATCATCTGCTGGAAAGTTATCCAGGTCTGCCCTTGCCCCTAGGTAGTCCTGCACCATATGGTGAAGACGCTGGCAATGGGTGCCTACATTTGACGTCCCTGGGCGTCGTGGACTAAAAAAATTTAAAAATGCATCAGTCAAGCGGCCCTGGCCTTCACCACTATTCCTATTCCTCTGATCATCCACAGCCTCAGAAGCACCTGTGTCATCACTTGGTAACCTACCAGTGCCTGGAAAGGTATTACACAAGTGTCGCTTTAGAGCGTCCTCAAGTGTTTTCATCCTGTGCACCCTCTGTGCGGGCAGGATGAGCTCTGCAACTTTACCCTTGTATCGTGGATCAAGAAGGGTTGCCAACCAGTAATGATCCCTCTCCTTGATAGCACGAATCCTGGGGTCCTTTAGCAGGCTTTGCATTATAAGGGAGCCCATAAAGTGTACGTTGGAGGTGGCATTAGCTTCCGAGTCTTCCTGGTCAATGAGGATGACCATATCGTGCACTTCCACCTCACAGCCATGCACTAGCCCTTGTGTTTCTGGGCACATGAAACCCTCCCTCGAGGAATCCCCACCTTCAAAGCCCCCACTACTTAAATATTCCTCCTCCTCCTCCTCATCCTCCTCCTGTCTGATCTGAGGAGGACCCGCTGGAATGCTGTCTGCGGAAAGACTGGGGCCTTGAGAGCTAGGGAAGGCCTCCTCTTCCTCCCGCTGCTCTGACTCTAGAGCCACATTTATAATTCCCCGCAGAGTGTGCTCCAGCAGGAACACTAAAGGAATTGTGTCATTGATGCATGCACTGTCCCTGCTCACCATCCTTGTTGCCTCCTCAAATGGTGACAGTACAGTGCATGCATCCTTGATCATTAGCCACTGCGGGGGGGAAAAAACCCAAATTGACCTGAACCTGTCCTTATGCCATACTCATACAGGTACTCGTTGATGGCCCTATGCTGCTTGTGCAGACAATGCAGCATTGCTAATGTCTTGTTCCACCTGGTGGGCATGTCACAGATCAGACAGTTTGTGGGAAGGTGGAATTCTCTTTGAATTTCTGCCAGGCGAACGCTTGCTGGGAATGACTGTCTGAAGTGGCTGCAGACTTTTCTGGCCTGGCTGAGAAGCTCTGCCAGCCCTGGGTACTTGGCTAGGAAATGCTGTACCATTATATTTAGGACGTGTGCTAGGCATGGTACATGCGTCAATTTACCCTGGCGTAGGGCGGAGAGAAGGTTGCTGCCATTATCACAGACGATCATTCCCAGCTGAAGCTGGCATGGTGTTAACCATCTCTGCACCTGCCCCTGCAGAGCTGACAGAATTTATGGCCCGGTGTGGCTCCTGTCCCCTAAACAAACCAGCTCAAGCACAGTATGGCTTCTTTTTGCTTGAGCCATTGCGTAGACCCTGTCAGGTGTCAGTTTAACTACCACTTCGCCAGAGACACAGAAGGAGGAGGAGGAGGAAGAGGGAGAGGTGGTGGTGGAGCAGACAGACCTCATACAAGCAGCTTTCTGGAGGCGTGGTGGATGAACAAGCTCCAGCACAGAGCCCCGTCTTGGATCCCTCCCAGCTGCAATCAGAGTTACCCAGTGTGCCGTGAAGGAAATGTAACGACCCTGTCCATGCTTGCTGGACAACGTGTCTAAAGTCACATGCACCTTGCTGCTGACTGCCTTTCCCAATGACTCGATAACAGTGTTCTCCACGTGCTGGTATAGTGCTGGAATGGCCTTCCATGAAAAGTAATGGCATTTTGGAACCTGTCACTGTGGTACAGCACATTCAGCAAATTCACGGAAGGAAGTCCACCAGCTGGAAAGGCAGCAGCTGCAATGCGAGTAATTTTGCTAAACTGGCATTTAGACACTGTGCTTGGGGATGGTTGGGACTATATTTTTTCTTACGCTGCAGCAGCTGGGGCAACGTAATCTGACTGCGTAAATCTTCAGCTGATGGGATGCTGTCACATTGTGAGGAAGGACCTGGTACATCCATTACTGTAGCATCATCCCTGTCAGTGGAGGTTGTAGCAGGCAATGTCATGGCAGGACATACAGTGGGGGTAGAGACAGATGAGGAGGAGGAGGACCTACGCAAAGTTTTGCGCTATCGGGATGTGTGGCAGGAGGTCATATGTTGCCTCAAGCACGTGGTACTCAAGCGTCCGGTGTCTTTCCCACGCTTGAGCCTCATCTGACATAGATTATAAATAGCAACGGTGGGGTCTGCTGCACATTTCTTAAAGAACTCCCAGACAGCAGAGTTCCTGCATGTGTGCTTTGAGACAACACCGCTCTGCACCGGAGCAGCTCTGCCATCTTATGCCTTGGACTGGCTAGTGCTACGGTTGGTCATAGAGGATGTTGTGCCTCGTGTTTGCTGTGCCTCCTCCTCCTCCTCTCCCTCCTCACTTGATTCCTCTGTTCGATCTGGCACCCAGGTGGAGTCAGTGACATCATCATTGTCATCATCACAACCTATCTCCTCGTCACTGGAGCCTACTTGGCAGTATGCTGCAGCTGCTGGGGCAACATGAGTGCCAGTTATTTGTGCGTCATCATTGGCACCCCCTTCCTCTAGGTTGATTATACTCCCTTCCTCAACCTCAGAGATTGAATCAGAGCACTGTACTTGCTGCGCATCCTCAAGCAGCATGTCACTGTCATTGTAGTCAAACAATTCAGCTGACTCCTCCGTGTGTGATAGCGAGGCTATGGCAGGAGTAGCTGTGGACATGGAGGCTGCATTAGATGCTTTGGCAGCTGAGGTGGACTGTAAAGCACTACAAGCCTGGCTGGCAGAGGACTCGGAGGATGAGGATGGCCTGGTTAGCCAATCCACCAAATCGTCTGTATGTTGCTGCTGCTTAAGAAGATGGCCAGCACCAGTTAGAAAGGACAAGCGTGCCCCAGCAGAGGATGCACTACGTCCACCACGACCAGAGGCACAGCCTCCTGACACAGGGGCTGCTTGCCCTCTTATCTGTGTTTGGGAGCGTCTGCCTGTCCTTTTTGTTCTTTCAGACATGGTGAGTGATATATAGATTAAATATATACAGAACTCTGATTCAACTCTGGTATAAAGATTAAAGATTTACAGAACTCTGGTATAACTCAGTGAGACACCCTGATAGCTGGCAGCCAGTGACAAGACACAGATTACAAGTGTCAGAAACCTCCTTTAAATCAGTGTGACCCCCTGATGGGTGGCAGTGAGAAGATACAAATTACAATTCTCATAAATCTGCTAGAAGTATGTGGGACCCCCTGATAGCTGGCAGTGAGAAGACACAGATTACAAGTCTCAGAATCCTCCTTTAAATCAGTGTGACCCCCTGATGGGTGGCAGTGAGAAGACACAGATTACTAGTCTCAGAAACCTCCTATAAATCAGTGTGACCCCCTGATGGGTGGCAGGGAGAAGACACAAATTACAATTCGCATAAATCTGATAGAAGTATGTGGGACCCCTGATGGGTGGCAGTGAGAAGACACAGATTACAAGTTTCAGAAACCTCCTATAAATCAGTGAGACCCCCTGATGGGTGGCAGCCAGTGAGAACACACAGATCACCTCAGTTCCCAAATGTTTTGTAGAAATTAGTGACCCCCAAAATACTGCGTGGCACTGGCTGTGTGACAAGACACAGATCACCTCAATTCTAAAATGTTTTTTAGAAATTACTGATGCCCAAAATACTGCGTGGCACTGGCTGTGTGACAAGACACAGATCACCTCAATTCCCAAATATTTTGTAGAAATTAGTGACCCCCAAAATACTGCGTGGCACTGGCTGTGACAAGACACAGATCACCTCAATTCTCAGATATTTTGTAGAAATTAGTGATCCCAAACTACTGCGTGGCACTGGCTGTGACAAGACACAGATCACCTCAATTCCCAAATATTTTGTAGAAATTAGTGACCCCCAAAATACTTGCTGGCAGTGACAAGACACAGATCACCTCAATTCCCAGATATTTTGTAGAAATTAGTGACACCCAAAATACTGCGTGGCACTGGCTGTGTGACAAGACACAGATCACCTCAATTCCCAAATGTTTTGTAGAAATTAGTGACCCCCAAAATACAGTGTGGCACTGGCAGTGAGTCACAAGACACAGATCACCTCATTTCCAAATATTTTGTAGAAATTAGTGATCTCCAAAATACTGCGTGGCACTGGCTGTGTGACAAGACACAGATCACCTCAATTCCCATATATTTTGTAGAAATTAGTAACCCCCAAAATACTGCGTGGCACTGGCTGTGACAAGACACAGATCACCTCAATTCCCAGATATTTTGTAGAAATTAGTGACCCCCAAAATACTGCGTGGCACTGGCTGTGTGACAAGACACAGATCACCTCAATTCCCAAATGTTTTGTAGAGATTACTGATGCTCAAAATACTGCATGGCACTGGCTGTGTGACAAGACACAGATCACCTCAATTCCCAGATATTTTGTAGAAATTAGTGACCCCCAAAATACTGCGTGGCACTGGCTGTGTGACAAGACACAGATCACCTAAATTCTCAAATATTTTGTAGAAACTAGTGACCCCCAAAATACTGCGTGGCACTGGCTGTGACAAGACACAGATCACCTCAATTCCCAAATGTTTTGTAGAAATTACTGATGCCCAAAATACTGCGTGGCACTGGCAGTGAGTCACAAGACACAGATCACCTCAATTCCCAGATATTTTGTAGAAATTAGTGACTCCCAAAATACCTCGTGGCACTGGCTGTGTGACAAGACACAGATCACCTCAATTCCCAGATATTTTGTAGAAATTAGTGACCCCCAAAAAACTTGCTGGGACTGAGCACAAAGATAACAACAATTCCCAGATATTTGGTAGAAATCAGACCCCCCCAGTAGCGTGGCAGACTGGCAGTAAGAACACACAACAACAATCTCCTATGAAATCTCCTCTCAAATGCGTGCAGAAGCGCTGCGTGGAAACCTTATATAATGTGCTGCGGGACTTAGCTCTGTGAGCCCATGATTGGGCAAAATTTGCGCAATCAGGACTCTGAGCCGTGATTGGCATAGTGTTGAACCTGTCTTGCACCAGACCTGTGGTCAGGTGCAAGGCTGTAGCCAATTACAAGCTTCAGGCCAGTGGAAAAGTGCATTGTGGTCCAAAACGTTCCTATTTAGGGAAGCCTACCACCCAACTCACTGACACAACCATCAATCACTCTCACCTTACAGTCCTCTCCTCCTGTTTCCAACCCCAACCCTCCTAGATTGTGAGTTCCTACGGGAATAGGGCCCTCATCTCCTCCTGTACTGTTTGTCAAATGTTGTTCAATGTATTGTAACCCTGTCTATACTGTGCTTATTGTACAGCGCTGCGGAATATGCTGGCGCTTTATAAATAATGAATAATAATAATTGTGGGCGAACACCCGGAAATGTTCGTAGTTCGCGAACAAACGAACAGGCTATGTTCGATGTGAACTCCTAACCGATCGAACCGAACAGCTCATCCCTATTAATAAGAGGCCTCTGCGGAGTTGTAAGACATGGTTTAAGCAGCATACAGAGCTGCATTAATGAAATACGTCATCAACTGGGCACACAAAATAACCTAAACCTAAACAATTCCAAAAAAATATATATTATATATTTACCTAAATAATTAAAAAGAAAAAACAATAGCCTCTCACTTCCCCCTATGCTTCTTACCACCATGCACTAGCTGCCCCCTACAGGCTGCAGCTGAGGCACTGGGCTGGCTGGCTGGTCGTTGGGTACTCCGTCTGGGGGCTGGTGCTGGAGGCTGTGGTGCTGGAGGCTGTTCCTGGGTGCTGGAGGCTGTTCCTGGGGTGCAGGAGGCTGGGGTGCTGGAGGCTGTTCCTGGGGTGCTGGTCTGAAGCGCTGATGCTCCACAATAGCCTCCAATAAGTTGCCCACACAGTTCAGGCCTGTGGACAGTATCCTCGTCAGTATCTGCATCTGAATGATTCCTCTCTGCCTCTGGCGGCACCCGGCCTGCATCTCCCGCCCATACATCCTCTCCCCCAGGATTATACAGTTGTGTTCAAAATTATTCAACCCCCACTGAAATTGAGTGTTTTGGCCAGTTTGACATTGATTTTGATCCTTCAGTCATCTTGCTTACAATTAAATCAAAGAGGCACGTGTAGGTCAGACAAATATAAAATTTATAATGAAATTACCACAAATGTCTTTTCTGTGCTCACATCATTATCAGTTTTATTCAACCCCCAAGTGACATTCAATCTTAGTACTTAGTACAACATCCTTTTACAGTTATAACAGCTTTTAAATGTGAAGCATAGCTTGACACAAGTGTCTTGCAGCGATCTACGGGTATCTTCGCCCATTCGTCATTGGCAAAAGCCTCCAGTTCAGTCACATTCTTAGGCTTGCGCACTGCAACTGCTTTCTTTAAGTCCCACCAGAGGTTCTCAATCGGATTTAAGTCAGGTGACTGTGATGGCCGCTCCAAAATGTTCCAGCCTTTAACCCCTTAAGGGCAGCTGACGTACCCTGTACGTCCTGTCCTCGGGTCTCCCTTAGACCCGCGGACGTACAGGGTACGTCAGCGGCGCCTAATCCCCCTCCCGCCCGATACTCACCTCCCTCGCCGGATCCCACGGCGATCTGGCAGGGAGGAAGCCTGCCCATGTGATTTACATGGGCAGGCGAGGCTGATGACGTCGCCACGCTGCGTGGTGACGTCATCAGCAGGCGTCCCCATGCATTTCAATGGAGGGGAGGGGGTGGCTCCTTCGGAGCCCTCTATCTCCACAACCATTGAAGCTAGGGAGATGCCGTTTCTACCGCTGGAGAGGGGAGAGCCTCCCCATTTCAGCGGTGTATGGCATTAACCGTTTCGCCGCCGGATCACGTTGCGGCGCCAATTGGAGCCAAAACGCGATTCAAACCTGGAGGGGGGCTGACATCTTGGATGTCAGCAAAGCCTCCAGGTCCCCCCCACCCACTGACAACCTCACCATATGTGTGAGGATGTCAGTGGGCCAGTTAACCATCTAGCTGCCATGTAGAGATAAGGGGATCCTAAGGATCCCTTTATCTCCCAATCCATGGCAACTAGATGGTCATATTTGCCATCATTTGAAAGGCCTGATTATGGCCTTTCAAATGATACCAAACATGACCAGGTTTGGTTTTAAAAAAAAATAAAAAAATAAATTAAAAAAAATAATAAAAAAATTAAATAAAATAAAAAAATGGGTTTTTTTTAAAGTTTTTTTTGTCTGGGGGGGTTTAATTAAATAGGACCTAGGCTGTCATCTAAAAATAATTAGCACAAAATGGTCAGAATGAGCGCAGCGCACATAGGTGAACTGTCTCAGCAGTGAAGGGGTTAAAAAGCAAACGCATGTAAAAATTGGGTATTTCTAGTCTCGGGACAAAATTTTGAACCTATTTAGCCGGGGTCGTTTTGGGTGGTTGTAGATTTTGGGGATTAAATTACGAAAAAGTGTGTTTTTACCATTTGTTTCCTCATATTTCATATTTTTTTTTATAGTAAATTATTCGATATGATGGAAATAATGGTATTTCTAGAAAGTCCATTTAATGGCGGGAAAAAGGGTGTATAATATGTGTGGGTCGAATAAACGAGTAAGAGGAAAATTCGACCTAAACACTAACAGAGCAGAAACGTAAAAACAGCAGCGGTCACTAAAAGACGGATTTGTGTAAAACCGCCCGGTCACTAAGGGGTTAATCTGCAACCATGCTCTAGCGGACTTGGAGGTATGCTTGGGATCATTGTCCTGTTGAAAGGTCCAACGTCTCCCAAGCCTCAGGTTTGTGACGGACTGCATCACATTGTCATCCAATATCTCCTGGTACTGAAGAGAATTCATGGTACCTTGCACACGCTGAAGCTTCCCTGTACCTGCAGAAGCAAAACAGCCCCAAAGCATGATTGACCCCCCGCCATGCTTCACAGTAGGCAAGGTGTTCTTTTCTTCATAGGCCTTGTTCTTCCTCCTCCAAACATAGCGTTGATCCATGGGCCCAAACAGTTCTAATTTTGTTTCATCAGTCCACAGAACACTATCCCAAAACTTCTGTGGTTTGTCCACATGACTTTTGGCATACAGCAGTCGACTCTTCTTATTCTTTGGAGACAGCAAGGGGGTGCGCCTGGGAGTTCTGGCATGGAGGCCTTCATTACGCAGTGTGCGCCGTATTGTCTGAGCTGAAACTTCAGTACCCACATCTGACAAATCTTTTCTCAGTTCCTCAGCAGTCACACGGGGACTTTTCTCCACTCTACGCTTCAGGTAGCGCACAGCAGTCGAAGTCAGCATCTTCTTTCTGCCACGACCAGGTAGCGTTTCAACAGTGCCCTTTGCCTTGAATTTGCGAATGATGCTTCCTATGGTCTCTCTTGGTATGTTTAACATCTTTGCAATCTTCTTATAGCCATTGCCCTTCCTGTGAAGAGTAATCACCTCTTCTCTTGTCTTCCTGGACCATTCTCTTGACTTCACCATGTTTGTAACCACACCAGTAAATGTCTAGAAGGAGCAGAGTATCACAGTCATTTTAAAGCTGCCTAATTGGTGCTTATTATGCTTTATTGCTGCTCCGTGACATCCACAGGTGTTTTCAATACCTGATTGAAAACACTTGAATGAACCTCTGTTCTTCAGAGTGGTAGTCTTTAAGGGGTTGAATAATTGTGTCAATGAAGAATTCACAAAAGAAACATTTACTACTGTATTACAAAACCAATTGATGTCATTTTAGTTGCATATGGTTCTTTAAAAAGTCCTTGTAGGAATTCATTCTGAATACAATTACAAATGTACACTAAATTCCCTAAAACCCTTTACAGCATTGGGGGTTGAATAATTTTGAACACAACTGTATTTGCCAGCTCCCCACCCTCCTGTCTCTGCAGCAGGTGGATGTTGCCCAGGAGCTGCTGCAGTATGGCATTGGCGGGCATTGCGGCTGGTTGCTGTGGTCCAGGCTGGGGCCGACACTGCTGCTGCTGGGAATGAAGCTGCTCCTGGGGTGGAACCACAGCATGCGGGACAGCGTGTCCTCTGCACTGTCTTCCACACAGATGCAGAGGTGCTGGGGTGGCCACTGAGGGGCCTGCAGCTGTGGACTTCAGTCGAGGTTCCTCCTCAACATCTGAAACATCTGATGGGGACTGGCCACTGGGGTGTCCCTGGTGAGAACTGGGAGCAGGTGAGGATGTTCATGGGGGGGGAGTGGGCATCAAATGGCGTAGCTGTGAAGAGAGGACAGGAGAACATGAGTGCAATGCTCAATACACTTGTAGCGCTCACCCCTGGAGGAGCCGCTGAATAAACCTCGGGATAGTCTCACCGCACTAGGAAATAACTATACACCAGCACTGTTGTGGATTTTTCTATATTATATTCTTTACTGATCCCAATAAAGCAGCATATAATACGCACATACGGTATTTGAGTAACAAGAATTCGTAATGTGGGAAAAACACGCGGCGGTAAAAGAAACCAGTTAACCCCTTCAGTTCTGGAGTGTAAGTCCCGTGAAAAATAGCTCAAAAATATATATGTGTGTTGTCTAGGGTACCCGGGTATTGTGTTCAACTGGCCAGTGAACGAAACAAAAACAATCTTCGACTAGTCACCGTTGGGGCCCTTAAAGAAAACAAATAAACAAGTGCGAAATGTTCTGCGTTTTCACCAGGCCGAAGCCTTCTCACCCATCCGTGTAAGCGCTAGTGCTGGACCGATAAACACTGGAGAAAGGGATCTCTCTCAAGAGGATCTGTCCTCGCTGCCACTTGGAACCCGATGCTGTTAACGCCTGCACTCCCCGTCTCGGTTCTCCTCTACCAGAACACGAACACATAGGCCGCCAGCACTCTTCTCCAGTTTGCAGCCTCTCCTCACACAATGTCCCTCTTCTCCCAAACCGCACTTTGTCAAGAACAGTTCAGCGTAGTACACAGCCGGCCGATGCACACTCTCTCTCCGATCACTGCAACAATGGATGCCGCCGTCTCTCTGCGCTCCAACTCGGCCAGGATCCCAGAAGTGTCACCTGCAACTGTTCTCTCTCACTGCTCGCTCTGTTCTGTCAAACGCTCAGGGAACAGCACGATCTCTAACACGACTGTAGCAACATCCACACTCGGGCCTGGTTTCAAACCCTAACAGCCCTAGCATGCGTCCTACGTCTCTCGTGGCTCTGCTCACTCTGCTCATGCCTTGCACGAGGCTGCTGATGTCTTTCCTCCTCTTTGTACCACCCACTTCCTGTCCTCACGCAAAGGGTGATGGAGATGGAGTTTGTTTTTGTCTAGCATAGTCCACAATGTCTCTGTCTCCCTCTAGTGGTATCAACAGTTCATTGCACCAGAGCACATTTTTAAAGCAGCGCTACACACTGTTGTATGTACAATCATTAGCAAAACATTTAAGTGTCAGACACAGGTGCCAGCATGATTTCTGATGCTAATAAATGTGAATCCGTGTCTACCTGCAGGCCTTTACTTTAACACATGTCAGGGAGAGGTATATTAAATCTGTAGATTCACACCTGCACACTTGATATCTTGAACTACAATTCCCATGTGGCTCTGTCAGCCTAACGGTTGACTGAGCATCATGGGTTATGTAGTTCCAAAATCATCATGGAGCCAGGTTTTCCAAACCCTGCATCAGACCCATTGTATAGGCCCTATAGGTTCATCTACTAAGAATGAGACGCATCCCCCCACTAACCAAATACACATTTAACCCTGTCTTGCCTCAACATCTTTGACCTCATTTTCAATCACAGTCATATCCACTCTGTTCTTGCATTTCCACCATATCACCTGCAAACAGGACTACATCATCTTCACATTATTGTCTATTTCTAATATATTTGCACTACAAGTCCCATGATGCACTGTGTAGCAATTGGGTGACAGGGCATCATGGGATATGTAGTCCAAACATCAGCATACTATATTTGGCTGTACAAAACATCAGAATCACATTAGACACATGTAATAGTCTGGATGCAAGCTATACTCACTGTTGGCGGATGTGTCCTGTACCCTTGGCTGGGTGTTGACCCCAGCGTATCCTTCCACCCCAGTTGCAGACAGTCTTTCCCTCAATTGCTGCTCCCACTGACCATACACAATCACTGGCGCCGGTCCACCTCCAGCCTGCCTCGCTGCACGCAGCTCCCTGGCCATCTTAGCCTTGAGCTCCCGCTTGCAGTCCTGGTATCTGTGTTTTATGGAGTCGATGGAGCTGTTCCTCCCCAGCGCAGACACAGTTTCTCGAATCTCCCTCCACAGCCTCTGACGGTGCTGTCCAGTGGTGGCCTTATCCAGCCGCCGTGCCCTTGCCATGTATGCCACAATTAAGGCATTCTTTTCCTCCGGCGTATAGCACTCTTCGCGTACGCGCTGGGATCCCTCTGAAACCTGTGCCCTGGAGTGTGTCTGCTCTTTGACTCCCTGTCCTGACCCTGGCGCAACACTTGTCCCTTGGCTAGATGGGCTTGGCCTGGCATCACTCCCCTCGCTTTCAGGACTCGAGGCCCTGGCAGCACTCTTACCCTCTCCACTCCTAACCTCTACACGCCTAACGTCTCCTCTACTACCCTCTCCACGCCTAACCTCTCTTTTACTACCCTCTCCACGCCTAACCTCTCCTTTACTACCCTCTCCACGCCTAACCTCTCCTCCACTACCCTCTCCTCTACTACCCTCTCCACTACCCTCTCCTCTACTACCCTCTCCACACATAACCCTCTCCTCTACTACCCTCTCCACGCCTAACCTCTCCTCTACTACCCTCTCCACTCCTACTGCCGCCCTCACTCCTATGCCCTGCCAACTCTTTGCCTCTCCTCACCTTGCGCTGCTCCTCAACACCCTCCTCCCTCCATCTCTTCTCCCTGCACCCTCCATGACACACGGTGACACACAAGTACAATGGGGAATGTCATGAGATCCAAATAACACAGCGAGCTGGGTTCACAAGTAGGGATGAGCTGTTCTGTTCGATCAGTTCGGAGTTCGATTCGAACATCGGCAGTTTGAAAGTTGGCGAACTTCAAACTTTTTTGGCGTGTTCGGTTCAAGTTTGAAAAAAATAAATTTTGAAAAAAGTATAAAAAAATGCTTAAAAAATACTAAAAAATCTAGAATTAAAGAGACTCTTTACTGCAGAATATTATTGTGACGGGACCATTCTCTTCCGCCTGTCCTGACTCTCCAGATACCCCCTTGCCAAGATCAGCCCGGCCTCTGAGTTGCTTGGAGCTCAGTGCCTCGAGCAGCCTGATCTGCAGCTCCAGATCTGCTTGATCTGAACCTCTGCCTTGGAGCCTCTTTGCATTTCCAGAAGGCCGCTCTGTGCCTTCTGATGTTCAGTGTAGTGTAGCGTAGTTGAAGGAGACACCAGGCGAGCTGTATATTTCAACAGGATTCTCTCTTTATGGAAGATTTCACCGGATATTTATACAAAATACAGCAATGCACAAACTTCCCACCCATCCCAACAGTTCTGATTGGTTGGTTCCAAGACCACTGCAGGTTTCCTTCAGGTCCTCTTCAGTTATAATTTGCATACCAAATGGTGAACATGTACCTAAAATCTCTAATTACATTATGTCAGTTAGATATTTACAATAAACATTCTTTAGCCTTTAGCTCACACAACATTTACATAATCTATTGTTCTAACACATCAGATTAAAGACAAACACTATCCCAGACTTCTTGAATCAAACATGCAGCCAGATAAGGGGAAAAGCCCTTTTGCGTAAATCACACACTACTCAAGCTTGTTTACTGGCTACACAAAACACATTTACCTACAGAAATATAAGTATATTTAAAACTAAAGCTACGCAATTTACATTAAACTAATTTAAACTAAAACCAAACAATGTAAAATATATTTAAAATCACACGATATAATTGAACATAAAGTCTCTTGGAGTTTGAAGCGTGGAGCGTTACGTCAGTTCCATGACAATTATATGCAACGGTTTATTGGATATTGAATTAAAAACTAATGTCTTTGTGCAAAGATTCTCACCTCTAAATGACCTGTGCTCTCAAACGGCGTAAACAACAGGTGTTTAATTAGTGTTTGGAAATAACATGTGCTTCTAATTAGTCCGGTCTCATGAATTTGATACATTGTATGCAGACTGGAAGTGCTAGGTGTCGGGTGTGGGTCTGTGATGGCGATAGTTCCATACATCCTACAAATCCGCCACTTCACGGGCAGGTTATGGTGACTTCCTAGGCACGATATTTGAAGGAATTTTTCATTTTTATTTTTAACCCTTATTTTATGGAAAACTCACTGTTCCTTTAACCCTTTCACTGCTGAGGCATTTCACCACTGTGTGCTGAGCTAATTTTTACCCCTTTCGCTCATCATGTTTAAACGCGATTTGAAGCCACATTTTATTATACGTCCCAGACATATTATATACAGTATCGTTCGTTCCGGCAGACTCGGCAGATTCATAATATACAATTTTTATATGTATACGTCATGTTCTGCCTGTATATTATAACAAAAAATGCAATAAAACTTGAATTTTTAATCATCTGCAGCTTGTAAAGTGTTTTTATTCACCTTTTATCACATGAACATTTGCGGTTATATTTTCTATGGGGTGCGCTTGTACAAAAATTAGAAATGGGGACTTAAATTTTTTGGGGGGAATTATGTGATTTTTAGCAAACACACACCATAGAAAAAAATCATTAGTGAAGCATCATTGTTCACATTATAATTGAAATGTGAACAATATTGCTCCATTAATAAAAATAACACAAAAAAAATACTTTTTTTTTTTTTTTTACTTTATACCAGGTCATGTTGGGTATCATTGATTGATCATTGACACCCTCCATGACCCCCTAGCTGCCACGGTTCTGGAGATATGAACCCCCTATCTCCACCAGGGGATTCCAGGCAGCTAGGGGTTCCCCGGCTATCTGACGTCATCACACTATGGCAGTGAGGGGGGACCCAGGGGTGGAGCCGCCATCCAAGATGGCGGCCCCCACCGGAGCTAGGCCGCACTTCGACTCTCCTCTTTTAAGCAGTGCCTAGCTTTTTTTTGTGGGACCTCCCGATCGGGAGGGATCCGAACGGATCCCCCCCCTCCCTTCCAGGTGATCTCCCGGCATTGCCGGGGGGGTCGCCTGGAAATGACGTCATCGTGCATGGCGCGATGACGTCATTTACGTCGGGAGGAGCTTGACTTCAGTGTCTGTGGACGCTGAAGTCAGAACGCCGCGGGACCCCGGACAGAGAACAGAGAGGTGAGTATCTCCACCGGGGGTCCCGCAAAGCTGATGAGTCATGACGCGTGGGACACGTCCTCCTCAGCATCCAGCGGGAGTAACTAAGGACGTGTCCCACACGTTGTCAGCAGTGAATGGGTTAAAAATTTATGTTTTTAAACTTTTTGTCCTTGTTTCCTGTCCCCCAGGGCACTACCCGGACCCGTACATTGTTTTTAAATGTTTCTATACATCCTACAAATCCGCCACTTCACGGGCAGGTTATGGGGACCTCCTAGGCACGATATTTGAAGGAATTTCTCATTTTTATTTTTAACCCTTATTTCATGGAAAACTCACTGTCCCTTTAACCACTTCGATGCTGAGGACGCGCTCAGCGCGTCCTCAGCATTCCCGCTGGTATGCGGAGGACGCGCTGTGCGCGTCCTCCCATTGGGGTCAGCGTTCGGCCGGGTTCCGGCCGATCGCTGGCCCCCCCGGTGCGGGCTGACATCCTCGATGTCAGCCGCGCATCCGGAACCGCAGCCGCCGGTATTAGGTGTCATCGCGGCAGCGCGATGACACCTAATTCAGGCGCCCCCCCGCATGTGCGGAGGAGGCGCCTGAAAGGGAGGGGGGGAGGTCCTTCAGACCTCTCTCCCTCCCGATCGGCGGCTCTGCGGGGGTTAACCCAGGCATCATTTGGAAGGGCACAGCCTGCAGAGTGTCTCCTATCTTTTTTTGAAATTCAAAGTTTTTTATTATCACAAGAATAACAGAGAAAGGTAAAATAGATACAACCCTCAAGGGTGAGATAAGAGTACAACAAGTACAAAGAAAAAGGCCATTAACAAAGTAAACCGGATGTATATAGGTGTACACCCAACAGTATGAGAAAATCGACAGTTGGTCACGAGTCTCCGGTCCACTCCCATCGCCACGAGAATGGGATCATCAATATTCGGCCGTCGTGCACTTAGTTAACCAAACCTAATGTGAGGGGGAGCCGAAGGGTATAGATCTTGGAATGTAAAAGAGACAGTGAGGTTAAAACGAGAGTGTTGGTGTACTAGTGAGGCCAGTAGAGGAGAGAAAGAGAGAGAGAGGGGGAGGAAAAGAGATAGAAAAAGTGGATACGAAGAAAAAAAAAAAAAGGTGGGAGGGGGGGGTGATGACATAACACAGAGACACATATCGAGCAGCGGGCATATGTAAAGTCACAGTGCCAGGACAAGGTAAGCAGGGCTCTTTAATCAGAGCTCATTCAGCTATGGGCCATCTGGTCTCCGTCGAGCCCCGAGTGCAGCGATGCAGCGTGGTCCTCCCAGTAGTACCACTTTGTCGCGAATTCCGCCGACTGTCCTCTGTCTGCCGCCTCTCCGTGGTCAATAGACCTAAGCACTTCCATTCTACCCATCCAATCCTCAATGGAGGGCATCCTGACAGTACGCCACAAGACAGGTAGTAGAGAGCGAGCTGCAAGAAGCATAGACATTAGCACCGCGCGCTTCAGGTTTTTGAGGGGGAGAGCTATGTGGAACAGAAGGAAGCAGGCTGGAGAGAGTGATAGGTCCACACCTGTGACTTGGAGTATGGCGTTGTGAATCTTGCGCCAGAATTCCAGTAGGGGGGGCAGGACCACTAGATATACAGAAATGTTCCTTCTGCATTATTGCATCTCCAGCACACCGAGGGGGTCTGCGGAAATAGCCGGTGAAGGAAGCTGGGGGTTCTGTAGCAAAAGGAGAGAATCTTATAGGATGTTTCTTGTATGCGATTAGCTCCACAGCCTTTATGGACCAGTGTAAATGTGTTGGACCATTGAGCTAAGGTAAAGTTGGTTCCGAGCTCCACTTCCCATCTAGACACGAAAGGTGGATCTTCTGAGTCGGATGTCAAGATCAGGCAATAGATAGTGGATACCCCACGTGGTAGGGGAAGACCCGTTTGGCAGATTTGTTCAAATGGCAGTAGTGGGTGGCTCAAGCTATAGCCACAGTTAAGACCCTTCAAGTATGATTTAATTTGGGCAAAGTTGAATTGTTCCAGCAGAGAGAGTGGACCCATAGCGGCCGACCGTGGGGAAATGTCTAAGCAGCCATCTGGGGGGAGGTCCAAGGTGCGTAGTCTACCAGTATCGGACAGTCTGTCCCGCAGAGACGGCAACACTCCACTCGGCAGGCCCGGGTTGTGCATCAGGGGCAGAAGCGGGGAGAGGGCCAAAGAGAGACCAAACATCAGTTTACGTGAGTGCCAGAGTCGTAGCGTATTCGAAACCGGGTCCGGTTCAGGGCGATTTGCGCTGACCAGTCAACTATCCTCGCCATGTGACTGGCAAGATAGTATTTCCTCGGGTCCGGTAGGGCTAAGCCGCCTCGGGACATAGGGGGACACATTACTTTAAAACTCACTCTCGGACGGCCGTGGGCCCAGACAAAGCATAGTAACTCTTTTCGGAGCGCGGTAAAAAATGAGACCGGGATCAATATGGGCAAGGTGTTAAATAGGTACAGCAGACGTGGTAACAAGTTCATCTTAAGAACGCAATCCTGCCGAACCAGGAAAGCATTTTACCATTCCATTCCGTTAAGTCTGTAACAAAAGTGCCGAGGATCGCCAAGAAATTCAGCTCGAAGATTTTTTTGGAAGTAGCTGCCAACCATACCCCAAGGTACTTCATCTGCCCCGGGCAGTGTCGGAATGGGTATGCCCTCCTGATCGAGGAGACAGAAGTGTGTTGTAAGGAAATATTGAAAAATTCTGATTTGTCTCGGTTTATCCGGTATCCCGCTACCGCTCCATAGTCATCGAGCGTCCGTACAATCGCCGGCAAAGAAGAGTCAGGGTTCGAGACAAGGAACAGCAGGTCGTCCGCGTAGGCTGAGACCTTGTGTTCGGAGGAGTGACCTCGGACACCGGTAATATCGGCATTAAGACGGATTGCTTCTAATAAAGGCTCAAGAGAGATGGCAAATAGGAGGGGGGATAAGGGGCATCCTTTGCGCGTGCCATTTCATATATTTAAGTTGTGGGACAAGGCCCCATTAGTGCGCACCCTAGCTGTGGGGTTAGAGTAGAGTGCCTCCACCCAGTGCAGGAAGGAGTCGCCCACTCCGATGCGTTGTAGGACAGAGAACATAAAGCTCCATCGAACCCTGTCAAAGGCCTTCTCCGCATCCGTGGACAGCAGGAGAAGGCCCGTGCTCGAGACCCTGGCCAATCCAATTGCGCTCAGCACGCGTGTTGTTGCGTCTCGGGCTTCGCGGCCTGGAATAAAGCCTACCTGGTCTGAGTGGATTAAAGCAGGTAGGAGAGGTGCTAGGCGGTTCGCCAGGATTTTTGATAGGATTTTCAGGTCCATATTCAGGAGGGAAATGGGGCGATAATTACGCACATCTGCTACGTCCTTCCCCGGTTTGCTGATTACCGAGATGGTAGCGGAGAGGGTATGGGGATGAAATTTCTCCCCATCCTGCAACCGGGAGAAGAGGGATGTCATATGTGGGAGCAATTCATCTGGGAAGGTTTTATAATACTCTGCCGGGAGCCCATCCGGACCCGGGCATTTCCCGATTTTAAGAGCGGAGATAACCCTTTTAATCTCTTCCGCAGAAATCGGTTCGTCCAGGGCTTCTATAGCCATAGGGGCCAGGTTATGGTTGAGTTTGCCACTTAGGTAGGCGTTAATTTCGATATTAGACGGGACCCGATCTGGTCCATCGTCTATGTGGTAAAGCTTTTTATAGAAGCTCCGGAATTCCTCAAGAATCTGGTCCGGGCATGACATTAGCGTCCCCGTGGAAAGTTTAATTCTAGCGATGTAATTTGCCTCCTGCCTTTTACGGAGCATACGGGCCAGGTATCTCCCCGGCTTGTTCTCCTTGAGAGCGAAGTAGCACCTAGTTCTCTGGGCTGCAAAGCGAATATCCGCATCAAGCAGGTCGTTAAGCGCTCTGCGTTTGGATACTAGTAAGGCATAGTCCGAAGGGAGGGCAGAGGAGTGATGTGAGAGCTCAAGATCTCTAATTTCTGTAAATAATGCACGGAGTTTCCCCGAGGCTCCCTTTTTAAGAGCGGTGGCTTTGCCAATGAACATTCCACTAAGGACCGCTTTGTGAGCTTCCCATGTGGTAGGGAATGGCACCTCAGTGTGTTCATTGTCCGAAAAGTAGTTGCGTAGACATGCGGTAGTGTCTTGGCGGATGGCAGGGTCTTGCAGCAGGGTCGTGTTCAGGCACCACTGACGTTCCAAGGGGCAGGATAAGGGGGAGGAAAAAGTGATCAGCAGTGGGCAGTGGTCCGACCAGGATTGTGCCTGTATGGCTGAATCTACCACGTTAAGCATCATGCATTGTTGGACAAACACGTAATCCAGCCTCGAGTACGAGGAGTGCACGGGAGAAAGGAATGTGTAGTCCCTTTCGCCTGCATGAAAGGCCCTCCAAACATCTACCAATTGTAGACTATCAAGGGAGCAACGCATGTGTCAAAGCACATTGTGTGGGATTGAGGATCGGCCAGCAGACGTATCCGTCCGCGGGTCGAGGGGGGCGTTAAAGTCTCCAGCGACCACTAAGGTTCCGGACTTAAAGTTATCGGGACGGTGAACTATGGAGGCGAGACAACGGTGCTGGTTAGTGTTCGGGAGGTAAATAGACACAAACGTGTACGCTGCGTCAGCTATGGTGCATTTGACAAATAGGAAGCGGCCTTCCTTATCGGGGAGGACTTCGTCTACGGTCATGGGTATATCTTTAGCGAAGAAGATCGCCACCCCACGGCTTTTGTTTTGGTAGGGGTCACTAAAGTGTCCCACCGGAAAAGCTGGATCCCTGAGAATCGGGGAGGCACCTGCCTTAAAGTGCGTTTCCTGGAGGAAGGCCACCGAAGAGCGCAGCGCCCGGAGCTCTCTGAAAAGCCGTTTACGCTTCTCGGGCGTATTAAGTCCGTTAACGTTATACGTAAGAAAACGAAGGGACTTTGGGGAAAAGCCTGGCATTGTAGACATGGCTCACAAACAAACAAACAGACAGACAAACAAACAAACAGATGGGGGGAGGGGAGGGTGGGGGAGAGAAGGTTACGTAGAGGGCAAAGAAAGGAAGAGGAGGGTGATAGGAAAGAGGTGTAGAGACGGGAGGGAGAAGAAATTTAGAGAGTGAATGAGGAGTGACACGTCACCAAGAAAGGCTATGTCAGCCTGGTCAGAGGCCAAATACCTTCTTGCGAAGAAGTCGACGTCCGATCCTCGTGGGCGACAGACCTGGACTCTAGAGGCTGTTTAGACCAACTGTGAACAGAAAACTGGGAGAATAAAACTGAACCAGCAACGGTCAAGTATCTAGGTCTTAAGAAACAAACCAAACAGGTAGTAACGAGTAAAAATGAAGCCCCTCCAACTGTAGGAGAGAAACTGATAAAGAGCAGATACCAATACAGAAAAGAGAACATAGTCCCCACGTTAGGAGTGGAATGCGTAAAGTTCCCTTAGCCGGGCTCCACTCGTCCATATGGTTAAGGAGAAGGGAGAAAAAAAAATTGTTAGAAAATTGGAAATAGCCTGAAAATAGCCTCACTCCCTCTAGAGGTCCCCCAGGTCTCCCATTCACATGCATAAAGAACAGTATACAACAGGTGAGTATACGCAAAAACATGTAAGCTGTGTCGGAAAAGCGAGATAGATAGTGGGGGAAAAGGACGTGATTGGATATCCACATGGAACGTAGGGGGCAGGTAGTGGGCCAGTCTTGACAGGGCCTCTGTACCGTAGAGGACACTTCACTATACATCCGAGTCTTATAGCCCGATGAGGGCGAGTTCCAGTGGTAGCTTGGTAAAAGTGTTCCAGACAAAGGTGAGGTCGAGGGGTCGTATAGTGGCCGGGTGAAAAAAAAAAGGGGGGGAGGAGGGGAATTTTGGAAAACCCTAGGGGTGGGGGGGTGAAGCAAGTTGGTTCCTCCGCAGAGGAGCCTAGAAAAATTAGGACATCCGGCCCTCGGTATGTGCGTGCAGACCACTACCAAGTGGACTTAGGAAGTTGGGGAGGTGGGCCTGACAAGGCGGCGCGGAGAAGGGGAGGACAGGCAAACAACAAACAGGGGAGGAGGAGAGAGAAAAAAAAAGGGGGGAAGGGGTGTAGAAGTGTGATTTCCCCATCAGTCCGAGACCCAGAAGAGTTTGCAGAACATCCAGAGGGAGCTAGCGATACCATGACATAAGTTGTCTGCGGGTAGCCTCGGGGTGAAGGATGGGCACATCCAGCAGAAAAAGGGGAGAGTCATTCCCGTGGACTGTAGAGGCTAGCCAGATAGTGGGGGTGAGGGAGCGAATAATGCGGGTTTCCAGGAGGGTCTGCAGAACCGGCAAGGGAACTTTAGTGTGGCTACTAGGTCGAATGTCAATCATCAGCATGGTGTGGGGAGTGAGGGGATGAAAGCTCCCGGGCTAGGGCACGATCCGGGGATGCCCGTGCGCGTCTGCGCGACCAGTGTCTGCGGGGGCGAGGAAGTTCGGGGCCCAGACGAGCCATGTCCTCCCAGCTGCAAACGGAAATTTCCGGTAACTCCATGGCCTCTAGGAAGGCCGGGACGTCCGTCGGGTAGCAGATTGCGTGCCGAACCCCATTTCTCAGCGTGAGCAGAGTAAAGGGGAATCCCCACCTGTAGGGCAGATTAGCCCACCTGAGTGCCTGCGTGACTGGTTTTAGACATCGTCTAGCTGCCAGGGTAAACGGAGACTAGTCCTGATACAGTTCAAGGCTGCACTGGTGGAAATCCCACTGCCTCGAGGACCTGGCTTTGAGCATGATGGATTCTTTGAGGGCGAACTCGGTCAGATGGCAGATGACATCTCTGGGATGCACCATCGGTGGAGGCCGAGGGTGCAGGGCCCGATGAGCCCTGTCAAAGAGGATGGGAGTGTCGAGCTTCCTATTCAGTATTTGATTGAACAGCTCGGTTAGGATAGCACGGAGATCTTCCGGCCCGTCTGATTCAGGCAGGCCGCGGACTCTTATATTATGTCTCCTACCTCTGTTGTCGAGGTCGTCTACGTGGTGCTGTAGCTCTGAGAAGGCCGCTGGTAAGGTGGCCGATGTCTCGGGGGGAGGCCGTTGTGCAACCTCCTCCAGGGCGCCCACTCTAGTCGACAGGATCTCCCGAACCTCCCTGCCAAAGTTCTCTCGGATGTCAGCCACCATATCGGAGAGATCAGCTTTGGTGGGGAGTGCAGATATGAGGCGCTCCAGGTGGCGTGTAACCTCCTCGTGGTCCGGCGTTCGAGGGGAAGGTGAGGGCCCGTCCGCCATTTTAGATGTCGCAGCAGGGGTCAGTGTCGTCCCGGGCGGGATGAGAAATGCGTCCAGAGAGTCCACGGATCTCGTGGGGGGATGAGCAGGAGCTTTCAGGGTGTGTATTCTCCCTTTTCCTCAAACCATGTCCCGTTCGGTACTGGGGGAGCGTGGAGAAGTCGGAGGGGGCTCAAGAGCTCGTCTAAAATGCGGCCATTGCAGTCGAAGGTCAGGACACGCCCCGAGTGTCTCCTATCTTAATTGTATCTGTAGTTCCGCTTCGCGTCTTCATCCCTCCTCCGAACATTCTCAGACAGAACAGGGGAGGAAGGCTGGAATGCACCCACCGAAGGCAGCGTGGTACGATCTGTCTCCCCATCATCAACTGTGCAGGGCTACATCCCGTGGCCTGAATAGGAGTCGCCCTATAAGCCAGGAGGGCCAAATAAGGATCTGGGTGCCTCAAAACAAACTTTGCGGTCTGAACCGCCCTCTCAGTCATCCCGTTGGCCTGTGGGTAATGTGGACTGGAAGTAGAATGAAGGAAATTGTAGTCCCCACTGAAGGACCTGAACTCCATAGAAGCGAACTGCATTCCATTGTCGCTCACCAGCTCAGCCGGTACCCCCCACCTGGCAAACATGCTCTTTAGGCATGTGATGACAGCCACGCTGGTCGCCTCAACTAACGGTGCAATCTCAAAATATCTTGAGTAGTAATCCACAACAACCAGATACTTTTTCCCGTTGAGCTCACATAAATCTGGTGCAATCTTCTGCCAGGGGCCCGCAGGCAGCGGGGTAGAAAGTAGAGGCTCTCTCCTCTGTGTAGGCCGACGTTCACAGCAATAGGCACATCTTGATACATATTTTGCAATGTCAGTGCTGATTCCAGGCCACCACACCGCAGAGGCAGCTCTCTCTCTACATTTTGAAATTCCCAAGTGGCCATCGTGAATCCGACACAACATCTCTTGCCGCATACTGGCTGGTATAACAATACGGTCTTGAAACAGCACCAAACCGTCTAGTTCAGTAAGGTGTGCTCCCTCTGCCTGGAAAGCACTCAGCGGCATCCATACTGCCCGGCTCTCGGGCCAGCCGTTCTTTAAGTAGTTTATGACCTCTTGGAGATCAGTATCTAGATGTGTCTCTCTCTTTATCAGCTCCAATCTCCCTGAAGAGATGGATTTAGAAGCCAAAATCAAATCCACATACACCTTCACATCTGATTCTGTAGATGACTGCCACTGCCAGTGCGTCTGCCACTGCCAGCTGTTTCCACGGCACGTGCACAGCCCGAACATTGAATCTGAGCAGCCGCATCAGAAGTCTCTGGCATCTCAGAGGTGCCTTGTCAATGTCATAGGAGTTTATCAATGGAACCAGCGGCTTGTGGTCAGTCTCCAGACTAAAATCTTCCAAGCCCACCAGATATCGTTGAAAGCGCTCGCAGGCCCAAACTCCAGCCAGACACTCCTTTTCTATCTGAGCGTATTTTGTTTCTGCCGCAGTTAATGTACAGAAGCAGTAAGCAATGGGCTGCAGCTTGTCGTCATTCAGTTGCAGAAGGGCTGCTCCTAGCCCATAACTGCTAGCGTCTGCGCTAACCACAGTCTTTTTAGAAGGGTCATAGAACCCCAGCACCGGGGCGGACTCCAACATGGACTTGACCAGTACAAAGGCCTCCACCTGTGGAGGTTCCCAGGTCCAAGCAACGTCCTTCAACAATTCTGTAATAGGATGCAACACTGAGGACAGTTCCGTCAGAAACTTGCCCACGTAGTTCACAAGGCCCAGTATTTGTCTCAGTTCATGAACATCGGAAGGGCTTTTCAATTGCTCAGTAGCGAGAACTTTACTAGCATCTGGATTAATACCATCTCCGCTGATAATATGGCCAAAGTAGCACAGTTCTGTTTTTCCAAAGTGGCATTTATCTTTGTTCAGTTTCAATCCTGACTCTCTTACAGTCTGCAGTACACGCTGCAGTCGCTGATCCTGCTCTTCTAGAGTGGACCCGTACACGAGGATGTGGTCCATAACTACCACCGTGCCCTCATGGTCCCTCAGGAGGGAACTCATTTCCCTTTGGAAGATCTCTGGTGCGGAAGATATCCCGAAGGGGAGTCTGCAGAAACAAAATCGACCTACCGGCATAATGAAAGTAGTCAGCTTACAGCTCTCTGGGTCGAGGGGAATCTGCCAGAAACCGCTGGAAGCATCAATAATTTAGCCCCTGACAACTTTGGAGCTATGTTTCCAATGTTGGCAGTACAAATCTCTCCCTCTTTACCGCCTCGTTCAGGCGTTTCAAGTCCACACAAATACGAACTTTCCCATTCTTCTTAGCAACAGGCACAATAGGAGCACACCAGTCAGTAGCTTCAGTGACTTCCTCAATAACACCCATACTCTTCATCCTCAAAAGTTCGGCCTCAACCCGGGGCAAAAGTGGAAATGGAATCCAACGAGGCGCAGCGGTACTGTACGGGATAGCATTCGCTTTAAACTATGCGGACCGGCTCACAATTCAGCAGCCCAAGTTCTCCAAACATGTCCTCCGTGATCTCATGCACTCGCGCAACAAGGCCCAGGCTACAGGCTGCATTCCGGCTCAATAGGTTATTAACGCAGTTTCCTCTGATCACGTACACCCACAGGGTAAATTTCTTTCTTTTGTACTCACTGCTAGCAAGAAATCTCCCAGCACAATCGATGCGACCTCCAGGGCTGTGAACGTTTATCAAAACCTTCTCAAGCTGCAGTCGTCGTGGCAGTTTCATGAACGTTGCAAAAGAAATAACTGTAATGTCCGCTCCCGTATCAATTTTAAAAGCAATCCTTGCACCCATCAATGAGAGTGTAACACGCCAATCTTCTTCTGAGCCGGACTGATTAATCACAGACCCTACAAAGGACACCTCTTGAGCCTCTTGGTCACTGTCCAGATGCATCTCTTTAACAGACTCTGATTTGCAAACCACCTCAAAATGGCCGACTCTGCTACACTTTCTGCACCTCCTGTCTTTAGCAGGGCATAACATCTTCATTCCATGAGCGCAGTTACAGCGCGTGCAACAAGCCTGTAGCATCCCATCGCTTCTGACCCTGTCTGTCACCTGCGGTCTACTGTTTACACTCTGTCACTTGCAGCTCTCCTGAACTGCTGCACCTCCTCCACCATGCTTTCAGATCTCATCTCTGCACTTTGCTTCTTTACTAGTTCACTTTGGTGCGCTATCCATATAGCCTCATCCAGCATCAACGCAGACTCCAGCGGCAGCTTCAGTAAAACTTCTGAGTCTGCAATACCTATGACGTTTCTGTCTCTGATCTGCTCCTCTTTCGCAGCACCAAACTCAAAGAACTCCGCCAATTCATACAGGCTGCGCACAAATGATTCCACTGATTCACCCACACGCTGGGCTCGCTTGTGGAAACAGGCTCTCTCATGAATCACATTTCTCCTGGGCACAAAATGGGCGCCGAGTTTATCCATGACTATCTCAAAGTTAAATTCTTCCCCCTCACGGAAAGTAAACGTATTGTACACAGGCTCCACATCTTTCCCCATAGAATATAAAAGAGAGTTAACCTGTACTTCACCGCTCTCCTTATCCAGCTTAGAAGCAATCCTGAAGCGTGCAAACCTCTGCCTCCAGGTAGGCCATGCTGCAGGCTGAGAGAAATCAAAAGGCTCCGGTGGAGTGAACTTGGACATCTTTCCAGATGAAAATGGATGCGCAGGTAAGAAATTCTGACACCATGTCATGAGATCCAAATAACACAGCGAGCTGGGTTCACAAGGTGTTTATTTCAGTAGTTATCACAGGGGAGACACCCGGTTTGCATCCTCTCTCTGAACTGTCTTCCTGATACTACCCTTAGAGCCGCCCCTTCCTCTGATGTCACTGCTGGCTCTCAACACAGGGAATACACGGGGGGCCATATTACATACTTGGTGCTAACTTAACCAGAGCTGTTGTAAACTGAAAACCTCCATAGGCTATAATGGCTAGGGGTTTGGATAGGGTTTGCGACAAGTATGTGTTTATGTGTGACTATGTGTAACGTGTATTAACGAGTAGTGATGTGTGCTGCTTAGTAATGTATAGGTGTGCGTATGACTATGTGTAACGTGGATGTATGGGATATGACGCAAATGTACCTGCTCCTGCACTGCTCTCGCCTCTATCTCTGTCGCTATCTCACCAAAAAGCACCAACCGCCCAGGACGCTGTATCTGCCTAACAAAAGAACAGACACAGTCAGCGTTTGAAAATGGCTGACGCTATTTATTACCTTGTCATAGGTGTGGTTTTTTAATTGAGATTCATTAAAATTAGGTGTTTTTAGTGAACAAAATGGCCAACGCAAAAATTTGTGCGCAACACGCCACTGCGCACGTTTTTGTTTGCCAAATCCATCAAAAATGAGGGCCACTGCCTTGTCTTCCATCAGAATTTGAGTCTTTTGTGCGCAGTCCGCACAAAATGCTTTCGTTTGACGGTCTTGCGTATAAAAATTACGGACTCAAGAAATGACGTTCAAAAATTCCCGCGTCAAAAATTCCATTGCGGTCACTGATTTCTGTGCGCAAACGTACTTTGCGCACATTTTTGCGAGCCGCTTTTACGAATGACGGATGAAAAAATGCGCGGGGATTGTAATACCAACGTTAATTTTCGCGCGATAACGCATTTTGCTGAGCGCAAAAAAAAAGCTGCGCGAGCAAAATTGCGCTAAGAATGTAATAGGGCCCATTGTGTATATGCTACAAAAAACAGATTGCCATGTGGCGCGAGACTGTTCGGGTCTGGCTCGAAAGACAGGTGGCAACCCTAAATCCAGAAGATATGGGGGTCCAAAGACCTATGTATCTTCAAAATTGTGATTTAGCTGCCCAGCTAGGGGGAGGTCCTTTTCTGATGTCATTGTGGCCATGCACAATGATGTCATTGGTCCCATGCATGGCCTGTCTTCCAGGAATTCAGAACACCATGGGATTACGCACATATCCGCGTTGGTTTCCCCCAAGGAACTCTGCGTGTCCATGGTAGTGGTTTTACGTACTTGCCTAACTTGCACCCATTTGCCACGTTCGTTGTGCGTGCGCAGTTCGGTGCGCACGTACTTCGTGTGTGGGTCTCTATTGATCATGATTCTATGCTACGACGGATGTTAAACTGTGCGGTGACATGGACGTGATCACTGCGTTCGTCTGACATTAGCCTAAGAAAGGGATGGATGCGTGCAATGTTTTTTAGGTGGAAGTAGCAAGATTTGGTTAGAGACTGAATGTGAGGAGTAAAGGATAGATTGGAATCCAAAAGGACCCTGAGGCAACGAGCCTGAGACGTAGAAGTAATGGTGGCACCATTCACCTGAAGAGAAATTGGTGCAGGAATGGAGGTTTTAGAGGGAGGGAAGATGAGAAGTTCAGTTTTCGAGAGGTTGATATTTAGGAAATGGGAAGTCATCCAGTCAGAGACAGCCAATAGGCAGGCTGTAACATCATGGAAATATATGGTCTATACTAAGGCAGGTAAACAAGTGGATATACAGTATATAGGCTGTAACATATAGGCTGTAACATCAGCATAGAGGTGATATTGGAATCCATAGGAAGAGATGAGGTTGTCCAACGAGGCGGTATAGATCGAGAAGAGTAGGGGACCCCGAACAGAGCCTTGAGGTACCCCAACTGAAAGAGGAACTGGTGGTGAAGAGACACCAGTGAAGGAGACACTGAAGGAGTGAAAAGAGAGATAGGAAGAGAACCAGGAGAGAGCAATGTCACTGAGGCCAAGTTGACGCAGCATGAGGAGCAGGAGAGGGTGATCAACGGTGTCAAAAGCAGCGGATAGGTCAACAAGAATAAGGAGGGAGAAGTGACCTTTGGTTTCGGCGGCAGCTAAATCATTAGTCACCTTGGTCAGAGCAGAATCAGTAGATTGTTGGGAGCGAAAGCTAGACTGGTGCGGATCGAGTAGAGAGTTAACAGAAAGAGAACTGATGAGCTGGTTATAGACCAGATGTTCTAAGATTTTGGAGGCAAAAGGGAGCAGAGAGATGGGACAGTAGTTCAAGAGGGAGGTAGGATAAAGAGATGGCTTTTTTTAGAATGGGGTGATCAAAGCACGTTTGAAAACAGAGGGGAAGATTGCAGAGGAGAGGGAGAGGTTAAAAATATGGTTCTCCGTAACCGCACCCCTGCCTACATCTCCTCCCTTATTAGCAGGTACATCCCATCCCAACCACTTAGCTCTGCCAATGATCTGATGCTATCAGTTCCTTGTACCCGCACCCCCAACTTTCACCTTCAGGACTTCTCTCGAGCTGCACCCTTTCTATGGAACTCCATCCCCGCATCATTAGACTCACCAGTCTCTCCAGTCCTTCAAGAAGTCTCTGAAAAGGCAATACTTTAGAGAAGTCTAACAGTTCACTCCAGGAACCCCCACTGCTCCTTCTTCCCATTCAGCCCTCATGCAACCCGCTACTTCAAATACCCTATTCGCCCTCACCTAATGTGTCATCCCTCTCCGCTTAGATTGTAAGCTCTCGAGAAGGGTCCAATACTACTCCTGTTCCATGTGTGTAACATGTATGTATATTTGTAATTCTGTTTCTCCCATTGTACAGCACTAAGGAACTTGTTGGCGCTTGTAATACTTGTAACTGTAACTAATTCAACTAAGGTAACAGATTCTGCCTCTTCTTTTGATTTGAGCGTGGAGGAAAACAGTTTTTCAGCTTTTAAAATGTGTTTTTTTTGTTTTCCTAGCCTCAAAACAATAATGTAAATAGTAATTTTGTCAGGTTTCTTTTTTTTTGCGGGGGGGGGGGTAGGGGCACTCTACATTTCTGTGCCTACAGGCTCCTGAGGTTCAAATCCGGCCCTGCCCTCACTACACCACTGTGCCTAAGATAACCATTTGGGAAAATAAATTGATACATAAATTAACATCAGCAGCAAGGCGGGCTCTTGTATAAAAATGGTGCAGATGGACTCGCCGGATAGTACACAGATTATTATAAAAATAGGATATCGGAAGATTATAGATGAATTAACAGTTGAGGATTATAACTATTGAGGATTTTCCAAAAATGGGAGAGGCATTATGTGGATTTGTGAGAATATATGTAGATAGGGGAGATTTGTTCAGTGTTCAGACAAGCACTCTAAAATGGAGTGGGTTTGGTCAGTCAGTATAATGGAGATGAATGTCAAGATATGAAGTTAAGAAATTTTCATTTTTGACCAATAAACGTTCTGTTCACAGGGTCAAATAGAGGAAAAGGTTGGATATTTCCCTGCCAATTTTGTCCAGAAATTTCAAAAAGATGCAGAACTTTTCTGCTGCTGCAAAACATTTATTGGATGTAAAGAGCATGGACAAATAACACTTAAAGAAAAGCAGGTACTTGTTTTGTTATTTATATTTGCACTTGACCTTAAATGGTCACTCTACACACCCTGATCACTGTCGATTTTTAAAGTGGTCAAACTGCGTGGAGTGCCTCGCCCGCCTTACTCCCCTCCCTCCTGCAGGGCCGGTGCATCTATAAGGCTAACTAGGCAGTTAGTTAGGGCGCCACTAGCAATGGGGGCACCATTATGAGCCAATATAACCATGGGCACTATGGCAGAGATTATGTCTGTTTTGCAGCCGTAGAGCTTGCAGCAGGCAGTCCCATCGTGAGGGAGGGGCCATGAAAATCCCTGGCAGCCCCCTTCCTGGAATGCCCCGAATGATTTCAGCTCTCTTGCAGGCTCAGCGGGTGTTCTGTACATTAGCCCTGGACTGACTATTTAACTCTGACACATCCCTTCTGCATTGTTGTTCAGTGCTCAGGTTCCAGAGTATCTGCTAGAAGCCTGATCTCTCCGCTCATATCAGTGTACCAGACCCTTGTCTTTCTTCCTGGACTGGGTTGCTCTTCACCTCCCCGACCTATGGATTTTCCCCTGGAATTTGTTTACTGGACTACCCTCATTTAATACTGCTCTTTTATCACCCTCCACACCATGTCCAAGCCTGTCTGCTGTGCACTCCAGTGGCCCCCTGCATCTACCAGAAGTCCTGCTATTACTCAAAGACTCCAATATGCCTCTGGGTATTCTGATCAGCCCTTTTACTGTGCTCCCTTCCTTCCCTGTCCACCACTCATGTCCAGCTCTCTTCCTTCCGTATTCACCACTCGTGTCTGTGACGGAACCGTTCTCTTCCGCCTGTCCTGACTCTCCAGACACCCCTTCGTTGCGGTCAGCCCGGCTACTGGGAGCGCTGTCCTCAGCGCCTTGAGCAGCTTGACCTGCCTGCTTCTGTTTCTCTGCCCTGGAGCGGTTAGGAATTTCCAGAAGGCCACTCTGTGCCTTCTGAGGTTGAGTGTATAGTGTAGTGTAGCTGAATGAAACACCAGACGCGGCTGTATGTTCCAACAGGATTCTCTCTCTCTGTCTCTGACTGAGCTTTTAATGAACAAAACGCCACAATTTATGCTGAAATCCAACAGCCATAATTTGCATAAATGACGCACATCGTCCTACTAAAATGCTTATTACATTATGTCAGACAAGGTGGAAAGCCTGCCCAGAGGGCAGTCTATTGTGGATATACTGCCCCAGCTCATGGATATATGCCCCAGCTCGTGGATACTGCCCGAGCTCGTGGATATACTGCCCCAGCTCGTGGATATACTGCCCCAGCTTGTGGATATACTGCCCCAGCACGTGGATATATTGCCCCAGCTCGTGGATACTGCCCCAGCTCGTGGATACTGCCCCAGCTCGTGGATACTGCCCCAGCTCGTGGATATTGCCCCAGCACGTGGATATACTGCCCCAGCTCGTGGATATTGCCCCAGCTCGTGGATACTGCCCCAGCTCGTGGATACTGCCCCAGCACGTAGATATATGCCCCAGCACGTGGATACTGTCCCAGCTCCTGGATATTGCCCCCCCAGCTCCTGGATACTGCTCCAGCACGTGGATATATGCCCCAGCACGTGGATATATGCCCCAGCACGTGGATATATGCCCCAGCACATGGATATATGCCCCAGCTCGTGGATATTGCCCCAGCTCGTGGATATATTGCCCCAGCTCGTGGATACTGCCCCAGCTCGTGGATATTGCCCCAGCTCGTGGATATTGCCCCAGCACGTGGATATATGCCCCAGCACGTGGATATATGCCCCAGCACGTGGATACTGTCCCCCAGCTCGTGGATACTGCCCCCCAGCTCGTGGATACTGCCCCCCAGATTGTGGATATTGCCCCCCAGCTCGTGGATATTGCCCCCCAGCTCTTGGATATTGCCCCCCAGCTCATGGATATTGCCCCCCAGTGCTCATGGATATGCCCCAGCTCAGACCCCAGACCAGACATGGGGCGGCTGTTTGAATGCTCTATCGGCATTCGGACAGCCGCCCCATGAGCTCGGCGCCATACTTACCTTTCCGAGCGGCGCCGGGGAAGTGAAAGTGTCCCCACTTCCGGTCTTTGAAGGACCCAAGCCGCGGTCACGTGACCGGGGCTTGGTCCTTCAAAGAGCGGAAGTGGGGAAACTTTCACTTCCCCGGCGCCGCTCGGATGCGCTCGGCAGCCGGGTAGCGGCTGCGAGCGCAGCCTCTACCCGGCTGCCGCGCGCATCCAAGCCCCGAGCGGCTGAGGGACCTTTCCCTTCGCCGCTCGGGGGTTGGATGCGCGCGGCAGCCGGGTAGAGGCTGCGAGCGCAGCCTCTACCCGGCTGCTGTGTGCATCTTGTAACCGCCGCGGCGAGCCGGCAGCCGGCTCGTGCCGCGGCGGTTGCATGCGCTCGCAACCAACCGCCGCTGGTTGCGTGCGCATGCGCAGAGTAAGGCTTGGCGACGGACACGCCAAGCCTTACTCTTTTATAGTATAGATATTTACAATAAACATTCTTTAGGCTTTAGCTCACACAACATTTACATAATCTATTGTTCTAACACATCAGATTAAAGACAAACACTATCACAGACTTCTTGAATCAAACATGCAGCCAGATAGGGGGAAAAGCCCTGTTGCATAAATTACACAGTAGTAAAGCTGGCTATACAAAAACACATTTACCTACAGGAATATAAGTATATTTAAAAATAAAGCTACGCCATTTTACACTAAACTAATTTAAACTAAAACCAAACACTGTAAAATATATTTAAAATCACACGATATAAATGAACATAAAGTCTCTTGGGGTTTGAAGCGTGGAGCGCCACGTCAGCTCCATGACAGTGTCCAGCTCCCTTTCTTCCTTGTTCACCACTCGTGTCCAGCTCCCTTCCTTCCGTGTCCACCTCCCTTCCTTAAAAGAAAAAACATGTAAAAAACTGAAGACCAGTGTCTTGCTGCGCTCAAATCAAAAGAAGAGGCAGAATCTGTTGCCTTAGTTGAGTTAGTGCAGTGGCGTTATTTGTTTTATATGTAAAAGCATATATTGCCTCTGCAGTAGAACAGAGAAAAGAAATACATTTTGCAATTACTTTTTATCAATTTTTTATTTTTACACATTACATGGTAATGTTTGGTATCATTGTAAAGACCTCTGACCTTTCCAATGACACCTAACTTAACCTTGTGCTGTGTACAATTCAGAGATGCGGGTTCCAAAGTCCCCGTCTCTCCTCATTGCAGTGCTACGATCGTGGTTGTCGATGAAACAATGCATTGCATCATCAGCTCCAAACCTGCTGGCAGTGTGGGAAATGAGAAGGTGAGTTAGCGCAGCATCACTGTTCACTTTATAATTGTAACCTGAATAATAGTGCTGCGATAAAATAATTTTTCCTTTTTTTTTATATCTGATATTTCATTTTTACATAAATCTAACCTGGTTATATTTGGGATCACTGGAAAGGTGTCACATCCTCGGTGGTCCTCCTGGGGGGTCTGGGCACCCGGCGGCATCACTGGCTGGCCGGGTGCAAGGAGTTCGGGCTGGCCAACCAGCGTCTAGAGGGGCGGGGCTTGGCGTGATGACACGGAGCCGCCAGCTTTAAATGCAAGGCACGAGATTGTCGGGTATATCAGAAGGAGGAAAAATTAAAATGGATGCCTGTAGCCATCTTGTTTTAAATGGAAAGTCTTTTCTTTTTCAATTTTCCCTAGTTTTAGAAATGAACAGAGATTTTTTTGTAATAGTTCACTGCTAGGTGAAACTAAGAGTCTTTTTTTTATAAATGCCAGACATGAGGGAACTTTAAAATGTCTTTATTTGATATAATGCTGAAACTAAGTGCCAGATATTTCATATTTAAATTTATTGGTTTGTCTTAACAAGTCTTTAAAACAAAAAGATATTTTCTCTTTAGGTATAGGAATAAAAGTTAAAATTTTGTAAATGTATGATTATATTCACAAAATATATTCTTATAATCAAGGTATATTTTATTATATTTACAGTAGAAAATAGATGCTCCAATAAGTATTTGTTGAGTATAACTGGTAAATAGTATAATTATTGAAAAATAGATTCTGTTGATTTTAACTAGAAAGGAATTCAACGGATAAAGAGACCCAGTAAACATTTTGAGAGGAGTGGAAATATAAATCTAATTTTGGCAGGAGAGACATAAAGTCTAAGACTGAAAATAGAGGGTCTTTGTAAGCCAGATTGACCTCTTGACCTGAGATAAGATATATAAAAATTAAATGGTGGAATTAATTAGAAGAGTAACACTGCCCTCTAGAGGCATAGTAAATATTATATTAATATAAAGAATATAATATTTAGATGGAAAGAGCTAGATTGTTAGTGACGTCAAATTGACTATAATTGGAGCCGCACTGTTCATTGCAAAGGCATTCACACAAGCAGACCATCGCAGGCAGACCATCCCAGGACACAATGCACTCAAGATTTCACACCACATCTCTAACTCACATGCATTGATTATCTGACATTGATAATTTTCACATATTCCAAAACACTCAAAGAATATTCCAAGGCAGTAACTCATTAATCCAGATTGGAGGTAATGTATGAGAGAGTAAATTTAAGGTTAATAAATTATATATATTTGGAGTATTTCTTGCAACAGATAGACTGAGATTTCTCAGATTACTATTAAATCTAGAGTCTTCAAAATATTTCTATTCTGCAGATAGAGATATGAAGAAGAATCGGATATAAGGATTTATCCTAAAGAAATTGTTGTAAGATTGATATACCGATATATATATAGAATTTGGAAATTACTGTGATTGAAATTAATAAGCAAGGAATTAAATAAGGAATAAAAAGCAGAAGATTAGAAGCTTAATTCTCGATATTAGGGGAGGATTCACTAAATAAGTTTTTATTACTTATCATTCTAAAAATAGAATAAGTGATAGCTCATCTTTTGTTGATCCATGTAGCATAGAGAGATACATACAGTGGCAAGAAAAAGTATGTGAACCCTTTGGGATTATGTGGAGTTTTGCATGAATTGGTCATAAAATGTGCTCTGATCTTCATCTAAGTCACAACAATTTGAAAACACAGTCGGCTTAAAATAACACAACACAAACATTATATGTTTTCATGTGTTTATTGAACAGAACATGTAAACATTCACAGTGCAGGGTGGAAAAAGCATGTGAACCCCTAGCCTAATGACTTTGCCAAGAGCTAATTGGAGCCAGGAGTGAGCCAACCTTGAGTCCAATCAGTGTGATATTATTGGATGTGTTGCTGAAAGCTGTCCTGCCCTTTAAAAACACACACCAGTTTGGGGTTTACTGGTTTCAAGAAGCACTGCCTGATGTGAACCATGCTTCGCAGAAAAGAGCTCTCAGAAGACCTACGATCAAGAATTGTTGACTTGCATGAAGCTGGAAAGGGTTACAAAAGTATTTCCAAAAGCCTTGATGTTCATGTGTCCACGGTAAGACAGACTGTCTACAAATGGAGAAAGTTCAGCACTGTTGCTACTCTCCCTAGGCGTGATTGTCCTGTAAAGATGACTGCAAGAGCACAGCGCAGAATGCTTAATGAAGTAAAGAAGAATCCTAGAGTGTCAGCTAAAGACTTACAGAAATCTCTGGCACATGCTAACATTTTTGTTGACACATCTACAATAAGGAAAACATTCAACAAGAATGGAGTACATGGGAGGACACCACGGAGGAAGCCATTGCTGTCCAAAAAGAATATTGCAGCACGTTTGGAGTTTGCAAAAGAGCACCTGAATGTTCCACAGCACTACTGGCAAAATATTCTGTGGACAGATGAAACCAAAATTGAGTTGTTTGGAAAAAACACACAACACTGTGGAGAAAAAAAGGCACAGCAACATCAAAACCTCATCCCCACTGTAAAACATGGCGGAGGAAGCATCATGGTTTGGGGCTGCTTTGCTGCCTCAGGGCCTGGATGGATTGTTGTCATTGATGGAAAAATGAATTCCAGAGTTTATCAAAACATATTGCAGGAAAACGTAAGACCATCTGTCCGCCAACTGAAGCTACGCAGAGGATGGGTGATGCAACAGGACAATGACCCAAACCATTCAAGTAATTCAACAAAAGAATGGCTTCAACAAAACAAAATACGCCTTCTGGAGTGGCCCAGTCAGAGTCCTGACCTCAACCCGATTGAAATGCTGTGGCATGACCTTAAGAGAGCGATTCACACCAGACATCCCAAGAATATTGCTACACTGAAACAGTTTTGTGAAGAGGAGTGGTCCAAAATTACTCCAGATCGTTGTGCAGGTTTGATCTGCAACACAGGAAACGATTGGTTGAGGTTATTGCTGCCAAAGGAGGGTCAACCAGTTATTAAGTCCAAAGGTTCACATACTTTTTCCACCCTGCACTGTGAATGTTTACACGTTCTGTTCAATAAAAACAAGAAAACATATAATGTTTGTGTTGTATTATTTTAAGCAGACTGTGTTTTTCAAATTGTTGGGACTTAGATGAAGATCAGAGCACATTTTATGACCAATTCATGCAAAACTGTACATAATCCCAAAGGGTTCACATACTTTTTCTTGCCACTGTACAGTATATTTCTACAAGATCTAGGGTGTTAAACATTGGTTTGCTGGGAAATATACATAATTGTTTTCATTAAGCAGAAATGTTTATTAACTTAATTTGTGTATAGTTACTAAATGATAAGGTACATGATATTAATCATATATGCAGTTACTAACAGGAGATACATATATTGAGAAGCTAGTGTCTATGTGCTGATGGATTTTGTGCTTGTTTATAAATCTTTGTTTATGATATGAGATTTGAAACTTTTTTGTATACGTAATAAATATATATTTTTATCCGATTATTGATTAGTGTATTCTTCAAAGCAAAACACAGACAATTAAAAGAATTTAGGAGAATTTCTAGGAAATATAAACGATTGATATTCGTGTCTCGTATAAGTTTCTTATTGAATATAAATCTTGACATGTTGTAGTCAGCTGCCGAGATAAGTCCAACAAGATTCAGCTCGTCACCCTGACGTGGAGTTATCCCTGCATCGCCAGCTGTGTTCACTTGTGTGTCTCAGTGTTTACTTTGCCCAGTTGCCATTTTAGGATGTATGAGGACCCTGCTCGTGTTTGACCCGGACTTCCTGTTTGACGATTCTCTCTCTGACTCCCTTTGTATACTGATAGTTCCCTCTGCGGACATCGACTGTATGTACAGGTTATTTCACGCAACCTCCGATTATAGGCCTGTCCTGCAGGGTGCTGAACTCATCTACCCTTCGTTTTGCCTTGTTGGTATTAAGTCAATACATACACCTTATCACGCTGTCTCTGAATGTGGGTCTGCCCCGCAGGGTACTGAATCCATTGAACCCTCATCCTGCCTAGCTGAGATGAACTATATGGGAGTCCTCTCTGTTGCCAATCCTGCCTGTACGACTACCACCTCTGTTGCCAACCTGGCCTGTATGACTACCCTCTCTGGTGCCAACTCAGATTATACATTTGACCACTATTCTGTTAACTACTGTTGTATGACACTTTAGTACTCTTTCTGTCCATATACAGTTAACGTGCTTTCGCTCAGTAGACACTTGGTCATGAAATCATTTGCTACTGAGTGGTATTTAGCATTTGTGTTGTGTATAACCTCCTTGGCTGGGAGTGCTAGGATTAGTGGTCCTGACTGCTGTAAAATCAAGAATCATAGAAGTCTGTCCAAAAGGTTTAAAATCACGTTTATCAGGGGTGAGCGCTATAGCGAACGTGACATTACGTCAGGGACATATATGGATCTGACAGATTTAACTGTATTGATGTCTAACTCAATGATATAATCACTAAACAAGAAGAGCAGGAGCACCGCAGGTACCAGTTTGCTCAGGCTTTGGGTTTACTGATTAATCAGTCCAGCAAAGCTTCACCACCCTGTTCTCCTGCGGTTAATGTGTCCTCTCATGCGGTAAATGTTTCTTCCCTGATTGCTGGTGAAGTATCCCATGTGAGTTTGAAAACACCCATATGTTTCGATGGTAAATCTGGTTCTTCCAGGGGATTTATTACACAGATTGATATTATGTTTGAACTTTATCCTGGGATGTGCCCCACAGACAGAGCTTAGGTGGGTTATGTCATTAACCACCTAACAGAAAAAGCTTTGCTTTGGGCAACTCCTTTATGGGAATTAAAGAGACCAGTTATGTATAACTATGCCGAGTTCATGAAAGACATTAGGTGCAGTTTTGATCCTGCAAGATGGGCAACTGGTGCTGCCAGGGCACTACGGTGTATCACACAGGGCAACCGCAGAGTGGCTGATTACGCCATTGAATTATCGAATTCAAAACTGTGGCAGCAGAATTGCAATGGCCTAACAATGCATTTACTACAGCTTTCCTAGAGGGAATTTCTGATACTTTAATGTATGAATTAGCTCCTATGTCGCTACCTGAGGGGCTAGACCAGTGTTTCCCAAACCTGTCCTCGGGACCCTCGACCAGACCAGATTTTGCAGATCACCTTGGGGGAAAACAGACTGAATCCTGCAATCACTGAGCAGCAAATCATATCACCTGTGCTGTGCTTCAGATATCCTGAAAACCTGGCGAGGTGGAGGGTCCTTAGGACAGGTTTGGGAAACACTGGGCTAGACGATCTGATTGATTATTGTATTGCACTTGAAGACCAGATTCAAGATTGGAGGTCTGGCCATAGTAAACTCCGGAAACCTCCCCAGCGTACCTCTTCCACTCCTCACAATGTTCACAACCCTTCACCTCATAGGGTGGAACAAGCTGACCCTGAACCTATACAATTAGTTCTGTCCAGTATCTCAGGAGAGGAGAGACAACATCACCTCAGAGAAGGTCTATGCTTTTACTGTGCAGATAAGGGTCATTTTAGGTTACAATCTCCCAAACGAACCAAACGTTCTTCTATGTCGCGAAACAATCATGCCTAGAATCCCCTGAGAGACAGGTTCTAGGTATGACTGTAGTGTCTCTCGTTTCAAAAAAGAAAAAAGGTCTCGTGTGGTGGTTCCTGTGTCAGTTGCTTGGGAGGATATCATTGATTCTGGGTCTGAAGGGAATTTCCTGGATTCTGGTTTTGCTGCCATACATCAAGTGCCTTTGGTTAAGAGAGATATTCCTCTCCTCATTGAGAGTATCGATGGCAGGCAATTACTTAGACCCCATGTTACTCATGATATCTGTTACTATCCCTTTCTCTTTCTATACAGGTATCTTACATGGAGAAAAAATACAGTTTCAAATAATTGAATCTCCTACGGTACCGATTGTTTTGGGCTATCCCTGGTTAGTCAAACACAATCCGTTCTAGTCATTAACTGGACTAAGGGGGAGTTGGGCTCTTGGGGTTCACAATGTTAGTCCAAGTGGTTAGGTATGAGTACTATGGTGGGTAACCTGAATGTGGCCACAGCCCCTCCACTGTCTACCGAGGTATCAAAGTGGTACAGTGACTTCAAAGAGGTCTTTGATAAGGGGAAGTCTGAAATTCTGCCTCCGCATCGACCCTATGACTGCGCCATAGATCTGTTGCCAGGTACCATGCCTCCAAGGGGAGATGTATATCCTCTCTCTCAGAAAGAGAATGACATAATGGAGGAATATATATACGTGAAAACCTGGCCCGCAGGTCTTCCTCTCCTGCTGGAGCAGGATTTTTCTTTGTATTTAAGAAAGAAGGTGACTTATGACCCTGTATTGATTAAAGAGGTCTATACAGGATAATCGTGCAGAATGCATACCCTATTCCTCTTATATCCAAATTATATGACCGCCAGAAAGGTGCTGAAATCTATACGAAGTTAGACCTGCGCAGTGCTTATAATTTAGTCCGAGTGAAAAAGGACCATGAATGGAAAACTGCCTTTAACGTGAGAAGGGGCCACTATGAATACCTTGTCATGCCATTTGGTTTATGTAATGCGCCAGCAGTTTTCCAAGACTTCATCAATGACGTTTTGAGAGACTTCTTACAAGTCTTTGTCATTGTTTACCTGGATGATATCCTGATTTACTCTCCTGAGGTGGAGACACACCATGCTCATGTGCATACAGTCTTGCAAAGATTGCTGGAAAACAAGTTGTACTGCACGTTAGAAAAATGTCTGTTTGACATATCATCTGTTCATTTCCAAGGATATTTAATTACGCCGGACGGCTTTGAGATGGACCCTCAGAAACTCTCTGCCATCAAGGAATGGTCATTTCCTCAAGGGTTAAAAGCCATACAGAGGTTTCTGGGGTTCACTAACTATTACAGGAGATTCATAAAATGTTTCTCATCGGTGGTCTCTCCCATCACAGCCATGACAAAAAAGGGTGCTCAGAAACAAATATGGAGCACTCAATCCATGCAGACTTTTGAACAGCTCAAGGAGGTGTTCATCACGGCACCAGTCCTGAGACATCCAGAGCCAGGTTTGCCGTTACAGCTGGAGGTGGACGCATCTGAAATCGGTATAGGTGCTGTCTTATTCCAGAGAGGAAGTCCAGAAAAACCATTGCATCTATGTGGGTTCTTCTCCAGAAAGATGACACATGCAGAGAAAAATTACGATACAGGCAATAGAGAATTGCTTGCATTCATAGCAGCTCTGAAAGAATGGCGTTACCTATTGGAGGGTACCAAAGACCCCATAATCATAATAACGGATCATAAGAATCTTGTTTATATGGGGGATGCTTAACGCCAGAATGCTAGACAGGCTAGGTGGTCTCTGTTCCTGTCTAGCTTCAATTTCCTACTCACTGATCACCCTGGTTCCAAGAACACCAAGGCAGATGCCCTGTCGAGACAATTTGAGACCTATGAACAGCACATTTTTTATCAAAGTCCTATTGTTCCTCAAGAAAATATCCTCCATACCGAGGTTTCTGGGGTTCACTATTACAGGAGATTCATAAAATGTTTCTCATCGGTGGTCTCTCCCATCACAGCCATGACAAAAAAGGGTGCTCAGAAACAAATATAGAGCACTCAAGACATGCAGGCTTTTGAACAGCTCAAGGAGGTGTTCATCACGGCACCAGTCCTGAGACATCCAGAGCCAGGTTTGCCGTTACAGCTGGAGGTGGACGCATCTGAAATCGGTATAGGTGCTGTCTTATCCCAGAGAGGAAGTCCAGAAAAACCATTGCATCTATGTGGGTTCTTCTCCAGAAAGATGACACATGCAGAGAAAAATTACGATACAGGCAATAGAGAATTGCTTGCAGTCATAGAAGCTCTGAAAGAATGGCGTTACCTATTGGAGGATACCAAAGACCCCATAATCATAATAACGGATCATAAGAATCTTGTTTATATGGGGGATGCTTAACGCCAGAACGCTAGACAGGCTAGGTGGTCTCTGTTCCTGTCTCGCTTCAATTTCCTACTCACTGATCACCCTGGTTCTAAGAACACCAAGGCAGATGCCCTGTCGAGACAATTTGAGACCTATGAACAGCACATTTTTTATCAAAGTCCTATTGTTCCTCAAGAAAATATCCTTGCTACTACACTCCTCACCGTTTCTTCTCCCTTGTTGGAGAGATTGCAGTCTGTCCAAGGTACCGCTCCTGCTGAAAGACCACCTGGTAAACTCTTCGTTCCTGAAGAGGAAAGGGTACAGGTTATGTCAGTTTATCATGATACCAAACCTTTTGGGCATATGGGTATAACCAAAACCCTAGCTACTCTGGAAAATAAGTTTTGGTGGGCAGGTATGCAGAAGGATGTCAAAGAATATATAGCTACCTGTGAGGTATGCTGTAGAAGTAAAAATCATAAGACCTTACCTACAGGCTTGTTACAACCATTACCTGTTCCTGAAAGACCATGGGCGGTATGGATTTTATTACCGATTTACCTGTATCTCAAGTTAATACTGTGATTCTTACCATTGTGGATAGGTTGTCGTGCCTCTTGCCAAGTTGCAATCTGCTGTGCAACTGGTGCCAGTCTTTGTCCAGAATATTGTCAGACTTCATGGGGTCTCTCTGGGAATTGTGTCTGACAGAGGCAGTTTGTGTCTAGATTTTGGAGAGGCTTCTGCGAGAATCTGGGCATAGAATTAAGTTTCTCCTCTGTCTACCATCCTCAGACTAACGGGGCAGCTGAGAGAGCTAATCAGAATGTTGAGCAATACCTAAGATGGTTTGTATCTGAAAAACAGAACAAATGGTCAGATCTTTTGCCATGGGCAGAGGTTGCCTTAAAGAATGCAGTCAGTGAGACCACGGGTGACTCACCTTTCCACACTGCATATGGATTTGATCCTCCCATGCTCCCATCTGACTTTCAGGGGGCCGCGTTGCTTGCCCTGGATGAGCATTTGGCTTCATTAAAGGGGACATGAGAGAAAGTTAAAGAGGTTATGGAGGCCAATATCAAAAAAACAAAAGGAGAAAGCAGACAGACGGAGAAGGCCCGTCCCACTGTATACTGTGGGGTATAGAGTCTGGCGTTCCATTAGGAACATTAATCTCCTGGTTCCTTCAATGAAAATGGCCCCAAGAGACATAGGCCCTTATAAGGTCCTACACCGAGTGAACCCTGTGTCTTATGCCTTGGCACTACCCCCATACTTACACATTCACAATGTGTTTCATGTTAGCCTCCTGAAACCTCTCACATGTAACACAAGGGTTAATGTTCCTCCTCCACCTGTTCAGTCCCAAGGTGAGGAGGAGTACGAGGTTCGTGCTATCTAAAGTCCCGTGGAGTCTGAGGCATTGTCCAGTACCTGGTGGATTGGGAGGGTTATGGTCCCGAGGATAGGACTTGGCTGCCAGCCAGTGAGATCCTTGTGCCTCGTTTGGTTCACCAGTTTCATGCTGCCCCTCCTTCTGCACCTGGTGGGAGTCCAGTGGTCGCCCATAAGGGGGAGTTCTGTCACATCATCGGCTCCTGCGGTGCTCCCTGGGGGGGTCTGGGCACCAGGCGGCATCACTGGCTGGACGGGTGCCAGGGGTTCGGGCTAGCTGACCGGCATCTAGAGGGGCGGGGCTTGGTGTGATGACACGGAGCAGCCAGTAGACATGTGCACAGCACAAAATTTAGTTTTGGACAAATGGATTCGTCCTAAAACACAATTTATTTAGTTGCTAAAGAAATTTGTTTTCAGTTCTTTAGTATGAAAACGAATTTCATTCATCCGAAACCCAGCGGATACAATTAATATTGTAGTAGTGGCTCCTTAGCGGGCTGAGATCAGCTGCTTGTTACAGTATCTCTCACTCTCAGCACAATGTGTCAGGCAAAGCTGTTACAGTAACTGACTGCTGCTCGTCACAGCGCTCAGAGTTTCAGTAAAACTAGTAAATAATGTTTTTATATACAAGAGGTTATAACAATATTATTTCCTTGTTTTACTGAAACTCTGAGCGCTGTGATGAGCAGCAGTTACTGTAACAGCTGAGCCTGATATATTGTACTGAGAAATAATGTAACAAGCAGCCGCTCTCAACGTTCACAGTCACTGGATTTAAAGGGCTCAAAAAAATGCTCCTCTCTGTATTATGTATAGAACATCCTCCTGAATTAATTAATGTCCCTCTCTGTTTAAAAAATCCTCCTCAATTTAAACCCCTCTCTGTATATATTAATGCAGAAGGGTGTTATATACAGAGAGGGACATTCTCCTGTATTAATTAATGCCCCTCTCTGTATGTCTGGCTGGCTGTCTGCGCTGCGAGTGAATATTCTGGAGTCTATCACTGTCAGATTTTCAGGTAGGGGTCGGGAAGGATTACACATACAAACTTTTTCTGTAGCTTTGCAATGTTGCGCTCCTCATTGCTGGTCTCCTTCACTCATCAATGTAATATTACAAAAATAAATGAAACTAAAATGTAATGCATTTTCTTTTTGTTTCTTTCGTTTTTTGGACTGAGCAGTTTCGTATCTCTTTAGTCATACGAAAACTAGATTATCCCAAAATTCAGACAAAATCATTTTAGTACTAAAACGAATGCACATGTCTAGCAGCCAGCTTTAAATTCAGGGCGGGAGATTCAGCTCGTCGCCCTGACTTGGAGTTATTCCCGCATCTCCAGCTGTGTTCACTTGTGTGTCTCAGTGTTTACTTTGCCCAGTTGCCGTTTTTGCCTGTATGAGGACCCTGCTCGTGTTTGACCCGGACTGCCTGTTTGACGATTCTCTCTCTGACTCCCTTTGTATACTGATAGTGCCCTCTGCGGACATCGACTTTATGTACAGGTTATTTCACGCAACCTCCGATTATAGGCCTGCCCTGCAGGGTGCTGAACTCATCTACCCTTCGTTTTGCCTTGCTGGTATTAAGTCAATACATACACCTTATCGCGCTGTCTCTGAATGTGGATCTGCCCAGCAGGGTACTGAATAGTGACGAGCCGAACACCCCTGTGTTCGGTACGTATTCGAACAGCCGAACGGCCGAAATGTTCGAATACAAACTCGAACACAATGTTAATCAATGGGGGCCAAAAAAGCAAAATGTGTTCACAGTTCTCCTAAATGTACCGACTACGTTTCCCCAAATCCCTGTACCCACTTTTCTTATTCTATTCAATTACACTGCCACCACAAACTGAGCTTTTTATTCAAGAGGCTTACTGCTGGACCCCAGAGACGGTTTGAAACTCTGGTCCTGCACCTCAAAATAGGAGAACCATATAACGGCTGCACCCCAACTCACTGTTTAGTAGATAGACTTGAGCGTAAAACAGCAACTCTCTAGGATAATCCAATCCTTCAATTAGCCTGGATCGAATATCAGGCAGAAACAGAGCTTAATAAATTGTAGATTTTATTTATGACATAGCAAATTATGTATATCACAGTGCATTTAGGGTTACATAAAAATGAATACAATAAATCAATTACACACAAAACAGCAAATAAAAGAAAATGGATTAAAAACACAGACCCTTACTCACATCAGTAAGCTAACAAGACATCCGTGTCCCCCTGGGGCTGGAGATTTGAAGACTGTCAGCTTCCCACGTTCTTAGGTGGCCCCACAGAAAACAAGCCCAGACACATTGCGTGCTCCAGAATATATAGGGTTTATAGTCTATTCAAAGTACAGCCCATGCACTACAATTCCCAGCATTCCCCCTCCTGGGCACGCTCAGTGCACTCAATTAATTTTAATTCCCAGGTACATCAATCGTCTCCCAAGACCACCCCTAGTGATCAAAGGATGTGATTGCTTCTTTGATCTACGTGACCATTTACAAGTGCTGCCGCTAGGTCTGAGCCTTTTCCACTTGCCCAAGGTGTGAAATGCTTGCACGAGACCAAGGAAATTCCATTAGACCAACTGGGGTAATTTCCCCTCCTTATCATGCAGATCAAAGAAGACTCATTCCCCTGGTATTCTGCAAACACCTGGGATATCCTTTCACCAGGGCTCAGTTATACACATCTTAATTACTTTCTTGGAAACTCAGGCATTTATTACTACCGCTGCGCAAAATGGCCACTGGTATCCATAGATAGCCATAGAGTTATACATGTACGCATAGATATAAGATACCCCGCTTGTGTTGCAAGTTTAGGTTGAGTGCAACCCCCCCCTGTGGTTTGTTTTGTAGATAGACACGGATAGATATACATAGATACATATCGAGATAGATAGGTATATCTACCTGTTACAAGATTTGCCAGAAAACATCTAAAAAAGCCAGACCAGCTCTGGAAAAGCATTCTTTGGACAAATTAAACTAAGATTAATCTGTACCAGAATGACAGAAAGAAAAAAGTGTGTTACAGCTTATGAAGGCTTGGAACAGCGCAGAAGGCTTGGAACAGCTCATGATCCAAAAAACACAACATCATCTGTAAAACATGGTGGAGGCAGTGTGATGGCATGGGCATGCATGGCTTCCAGTAGAACTGGGTCATTGGTGTTTATTGATTATGTGACAGAAGAGAGGAGCAGCCGCATGAATTCAGCAGTGTTTAAAGATATACTGTCAGTCCAGATTCAGCCAAATGCAGCAAAGTTGATTGGACTTCCCTTCACAGTACAGATGGACAATGATCCAAAACACACTGCAAAAGCAACCCAGGAATTTGGAAGGAAAAGAAGTGGAATATTCTGCAATGGCAGAGTCAATCACCTGATCAACTCATTTGTGCATGCCAATGACAGAAAGACAGACAAAGAACAACTGAAGACAGCTGCAATTAGAACCTGCAAAGCACCATAAGGGAGGAAACCAAGGGGGTTATTCAGAGAGAGGTGAAAACTAGAATTGTAGGAGAAGAATCTAAACCAAATAGCCTATTTGGAAAGCGAGATAAATGGGATAATACCAGGACATACTTGAAAATGAGAGAAATCTCAATGTATCCTTCCTGGTAAAATCCTTTGTAAATAAATAATTTTTCTGGTTTGGCTATTTGACCTAGAATTTTCACTTCTCCAGTCATTCTCCTGGCTTTCATCTCTCTCTGAATAACCCTGCAAGTCTTTGGTAATGTCCATGGGTTCCATAGTTCAGACAGTCATTGCCAGTAAAGGAGTTTCAACAAAATATTAAAAATGAACATTTTATTTATGATTATATTAATTTGTCCAATTACATTTGAACCCTTAAAAATGGTTGCAGATTTGCAGTTTCTAAAACTTGTACTTGATTTTTCTATTCAACCCCTTGAATTAAAGCTGAAAGTCTGCACTTCAAATTCTTTTCCCTACTTCCTCTTGAAACTAGTCAAGAAGGCTGGCCGATAGGAAGGGAGGGATACAGCGCTTTATTGTTAGTACATCCTATGGAACATACTTGCCAAAAGCAGGATATAGCTGTGACGTCAATTTAGCCTTGCCTACTGGGCAAGGACAGGAAATGTTTGTGTAAGTCTAGGTTACTGTCCAAAGTAGAAAAACCATGTTTCTATATTACTGACGTATTGATTCTTTATTGGTTTGTAATCCATGAATTTGGGACACTCCCATTTTAACAAAACTGAATGTTCTGTTTGAAACTTGCTAGAATAATACGAAATATCCAAGACAGAATTTGTGTCTGGTCTTTATTCTCACTCGAGTTCTGTTTCCTGTGTGATCACTGGGTCTCATGACAAAGCAGCTATCTTTCCCATCACTGGAGCCTGGCCATTCCTGTGATGCTTTTGCAGTGATACATTTCAATTTGGGATCAGAAGTGCGGATTTGAACTAATCAACTTGGCATGGTGAGTATGGGTTTCAATATTTATTTTATTAATATTTATTGAACCTAATATTCATCATAGGCAACTTGCTTGTTCAAATTTTCGAACTCGCATTATTTGATTTGATAGTGCAAGAGCTTCTTTTGAATGATATGAATGTTTGAGTGATGGTGAAAAATAGGATTTTTTACAATCTGTCTGGGTAAATTGTATAGTGATCCTTTCTCTTTGTTTCCTTGATTATGCGATTGTTTGAGTCCCCGCAGTTAGTGACTTGCATTTGAATTGTGTTGTAAAGAGTATTATATTGTAAAGATTAATACCTTTAAATTTCCCGCCCCTGGGAATTGGGTCCCTATTTACCTGACCACTTGTTATTTCCTATTTGTGCGTGTTCTCCCTGATAGTGTAGTTAAAAAGATTTTTAAATAGAATGGAGATTGCTGTTTTGTGATTTGGCTCAGTGAGAATAAAGGAAACTGCGCATTTTTGCGACCCTTTCCATTTCACCCTCTTAATTGCGCTGGCCCTTCTCCTTCCCCCCCTTCACCGCGCCTTTGTTTTTGCGATATGGGTGCCAAAAAATCCTCCCATATAGATCCAAAAACAACGGGCAAATTAGATAAGCACTTCAATAAGAAGTTAATGCCCCAAAATGGCCCTGCTGAAACGCCCGCCGATTTTGTACAACGTGCTGCTGGTGGATATTTTACCACGCCCTTTATAGATTGTCTTGCTGGTTGGACTACAGCCATGCACTCTTTTGATCCATTCCCAAATTCAGGAAGCTTCTCTTCCTTTCATATGTCCATGATAAAAGGCTTATGTCTTGGCGACCAAAAAGCTTTCCCATATTTCCAATCTGACTCAAATTGGGATAAGAAATATATGAAAATATGTGGAAAAGTGTGGATTCACTTGTCCTCTTCATATAACCCCATTTCTAAAACTCCTAAAGATGTATCTTGGTCCATAGATAGTCCCCCACCTTACAATTTCTCTCCTCCTGCCCTTTCACAACCTACTCCCAAACCCTCTTCCCTTTATCTCAGCCTTAACCCTGAGACTTTGGCAGCTGTGATTACAACTATTGAAACCACTACTAATCCCCTGCCTTCCCCCGAAGCCCTAACACAAAATATAGGTGTCTTAGGTGCTATCGTAGGAGTACCCCATGTTGAAACAGAATCTGACACAGAACAAGATGAAACCCTTGAATCCAGCACATGATTGTCAAAATAAAACCCCTATGTCTGAATTCAGTATATCCTCATTTGTATCCACTTCCAAACCCAACTGTGTAGGATACTCTCCCCAAATGCAATCTCTATATTGACCAATTTGAACCCCAACTTCAGAGCATACTAACTAGGACCCAATCTGGCAAAACTATCAAACCCCCTGCTAGATATCAGATGCCCTATTTAATTGCAGGAAATAATGTCGTTATTATGCCTCCTGATATAGGAACCTTAAATTCTATAATTAAGGGTTCTCCTAGTCCCCGAATTTCCCCGACCGCGACAACACAATATCTTAAACGGGCGACACGAGGGTTGCAATTAACTCAGGAAGATTACAAATTGATCATTAACGGTGTCATGGGATATGCTGATGACACTGGTTTTTATTGGACTCGTGTTCTCTCACTTCAACCCCCCCATGTTCCTCTAATGGGTGCCCCTATTACACCCCAAAATTTGCCTTTACAAACATCGGTCCAGATTTATTTATTTATTTATTTATAAAGGATTTTACCAGGAAGGATACATTGAGATTTCTCTCGTTTTCAAGTATGTCCTGGGTTCAAGAACATTGAAGTGTTACAGTTACAGAAATACAAAGTAATACAATGCAAGATATTAAAAAAAACAACACAAATATACAGATTAACAGAAAAATATGTAGGAAATATAGTCACTAGGTTACATGTTTACAGGTGCATTCTGTATTGAGGTATGTTAGTAAGGAGCTTTTGAGTGACTTAAGACTGGGGGAAGATTTGATGGTGTCTGGGAGGTTATTCCATAATTGTGGTGCTCTGTAGGAAAATGAGGACTGAGCCACTGTCTTTTTGTATTGTGGTATAGCAAGTAAGGTGCTGGTCCTGGATCGGAGGTTATAGGATGAGGGAGCTGCTGGGGGAAGCAGTCTATTCAGGTAGGGTGGCAGCTTCCCAGAGATGCTCTTAAACACCAGGCTGGAAAGGTGAAGGGTGCGTCTGGATTCCAGCGATGGCCAGTTTAGCTCTTTTAACATGTCACAATGGTGGGTCATGTAGTTACATTGTAGCGCAAAGCGGCAGAATGAGTTATACAATGTAGTAAGTTTATGAAGGTGTGTTTGCGGGGCGGCTGCATACACTACATCTCCGTAGTCAATAGCCAGCATAAGCTTTTGCTGTACAATCTGCTTTCTTACCGCGGGACTCAGGCAGGATTTGTTTCTGTACAGGGCACCTAGTTTGGGGTAAAGTTTAGATGAGAGTTTTTCGATGTGGGGGCCAAATGATAGATTAGGGTCCAACCACATACCTAGATATTTGAGAGAAGTGACTGTGGTCAGCATGCCATTTGATTTTGTCCCAACACATAGATGGGGATTTTGCAATTTGTGTAGTTTAGGTGCTGTTCCAAAGAGCATCGTTACAGTTTTGTCAGTATTTAAAAAAGTTTGTTGTTTTTGATCCACTTTTCTACCTCTGTGAATTGTTCTTGCAGCACGGCCTCCAGCTGAGGGAGATTTGGTTTGCTGGTATGGATCACAGTGTCGTCTGCGTACATATGTACAGTTGAGGCTTTGCAGACATTGGGCAGATCATTTATGAATATTGTGAATAGCAGGGGGCCTAGTATTGAGCCTTGGGGTACACCGCAAGTGACTGGGAGCGGGAGGGAGGAGCTGCCAGAAATTGACACATATTGTGATCAGTCAGATACATATGATTGAAACCAGGTTAGCGTGTGATCACCAATGCCAGAGTTTTTAAGTTTTTCTAACAAGATGCCATGGTCTACCGTGTCAAAGGCCTTGGCAAAATCAAGGAAGATGGCTCCAGTTAGGTTTCCTTGTTCCATCCCAGCCTGGATATCATTGAAGACTTTTAAAAGGGCGGTTGTAGTTGAGTGATTTGGACGAAAGCCTGATTGATCCGGGGTTAAGTAGTTCCAATATTGATAAAAATCACGTAATTGTGTGTAGACACATTTTTCCAAGACTTTTGACATTACAGGGAGCAATGATATCGGACGGTAGTTGGATACCAAAGTACTGTCACCACTTTTATGGATAGGTACCACTCTTGCAGTCTTCCAGAGCTTGGGTATGTATCCAGTCGCAAGTGATTCATTGACTAGGGTTGCGACAGGATTTGCAATTGCTGACGCACTGATTTTCAGCAGCATTGCTGGTATTTGATCAGGTCCAGACTGGTATTTCATTTTTTGCTTACGGAGAAGTTTAGTAATGACACTGACAGGCACTGGTCTAAAACTGAATTCCTGTCTGATACAGGGACTTTGCACAGTTGGGGGGCCTGCCCTGCATGAGGCCTCTCTGATTGCATGTCATTTCCTAGCTTGGCAATCAAAGTGGTGGCACATCCAACAAAATAATCATTAAAGGCATTTGCTACATCTAGGGGGTGTTGCAGGGTTTGATTGTTTACTTTGACAGCAGCTGGCTGGGAGTGGACTGGGGGTGCTTGTATGTTACTTATGGTTCTCCAAAAGTTTCTAGGGTTTGATATGTTATTGTTTAGATTGTCATTGAAGTAATGGGCTTTGGACATTTTTGTTTGTTTTGTGCATTCATTCCGGCATTTTCGGTATTCGTAGTGATCGTTCATGGAACCAGTACTCTTGAAATTTGACCACCGTGAATCTCTAAGCTGGTACATTAGTGTAAGATCAGCTGAAACCCAGGGGAGATGAGTCCCTTTTACTCGCACTTTACGCAGCGGGGCATGGGAATTGCAGACTTGCAGGAGCTCAGACTGAAAGTATTCAACTGCACAGTCTAGGTCTGGGATTAGGTTTAGCCTGTACCAGGGGAGCTGTTTGAGATCACTTAGGAAGGATTCAAGAATAAATTTCTTGATGATTGATGATATGTGGACAGAAGTTTGTGATGAATGGACTCGTAATTATGGAGCTCGACGTTCTATGGTCACAGCCATTGCATGCAAACAAAATGCCAAAGAATCTGTCACCGAATTCGTCCACTGGTTCCATAAGAACTGGAAGGAGGATGCCGGCATGACATTAGATAGAGATATGGGTCTCCTCTACACTCAAACTTTAAAGGGTAATCTCAGAGATGATACCCAGAGAATTGCTAAACAGGTGATTGATAACTGGCCAACTGTGGTACCTATTGATCTTAATAATAGGCTCCTTGTTAAAGATTCTGCTGGTTGCTTTGACCTGCAGCATTCTAAATATATGTTAGCTGTTTATAACAGTCCTTCAGGTCGCCCAAGTAATACTGGTCCTCGCCCTAAACGGACTTATTATCGTCCTCAACACCCCACACGTACCCCAGGCACTTGTTTCATTTGTGGTGATCAAACTCACTGGTGTAATGAATGCCCTCATAATCCCAGGAACATTGGCAATACTGCTATGAACCCCCCGCCACTTTCTCCAACAAGCAATGCTGTTACCTCTCCTAACAATGCCTGTGATCCACCTCGTCATAAGATTGATTGGCAAAACCAATCAAATGCATGATGTGGTCCAGAGGCATGCTCCATCTCATGTGTTCAGGTTTCAGAAACAATTGACCATTTGCTCCTAGTGATCCTAAATTTGGAGGATCATGCAACCCCATTCCTTGTGGATACGGGTGCTACCAATTCGACGTTGACAATAGAGTGGTGCTTGTGGTCAATTAAACCTGCTGAGACGCCATCTTTGGGGATTAATGGAGTCCTAACAGAAACGTTTGTCACCCCACCCATTGCTATTTCTTCAATTTCTTCTCCTGCCTCTGTGTTTCATTCTTTTCATGTTCTCCCTACCTGTCCTGTTAATTTGCTAGGCAGAGATTTGCTTTCTTTGCTTGCTGTGTATATTATTTGCATGCCATCTGGATCTTTACATGTGGATTCACCATTTTTTTCTATTGAAGCTGCTCCCAGCACACTTCATCCCCCATCAGCCTCTCCTTTTTCTCCCCCTCACTCTTCCTCACTGTGCTTTCCTTTCAGCACCTGATCTCGAATTGTGTGTACATCCGGATGTATGGGCAATTGATGAATATGATGTGGGTTCTATCTCCTGCACACCATATTCAGCAAAATTAAAAGCATCTGCTACTCCTGTCTATCACAAGCAATATAATCTGTCACCTGCTAAAGTTGATGGAATACGGGTATTCATTCACCGCTTCTTTGCTACTGGCATTCTGGGTCCCATTGTAAGTTCGTACAACACTCCTGTAAATCCTGTGCCTAAAGGAGATGGATATTGCTTTACTCAGGATTTCAGATCTCTCAATGAAAACATAATTCCTATTTCTCCAATTGTACCTGACCTCCCAACCCTTCTCACCTCCATACCCCCAGACTCCACACATTTTACAGTCATAGACCTAAAAAATGCCTTTTTTTCTGTCCCAGTACATACAGATACACAACACATTTTGGCCTTTACATTTGAAGGCTCACAGTTTTGTTGGTCAGTCTTACCTATGGGAATTATTGACAGTCCCGCTATTTTTTCATGTGCACTGCGTGAGACTCTGTTGAGTTACAGTCCGCCGGAAGGCTCCACCTTACTACAGTATGTGGATGACCTCCTCCTTTGTAGCCCCAGTCAAGCTGCATGTCACACTGACTCTGTTGCTCTCCTCAACCACCTACATTCAGAAGGCCACAAGGTGTCCAGAAAAAAGATGCAATTTTGCTCCACCTCTGTTGAATAGTTGGGTTTCGTTCTCACTCAGGGATCTCGTGTCCTCTCATCGTCCTGTATTCAGAGCCTGCGCCAGCTCAAGCGTCCTGCCTCCAAAACAGACATGTTGTCCTTTCTAGGGATGGTGAGTTTTTGTCATCACTGGATACCAGACTATTCCTATTATGACTCTCTTCTTCGTGCATCTGCTGCGCGCACAGCTCCGGACCAAATTGTTTGGTCTCCGGACATGGTGTCTGCCTTTGATACGTTAAAGGAACTGTTGGCTACTGCACCAGCACTGGGGCTACCGAACTATAAACTGCCTTTCCACCTCTACTGTAGGGAGGATGGGTGCACAATGGCGGCTGTTCTTGCACAGGTCCACGGGGGGCGCTGCATCCAACTGCATTTTTGTCAAAAGTCCTGCCACCTGTTGTTCAGGGAATGCCAAATTGTCTCCTCTCCTCGGCTGTCTGTGCCATGGCTGTGGAAACAGTTCAGTCCTTAACCCTAGGTACTGACAGGATTCTCCATACACAACACAATGTCTTGCATGTACTTCATAACCTTTCTACCCAGCACATTTCTTCCCAACGTATGTCTCGTTATGAAACTGTACTAACTTCCACCTCCAATTTCTCTGTCAAATACTCTGTCACTTCTGGTCCTACTGCTGTTCTTAACGCTCTTCTGCGTCTACGCGAAGACCATGAGGAGCCTCGCGAATTACTTGACTGTCTTCCGCTCATTCAACTAACAACCTCTCCTAGATCTGATCTTTCTGACACTCCTCTAGAAGGTCCTGATATTTGTCATATCTTTGTTGATGGCTCCTGTTCTCATCCTTCTGACTCACAGTATCTGACTGGTTATGCTGTGGTTGAATTGCCTGACATTGTTCATGAATCTACTTCCATTCCTTCAAACTCTTCGCAAGCTGCAGAACCTTTTGCTTTAACAGCTGCATGTAAACTTTTTAAAGATCTCCCTGTCACAATTTATACTGACTCGTTATGCATTTGGTGTTGTGCATGATTTTGGTGCACTATGGAATCGCCGTGGTTTTACTATGGCTGATGGTCATCCTATTTCTCATTCTGATCTGATTTCTGATCTCCTGTCTGCTATTCTATTACCTTCTCGCCTTGCTGTTGTCAAATGCAAAGGTCATGACCCTGTTGACTCTTGTTTCTCGTGGCAATCACTTTGCTGACGCTACGTCTAAAGCTGCTGCTCTTTCATCTCCTACCATTTCTCTTGTTCCTCACCCTCCAATTGTCACCTGTTACCTTTCTCCTTTTCTGCTACCCCAGAAATGGATGCTTAAAGAACTCCAGGCAGGTGCTACTGAAGCTGATGTTTTTCATTGGGCCTCAGAAGGCCTTGTGAAGTCTTAAGAAATTCCACCTGATGTTAGAATTTATGAGAAAGGAGGGAGAGTGGGCCTACCTGCTGCAGCAGTGCCAATCTTTATTTTTTCCTTTCATGGTCCTGGCCACAGATCTCCCAAACTCATATACAGCGAAATGGCTAAACAGTTTTCTGTTTGTAATCTTAAGGCTATGATTAATTCCCAACTTTCTCGTTGCCTTATATGTGACAGAAATAATACACAGGGCCCAAAAATTAAAACTCAACACCTACCGCCAGCTAATGGTCCATTCCAGGAACTCCAAATTGATTTTACACACATGCCCACTGCAAAAGGTAACCTGAAATACCTTCTGGTAATAGTTGAGAAGTTTTCTAGATGGCCTGAAGCCTTCCCTACTGCAAGAGAAAATGCCAGAACTGTTGCCAAAATTCTTTGTAAAGAATTAACACCCAGATATGGCTGCCCCATATCTATTGATTCAGATTATGGTCCTGCCTTTACCTCCAAGATCACACAGGAATTGGTAAAATTAATGGCCATTCAATGGAAGTTTCATTGTCCATACCATGCGGAAAGTTCCGGAATCGTGGAACGGCAAAATAGAAATATAGAAAATAAACTTAGAAAAGCTACTGAGGGTACCTTCAAGAACTGGCCGGATTAACTTCCAGCCATTCTTGCAGAAATAAGAATGACCACCCATTCTGTCACTGGTCTCTCCCCCTTTGAAGTTCTCCTGGGAAGACCCTTTCCTACCCCATGGATTCCTAAGCACGGTCCCTTGGTAATGTTATTATTATTATTATTATTCTTTATTTATAAAGTGCCAGCATATTCCGCAGCGCTGTACAATAAGCACAGTATAGACAGGGTTACAATACATTGAACAACATTTGACAAACAGTACAGGAGGAGATGAGGGCCCTACTCCCGTAGGAACTCACAATCTGGGAGGGTTGGGGTTGGAAACAGGAGGAGAGGACTGTAAGGTGAGAGTGATTGATGGTTGTGTCAGTGAGTTGGGGGGTAGGCTTCCCTAAATAGGAACGTTTTAAGGGAGCATTTGAAGGAAGAGAAGTTAGGGGAAAGTCTGACAGTACGAGGGAGAGCGTTCCAGAGAGTGGGGGCTGCGCGTGAGAAATCCTGCAGTCTATCATGGGAAGAGGTGATGCGGGGAGAAGCTAGGCGCAGGTCACTGTTTGACCTTAGGGAGCGGGCTGGGGTGTATTTGGTGATTAGTGAGGACAGGTAGTGGGGAGCTGAGTTAGTGAGGGTTTTGTAGGTAAGGATAAGGATTTTGAACTTAATTCTGCAGTGGATGGGGAGCCAGTGAAGGGACTCGCAGAGGGGAGCGGCAGAGACAGAGCGGCGGGTGAGGTGAATTAGCCTGGCGGAGGCATTCAGGATGGATTGTAGGGGGGAGAGGCGGGACAGAGGGAGGCCAGATAAGAGATTATTGCAATAGTCGAGTCGGGAGATTATCAGGGTGTGTATGAGTTGTTTTGTGGTGACAGCGGTAAGAAATGGCCGAATTCTGGAAATATTACGCAGTTGGTATCGGCAGGAGGAGGAAAGAGACTTGATGTGGGGGATGAAGTAAAGAGCAGAGTCAAGTGTAACTCCAAGACAGCGAACTTGGTTTGATGGGGAGATGGTGATACCCTCCACCGTGATAGAGAAGTCAGGAGGTGGGGAGGCATTGGAGGGAGGAATAAGTAGGAGCTCAGTCTTTGACATGTTGATCTTTAGGTGGTGGGAGGCCATCCAGGAGGAGATGCCAGATAAACAGTCACTGACTTTTGAAAGGACAGGGGGAGAGAGATCAGGGGTAGAGAGGTAGATCTGAGTGTCATCAGCGTAGAGGTGGTAATTAAAGCCAAAGCTGTTGATGTTTTTGGCCAGGGAGGAGGTGTAGATGGAAAAGAGCAGAGGACCAAGGACAGAACCTTGAGGTACACCAACAGATAGAGGCAATGAGGAGGAGGAGGAGTTACCAGCAAAGGACACACAGAAGGACCTGTTGGATAAATAGGAGTCAACCCAAGCAAGTGCAGTGTCACCGAGACCCAGAGAGTTGAGGGTCTGTAGAAGGAGGGGGTGGTCAACAGTGTCAAAAGCAGCCGAGAGGTCAAGCAGGATGAGAATAGAATAGTGGCCGTGTTTTTTAGCAGTTAGGAGGTCGTTGGTGACTTTGGTGAGGGCAGTTTCAGTTGAGTGTAGGGGACGGAAGCCAGATTGCAGGGGGTCAAGTAGGGAATTGGAGGACAGGAAGAGGGAGAGGCGGTTGAAGACTAGTTTTTCTAAGAGCTTTGATGTGAAGGGAAGCAGGGATACAGGACGGTAATTGGATGGAGAGTTGGGATCGAGGGATGGTTTCTTTAGTAAAGGGGTAACTAGCGCGTGTTTGAAGGCAGATGGGAAGGAGCCAGTGGAGAGAGATAGGTTGAAGATGTGTGAGAGCAGGGGTGAGGGAGGAGGAGAGGGGAGGAATTAGATGTGGGGTCGAGCGGGCACGTGGTGAAATGTGAGGAGGACAATAAGGAATTGACTTCCTCCTCAGTGGCTGGGAGGAAGCGGCAGAGGGTGGCAGAGGGGACCTGTGGGAGTGGAGGTGGCAGATAACTATCTTGTGTTGGGATGTTGCTTCTGATAGTTAGAGTTTTACTGAGGAAGTAGTCTGCCAGGTCTTGAGCGCTGAAGGCAGCTGTGGGGGGAGGTGCAGGTGGGTAGAGGAGGGTGTTGAAGGTGGACCAGAGCCGTTTAGGGTTGGAGGACAGCGAAGACATAAGAGATGAGAAGAAGGATTGTTTGGCCAAGTGGAGGGCAGAGGTGTATGACCGGAGAATAGACTTGAAGTGAACAAAATCAGCTTCAGAGCGGGATTTCCTCCAGGCACGCTCTGCAGTGCGGGAGCATCTTTGCAGGTAGCGAGTCTGGAGGGTGTGCCAGGGCTGAAGCTGGCGGCGTGGGGCCTTACCGAGTCGAAGAGGAGCAAGAGTGTCTAGAGCAGAGATAAGAGTAGTGTTGTAGTGATTAGTGGCAGCATCAGGGCAGGTGAAGGATGAGGTATGAGGGAGGTGGTGAAGTAGGTTGGAGAATTGATGGGGGTCCACAGCATGTAGATTTCTGCGAGTGTGTGTGCGGGGTGGGGGAGCAGAGTGTTTAGGAAGTCCAGATAGGTTGAAAGAGAGAAGATGGTGGTCAGAGATGGGGAAAGGGCGACAGTTGAACTCAGAAATGGAGCAGAGGTTGGAAAAGACAAGGTCAATAGCGTGACCACCGCAGTGGTTAGGGAGGAGGGAGGATTGTGTGAGTCCAAGGGAGGACGTGAGTGAAAGAAGTTTGGAGGCAGCAGGGGCGGAAGGATCATCAATGGGAATTTTGAAGTCCCCGAGAATTAGGCATGGAAGATTAGAAGACAGGAAGTGAGAAAGCCAGGTAGCAAAGTGGTCAAAGAACTGGGAGGTTGGTCCTGGTGGGCGGTAGATGACTGCCACCCTGAGAGCCAGAGGAGAGAACAGGCGGATGCAGTGTGTCTCGAAGGAGGAGAAGGAGAGGGATGGGGGTGGAGAGAGATGCTGGTAGGTGCAGGTGGGAGAGAGCAGGATTCCGACCCCGCCACCATTTCTCTCACTGAAAAAGTGCCCAAGTCAGCTCCCAGGTCACCTCATGCACCGAAACCTGCCCCCAGACAACCCATACTCAGGGTACCTAGATATTCGGTGTCCCTGGAGGCTAACTCCGAGGAGGAGGAGGACAAAGTATTGCCCATGGAGACAGAACCTACAGAAGTTCTGGAGTCTGAGTATATGGAGCAAGGGTACCCAGTGTCCGAGGAGTCTAACCCTCCTGTCCCTATGGAGATCATGTGTGTCCAGACTCCAGGTGCAACCACTCTTAGCCAGCAAGACCCGGCGATCTGTGAAGTGGACGGTGCTGGCTATGACTCTCTGGATGATTTCTTGCCGTTTGGTCGCCTCCCCTCTGAGTATGTGGACCTAGAGCAGGTACCAAGAGATACCACCCAGGACAGTATGACTTTGCAGACCCCAGGTATGACTACCATCACTCCCAGGCTGCACCTCATGACCAGTGCTGCTGGAACCCCAAAACCTGCACCCAGAAAGCACATCACACCCAAGGCAGAGGCTCCTTTCTGTGTACAGGGAACCTTCTTATGCCCGAGACCTAGTAAGGTTCATACAACCCCGGAACCTGTATGCGATGAACAAACTGTTGCTTCCACCATCTGTTCCCCAGACCCTATATCACCTGACTGTGTCTACGCATCCACAGGCACAGTGGTGCGTAGGGAAGATCTGGGACGATTTGAGGAAGCTCCGAACATCAGGCAAGCCGCAACATTGCCCAGGACTGCCCAGGTGGCACCTGGCATATGCCGTGGTGGGACCCAATTGCTGGGGATTTGAGCCCTTTAGGCAGGAATGTACAGACTGTACCTTAGAATAGGCTGGTTGGTAGCAGTCCATAACGCGGTACAAATGGGATTACGAGGTAGAATGGTCTGGACGGTCCGAGGGTCGAATAGGCGGGCAGCAAGGAGGCAAGGTCGAGGTTAAATCAGGGTCTGGTACACAATTATCAACAGGAACATACAACAGGTCTCTATAGCACAAGGTTTTGACTTGCAATGAGAAGTCAAGTTGCAGGAGTGGGAGTTTCTCTTTTATTAGACAGGGGGGTGTGGTGTGTTTGTGCTTTACGTTTCACTTGGAATTAACCCATATAGGTGCTGGACAGGACTGAGACAGCACTTTTCCTGTATTCATACATGCAGGGCAGGTTCTTGCGCACATACAGGTACAGATCCCTGACAGATACATTTCACTTTTCACTGCTGATTTTTGTTCTCTGAATAGCCGAAGCTATGGGGATTTCACTGCCCTCGAACAGGCACCGTATGTGCAGGCAATTCGCCAACATTTGGCGAATTGCCTGCTCTCTGAATAGCCGAATGGCCAAGAAAGGTAACTGAACGCTGATTTTAAGCGTTCGGTTACCTTTCGGCAGCCATTCGGATCTCTTTGAATAACCCTGTAAGTCTGCACCCATACTGGAGAACCAGTTGATTTTGTGCTGACAGTTGTGGTCTTCACATAGGTCATAACCAAAAGATCAGGTGACTGAAGGCCAGGCTGATTAGGTCAGCCGCATGTCTCCAAAAAGCCTCATAAAATATAGTCACCTTATGGGAGAAACTTTTAGATAAGCCACATGCTGGAGTTGATTTCGGTAAATATGGAATGTCTGGAGAAGGTAATTAAGAATGACTGTCACGGGTCAAGTAACATGCGGCAGACTTTTTTTTTATCCGGACATGCCATTAAACAACTTTTTTTTCAGCTATTCTGAGACTTTGTAATATAACGAACACCAGAATTCTAATCAGATTATATATTTTTTTTTGAGAAAGGATTTTACCAGGAAGGATACTTTGAGATTTCTCTCGTTTTCAAGTATGTCCTGGGTGGCGAGTATGTACTGTTAGGTGTCTTGCCCAAGGACACTTACTGGAGAGGTGCTCGTCGGGATCGAACCCATGTTTCCACAGGCTCTCTCCATGCAGAGCAGTGATGTTACCTCTACTCAACCCAACCGGTACTAGAAATGTTATGAAAATGCTCATAGTGGTTTCTTGTAGGCTTGTGCACCGGTTTTTTTTTCGGTTCGATTCGATTTGATTTTTCGGATTTTTAAACTTTTCGATTCGGCTCGTTTCGACCGATTTCTGTTTCGATTCGGTTCGGCTCGACTCGTTTTTCGTGTACATTTTTTTCGGAATATCGACCATTTTTCGTATTTTCGTGTCACTTAGCTCGTTTTTTGTATCGACTTTTCGTATTTTTGGAAATTTTCATTTTTTCGGAACGTCTGTTCTCCTCGTTCCAAAGCAATAAATTTCGATTTGACACATTTCAAGTACATTTGAAAATTCCAAAAATATTTCGTTTCGGCTCGGAAAACTTTTCGGATCTGCCATTTTCGGATCTAAAAATTTTCAGAAAATCGGCCGCATCTGAAAACACGAATCGGGAAATTTCGTGAAAATTCCAAAATTCCGAAACGCACATCCCTAGTTTCTTGTTGGTGGTATTGTAAGAAGACTTGATCACATAAAGTCACTGCACCATGTAACATAATATTTTACAAACTACTTTGTTACATCAGTATTCTGTGAGTAAAACAAATTATGAATTCATTTCCACTTTAAGATTTCATTACTGCATCAACATTACCTGAGAATATACTTAAATATCTTATGTTTTCTACTTAGTTAATCATGGTTTATAAAGAGTATTTAAAATGTTAAACATGCTGCATTACATTATATTTTAACATGTTGTCAATGTCTCCTTTTAATTTAGATTTGTGCAAGCTATGAAAAACAACACACTGATTTCCTTAACGTAACAACTGGGAAGAAAAAAGGATTTGTTCCATCGGATATACTAGAGAAGATTTGATTTATACGGTACTATGAAGGAAATGAGGAAAAACCTTCTAGAAATTCATGAAATTGCGCTGTGCCTCACCAAGCAGTCATACTACCTAATGTGGAATGGGCAGTCAAAAAAAACAAATAGCACAAGAAAATAAAAATTAAAAAGGCTGTGTAAATATTGGGCATATCGCTAAATTAAAAATGGACAGTGTGCAGTGATTAGTTTAATGTTTCTCTATTAGAATGCAACAACTTTGTATGTGTAAACGTCTTGGGCATTTTCTATTTAAAATTACGTTTCTCTGATTTGTTAGTTATTTTAGCAAATATTTTATTTTGTTTTTACTGTGAAAAAATATCTTTGGATGTGTGCTGCTTTTAAAATCTTAGAAAAAAAGATTTTATCTGTACTTATTGAAATAATGGAGTCTGAAAACATGTACAGTCAGGTCCAGAAATATTGGGACATCAACACAATCCTAACATACTTGGCTCTATACACCACCACAATGGAGTTGGAATGAAACAAACACAATGTGCTTTAACTGCAGACTGTCAGCTTTAATTTGAGGGTATGTACATCCAACTCAGGTGAACAGTGTAGGACTTACAGCAGTTTGCAGATGTGCCTCCCACTTGTTAAGGGACCAAAGGTAATGGGACAATTGGCTTCTCAGCTGTTCCATGGCCAGGTGTGTGATATTCCCTCATTACCCCAATTACAATGTGCAGATAAAAGGCCCAGAGTTCATTTCAAGTGTGCTATTTGCATTTGGAATCTGTTGCTGTCAACTCTCAAGATGAGATCCAAAGAGCTGTCACTATCGGTGAAGCAAGGCATCATTAGGCTGAAGAAAGAAAAAAAAAACATCAGTTGGATAGCAAGAACATTAGGCGTGGCCAAAACTGTTTGGAACATTCTCAAAAAGAAAGAACACAATGGTGAGCTCAGCAACACCAAAAGACCCGGGAGACCACAGAAAACAACTGTGGTGGATGACCGAAGAATTCTTTCCCTCGTGAAGAAAACACCCTTCACAACAGTTGGCCAGATCAAGAACACTCTCCAGGAGGTAGGTGTATGTGTGTAAAAGTCAACAATCAAGAGAAGACTTCACCAGAGTGAATACAGAGGGTTCACCTCAAGATGTAAACCATTGGTGAGCCTCAAAAACAGGCAGGCCAGATTAGAGTTTACCAAACAACACCTAACAAAGCCTTCACAGATATGGAACAAGATCCCATGGACAGATGTGACCAATATCAACTTGAAACCAGAGTGATGGGAAGAGAAGAGTATGGAGAAGGAAAATAACTGCTCATGATCCTAAGCATACCACCTCATCAGTGAAGCATGGTGGTGGTAGTGTCATGGCGTGGGCATGTATGGCTGCCAATGGAACTGATTCTCTTGTATTTATTGATTATGTGACTACTGACAAAAGCAGCAGGATGAATTCTGAAGTGTTTCGAACAATATTATCTGCTCACATTCAGCCAAATGCTGCAGAACTCATTGGACGGCGCTTCACAGTGCAGATCGACAATGACCCAAAGCATACTGCAAAAGCAACCAAAGAGTTTTTGAAGGGACAGAAGTGCAATGGCCATGTCAATCACCTGACCTGAATCCCATTGAGCATGCGTTTCACTTGCTGAAGACAAAACTGAAGGGAAAATGCCCCAAGAACAAGCAGGAACTAAAGACAGTTGCAGTAGAGGCCTGGCAGAGCATCACCAGGGATGAAACCCAGCGTCTGGTGATGTCTATGCGTTCCAGACTTCAGGCTGTGATTGACTGCAAAGGATTTGCAACCAAGTATTAAGAAGGGAAAGTTTGATTTATGATTATTATTCTGTCCCATTACCTTTGGTCCCTTAAGAAGTGGGAGGCACATCTGCAAACTGCTGTAAGTCCTACAGCGGTCACCTGAGTCGGATGTACATACCCTCAAATTAAAGCTGACAGTCTGCAGTTAAAGCACATTCAGGGTTATCCAAAGAGATCTGAATTGCTTGAGAAAGGTAACCGAACGCTGAAAATCAGCGTTCCGTTACCTTTCCTGGCCATTCGGCTATCCAGAGAGCAGGCAATTCGCCAAATCCTGGTGAATTGCCTGCACATACGGTGCCTGTTCGGTGCCTGTTCGAGGGCAGTGAAATCCCCATGAAAAAGCACTGCTTCGGCTATTCAGAGAACACAAACCAGCAGTGAAAGGTTCCCCTAATGCCCTGCCATTCGGTGAATTCATTCGACAAATTTATTCAGGAGAATCCCATAGGCTTCAATGTTAAAAATATTCCCGTTTTAATTCAATATCTAATAAACCGTTCATTATAAAATTCTGCAGCAAAAAGTCTCTTTATAGATTTTTTTAGGATACTTTAAGCATTTTTCTGATTTTTTTTTTTTTAAGTTTACTTATTTTTTCTGTAACAGCCCTATTTATTATCATTCCTTGGACCTCCTGTGTAAATTTCAGACATTTTCGGCTGTGTTCAGCTCCGGTTTTCGGCAGGTTAATCCAGATGTTTTTGTGGCTTTTCTGCATGCATTCGGTGGGTTTTGCGGTTAGTTTTCGTCAGGTTTGCGGCAGCTTTTCCCTGCAATTCGGGGACCCTGTGTTGCTTGCTGAATACACCGCAGAGTCACCGAAATGGGATCGGCAAAAGGAAGCGAATTGAAGAGAACGAAAAGTCACTGAACGTGCGGTGACTTTTCAAATCTCTTTGAATAACACTGATTGTGTTTGTTTCATTCCAACTCCATTGTGGTGGTGTATAGAGCCAAAGATGTTAGAATTGTGTCGATGTCCCAATATTTCTGGACCTGACTGTATGTGCAGTGTAGAATAATAGCAAAACATAATAAACAAATGTGGCTTGACAAGAGCAAAAAATACATAATATTTATTGGTTTATCTTTTCCTGAAAGAAATGTATATGAAACTACACCTTTTACATCTACTGTATAAAAAGAGATGCAACTATTTTGTGTATTCTTTCCAGGTTGAAACTCAAATTATTTCTTCTGTAGACTTGTGTATCATTTTAATGTTCAGGTTTTGAACATCATCAAAAGGAACACTATTCTTTTACTTTCAATTATAAATAAATAACACAACCCTTAGGTGATTTACACAAATGATGCGATATATATATATATATATATATCACAATACTGCTGATAATTAGAGTCCACAATACCTCAGGTTGGGTACCTATAATACCTGAGACCCATAAGCTAGAAATCCCTTAAGTCACTAGTCCCTATTTCTCTTCATAGGCTACATTTAACTTTACTCTTACCCCGATAACTCTGAACCTATCATGCAGGTCCTAGTCTTGGTAATTCTCTTTAACTAGTTTGCAAATTGCAGCATGGGAACAAAGTCTAAAAAAAGACTGTCAGGATATTATCATGTCCTTCCAAATTGAGATATTGTCAAAATAGAGCTGCACACACAGAAAAATGCATGAGTATCGATTTAGAACATTACTGAACAGCTACCCTGAAGGGAAGGCTATTCCAAAAGCCTATTTACTAGTGACTACTAGACAACAGACGTTTTCATTACATTACAAATAAGCAGTTTAAACAATACAACATTGACCACTTACTGCTATAGGTCCATAGGATACAGAAGACAAGTCAAACTTGGGTATATTTAGAACGCCAACAGGTCTTTTCAAAGTACGGTGAACCTCAGGGAGAATGACTGGAGAAGCAAACATTATACAGTAGGTCAAAATAGCCAAACCATAAAAATTCTCCCATATATCTCACTTTCCAAATTGGCTATTTGGTCTAGATTGTTCTCTTCTCCTGCCAACTCTCCTTGTTTTCACCTTTCTCGGAATAACCCTGTATGAGTCAGCATTTACAGTGTTCAACTTCAACATTCCAACACTTTGGAAAAACATCATTTTTTTATCTGGCATTAATAAACATCATATATATATTACATTCATTTCAATCTGATCCCATCCAAACGATAGGGAAGGTATGGCTTGGAAGGGAAGAACAAAGAAAAGGACATGTGTGAAGAGGGATGAGGAGAAGGAGGGATGGGGGGGATAAAAAGTAGTTAAAGAAAGGGAGGAAGCAGTGGAAAACATATATACATCTCCGAAGCGATCTGGGCTAACTACTGACTGACAGATCATCTTGGAGAGGAAAGTCTGCTCATGGCCCATACATTCTAACTGGAGCCATGAACTGGTCAGCCCTCATTTCCCCAGGCAAATTATGATCTGGCCCACATCAAAGCTCCATACCCATACAGGGTTATTCAGAGAAAGGTGAAAACCAGGAGAACTAGCAGGAGAAGAGAACAATCTACACCAAATTGACAATTTGGAAAGAGAGATGAATGAGAGAATTTTTCTGGTTTGGCTATTTTTACCTCGAATTTTCACTTCTCCAGTCATTCTCCTGAGTTTCACCTTTCTTTGAATAGATCTGATAGTTTTCATTCTGGGGTGCAAACTCCTATGCAGAAAGACATCCAAGTACCCAAATGCCAGGCTTTCCAATAACAGTGAGGCTGACTCCCACTCCTGCACATCCTAATGCAACAAAATGAATGCATCAAACATCTGTGAACCTTAAAAATGGAAGTCCAGCTCACGTCTACCTGGCACCAAAATCCTTGGAGGGGAGAGGATGGAAAAAAATTGATAACCATGAACAAAGTTCGCCAGTAGGTCCATTGCCTTTCAGTACCCATTCAAGGCGCATCTTCACCCAGTGTAGATTCAGTTTGGGGATCCTTTGGCTCCCTATATAAGATTAGTTACTCCTTCCAGGCATGAGCAACCCACATTTTTAAAGGTACACTATCACCAGAAAATTTAGATCTTATTTTGCAGATCTTACATGTACTTTGTTTTTCTCTCCCATGTTAAATATGTTACTCTATGTGTGTCCATTTTATGCTGTAAACCCCCCCCCCCACCCAGCTACTGTACAGCATGTGTTCCTCACGAGGGGGGAATTAGGCGTAGAAAGGATTCTATGGGTCAGAAGTCCACAAAACAATTTTATAGATTTGCACGTGTGCTGGATGTATATAAACAGCATCACCAAGAAGTAGTATCTAGTGTTAAAAGCCCACTATCATGATTTATATCACCTGCCATCTCTAATCTCGAGTAGCCTAGACAACACAATATACCCCCTGCTGCCTTGTCTATACCTTCTCTCCCCCAGCCCATTGTCTTTTCACTATTGTTTTATCCAATACTACCACTGTAAAAGTGAGAATTGCCCTATAATTTAGTTAAATCTAGCATCACGGGAAAAATCCAGAAAATGTAAACAGGAGATAAACACCTAACTTTATCTTTATGATTTATATGCAATTAATAAAAAAAACAGTAGCAGGTGTTTATAATGTATTTTATTTTTTGTAATGCACAAGTAATCTAGTTACAGTTTATGTTAGTAGTAGTGTTCCTTTCAAAAAGGTGATGGGATACAAGGGATGCCTCAGCGTTTTGCCTTTATGAAATGCCAACAACTTTAATAGGATGTTCCACACGTACTGAATTTAGTGTTTAAAGATGTGATTGGGCTCGATTGATGGTGGCAGTGAAGGGCAGATGGATTAAGGGTTTAAAATAGTTGGAGACTCAGGCCTTCGTACTACACGTATAGGCCTCACCTCTTGTACACGCATTTTTTCCTCCTTAACAAAATAATAGCACAGATGAAGAATCGCATCACAGTTATGGAGACAGAGGCATAACTAGAAACCTTACGGCCCAGGTGCAGGAATCATGATGCCCCCCCCCACCATAGGCAGACATATTTTGTCTCCCTCCCATCAACATGCATTGGTACCCTCCAGGTCCACAACGTTGACTCCAGTGTCCCTTTTTTCCAGGTCCACTGTGACCTCTTTAGTCCATCCCATTTTTAATGTAATGTGCACTATGTGTATCACAGAGCTCCACAGCAGTAAACCTCACAGTAATGTGCGCTTTGTATGAATGTATCTCAGAGCTCCACAGGAATAAAACTCACAGTAATGTGCAGTGTGTATGAGTGTATCACTGAGCTCCACAGAAATAAAACTCACAGTAACATGCGGTGTGTATGAGTGTATCACAGAGCTCCACAGCAATAAAACTTACAGCAACGTGCTGTGTGTATTAGCATATCACTGAGCTCCACAGCAATAAAACTTACAGGAACGTGCGGTGTGTATGAACATATCACAGAGCTTGATATAGAAAAGAATTTCTATGCTCTGTAAGGAGCAAGCAGTAGTTGGAGAAGATCCCCTGACCATAGAGGATTAAACTTCACCTAAATTGATTAGAAAATGAGACAAACGAGAATGAGGAATTCCCCAAAAACAATCTTGATGGTCATGGAGTCTGGAAAACACAATTTTATTAATGATCGTAATCGATAAAATTAGAAAAACGAAAAACACACAAAGATTAGATATATACTTATTGACAATTTGCTATAACCCTGGAGGGTGAATAATGCTCAAATACTAGCCAATTGGCCAGTAATTAAAGAAAATAGAGCTAGAAGCATAAATGAATAATACCAATATATATAACTATGAGATCACCTAGTGTTAGAAACATCTAAATTTTTGATAAATCAAATGGTTATATTCATGTTTTGATCACCACAGAGTTAGGTTAATGCGGACCTCAATATATTAGTCCCTCACCAAAGGCAGCAGATTAGACAAAGGAAGGGGGAAGGGATCTCTAAATAGACAAATAATCTCTATGAGTTATACCTATTCAAATTATGATTCTAATCTGTCTCTGAATCCCTGCATCTGAGAACAAAAATTGGTCATAGATGTTAAGTAAGTAACAATGAAGCCGTAATCAGCAACAATCTCTGTGCAAAGCCACAGGTAGCATCAGGAATTCAGACACTTTGGTAAAATGGCAAAACAAATGCTTCAAATTTTGTTCAACCCAAAAGGTAGCAAGTAGATAGAAGTGACTGTTAAAAAGGGCAATTGCCCATGTTCAGGTAACGCTCAACAAATGTTTCGCAGCTAGATAGATGCGGCTTCGTCAGGAGAGAACTGTACCTCCTCAGTATACTAAATGAACTCCCCCCTATCATTAGCAAATAGGCCAATTTGAGCCTAATTGCTCATAATGTCATTCAGGTGTGATGACATCGGGAGGTGATTAGAGTCATGTGACTTGTGTTTAGCCAATCGAATAGTTCAACAGCTTCTACTAGGTAACGGGGAAGCTGAAATTATCAACATCTTTATGCACTTCCGGATTCGGCCGGAAACCCAGTCACGTGACATATATTCAACCAATAGGGGCATCTCTGCTTAAAGAAAACAATTAACATGTATTCCCAGCACCAGTTTAAAACAAGATAGCAATCTTGTAGAGACATATGTATCACTTTATGCTACCTGGATTAACAAAAAATGAGCTATCACTTATTCTATTTCTAGAATGATAAGTAATAAAAAACTTATTTAGTGAATCCTCCCCTAATAATGAGAATTAAGCTTCTAATTTTCTGCTTTTTCTATTGTAGATTATAATTTCCTTGCCTATTAATTTAATCACAGTAACTTCCAAATTCAATATATATTTATCTGTATATCATTGCAACAAATCTTTAGGATAAAATCCTGGTATCTGATTCCTCTTTTATATTTCTATCTGCAGGGTAGAAATATTTCAAAGATTCTGGATCTAACAATCTACCTGAGAAGTCCCAGTCTATATTTATTGCAAGAAATACTCCAGATATATATAATTACATTAATTCCTTAATTTGCTTTCATACATTACCTGTCCAAATCTGGATTTCTGTAGTTACAGCAGCAATATTGTTTGAATATAATGTATGGTTTTGAAATATGTGAAAATGATCAATGTCTGATAATATCATTTATCATCTCCATGGTATAAGTGAGAGATAAGTCAATGCATGAGAGTTAGAATTGTGCATTCCCATGAGGGAAAATTTAGGTGTGGTCCTAATTGAAGTGAGGTGTAATGTCCTGGAATCAATGCATGGTGTGTTGTGTCCTGGAAACAACTGAATGAACAGTGCATGGCGAATTATAGTAGATTCAACGTCACTCAAAATGTACCTCCTCATTTAAATATTTGCTTTCATGCATTAGACTTCCATTTTAGATCCCTTATACTGACAACCTATACTACACCACAAGATGGCAGTGTTGATTTTCAAATAAAATTTGTATATTTTAATTCTACTATATTTGAATTATATGACAGAGGTCATAGTTTAATATTGTTATCAAATTTGAACAAAGAACGTTCTCTGCCTTCCAGACTCTCTGTCTATAGCTATCACTTTTTGATTTAATATCTCTCGTTATTCTGCCCATTTCAAGGATTTTACTTCTTTATCAGCTAGATTCCTTTGCAATTAGATGAGCAACTTACATTTATTCTTCAGTTATATAGTTATACCCTCTTCAAGCTATTTCTTAATATTATTTTCTGTGCTACTAATAGAATATATTGATTCTAAGAATATATTTTCTGGAATATTGATATACTTGCATAGATATTTTATTTTATATTTCTATACCAGGAAAGAAAATATCTTTAATACAAGGAAAACAAACCTATAAATTGTCTGTCGTGTCTGGCACTAGGCACAGCCATACATCAAATAAAGACATTTTATATCGTCTCTAGCATCATAGTCTGGCACTTCTAGTTTTAAACACACATTCCTCTCTAATGAGTTAGTGAACTTGCCTCTGAAAAAAAATCTCTCAGGGTTCATTCTAAGACTAGGTTAAAGTTGAGAAAGACTTTACATTATAACAATATGGCTACAGGCATCCATTTTGTGTTACTCTGAATATCCCTGACAAGGGGGAGTTCATTTAGTATATACGTGGGCACACTGAGGACGTACAGTTCGCTCCTGACGAAGCCGCATCTATCTAGCGGCGAAACGTACGTTGAGTGTTACCTGAACATGGGCAAATGCCCTTTTTAACAGTCACTTCTATCTACTTGCTACCTTTTGGGTTGAACAAAATTTGAAGCATTTTTTTGCCATTTTACCAAAGTGTCTGAGTTCCTGATGCTAACTGTGGCTTTGCAAAGAGATTGTTGCTGATTACGGCTTCATTGTTACTTATTTAACATCTATGACCAATTTATGTTATCAGATGCAGGGATTCACTAGGGACAGATTAGAATCATAATTCGAATAGGGATAACTCATAGGGAATATTTGTCGATTTAGAGATCCCATTCCCTTCCCCCTTCCTTTAGCTAATCTGCTGCCTTTGGTGAGGGACTAATATATTGAGGTCCGCATTAACCTAACTGTGTGTTGATCAAAACATGAATATAACCATTTGGTTTATCAAAAATTGAGATGTTTTGTAACACTAGGTGACCTCATAGTTATATATATTGGTATTATTCATTTATGCTTCTAGCTCTGTTTTCTTCAATTACTGGCCAATTGGCTAGTATTTGAGCATTATTCACCCTCCAGGGTTATAGCAAATTGTCAATAAGTATATATCTAATCTTTGTGTGTTTTTCATTTTTCTAATTTTATCGATTACGATCATTAATAAAATTGTTTTTGGGGAATTCCTCATTCTCGTTTGTCTCATTTTCTAATCATATCACAGAGCTCCACAGCAATAAAACTCACAGTAATGTGCAGTGTGTATCAGTGCAAATCACAGAGGTTTACAGCAACAAAACTCACAGTAATATGTGGTGTGTATGAGTGAATCACAGAGCTCCAAAGTAAAACTCACAAATAAGTATAAAATTAATTAAAAAAAAGAAGGGTCCAATAAACCCGAAACAGCGCTGTCCTAGGAGTGGCTTTGACCAGTTGCATAAACCTTATGTCTGCTAGAAAGCCACAGTGTGGCATAGTATTGATTTTAGGGTTCTGTGTAATAACAGACCCAGGATGCATAAAAGTGAGACAGTGGTCATTTGCATATCCTACCCAAAGTTCCTTGCTGCACGTGGGGAATGTGGCACAGGAGCTCTGGGATGCAATTCTTTGAATTGCTATGATGTGCAAGTGGCTTCTGAATAATAAACAAACTAATTACAGTGAGGAGGCTTTTTATCTCGCTATTTGTCCTCCACCACAACCCATGTAAGTATATATATGTATATATATATATATATATATATATATATATAACAAACCAAGAAGAGAGCACTCCAAACAACATGCACAAACAGTACAGAAGAAACCACAACAGCAGCTAAATTCATTTAAAAACAGGAGATTTAACCAGGTTTAACCCTTTAAATGCCTACAAACAATTCTTATTCCCTTCAAATGCACTATAGATCTTAACCCTTTAATGTTAAGCTGTGTTGAAAATGGTGGAAGTTTAGTTTGCAATGGATGGCCATGGATTGCGTAAGCCTGCCAACAGCGACAATGTATTCCACCCTTGGCAGGTCCTATCATACTAACCTAATGACTGCTCTTATGGGATAAACTTACTTATTGAGGACCCAGTCCTTTCTGAAGCTCCCTGCAGATCAAGGTTAAATAGAACCTGCGGTGGAGCACCTGTGACAGGGAGGGGTGCTTGCCCAAGGGTTGTCAGCCCTTTTCATACAAAATACACAAGAAGGGCAGCACTCAACCTTAACTACGCTTTCAGTGCGGGTGCATCTCAAGACAGTATAATACAACAAACCAAGAAGAGAGCACTCCAAACAACATGCACAAACAGTACAGAAGAAACCACAACAGCAGCTAAATTCATTTAAAAACAGGAGATTTAACCAGGTTTAACCCTTTAAATGCCTACAAACAATTCTTATTCCCTTCAAATGCACTATAGATCTTAACCCTTTAATGTTAAGCTGTGTTGAAAATGGTGGAAGTTTAGTTTGCAATGGATGGCCATGGATTGCGTAAGCCTGCCAACAGCGACAATGTATTCCACCCTTGGCAGGTCCTATCATACTAACCTAATGACTGCTCTTATGGATAAACTTACTTATTGAGGACCCAGTCCTTTCTGAAGCTCCCTGCAGATCAAGGTTAAATAGAACCTGCGGGTGGAGCACCTGTGATCTGCAGGGAGCTTCAGAAAGGACTGGGTCCTCAATAAGTAAGTTTATCCCATAAGAGCAGTCATTAGGTTAGTATGATAGGACCTGCCAAGGGTGGAATACATTGTCGCTGTTGGCAGGCTTACGCAATCCATGGCCATCCATTGCAAACTAAACTTCCACCATTTTCAACACAGCTTAACATTAAAGGGTTAAGATCTATAGTGCATTTGAAGGGAATAAGAATTGTTTGTAGGCATTTAAAGGGTTAAACCTGGTTAAATCTCCTGTTTTTAAATGAATTTAGCTGCTGTTGTGGTTTCTTCTGTACTGTTTGTGCATGTTGTTTGGAGTGCTCTCTTCTTGGTTTGTTGTATTATACTGTCTTGAGATGCACCCGCACTGAAAGCGTAGTTAAGGTTGAGTGCTGCCCTTCTTGTGTATTTTGTATGAAAAGGGCTGACAACCCTTGGGCAAGCACCCCTCCCTGTCACAGGTGCTCCACCCGCAGGTTCTATTTAACCTTGATCTGCAGGGAGCTTCAGAAAGGACTGGGTCCTCAATAAGTAAGTTTATCCCATAAGAGCAGTCATTAGGTTAGTATGATAGGACCTGCCAAGGGTGGAATACATTGTTGTCGCTGTTGGCAGGCTTACGCAATCCATGGCCATCCATTGCAAACTAAACTTCCACCATTTTCAACACAGCTTAACATTAAAGGGTTAAGATCTATAGTGCATTTGAAGGGAATAAGAATTGTTTGTAGGCATTTAAAGGGTTAAACCTGGTTAAATCTCCTGTTTTTAAATGAATTTAGCTGCTGTTGTGGTTTCTTCTGTACTGTTTGTGCATGTTGTTTGGAGTGCTCTCTTCTTGGTTTGTTGTATTATACTGTCTTGAGATGCACCCGCACTGAAAGCGTAGTTAAGGTTGAGTGCTGCCCTTCTTGTGTATATTATATATATATATATATATATATATAGGCAAGCCCCCAGGCCAAGGCAGGTGTATGTGGGTCCCCTGGACTCAACGGCCCGGGTGCAGTGGTACCCTCTGCACCCTTTGTAGTTACGCCCCTGAATGGAGAGGTATCTGACTGGGTGCATAGGGCTCTGAGTGTCATGTGACCAGTTCATAGTTAGGCAGGTGAGCCTAAGGTGCGCGAAACAGGAGATCAGGCAGGTTGCAGGGCAAAGCAAGGAGTTTATTAAATAAACAAGGCAGAAACAAATAAACAAACAGGAGAAAAGGACCAAAGCAATGGAGGAGGTTGGGCAGGACAGGAAATAAACTGAAGCAGAGAGGAGACACAGGAAAAGGGCTGAACTGAGGAGCACTGAGATTAGTGGGAGTAGCGGTAGGAAACAAAATACCACTGAGAGCAAAACACAAGGGGATGCAAGGAGCACAATTATAAACAGGAGAAAAGACTAACAGGGTTATTCAAAGAGAATCGAAAAGTCACCGCACGTTCGATGACTTATCGTTCTCTTGAATATGTCGCGATTTGGCGATCCCATTTCGGCGACCCTGCAGTGTATTCAGCAGCACCACAGGGCCACCGTAATGCAGGGAAAAGTCACCTTAAACCTGCCGAAAACGAGGGCGAACGCACACCGAAACCCGCAAAAACATCTGGATTAACCCGCCGAAAACACCGGTAAAACCCGAGCAGGATCCAATCACATGCAGCGCAGCCGCTGGAATAACCTGACACCGCAGACGAAGGAGGTGAAAAAAAAAAAAAAAAAGAGTACGCTTGAATGTTTGAAAAGTGAAACGCTGTTTGCAAACAAACTACTGAGCGAAAATTTCTGAAATTTACATATGAGGTCCAATGAATGATAATAAAAAGGGTTGTTACAGAAAAAAGAAAAATACTATTTAAAAAAAAAGGAAAAAAATGAATGCAAAAAAATCTCGAAAAATGCCTAAAAGGTCCTAAAAAAATCTACAAATAGAGACTTTTTACTGCAGAATATTATAATGAACAGTTTATTAGATATTGAATTAAAACGGGAATATTTTTAACATTGAAGCCTATGGCATTCGCCTGAATAAACCTGCCGAATTAAACCACCGAATGGCAGGGCATTTCGGGAAACTTTCACTGCTGGTTTTTGTTCTCTGAATAGGCGAAGCATTGCTTCTCTATGGAGGTTTTACTGCCCTCGAACAGTCACCGTATGTGCAGGCAATTCGCCAAGATTTAGCGAATTGCCTGCTCTCTGAATAGCCGAATGGCCAGGAAAGGTAACCGGTTCTTGCGGGTCAAGTCAGTCAGGGGTTTGGCTATGGCGCTGTAGTTGGGGATGAAGCGGCGGTAGTACCCCGCCATACCTAGAAATGCTAACACCTGGGTCTTGGTGCGGGGTGTGGGCCACTGGGTGACAGCTTCAACCTTGGCGGGTTCCGGGTGCTGCCTTCTGCAGCCCACCCAGTGGCCCAAGTACTGGACCTCGGACATGCCAAACGTGGCACTTGTCTGGTTTGACTGTCAGACCTGCGGTGCCAAGGCGGTCCAGTACTGCCCGTAAGTGCTGTAAGTGGTCCTCCCAGGTGTTACTAAAGATGGCTATGTCATATAGGTAGGTGCTGGTAAAGTCCTGCATCCCCTCTAGCAGACGATCCACCATGCGTTGGAACGTGGACGGGGGAATTCTTCATCCCGAATGACATGACCCGAAATTGATACAGGCCAAACAGAGTGATGAATGCCGATTTCGGCACACCTTCCTCGGCAAGGGGAATCTGCCAGTACCCCTTACACAAGTCAATGGGGGTGAGGAAGTGACCCTGGGCAATGCGGTCCAGGAGCTCATCTATCCGGGGCATGGGGTAGGCGTCGGTAACGGTGTGCTCATTGAGCCTTCTGTAATCTACACAGAACCTGGTAGTGCCATCCTCTTGGGTACTAGAACCACTGGGGAGGCCCATGGGCTCTCGGATGGTTCTATTACCCCTAGATCCAGCATCTCGCGGATCTCCTTCTGCATCCAATCTCTCACTGCATCGGGGATTCGGTACGCCGTCTGCCGCAAGGGGGTTTGACTCTGGGTATTGACCCGATGCAGAGCTACAGAGGTGTAGCCGGGACGGGACGAGAACAGGTCTCAGTGCTCCCAAAGAACCTGCTGAGCCTGTTCCTTGTGGCGTGGACTGAGTCCCTCGCCCAGCCGGACATCAGCTATCCCCTGGGCGCTCGAATCCCCAGGCAGTACCGGCAGGGGGAGATCCTCCAGATCCCCCGTGTCCGGTGCGCAGATGGCGGCTACTGCCTCTTCTCTTTCAGGAAATGGTTTCAGCATGTTCACATGAAAGGTTCTTTGGATCCTTTCATCCGAACATCTGGCTGCGATGAAGGTGGTATCGCAGATCTTCTCTATAATTTTGTAGGGTCCCTCCCAGGTTGCCTGCAACTTACTTTGTTTGACCGGCCGGAGCGCTAACACTTTCTGCCCTAGCTGGAAGGTGCGGTACCTAGCCGACCGGTCATACCACCTCTTCTGCTTGGTTTGGGCCGCTTTGAGATTGTCCCGTACCAGGGTGGTCAATTCCTGCAGCCGGTCCCTAAACTCAAGCACATAATCTATGGCCGAGGTCCCCTCCTCGGCCAGAGCACCTTCCCAGTGCTCTCAGAGCAAGTCCAAGGGGCCTCGGACTCTCCAGCCGTACAACAGCTCAAAGGGAGAGAAGCCAGTGGCTTCCTGGGGTACCTCCCTGTACGCGAACAACAGATGAGGCAAGTGGCGTTCCCAGTCCTTATGGGACATGGTAAAGGTGCAAAGGAGTTGCTTGAGGGTCCCGTTAAACCGCTCGCAGAGCCCGTTGGTTTGCGGGTGGTAAGGGGAACTGTACAGGGGTTTAATCCCGCACAGTCTCCGGAGCTGATGGGTCACCTCGGCCGTAAATTAGGTGCCCTGGTCAGACAAGATTTCCTGGGGAAATCCTACCCTGGAGAATATCTGTAGGGTTTTTTGAGGTGCCAGGGTTTAGCCCTTTCACTGCTGAGGACGTGTGTGGAAAGTCCTCATTGACTCCTAAGGAAAGTTCGGGGTGGAGATGGGGGGGTTCCTTTGAACCCCGATATCTCCCGACTGTTGGCAGATAGCAGGGTCATTTTTGATATCATTAGAAAGGCCAGAGCATAGCCTTTCCAATGATATCAAACACGACCATGTTGAAAGTAAAGAAAAATGTGTTTTTCTTAAGTCGTTTAAACCCTGGCACCTCAAAAAAAACTTTTTTGAAAAGCAAGCTGGTAAAACATGTGCCTTCATTAACCCAGGGCTTGACGAATTTACTTTGAATCTATGAGCCAGCTAAAAAAAAGTTAGGAGCCAGTTTATTTATCTTTCTCAGAATTTTATTTCTGGTAGTCTCCAGTCTCTCCCTGTCCCTCACTGCTTATTACAGCATTAAAATTGTTGCATATCCTACCCACAATTCCTTGCTGCATATGGGGAATGTAGAACAGGAGCTCTGGAGTGCAGTTCTTTGAATTACTGACATTTGCAGATGGCTTCTGCAATAATAAACATAACCAATTATAGCGTATATATGTATACAGTATAAATGGGGGGAGAAGGGGGAGGAATTATTATTAATTATAAGTCTATTTTTTAACCATTTTATTTAGGTGTTCATCTCGAACGCCAAGCCCAAAGACTACCAAAAGCCGGTCAGGGCGCGAGACTTAATGGGCAGTGTGAGAATCATCACACCCCTGAAGCACCTACTGCACTGGCAGGCCTATTTATAGGCCAATTGTGACTTCACAGAGTTCTAGAACTCCATCCAAGAGACTGGTTTGAATCCCCAGCCAATCACCATCTAGGAGGCAGACATTAACCCCTTTTCTGCTGAGCCACTTCACGACTTAAGAAAAACACATTTTTCTTTACTTTCAACATGGTCGTGTTTGGTATCATTGGAAAGGCCATGCTCTGGCCTTTCTAATGATATCAAAAATGACCCTGCTAGCTGCCAACAGTCGGGAGATATCGGGGGTTCAAAGGAACCCCCATCTCCACCACAAACTTTCCTTAGGAGTCAATGAGGACTTTCCACACACGTCCTCAGCAGTGAAAGGGTTAAACCCTGGCGCCTCAAAAAACCCTTCTTTGAAAGGCAAGCTGATAAAACAAGTGCCTTCATTAACCCAGGGCTTGACGAATTTACTTTGAATCTATGAGCCAGCGAAAAAAAGTTAGGAGCCAGTTTATTCATCTTTCTCAGAATTTTATTTCTGGTAGTCTCCAGTCTCTCCCTGTCCCTCACTGCTTATTACAGCATTAAAATGTTTGCATATCCTACCCAGAATTCCTTGCTGCATATGGGGAATGTAGAACAGGAGCTCTGGAGTGCAGTTCTTTGAATTGCTGACATGTGCAGATGGCTTCTGCAATAATAAACATAACAATTATAGCGTATATATGTATACAGTATAAATGGGGGGAGAAGGGGGAGGAATTATTATTAATTATAAGTCTATTTTTTAACCATTTTATTTAGGTGTTCATCTCGAACGCCAAGCCCAAAGACTACCAAAGGCCGGTCAGGGCGCGAGACTTAATGGGCAGCGTGAGAATCATCACACCCCTGAAGCACCTACTGCACTGGCAGGCCTATTTATAGGCCAATTGTGACTTCACAGAGTTCTAGAACTCCATCCAAGAGACTGGTTTGTATCCCCAGCCAATCACCATCTAGGAGGCAGACATTAACCCCTTTTCTGCTGAGCCACTTCACGACTTAAGAAAAACACATTTTTCTTTACTTTCAACATGGTCGTGTTTGGTATCATTGGAAAGGCCATGCTCTGGCCTTTCTAATGATATCAAAAATGACCCTGCTAGCTGCCAACAGTCGGGAGATATCGGGGTTCAAAGGAACCCCCATCTCCACCCCGAACTTTCCATAGGAGTCAATGAGGACTTTCCCCACACGTCCTCGGCAGTGAAAGGGTTAAACCCTGGCGCCTCAAAAAAACCTTTTTCGAAAGGCAAGCTGGTAAAACAAGTGCCTTCATTAACCCAGGGCTTGAAGAATTTACTTTGAATCTATGAGTCAGCTAAAAAAAAGTTAGGAGCCAGTTTATTCATCTTTCTCAGAATTTTATTTCTGGTAGTCTCCAGTCTCTCCCTGTCCCTCACTGCTTATTACAGCATTAAAATGTTTGCATATCCTACCCAGAATTCCTTGCTGCATATGGGGAATGTAGAACAGGAGCTCTGGAGTGCAGTTCTTTGAATTGCTGACATGTGCAGATGGCTTCTGCAATAATAAACATAACCAATTATAGCGTATATATGTATACAGTATAAATGGGGGGAGAAGGGGGAGGAATTATTATTAATTATAAGTCTATTTTTTAACCATTTTATTTAGGTGTTCATCTCGGACGCCAAGCCCAAAGACTACCAAAGGCCGGTCAGGGCGCGAGACTTAATGGTCAGCGTGAGAATCATCACACCCCTGAAGCACCTACTGCACTGGCAGGCCTATTTATAGGTCAATTGTGACTTCACAGAGTTCTAGAACTCCATCCAAGAGACTGGTTTGAATCCCCAGCCAATCGCCATCTAGGAGGCAGACATTAACCCCTTTTCTGCTGAGCCACTTCACGACTTAAGAAAAACACATTTTTCTTTACTTTCAACATGGTCGTGTTTGGTATCATTGGAAAGGCCATGCTCTGGCCTTTCTAATGATATCAAAAATGACCCTGCTATCTGCCAACAGTCGGGAGATATCGGGGTTCAAAGGAACCCCCCATCTCCACCCCGAACTTTCCTTAGGAGTCAATGAGGACTTTACCCACACGTCCTCGGCAGTGAAAGGGTTAAACCCTGGCGCCTCAAAAAAACCTTTTTCGAAAGGCAAGCTGGTAAAACAAGTGCCTTCATTAACCCAGGGCTTGAAGAATTTATTTTGAATCTATGAGGCTAGGGTCAGACTGAGGCAGTGCGAACGCGCGTGCAGCCGCACATAATCACGGCCGCACTAGCAGCAGATGCCGGGCAATGACGGCCAATATACGAAGTACGGTCGCACAAAAGTCCGGCTGCGCAACGCAAGTGGAAAATGACCGCATTTTTTCGAGAACGTGAAACCGCAGGTACTGACGTACAGAGTGCGCTGCGTCCGCTAGCGGCGTGTGTGCGTGAATTGGAGATGTCAGACGCTGCTAATGTCCGGCCAACATCACGTCCAGACGCAAAAAGGGTTTTATTGATGATCCGTACAAAATCACGGACGAAAATGCGCATAGTATGACCACTATCACGTATTCTGTGAAAAAATGCGTCCATTCGTTCGAACGCACTTTTTCACAGACAACATAAAAATGCGTTCGTCTGACCCTAGCCTAAGCCAGCAAAAAAAAGTTAGGAGCCAGTTTATTCATCTTTCTCAGAATTTTATTTCTGGTAGTCTAAAGTCTCTCCCTGTACCTCACTGCTTATTACAGCATTAAAATGTTTGCATATCCTACCCAGAATTCCTTGCTGCATATGGGGAATGTAGAACAGGAGCTCTGGAGTGCAGTTCTTTGAATTGCTGACATGTGCAGATGGCTTCTGCAATAATAAACATAACCAATTATAGCGTATATATGTATACAGTATAAATGGGGGGAGAAGGGGGAGGAATTATTATTAATTATAAGTCTATTTTTTAACCATTTTATTTAGGCTAGGGTCAGACGAACGCATTTTTATGTTGTCTGTGAAAAAGTGCGTTCGAACGAATGGACGTATTTTTTCACAGAATACGTGATAGTGGTCATACTACGCGCATTTTCGTCCGTGATTTTGTACGGATCATCAATAAAACACTTTGTGCATCTGGACGTTATGTTGGCCGGACATTAGCAGCGTCTGACGTCTCCTAATCACACACACACGCCTCTAGCCGACGCAGCGCACTCTGTACGTCAGTACCTGCGGTTTCACGTTCTCGAAAAAATGCGTTCATTTTCCACTTGCGTTGCGCAGCCGGACTTTTCTGCGACCGTACTTCGTATATTGGCCGTCATTGCCCGGCATCTGCTGCTAGCACGGCCGTGATTAAGTGCGCCAGAACGCGCGTTCGCACTGCCTCAGTCTGACCCTAGCCTTAGGTGTTCATCTCGAACGCCAAGCCCAAAGACTACCAAAGGCCGGTCAGGGCGCGAGACTTAATGGGCAGCGTGAGAATCATCACACCCCTGAAGCACCTCCTGCACTGGCAGGCCTATTTATAGGCCAATTGTGACTTCACAGAGTTCTAGAACTCCATCCAAGAGACTGGTTTGAATCCCCAGCCAATCACCATCTAGGAGGCAGACATTAACCCCTTTTCTGCTGAGCCACTTCACGACTTAAGAAAAACACATTTTTCTTTACTTTCAACATGGTCGTGTTTGGTATCATTGGAAAGGCCATGCTCTGGCCTTTCTAATGATATCAAAAATGACCCTGTTAGCTGCCAACAGTCGGGAGATATCGGGGTTCAAACGAACCCCCCATCTCCACCCCGAACTTTCCTTAGGAGTCAATGAGGACTTTCCCCACACGTCCTCGGCAGTGAAAGGGTTAAACCCTGGCACCTCAAAAAAACCTTTTTCGAAAGGCAAGCTGGTAAAACAAGTGCCTTCATTAACCCAGGGCTTGACGAATTTACTTTGAATCTATGAGCCAGCTAAAAAAAGTTAGGAGCCAGTTTATTCATCTTTCTCAGAATTTTATTTCTGGTAGTCTAAAGTCTCTCCCTGTACCTCACTGCTTATTACAGCATTAAAATGTTTGCATATCCTACCCAGAATTCCTTGCTGCATATGGGGAATGTAGAACAGGAGCTCTGGAGTGCAGTTCTTTGAATTGCTGACATGTGCAGATGGCTTCTGCAATAATAAACATAACCAATTATAGCGTATATATGTATACAGTATAAATGGGGGGAGAAGGGGGAGGAATTATTATTAATTATAAGTCTATTTTTTAACCATTTTATTTAGGTGTTCATCTCGAACGCCAAGCCCAAAGACTACCAAAGGCCGGTCAGGGCGCGAGACTTAATGGGCAGAATGAGAATCATCACACCACTGAAGCACCTACTGCACTGGCAGGCCTATTTATAGGCCAATTGTGACTTCACAGAGTTCTAGAACTCCATCCAAGAGACTGGTTTGAATCCCCAGCCAATCGCCATCTAGGAGGCAGACATTAACCCCTTTTCTGCTGAGCCACTTCACGACTTAAGAAAAACACATTTTTCTTTACTTTCAACATGGTCGTGTTTGGTATCATTGGAAAGGCCATGCTCTGGCCTTTCTAATGATATCAAAAATGACCCTGCTAGCTGCCAACAGTCGGGAGATATCCTGGTTCAAAGGAACCCCCCATCTCCACCCCGAACTTTCCTTAGGAGTCAATGAGGACTTTCCCCACACGTCCTCGGCAGTGAAAGGGTTAAACCCTGGCGCCTCAAAAAAAACTTTTTCGAAAGGCAAGCTGGTAAAACAAGTGCCTTCATTAACCCAGGGCTTGAAGAATTTACTTTGAATCTATGAGCCAGCAAAAAAAAGTTAGGAGCCAGTTTATTCATCTTTCTCAGAATTTTATTTCTGGTAGTCTAAAGTCTCTCCCTGTCCCTCACTGCTTATTACAGCATTAAAATGTTTGCATATCCTACCCAGAATTCCTTGCTGCATATGGGGAATGTAGAACAGGAGCTCTGGAGTGCAGTTCTTTGAATTGCTGACATGTGCAGATGGCTTCTGCAATAATAAACATAACCAATTATAGCGTATATATGTATACAGTATAAATGGGGGGAGAAGGGGGAGGAATTATTATTAATTATAAGTCTATTTTTTAACCATTTCATTTAGGTGTTCATCTCGAACGCCAAGCCCAAAGACTACCAAAGGCCGGTCAGGGCGCGAGACTTAATGGGCAGAATGAGAATCATCACACCACTGAAGCACCTACTGCACTGGCAGGCCTATTTATAGGCCAATTGTGACTTCACAGAGTTCTAGAACTCCATCCAAGAGACTGGTTTGAATCCCCAGCCAATCACCATCTAGGAGGCAGACATTAACCCCTTTTCTGCTGAGCCACTTCACGACTTAAGAAAACACATTTTTCTTTACTTTCAACATGGTCGTGTTTGGTATCATTGGAAAGGCCATACTCTGGCCTTTCTAATGATATCAAAAATGACCCTGTTAGGCAACCAGTCGGAGATATCGGGGTTCAAAGGAACCCCCCATCTCCACCCCGAACTTTCCTTAGGAGTCAATGAGGACTTTCCCCACACGTCCTCGGCAGTGAAAGGGTTAAACCCTGGCACCTCAAAAAAACCTTTTTCGAAAGGCAAGCTGGTAAAACAAGTGCCTTCATTAACCCAGGGCTTGACGAATTTACTTTGAATCTATGAGCCAGCTAAAAAAAAGTTAGGAGCCAGTTTATTCATCTTTCTCAGAATTTTATTTCTGGTAGTCTCCAGTCTCTCCCTGTCCCTCACTGCTTGTCACGGCTCACTGCAGGGGTTAAGGATTCGAGCCCAATATGCGGTTACTCAGATGAAGAAGAGGCAAAAAGGGAAGGTTGTAATCCAAAACATAGGTTTATTAAATAAACAAAAGTAAACCAAGAAGGGGAATCTGAATAACTAATAACTATAGATAGGAGCTGGATGGGCAAGATAATATATAGAGGACAGGGTAACTTAGCAGAAGGGGTAGACAGGACAGGACACTGAATAGCACAATAGGGCCAACAGAACAGTACTGGACGCTGAATAAAGAATAAACACAAGAGGATCAAAAGACACAGAAGGCAAAAGACACAAGAAGATCAGGCGCAGTATCAGAAGGGTTATGATTGGAGAGTGGTTAAATCAAGCTTAGGTCGGTGGCAGGCAGCTAGCATAGAAGTAGTCAGTCCAGATTCCGGTGTCATACACGTGTAGGTCAATAAGAGGCAGGATAATATAGTCCTTAAGGAATGTAGTAATGGTGAGGGGTTCTCAGGCTACCAGATGGAAAGGTCCTCAGGATATCAGATGGAAGGGTTCTCAGGATACCAGATGGAAGGGTTCTCAGGATACCAAACGAAGGGGTACTCAGATGAACCTCAGGCAGGTGGATACCAGATGGAAGGGTCCTCAGGATACCAGATGGAAGGGTCCTCAGGATACCAGATGGAAGGGTTCTCAGGATACCAAACGAAGGGGTACTCAGATGAACCTCTGGCAGGTGGATACCAGATGGAAGGGTCCTCAGGATACCAGATGGAAGGGTTCTCAGGATACCAAACGAAGGGGTACTCAGATGAACCTCAGGCAGGTCAGTGCATAGCACTCAGGTCAGACTTGCAATGAGTCTTTCTATGGTTAGAATAAACGATGCAGAAGCCCTGATTCAGAGGTGAGGCTGGTTTAAATGGGCATTGCAGGCCCAGCCCACACCTGGAGAGGTGAAGGGATACGTGATAGGAAAGTCAGGGATGGAGTCTTGAGTGCCTGGACCTCAGTCCAGTTAGTGGGAAAAGCCGGACCGGATCCAGGTTCTTAAAGGAGACAGATCCTACTTCCCTTTCTTCCGGCGTCTGCGGCGTGAACCGTGACACTGCTTATTACAGCATTAAAATGTTTGCATATCCTACCCAGAATTCCTTGCTGCATATGGGGAATGTAGAACAGGAGCTCTGGAGTGCAGTTCTTTGAATTGCTGACATGTGCAGATGGCTTCTGCAATAATAAACATAACCAATTATAGCGTATATATGTATACAGTATAAATGGGGGGAGAAGGGGGAGGAATTATTATTAATTATAAGTCTATTTTTTAACCATTTTATTTAGGTGTTCATCTCGGACGCCAAGCCCAAAGACTACCAAAGGCCGGTCAGGGCGCGAGACTTAATGGACAGCGTGAGAATCATCACACCCCTGAAGCACCTACTGCACTGGCAGGCCTATTTATAGGCCAATTGTGACTTCACAGAGTTCTAGAACTCCATCCAAGAGACTGGTTTGAATCCCCAGCCAATCACCATCTAGGAGGCAGACATTAACCCCTTTTCTGCTGAGCCACTTCACGACTTAAGAAAAACACATTTTTCCTTACTTTCAACATGGTCGTGTTTGGTATCATTGGAAAGGCCATGCTCTGGCCTTTCTAATGATATCAAAAATGACCCTGCTAGCTGCCAACAGTCCGGGAGATATCGGGGTTCAAGGAACCCCCCATCTCCACCCCGAACTTTCCTTAGGAGTCATGAGGACTTTCCCCACACGTCCTCGGCAGCGAAAGGTTTAAACCCTGGCGCCTCAAAAAAACTTTTTCGAAAGGCAAGCTGGTAAAACAAGTGCCTTCATTAACCCAGGGCTTGACGAATTTACTTTGAATCTATGAGCCAGCTAAAAAAAAGTTAGGAGCCAGTTTATTCATCTTTCTCAGAATTTTATTTCTGGTGGTCTCCAGTCTCTCCCTGTCCCTCACTGCTTATTACAGCATTAAAATGTTTGCATATCCTACCACAGAAT